>CM022761.1:31015623-31216316 GCA_012411365.1 Ameiurus melas
CATCTTACCTTGAACCACGTATATGCACAACAAGGAACAAATTAATGTAAATGAAATATGCACAGCACTGAACAAATCTGTTCAGCTGTATAATATACATGATTTTTCTCACGTAAGAGTGAAAGCCCAACTATTTAATCAGTTCAATGAGTAACAGTTTGAAAATTCTAAAATGCATGGAAAGGTAAAGGAACTGGAACTTCGTCAGGAATACTGATGTAGATATATGTTCAATATGTCTGAGGCTGATTTACTGTCATTTTGAAATAAATTTGAAAACTAACAATCGGACTGTTTCCGTGGTTGGAACCCAAAAAAACGTAAAAATTGTCTTGTAAAACAAAAATATTCAGTTAATAAATGAAAGTTTTGAGTCATGGCAGTTTATGAACTGGAGTTTAATATAACGGAAATTGCAAATGACTGAAATGGACATTAGGCACCGTGTAGTATATATCCCTGTCAGCATTTCTGCAAAATGGACCCTCACTTCAATTTAGATCCTTTTGTTTCAGTCCTGCTTGCCATCCAGTGTACACTGAAGGCCCGACTTTAGCCTATTACATAATTCCAACCTAAAAGCAACATACTCACATCCGTAAACCCAATTGGAGATAGAAAAGACAACCAGCTGTGAGTGAGGAAAAGCAAGGGTCCAGTTTTTATTTCAGTCCACCACACAAGATCCACACATCAATGATCCCATCTCACCACCAGAGGACAACTGGGTGAAAGGTTGTGCCGATGGACCAAAATTGAGCCTTTGGCATCAACTCAACTCTCCATGTTTGGAGGAGGAGGAATGCGTATAGACCCCAAGAACACCCATCCCCCCACCACATGGGTGGAAACACATGCTTTGGGGGTTTTTTCTGCTAAGGGGAGGACACAATCAGAATGCGTCATCAAAGGGACGATGGACGGGTCATGTAAATCTCAAATCTTGGGTGAGAACCTCCCCTTCCTAGCCAGGCATTGGAAAAATGAAAAATTATTAAATCATTACCAAGTACTCAAGTCATGTTTTGCAGAGGGGTCAAATACATATTTCTCTCATTAAAATGCAAATCAATTTTTTGACATTTTTGATGTTTTTTCTGATTTTTTTTGTTGTTATTCTATCTCTCTACTGTTCAAATAAACATACCATTAAAATTATAGACTGATCTCATTTCCCTTTTAGTGGCAACGTCAAAAATCAGGCAGGGGATCAAATACTTTTTTCCTCACTGTATGTGTGTGTGTGGGGCCTTTCGGTGTGTGTGTGTGTGTGTTAGGAGAGAGCGTACAAAGAGAGTGTGTGTGTTATCTCTGTCTGTACACACTGGCTTTAAATGTGCAGGAGTGTGTAGTTTTTAATCTATGTGTGTGTGGGGTTTCATTAAATCTCTTATATTTCCTCGGTGACCAATGAATTCTAGAGTGTTGATCTTAAAGTGCTCATACTATTCATCAATATCCATCTATTACCACTTCCTGTGTCTAGGGTGCCCGTCATCCCTCCCTCCTCCACTGGAAGGGGGCTGGACCCGATCTGAGCAACCAGATCGTGTTCTCTCTACTGCTGATTTTCAATAAAATACATATATATCCATACTAGGTCCCCTCGTGTTTAATTTATAAATATTTTAACCACAATATTCTTCATCTGAGGCAAAATCCGTTTCCCTACAAAACCCAGTATATATCTATATTTTTATTTTTTGAACCCCGTGCCCTTTTTTTATATTTTATTTTTTATTTATTTATTTTTATTTAATTTTTTTAATTATGTACCCCTTAAATAGTGTGTTAGCATGAATGGCAAGTACTACATTGAATCTTCACATCCCTATTTTTCTCAACTGGGCCTTAAAAACCCTTAGTTTTGTATTTGTCGGCCCTGCAGAGTCTTGCTTTTCCTACCACAAAAAACAGAATCCCAAACTTCGTGATTCATGAAGTGGATGACAAAACCCTGACCCTTCTATTCAGGAAAACTTTCCACCCTGCCAGCCATACGCTCAACAGCACCATTTTCATGCCTGAGTGTGTCAACACTCGTTGCACACATCACAGGTCACAAACATTTTATAACAATCCAACTCACAGTCTCTGTTGGCAGTTTCTCCTTGTATGCTGGTTGTCTTCAGCTTCCAACACTTTACGCATTGTGGAGACTGTAATGCTACTCACATCATCTTCTCCATCCCTGGTCTGCCATTGACTTGAGAGTTCTGTGATAATGTCTCTTGAGGGCAGACCCCCCTTGACAGCGCCTATACAGCATCTTGGATCCCCTTGAACATCCTTGGGGAAAAATCTGAAAATCCACAGGGGTCGTCATGTTATTGTAGTCTGCTGCTGTCTCATGTTCTTGTAGTCCGCTTAGTCCATTCTCTCTTACTGCTCCTGGTCTCCCATCTCTGGGTGAACACCCACCATTACCCCCCTTGAGGCGGTAACGCCTCACCCTTCACTCCGGGACTGGAACAACACCCCTAGGTATACAAGTCAGGGGTCACAGGACAGGGAACTTCTGTCTCCTCTTTGTCCCCAGCTCTGGTCCTGTGAATAGATAGCTTCATCCATAAGGCAGTTAGTTATCTCATATATGCGTTGATCCATCTGCACTTACTCCAGCGGCAGTCCTTCATCAGAGAACAGACAGACACAGACATGCATGGTTGACCTGTAAGCATTTCATGCAGTGTTAGCTACATATTGCTGTTGTTAGTCTGCATGCAATAGGTCATTAGGTGCAAGAGGTAGAGCATCTACTGAAATATGTTTAGTATCAGCACAATGACGTTAAGCTTGAGATTGTATGCATCTATAACTACCTTTGGTCAAATGAAAAATTCAGCACAAATATCACACTCCTAGATTATCCTCCCCACCTTGCCTGTAAGCACAGAGATCATTTCTCTACCCGCCTTGTACCCTGGTTAAAACCATGTGCATCCATAATACATACAGTGCAAGTAGAAGGTAGAATTTAGAATTCAATCAACTATTTGCTCGTCTTGTTAAAGTGTGCGTTCCAACGCTTGTATTCTAAAACTACTGCATTGAACAACTCCAAACAGATGACAAATCCTGGCTAACGCTTATTTATCCATTATATATATTCCACTTCTACCCCTTAACCAGTTTGCACTCTGTCGTGATAGCTTTAATTCAGCCAATTGGGCAGATCAGGGTGCTCAACATGTTTGTAAAATTTAAGACACGATATCTCGTGAACATTTAAAAATTTAAATTTTAGCTCTTGAGGACATATAAATTGGGTTAGGGCAATCTGAGTGCTCAGAGACTGGCTCCACAGAATTAATTAGGCAATACGTACACTACAGTGGTGGTGTATTAGGCACACCATTAGGTTTTAAGAGGTTCATTTTGAGGAAACATAAATAACCCCATATCCCTATAACCTGTTTTATTTCAAAATAGAAATGACCCGTAAGATCAATGTGTGAGAGTAATTCTCCCAGTGTTCTGATCATTAAATGTAAATTTGTATATATAGGCTTTATCCAAAGCGTGCTTTTCTACACTGTGCCTCATTTCACCCATTCACTCACACACCTCACACACACCAATGGTAAGCAGAGCTGTTACATGCAAGGTGCTAGGGCTAGCCATCGAACTCCAACTTGGGGTTAAGAACTTAGTCTCACACAAATGCTGCACCCTTGTGCCACCAAACCCACTGAACTGCAAGTTTCCATGCCCTGAGCCGTTTCCAGCAGAGCCCCCCTTCAGTCACTTTGTAAGACAAAAAGTCTCTTTTGTTGTAGTTTGCCAGCCATATAAGGTGCAGAGCATAGTCCTTCATCACTTTTAGAACCCCAGCTCGTTTTGTCAATTGAGAGAATGTTCCTGTGCTATTTTGATAATGTCCAGGAACATTTGTTGTGCTTTTATGGGGAGAGGATGACCCCGGGAATCATCTTGTTGCTTGGGAGTATGCAAGGGAGTCTCTGGACTGACAGAGAGGTACACCCAGGGAGGTAACGCCCCAAAGGAGATGCCCTAGGTAAGTCACTACTGATCTAGGAATGTTTAGGGGAGTAAGCGTCTTGAGCTCGCATGCAATCACTGGAAAAGAGCTGGATCAGCAGTTGAACAACAGATCAATAATAATATCATGTGAAATGGAATAGTTACAGTAGGGACACTTCATATATATATATATCTATATATATATATATAGTAGCGGTGGACCGACACCGACGCCAGCAGACCAAAAGATTCGCGCCTCCTCGATTGCTGCACCGGCACAGGGGCAGCCTCGCGACCGGTCCCAACAAACTAACCGGAAGAGCCGCCACGGGTGGGTGTGGAGCGATCCATGCTCTTGCCGGCAGCTGGATTGGCGAACCTGGAGCGAGATGTCAACCAATGCAGTTCGGAAGGAGGGATAAAGGACGCCCTTCCGCCTAGGAAGACTGAAGACCACCTCGCTACATAGGCATCTAATAGACGAGGTATTTCCACCAGGGTTTCACTAATTCTCTCGGCTCTCTCGCCTCTCTCCTCTACCTCCCTCTCACAGAGGGCTCTGCCCGAGGACGAGCACAGACGAGGACACAGTGTGTAACTAAAAACGTAAGGCATAGGGAACTACTTCTTCTCCTAAGCTGCTTCCGGGAATCCCTTCACACGCCTCGGCGAACGCCGCCACGCCAGCCCTGCCCCTGCGGGTTTCCCCTCATTCAGCCACACACACAAGGCACACACACACACCCACACACACACCGCCAGACTGATGGAAAATAAATCCTTGTTTTTTTCCCGCTGCTCACCACAACCGGCTTCCCGCTGTGGTTTGTACTCACGCTTCCCCCCTTGGTTGATCCCCCGCCAATAATTATATATATATATATATATATATATATATATATATATATATATATATATATATATATATATATTATATAAATAATACATATATATCTCTACATACAACATGCTCTAAGAAATGGAGCTACTGGGATGACTAATAGTTAATTGATTTTGCAGCTTTGTGTAAAATGCCATCCTCTTCCAGCCTTAAACATTGGTAACTGGGTGTACAGTACTACAGAACTTATCACAGCTTGCTGAAATAATGCTAGACTGAGTGAGCATGTCCCTTCATTCTTTCTAAGGGAGGATTGAGGACAGGACACACAAGATGACTGTACTTCACTTTTAGCTTATTACAGTGTACATACGGCTACTTTGCCGTGTTTCAACCTTATGTAGCTCATAATGTGCCAGGTATGTTAGCGCCAGTTCAGGATGAGGGGATGCCATCATCACTGTCCACACTTGGAAACTGAGACAGACAACTGGGAACACATAACCGCAAAACCCATCATTAAATGTCTCTATTTATGCATCAGATCTTGGCCTATTGAAAATGTTAATACTCTTTCACGTGATTCAGGGTATACTGATTTTAATACTGCAGAAAGCCATTAGAACCATTCAAATGAGGAGACTTCTGCTGTTTACAGAGCACACACACATGTTTTTGATATAAATAAATCTCCAGCCCCTGATTGTGTGGAGTCTTGTATTTCTAAACTTTTAGCAGCTGATATTATTTCATCTCTCTAAAACTTATCGTACAATCTTTATTAGACAACGGGTTATACCTAAGAAATTTGGAATCAGCTTTGTTTCTTTTATTTATTAAAACCAGGGAAATCCCACTCATATTAGATCATTACAGTCCAATCCCAAAAGCCTTCTTTGTCCTAAAGCAAACACTTTTTAGAAAGCGTATCACCACAAAAGCTGTTTTGAAAGTCTTAAAAACAATGTCACGGTACCCCTCTGCACTTCCCTGTTTATCTCGATACAGTGAATCATGAAATATTGCTGCAGAGATTAAATGATGAGTTATCATCTATAAGCTTTGTTTCAATTTAACACCAATTTGTTTCATTGGCTGAGTGCCCATTTGTGAAAAAGGCATACAATTCCTTCTATAAATGTATCCATTTCATTTAAACTTTATTTGAACATATTATGGTAGAGTTTAATCTACTTTAAACTTTATTTGACCAAATTAAGGTATTGTTAAATCTATTTATGTCACAAAACCACATTTCCCATCCTGCACTGTGGTCCACAAACATGCCATGGACTACAATTCCAAGATCACACACACACCCAGTTCACAGCCCGTCACAGCTACATTATAAAGATTTATCAATTCACTTCACAGATTGTACAATGTATGCTCCATTCCTTATTTTTGTGACCACTGCTCTGTATTTGTCATGCCACGGTCACCAGAGGCCGCTGTGGAGCTTCATTTGGAAGGACTTTTGGGTTGAGCGAGCACTTCCGGGTTAAGGACTAGCTTAACCCCCGCTGATCTAAGCACAGGTGTTACGTGTAAGATCTAGTGATGTTGGCTTTTTGGCTCATTATTATTTGCCTATTTGCCCATTTATACGCTTACGTTTAGTCGTAGTCGGAGGGGAAAATTGTTTGTGTTTTCAGCGCTAGAGTTCATGCCAAGAAGGATATGCCCTACACACCCGCTTGTTTTAAAGAGTTAAAGAGTTTTGATCTGCATCTGTGTCCGACTCCACCACGTTCTGTAACAGAATAACCAGCCAGCTTACGGACGCAGCAGAGAGTTTGAGCAGCACTCTGTCTGAAATGGAGAAGAAATACACCAAAGCTACTAAAGAATGCTCATCCGTGGAGTCGCAACTACAAGAGACACAGGTTTTGCTGCAAGATGAGTCACTCTGGAAAAGGGTTATGAGCATACAGCTTTTTCAACTAGAGGCCACGAATGAAATCGTCCTACGGGGGCTTCTGGGAGGAGGAGAAGGATCGAGAAAAGTACAGAAAACCAGCTTCACCCCCGTTAAGATGCAGATGTCTGAATTGAAGGAGAAATTGGAAACAGTGCATGAAACGGAGGCAGAGCTAGAGGAGCCGGAGAAGCTGGAGTTTGATCTGTCTGAGCGGCAAGCTCAACTCATCCGCCAGTGAAGCTCGAGATGAAGCACAGAGACAACCTGGCAGGCGGGCGACTCAGTTAAAGGATCAGTTGGGGGAGATGGATGAACCCGAAGTGGTGAGATGCTGCGCGGGCAGCACCGGGAGGAGTGAACGCAAGGTCAAGAGTCTGGAAGCCGAAAAGGTACAGTTGCAGGAGAATCTGTCTGCAGCTGATCACAGTGAGCAGCAGGTTCTGCAGGAGAGAAGTGAGCTGCATGAAGAAGTGACCAGCTATACTTCCAAGATATCTGCTTGGAAAGAGAAGAAGTGGAGATTGGAGGCTCGTATTTCACAGCTGGAGGAGGAACTAGAAGAGAAACAGAGCCTCATTGAACTCGTAGTGAACGATTGAAGAAGGCACAAGTGGACACGCTGAGTACTGAGCTAGCGGGGTGACGCCGCACGGCTCAGAAATGTGAGACTGCTCGAACAGCAGCTAGAGAAACAGAACAAGGATCTAACGGCCAAAGTGCAGGAGCTGGAAGGCTCAGTCAAATTGAAGTCTCAAGTGCACGACATCCAAGTATGTCACAAGTTCTCTGACGTTCCAGCCAAAGTTCAAGGGCCTGACATCTACGAGCAGCCTCCAGCTCCCGACGTCCAGGAGCAGCCTCCAGCTCAGGACGTCCCAGTCCCTGAGTGCCCAACCTACCTCGGGGAAGCTATCACTGAGAAATTTTTTTTGGGGGGGGCTATGGAGGACAGCAGAGCTCCAGCCTGAGACTTATGGAGAGGTCTCTACGGAGGAAGCTGTCCCACGTTCCAGAGCCGCCGGCGGTGTTCTGCATTTCAGTGCTGCGGGTATGCGGGGGGGGGGTTCCGCATTCCAGTGCCCACTTTCTTTAAGGAGACATTGTAAGGGTAAAAAGAGAGGGCTGGTGAGGGAATGACTGCTTATAGCTGCTATAGGATTTGCACAATGTTTAATGTAACTGTAAATGTATTTCAGCCATGACAACTGTCTGAGTGAAATTGTGAGCTTTTTATAGATGGGGATGGTGTGTGAATAGGTTTGGTAAACTTGCTCTGATAGACAAGGACAGATATAAAAGAAGAGAAGCATGATGTGGCAATGTTACACGCTTTGAGGGAGCCAATCAGCACTCAGACAGAGTTTCATGGCTGAACTGGGCATTTAATAAAAGGGGGTAGTAACAGTAACTCCGTCTTATTACAACCGTTCAGTCTGCTTGTTTTTCTATTACAAAGAATGTTTATTTTTCTTACATTTTATTATCAATCTCTGTGAACAAAAGAATCTTGTGTGTGTCATTTCACCAAAGTTGCTATAAGATTTTCATTGCTAGAACCGTCTTCCCATAACCAGTGGTATCTGGTGGTGTAGCACATTAAGTTTCAACTACTGCACTACTGTCACTTTCTTTTAGGTACTGTGTAAATATAAGTTCTTCAGATTTTAACAAATAAATATAATTATTTTCTTATCATAACACAATGACACCACACCAGCTTGCCTTTAAATAATGCTTTAATAGATTAAGGTTAATCAAATTATTGTCACGTGGCATGACGGCAGGCAAGTAGGCAGGATGCAATTGCAGTTCCAACGGTGAGTTTTATTTACAAAGTTATGAAAGCCAAAACAAAACGGAAAGAAGACACAAACTAACTCTCTACAACTAAGCTAAGCTAAACTAAACTAATACTATGGCTAATGCTAAGGTTACGGCTAATGCTATGGCATAAACAGGACATGAAACCAAGACTCCCTAAAAGTCGCACTTGAGCTATACATGGCATACATACATATATTCAACGCATTCAACGGGCGCGCGCGCAGAAGCACCGGCTTCACCGTATATATCCACACAGTCATTAGCCTGCAATCGCTACCAGCTGCGGGACCTTCCGGCATACGTCACAAATGATGCGAGGGGCGAAAACATGACGTCACCCCGGAAGAAGTTCTGCGTAGGCGCCGGCCAGCGCCCAAGGAGCGCCGCTGCACGGGCAGAATCATGACAGAACCCCCGCCAAAGGTACTCCTCCCCGAGTGCCAAGAGTCCTCCCCCTCCATTGCGGGCCCTGGACCCCTGGCTGAATGTCCCAAGCAGCGCCAGGAAGAAATTGCACGTGTCTTTGGAGCAGGGGAGCAGAGCAAAGTCCCTAGCTGAACCGGGCTGCTGAGCGGCATCCTCAGCTGAGACCTGGGACATGGCTTGGACGAAAAACATGGCTCGAGTTTGAGACATGGCTTGAGCGAGAGACATGGCTTAAGCCTTAACTTGAGACATGGCTTGAGCTTGAGACATGCGGCGAGAGCTTGAACTTGAGACTTGGCTTGAGCGAGACATGGCTTGAGCAAGAGACATGGCTTGAGCAAGAGACATGGCTTGAGCTTGAGACGTGGCTTGAGCGGAGACGTGACATGAGTGAGAGAGGTGGCTTGGATAAGAGACATGGCTTGAGCTTGAGATGTGGGCGTGAGCTTGAGACATGGCTTGAGCTTGAGACGTACGTGAGCTCGAGACGTGGCTTGAGCTCGGTGACGGGCTTGAGCTCGAGACGTGTGGCGTGAGCTTGAACGAGAGACATGGCCTGAGCGAGGGACATGGCCTGAGCAAGGAAATGGCTGTGGTGTCGGGAACGTGAGGCATGGCTGTGGTGTCAGGAACGTAGCCGGGCGGTGACCGGAACGCGAGGCCATGGCTGTGGTGTCAGGAACGGAGCCGGGGCGGTGACCGGACCTGAGCCGGGGCTGTGACCGGACCTGGACCTCAGACAGGGTCTGGATTTGGACGTCCTGAGCTTGAGACTGAGTCTGAACATGGACGTCTTGGACTTGGGACTGGGTCTGGACCTGGGCATCATGGACTTGGGACTTAGTCTGACTTGGGCATCGTGGACTTGAGACTTTGATCTGAGCAAGCCTTCCAGCTCCTGCATTTTAGCAGTCAGATCCTCATTCTGTCTCCAGCTGCTGCCGAGCAGTCTCACTCCTCTGAGCCTTGCTGTGCTCACCCGCTAGCTTGGTGCTCAGCGGGTCCACTTTGAACATTTGCCTTCTTCAATCGGTCATTGACGAAGTTCAATGTTGCCCTGTTTCTCCTCAAGTTCCTGCTCCAGCTGTGAAATACGAGCTTCCAACCTCCTCTCATCATTCAATGCAGATATCTTGGAGTTACAGCTGGTCACTTCATCATGCAGCTCATTTCTCTCCTGAAGAACCTGCCTCTGTGCAGCGATCAGCTGCAGACAGATCCTCACATAACTGCACATTTTCAGCCTCCAGACTGTTGACTTTGTGTTCACTCTCTTGGCGCTGTTCATCCACATCCCGCTAACTGATCCTTTAACTGAGTCTGTACTCTCTTCCTTCTCTCCTTTTCCTCCAGAAGCTCCCTTAGTCGATACGTTCCTCATCTAGTTGACAAAGCCGTATGCCCAGAACCCGTTTCCGGGGTGTCTCCTCTTGCAGCAAAACTTGTGTTGCTTGTAGTTGAGACTCCACAGATGAGCCCTCTTCAGTAGCTTTGACATAGCTATTCTTAGTGACTGTGCCTGGAGCTTGAGGAATGGTGCATGGCGCGCTGCTGCACGCGGGAATCGTGACAATTATTCAGTGTTTTTTTTTTCCCCATATTTATTTATTCATTTTCATGTGATTCTTTTTTTCTTTTCATGCAAACAAAGGAAAACAAAATTAAAAAGAAAACACCCCCCTCCGGGACCCTTATAATGGATATCCAATAACTATCGCTGGTTATATAGATATTGTAAAACCCAACCACATGCACAAAAATGTAGGTAGAAAGTGTCTGTGTCTGCCAAAAGAAGAGAATTAAATCTGCCAAAAGAAGAGAATTAAACTGATAAATAGAAAGATGAATATCTAATATTAGAGGCGTGTAATAAAAAATTTCAATACCCAGATAGTCAGAAGAAACTACACAAGAATCAAGAGTGTTGTCTATAAAAAAAATTATCAATCCTCGAATAGGAATGATACACCTGGGAGAAGAAAGAAACTTTTTTAGAAAAGGGTTACGAAATATCCAGGGATCAACAAAACAGTTCTGACACATAAAATCGGAAAATCTTTTAGACATAGCAGATTGTTTCAGATTACGGGATGGTACAGTTCTAAGTTTGGGTCAAAAACACAGTTTAAATCTCCCCTGAAAATCAACAGATGAGTATTTAAGAAAGGGAGAAATGCTCAACAATTTATTAGCAAATTCATTCAGTGTTAACTATATTTAAGTGATTAATTAATCAGTCAGTGTGAGTTCACTCCTTGTCCTCTGTCTTGGCCTCAGCCTCCTCTGGACCTGTAAATATATAAATGAATAAATAAATAAATAAATAAATAAATAGATTAATTAATTAATTTTCTGAATACATACAGTGAGGGAAAAAATTATTTGATCCCCTGCTGATTTTGTACGTTTGCCCACTGACAAAGAAATGATCAGTCTATAATTTTGTCAGTCTAATAATGCTTTCTATTTCCTCATCCTCTTCTATCCTGTCCGTCTCTTTCAACCATTCATGCACACTAAGCCCATGCAGTAAATCAAAATTCACAACAAAATCTGTCTTTGAAATCCTTTATTTGGCACAGTAATACTGATGTAATGAGGTCACAGGTGTGAGTTTAAAGGGTAGTCTACAGTGGCTTCGAATGTGGCTCAACCAATCACAATCATGACCAAAGCTCTGTTTAATAAAGGAGATTTCTCTGCAGAACTGAACTGTCAGCATGAAATAATTAAACACACATGCAGGCTGACACTCTGCATGCACTTCTGATTTTACATTTCACTTCTTCTACCCAAATTATGACAAACGACACACTTCCTACTTTCTCTTTGACTTCTTCTGCTTGACTAATGACATTCAAAACCATACACAAGTGCTGCAGTCAGCAACTTTCCATAATTCCAAATTCTGAGAAAACTCTAGAATGACCTAGAACAGGGGTCGGCAACCTTTAACACCAAAGAGCCATTTGGACCCGTTTCACAGAGTAAAGAAAACACTGGGAGCCACAAAACCCCTTTTGGAAATTTAAATGAAATAACACTGCATATAACAGGTTTTTTTGCCTTTGTGCTATGTATAAACAAACTATAATGTGTTACATTTATGAAATCAATGAACGACTGCAGAGAAAATGAAATAACATTTGTGCATGCAACAAAAAATTTTAACTCCGAAAAAAAAGACGTTGGGTTGAAGGTTAAGTAAAATACTCAATGTCTATTTGAGTCCTTGTAGTAATGAAAAAAAAAACACAGAACTTAAATTATCCACTAGCAGCAAACAAAAATGCCGTCCTCTCTCTGTGTGCCATCATCCTTTTACTGGCGCCGTGCAGTCACCTGTCAACCTGAATAATAAAATGTCTATTTCACCGAACAATGAAAAAAATATTAATATAAGCAAAATAATAGGTAATTAAAATATTTATCATACTTTTGTCAATGGGATTTCTGCTCCTGAACCTCAGCGCACAGCATCTGCACATCGGGGCTGTATGCCGTCACCTTTATCTTCACACAGGATTGTAAGCTGTCATCTGTGAGGCGTGTGTGATGTTTGTTTTTAATAAAGTTCATGTTGGAGAACACCTGCTCACATACATATGTTGATCCAAAGATCGACAGGACTCCAACTGCATACTTTTTCATGTTCACATAAATGTCGGGGATAGCATTCCAAGTTTCGAACACAAGTTTGTCTGGTTTGGGTCCGCTGTCGCGCTTGAACTTGTCTTTGTTGGCTATGTCAGCCAGTTCCATCTCAAGATCAGGTGGATTCTGCAAATGTCTTGCGACATTTGACTTTTTGTTGTAAGCTAGTTTCTTATTACATATTAAGCACACTGGTAAAAAAAAGTCTCGTCAGCAGTGAAAGCAAATGAATCTGCTCACGTAGCATTGAACGTCCTGTTTTCTTCAGACACTTTTCTTTTCATTGAATTCTCCATAGTTGGCTTACCTGGCGTCAAAAGTTTCAAGAAACCGCATACTGGCGGGTGTCGCACATTGGAGGTTGTGACGTGTATTAAAAAGTGACAAAAATATTTTAACACAATTTATTTAGATGTTAAAAGATCACCATAATCTTTAAAGAATTACATTTTGAAAATGAACGAACTAAAATAAAAACATTTTAATTAAATACTCATTAATTATTTTCAAAAGCTGAGCCGCATCAGTGGGATCAAAGAGACCGCATGCGGCCCGAGCTTGCGGGTTGCTGGCCCCTGACCTAGAAAAAAAAGATGTGATACAAAATAATATTTTGATTAAAAATTAATAAAATCAATAAAAGTCTCTAATAATCTTTTTAAATAAATGCCACTATTATATGCATACATTTATTAATTGTATACATTTTGTACATTTTGTTGATGCTTAGATTCTTAAACTACATCACAATATTTCCATTTCATTTTCTAATCATGTTCTTGTTTTTCTTGAATTCAGAAGATTACAGGAACATTTTATCTTCAGATTTATGCAGAGAAATGCATCCGAATGAATCAGGAGGAACTTCATCATGCAGCAAGAAAACGATCGAAAACACACTTCCACCCCAACACAGGACTTCATCATGGGGAAAAGTGGAAGGTGTTGGACTGGACAAGTCCATCACCAGACCTTAATCCAACTGATCAGCATTTCACCTCCTGAAGAGGAGACTGAAGGGAGAAACCCCCAAAACAAACAACTACTGAAAGAAGCTGCAAGAAAAACCTGGAGAAGCTTCACAGAAGAAGAAACCAGCAGTTTAGATGTTTCCATACTTTTGCTCGCCTACAATTTTGATGGTCTGATACAAAAGCTTCTATGTTTTATGTTGTTTAATACGTCTAGATGTAAATAGATGTAAATAAAATCTGAAATCCTAAACTCGTCTCTTTTCCATCATTTGAACTCAAACCCAAATGTCTTTGGTGTAGAGCACAAACAAATAAACTGGCTTTGACGTTCCAATAGTTACGGAGGGGACTGTATTCTACAGTTGTTGTCAATGTTTTTTCAACTTCTTTTTTTTACATACATGTTTTGCAGTGAAGCAAAGAATAACAGTTTTACCTCTTAAACCGAACCTGGTTTAGTGTTTGGGTTTATTGCAGCATAATGTCAAGCATTTATGCCGATGTTTATTTTATTTTAAATATTTGATTATGATATTAATATTCAGAACTGATGGTCAGCCTGAATAGATGAACTGATATTTATCCTGTAGGTCATGTTAAATAGCCCTGCTGTAAATGTAAATGGCAAATGTGCACTTATATAGTGCTTTTATCCAAAGCGCTTTACACTGTGTCTCATTCACCCATTCACACACACTCACACACCAATGGTAGCAGATGCCATGCAAGGCACTAACTTGCCATCAGGAGCAACTTGGGGTTCAGTGTCTTCAGCATGTGGAGTCATCCAGGCCGGAAATCGAACCGCCAACCCTACAGTTAGTAGACAACACACTACCAACTGCACCACAACCACCCCACTGTACACTGTAGATTGTAGACTGTACACTGTTTCCTAAGAACATTTATTTATAAACAGTTTATAGCTGTTTACAATGTACGTGTATTTTACAATGTAAGTGTAATTTAAAGTGTGTAATTTACAATGTGGAGTGCAATTTATTGTTCTTTTTTAAAATAAAAAATGCTGTGTTGTCAGAGAACAAAAACAAAAAACAACAACCCAGAGTTAAGAAGAACATGCAGGATCACAAATGTTCAGTGTTAAACAGAAGCTGTGGTGTTGTTTCTCCTGTGATGAAGGCAGGGATTGACTACAGCTCAGAAGCTACTTTCTGCTTTTATCACAGGAGGAACACCACCACAGAAATAATTAAATGTGGAGAAATGTGGAGAAATGATCTAAATCTAAAATAATATTATACGTGGCACCATAGCTGTAACTAGCTGAGGACACCGAGGTCTGTTTTGGAAGGGTTTTGTTGTTGTTGTTGTTGTTGTTGTTGTTTAGTTTCATGGTAAACATCAGACACTGTGGCAAAAAGCTGCCATTTATCGGTTATAATTAAGATCTATGCACTCCAAATGCAAACGTTATTAGTACATAACATATTACCTTTGAACTACGTACATTTTTAAGTAGAATAAAATGTTCATTTTGCACATTTGAACAACAAGGAACAATTAATGTAAATTAAATATGCACAGCACTGAACAAATCTGTTCAGCTGTATAAAATACATGATTTATTCATAGTAAGAGTGAGCTCGACTATTTAATCAGTTCAATGTGAACAGTTTGAAAATATTGTAAATGCATGGAAAGATAAAGGAACTGAACTGTCAGGAATACTGATGTAGGTATGTTCAATATGTCTGAGGCTCATTTACTGTCATTTTAAAATAAATATGAAAGCTAACAAAAAGGATATTGTCAAACGGACTGTTTCCGGAGGTTGAACCCAAAAAACGTAAAAGTGTCTTGTAAACCAAAATATTTCATTCAATAAAATTAAATGCCCCACCAGGGCCATGTGTATGTGAAGTTTGCATGTTCTCCCCGTGCTGGGGGGTTTCCTCCGGGTACTCCGGTTTCCTCCCCAGTCCAAAGACATGCATGGTAGGTAGATGAACTGATATTTATACTGTAGGTCATGTTAAATAGCCCTGCTGTACACTGTAGATTGTAGACTGTACACTGTTCCTTAAGAACATCTATTTATAAACAGTTTATAGCTGTTTACAATGTAAGTGACATCAAGAAATTCTTTGAAAAGTGCAACATATAGTATCGTTCTTTTTAAAATAAAAATGCTGTGGTGTCAGAGAAAAAAAACAAAAACAACAACAACCCAGAGTTAAGAAGAACATCCAGGATCACAAATGATCAGTGTCGAATAGAGCTGTGGTTTTGTTTCTCCTGTGATGAAGGCATTGATTGACTACAGCTCAGAAGCTACCTTCTGCTTTTATCACAGGAGGAACACCACCACAGAAATAATTAAATGTGGAGAAATGATCTAAATCTAAAATAATATTATACTTGGCACTTGTAACGCCACGGCCGTTAGAGGCCGCTGGGGCGCAGTTGAGTCGGTGCGCACAGGCATGGTTAGTCTGCGCGTGAATGCGATCTCACGGCAGGTGTTGGGGTTTAGTTTGATTACCTGCCTTATTTATGTGCCTGTGTTTCCCGCGCGAGTGGCTCGTGATTATATATGTGTATAGATATTAGAGTCTATGTTGTAGTTAAGTATGTAGAGAGTTTAAGTTGACGTTATGCTTTGCGTCCTTTATTTTGAATGAAGAGTGTGTCTACATTTGTGAGTAATACTAAATAAAGCATTGATCTGTATTGAGTCTGCCTCCATCTAGAACACGGTCCCAAACCGTCACAGAATCACGAGCCACACAAGGGAGTAGCAGATCATGAAGAAATCCAACCGCCTCACCAGAGAAGCCGAGGCACGGCAAGGATGCCGAACTCACGACTCACCAACCGGTATCCCCCCTGGATTCAGTGCAGTTTCCGCAGCGGTTTAGGGAAGAAATGCCGGACCGATAGTCTGGTCGTTACGGCGGTCTGGAGTTCTTCATCCGTGACTGTCAGAGCTATTTCTCCAGCCTGAGCGAACCGAAACCGACCGAGGGACAGTTTGTGCGGTTCATCACGTATCACTTTTGCGATCCGGCTCGCGCATGGGCACAGCGAGTCGTGGCTCATGATTATATGTGTGTATAGATATTAGTGTCTATGTTGTAGTTAAGTATGCAGAGACTTTAAGTTGACGTTATGCTTTGCGTCCTTTATTTTGAATGAAGAGTGTGTCTACGTTTGTGAGTATTATTAAATAAAGCATTGATCTGTGCCTACGCCTGTATTGAGTCTGCCTACACTACAACACGGTCCTGAACCGTCACAGCACCATAGCTGTAACTAGCTGAGGTCTGTTTTGGAAGGGTTTTGTTGTTGTTGTTGTTGTTGGTGTTGTTCTTGTTGTTTAGTTTCATGGTAAACATCAGACACTTTGACAACTTTATGCAACCTTTTTTAGTACATAACATCTTACCTTTGAACTACGCACATTTTAAGTAGAAGAAAATGTTCATTTTGCACGTTTGCACAACAAGGAACACTTAATGTAAATGAAACATGCACAGCATACATGATTCATTCACAGTAAGAGTGAGCTTCGACTATTTAATCAGTTCAATGAGAACAGTTTGAAAATATTCTAAATGCATGGAACGGTAAAGGAACTGAACTGTCAGGAATACTGATGTAGATATGTTCAATATGTCTGAGGCTGATTTACTGTCATTTTGAAATAAATTTGAAAACTAACAATCGGACTGTTTCCGGTGGTTGAACCCAAAAACGTAAAATTGTCTTGTAAACAAAAATATTTCAGTCAATAAAATGAAATGCTCTGGAGTCATGGCAGTTTATGAATAGGAGTATAACATAACGGAAATTGCAAATGACTGAAATGGACATTAGGCACTGCGATGTATATATCCCCTGTCATGCATTTCTGCAATATGGACCTCACTTCAATTTAGATCCTTGTTTCAGTCCTGCTTTCCACCCAGTGTACACTGAAGACCCGAATTTAGCCTATTACTCAGAGACAATTAAAATTCAACCTAAAAGCAAATACTCACATCCGAAAACCCAATTGGAGATAGAAAAAGACAACCAGCCGTGAGTGAGGAAAAGCAAGGGTCAGTTTGTGCGGTTCATCACGTATCACTTTTAGATGTCCGGCTCGCGCATGGGCACAGCGAGTCGTGGCTCATGATTATATGTGTGTATAGATATTAGTGTCTATGTTGTACATTAATTGTTCCTTGTTTTTATTTCAGTCCACCACACGAGATCCACACCAATGAGAATTCCCAGAAGTGATCTCACCACCAGAGGACAACTGGGTGAAACTCAACTCAACTCTCCATGTTTGGAGGAGGAGGAATGCTGCCTATGACCCCAAGAACACCATCCCCACCATCAAACATGGAGGTGGAAACATTATGCTTTGGGGTTTTTTCTGCTAAGGGGAAGGACAACTTCAGCGTATCAAAGGGACGATGGACGGGGCCATGTACCGTCAAATCTTCGGTGAGAACCTCCTTCCCTCAGCCAGGGCATTGAAAATTAAAAATTTCACTTAAGTCATTACCAAGTACTAAGTCAGAGGGGTCAAATACATATTTCTCTCATTAAAATGCAAATCAATTTATAACATTTTTGACGTATTTTTCTGGATTTTTTTGTTGTTATTCTGTCTCTCACTGTTCAAATAAACCTACCATTAAAATTATAGACTGATCTTTCTTTTTTAGTGGGCAAACGTACAAAATCAGCAGGGGATCAAATACTTTTTTCCCTCACTGTATGTGTGTGTGTTGGGGCCTTTTCGGTGTGTGTGTGTGTGTTAGAGAGAGCGACAAAGAGAGTGTGTGTGTTATCTCTGTCGTACGCCTGGCCATAAATGTGCGCAAGTGTGTGTTTTATCTATGTGTGTGTGTGGGTTTCATTAAATCTCTTATATTTCTCGGTGACTAATAAATTCTAGAGTGTTGATCTTAAAGGGCGAATACTATTCATCAATATCCATCTATTACCACTTCTGTGTCTAGGTGCCCGTCATCCCTCCTTCCCTCCTCCACTGGAAGGGCTGGACCCGGATCTGAGCAACCAGATCGTGCTCTCACTGCTGATTTTCAATAAAATTACATATTATTCATACTAGATCTCCCTTGTGTTTAATTTATAAATATTTTAAGCACAACATTCCCTTATCTGAGGCAATAAAGCCTCACAAACCAGTATATCTGTATTTTATTTTGAACCCCGTCCTTTTTTTTATTTTATTTTTTATTTATTTATTTTTATTTAATTTTTAAATTATGTACCCCCTAAATAGTGTTAGCATGAATGGCAAGTACTAATATTGAATCTTCACATCCCTATTTTTCTCAACTGGGCCTTAAAAACCCTTATTTTGTATTTGTCGGGACCTGCAGAGTCTTGCTTCCCCACAAAAAACAGAATCCCAAACTTTCGCATTCAGAGGTGGACGACAAAACCTGACCTTCTATCAGGAAAATTTTCCACCCTGCCAGCCATAGCTCAACAGCACCATTTTCATGCCTGAGTGCGTCACACTTCGTTACACTCACAGGTCACAAACATTTTATAACAATCCAACACACAGTCTCTGTTGGCAGTTTCTCTCTGTATGCTGGTTGTCTTCAGCTCAAGCACTTTACGTACTGTGGAGACTGTACGTTCATCACATCATCTTCTCATCCTGGTCTGCCATTGACTTGAGAGTTCTGTGATAATGTCTCTTGAGGGCAGACCCCCCTTTGACAGCTTCATACAGCTTCTTGGATCCTTGAACATCCTTGGGGAAAATCTGAAAATCCACAGGGGTCGCATGTTATTGTAGTCTGCTGCTGCCTTATGTTCTTGTAGTCCGCTTCAGCCATTCTCTCACTGCTCCTGGTCTCCCATCTCTGGGTGAACACCTACCACACCCCCCTTTGAGGCGGTAACGCCTCACCCTTCTTCACTCCTGGACTGGAACACCCCTAGGTATACAAGTCGGGGGTCACAGGACAAGGAACTTCTGTCTCCCTCTCTGTCCCCAGCTCTGGTCCTGTGAATAGATAGCTTCATACATAGCAGTTAGTTATCTCATATATGCTCTTGATCCATCTGCAATTACTCCAGCGGCAGTCCTTCATCAGGAACAGACAGACACAGACATGGGTTGACCCGTAAGCATTTCATGCAGTGTTAGCTACATATTGCTGTTAGTCTGCATGCGATAGGTCATTAATGCAAGAGGTAGAGCATCTACTGAAATATGTTTAGTATCAGCACAAATGACGTTAAGCTTGAGATTGTATGCCAGATCTAGTAACTACCTCTCTGGTCAAAATGAAAAATTCAAGCACAAATATCACACTCAGATTATCCTCCACCATTGCCTGTAAGTACAGAGATCATTTTCTATCTATCCCCTCGCCCCCTGGTTAAAACCATGTGCATCCATAATACATACAGTGCAAAGTGCAGAAGGTAGAATTTAGAATTCAATCAACTATTTGCTCGGTATGTTAAAGTGGCGGTCCAACGTTTTATTCTAAAACCTCACTGCATTGAACAACTCCAAACAGATGACACAATCCATGGGCATAAACATCAGTATTTATCTATATATTTATATATTCGCAATTCTACCCTTAACCAGTTTGCACTCTGTCGTGATAGCTTTTAATTCAGCTAATTGGGCAGATCAGGGTGCTGCCAATGTTTGTAAAATTTCAGACACGATATATTTCAGATGGAACATTTAAAATTTCAATTTTTAGCTCGAGGACATATAAATTGCGGCTAGGCAATCATGAGTGTTCTCAGTGACTGGCTCCACAGAATTAATTAGGCAATACAACACTACAGTTGGTGTATTAGGCACACTAATAGGTTTAAGAGGTTCATTTTGAGTGACACATAGAATAACCCCATATTCCCATAACCTGTTATTTCAAAAATAGAAATGACCCGGTAAGATCAATGTGTGAGAGAGCAATTTTCCCAGTGTTCTGCATTAAATGGTAAATGTGCACTTATATAGCCCTTTTATCCAAAGCGCTTACACTGTGTCTCATTCACCCATTCACTCACACACTCACACACCAATGGTAGCAGAGCTGCCATGCAAGGTGCTAGCTTGCCATCGGGAACCCAACTTGGGGTTAAGAGAGCATCTTCAGCCGTGGCACACCAATGTGCTGGCAATTCTTGTGCCACCAAATCCTATGTTTTCAAGGCATAAACCACTGACCTGCAAGCGCCCCATGCTCCTGAGCCGGGACACATCCCCCCCAGCAGCCCCCCCCCCCTTCAGTCACTTGCAAGACAAAGTCTTTGTTGTAGATTGCCAGCCATAGTACAGGTGCAGAGCATAAGTCCATTCAATGTCAGGCTTGTTCAACGAACTCCCAGATCTCAGGATTTTGTCAATTGGAGAGCAATCAGTGATCCACTGCAGACCATACTTGATAATGTCCAGGAACATTTGTTGTGCTTTATGGGGCGGAGGATGACCCCGATCATGATTTGTCGGCCTTGGGGAGCGCGAAGGAAGTCTCTGACCCAGAGGAGTACACCGCAGGGGGAGCCCACAGCCCCGAAGGAGGCGCTCCCAGGTGTACTACTGATCTAGGAATGTTTAGGGGAGTAAGGCCTTGAGCTCTCACATGCAATCACTGGAAAATAACTCTTCCAGCCTTAAACATTGGTAACTGGGTGTGTTGTATTACAGAACTTATCACAGCTTGCTGAAATAATGCTAGACTGAATGAGCATGTCCCTTCATCCTTTTCTAAGGATTGAGGACAGGACACAAGATGACTGTACTTCACTTTAGCTTATTACAGTGTACATGTTACTTGCCGTGTTTCAACCTTATGTAGCCTCATAATGTGCCAGGTATGTTAGCGAGTTCAGGATGAGGGATGCCATTATCACTGTCCAATTTGGAAACCGGAGACAGACAACTGGGAACACATAACTGCAAAACCCATCATTAAATGTTCTACTTATGTATCAGATCTTGGCCTATTGAAAATGTTAATACTTTTCACGTGATTCAGGGTATACTGATTTTAATACTGCAGGAAGCCATTAGAACCATTCAAAATGAGGAGACTTCTGCTGTTTACAGAGCACACATGTTTGATATAAATAAATCACCGGCCCTGATTGTGTGGAGTCTGTATTTCTAAACTTAGCAGCTGATATTATTTAATCTCTTTTAACTTATCGTATTAATCTTTTATTAGACAACGGGGTTATACCAGAAATTTGAAATCAGCTTTTGTTTTCTTTTATTTATTAAACCAGGGAAATCCCAATTATATTAGATCATTACAGTCCAATCCCAAAGCCTTCTGTCCTAGCAAACACTTTTAGAAAGCCTTTTCATTGAACCGGTTGACATGTTATCAGTCTGCAAAAGTCTAAGGTCAGCAGCGTATCACCACAACAGCTGTTTTGAAAGTCTTAAAACAATGTCACGGTACCCTCTGCACTTCCCTGTTTATCTCGACACAGTGAATCATGAAATATTGCTGCAGAGATTAAATGATGAGTTATCATCTATAAGCTTTGTTTCAATTTAACACCAATTTGTTTCATTGGCTGAGTGCCCATTTGTGAAAAGGCATACAATTCCTTCTATAAATGTATCCTTTTCATTTAAACTTTATTTGAACATATTACGGTAGAGTTTAATCTACTTTAAACTTTATTTGACCAAATTAAGGTATTGTTAAATCTATTTATGTCACAAACCACATTTCCCATCCTGCACTGTGGTCCACAAACATGCCATGTACTACAATTCCAAGATCACACACACACCCAGTTCACAGCTCCGTCACAGCTACATTATAAAGATTTATCAATTCACTTCACAGATTGTACAGTGTATGCTCCATTCCTTATTTTTTGTGAACACTGCTCTGTATTTGTCACGCCACGGCCACCAGAGGCCGCTGTGGAGCTTCATTTGGAAGGACTTTGGGTTGAGCGAGCACTTCCGGTGTTAGGACTAGCTTAACCCCCGTGATCTAGCACAGGTGTTACGTGTAAGATCTAGTGATGTTGGCTTTTGGCTCGTTATTATTTGCCTATTTGCCTATTTTTATGTTTAGCGGTTAGTCGTAGTCGGAGGGAAAACTGTTTATGTTTTCAGCGCTAGAGTTCATGCCAAGAAGGATATGCTTCACACCGTTTGCTTTAAAGAGTTAAAGAGTTTTGATCTGCATCTGTGTCCGACTCACTACGTTCCGTAACAGAATAACGAGCCAGCTTATGGACGCCGCAGAGAGTTTTTGAGCAGCACTCTGTCTGAAATGGAGAAGAAATACACCAAAGCTACTTAAAGAATGCTCATCCGTGGAGTCGCAACTACAAGAGACACAGGTTTTGCTGCAAGATGAGTCACTCCGAAAAGGGTTATGAGCATACAGCTTTTTCAACTAGAGGACGAATGAAATCATCCTACGGGGGCTTCTGGAGGAGGAGAAGGATCCAGGAAAAGTGCAGAAAACCAGCTTCACCCCGTTAAGATGCAGATGTCTGAATTGAAGGAGAAATTGGAACAGGTGCATGAAACGGAGGCAGAGCTAGAGGATGAGAGAAGACAGAGAGCTCTGGCTGTAGCAGCAAAGGAGAAGCTGGAGTTTGATCTGTCTGAGCGGCAAGCTCAACTCATCCAAGCCAGTGAAGCTCGAGATGAAGCACAGAGACAGCTGGCAGAAGTACAGACTCAGTTAAAGGATCGCGTTACGGAGATGGATGAACCCCCCAAGTGGCGAGATGCTGCACGTGCAGCCGTACGGGAGAGGAACGCAAGGTCAAGAGTCTGGAAGCTGAAAAGGTACAGTTGCAGGAGAATCTGTCTGCAGCTGATCACAGTGAGCAGCAGGTTCTGCAGGAGAGAAGTGAGCTGCATGAAGAAGTGACCAGCTATACTTCTAAGATATCTGCTTGGAAAGAGAAGAAGTGGAGATTGGAGGCTCGTATTTCACAGCTGGAGGAGGAACTAGAAGAGAAACAGAGCCTCATTGAACTCGTTAGTGAACGATTGAAGAAGGCACAAGTGGACACGCTGAGTACCGAACTAGCGGGTGAGGCGCGCGCGACGGGCTCAGAAAAGTGAGACTGCTCGACAGCAGCTAGAGAAACAGAACAAGGATCTAACGGCCAAAGTGCAGGAGCTGGAAGGCTCAGTCAAATTGAAGTCTCAAGTGCACGACATCCAAGTCATGTCACAAGTCTCTGACGTTCCAGCCAAAGTTCAAGGGCCTGACATCCACGAGCAGCCCCTCCAGCTCCCGACGTCCACGAGCAGGCTCCAGCTCAGGACGTCCCAGTCCCTGAGTGCCCAACCTACCTTGCGGGGAAGCTATCACTGAGAAATTTGGGGGGCATGGAGGACAGCAGAGCTCCAGCCTGAGACCTACGGAGAGGTCTCTCACGGAGGAAGCTGTCCCATCGCGTTCAGTGACGCCGGGGCGGTGTTCTGCGTTCAGTGCTGCCGGGGTGGCGTTTTGCATTCCAGTGCCGCCGGGTGGTGTTTCAGCGTTCCAGTGACGCCAGGGGCGGCGTTTGCGCTCCAGTACGCCGGGGCGCGGCCGACTTTCGACCCCGGTGGAGGGGTCAATCCATGCATCCGCTGTCCTGCTAGGACAGCCTCCTTTCCCGGCCAGAGAGAGACTGTCTTTACAGGGGGCCCAGGACCCCCGTTAGGAGGGGTTTTGGGTACTCGGAGGAGTACCATTTGAGGGGGTGTTCTGTCACGCCACCGGCCGCCAGAGGCCGCTGTGGCACTTCATTTGGAAGGAGTTTGGTGGCGCCGCACTTCGCGGTTAAGGGCTAGTTTAACCACCGTGATCTAGCACAGGTGTTTCGTGTTAGATCTAGTGATGTTGGCTATTCAAGCGGGTTTTCAGAGCACGGTGCTCGTTATTATTTGCCTATTTGCCTATTTATACATTTAGCGGTTAGTTGTAGTAGGAGGGAAACCTGTTTATGTTTTCAGCACTAGAGTTCATGCCAAGAAGGATATGCTCGACACTCCGTTTGCTTTGAGTTTGTGTTTTGCGTTGAATAAAGAGTTCTGATCTGCATCTGTGTCAGACTCCACTACATTCCGTAACAGTATTATTTAAATATTGCAACTCGTGATACTTTGTATGACGGCTGTGGCGCAGGTGGTAGAGCGGGTTGTCCACTAATCATAGGGTTGGCGGTTCGATTCCCGGCCTGGGTGACTCAACATGCCAAAGTGTCCTTGAGCAAGACACTGAACCCCAAGTTGCTCCCAATGGCAAGCTAGCGCGCCTTGCATGGCAGCTCTGCTACCACTGGTATGTGAGTGTGTGTGTGTGTGTGTGTAATGGGTGAATGAGACACAGTGTAAAGCGCTTTGGATACAGCACTATATAAGTACACATTTACATTATTCATATATTATTATATATATTGTATATTTACAGAACTACTTTATTCTATTCACCAATCTATGGTTCAGAAAAGAAACAAATCAATTCAAACTACTGTGTTGCAAAGAGACGTTAATTAAACTCACAAACTCACATCAGCCCAATATGTCAGCAAAAGGAACCATTATGCAACTCCTAATCCAGATACTGTACTCCTGCAAAACCCCGAGTTCCATATTAAATAATCACCACCTTATTCTAATGTTACGGACTCAGATATCACATCTGTAACAGGCATACAACACCTTACAGAGAGTTTAAAATGTGCAGACTACTACTGCCATTTTATCTTACTAATTTAATCATCACTGGACACAACCAGCATTTAAAGAGAAAATATGCAGAAATTATTCATCATTATGCAACATGCATACCACGCCAGAAGAACTACATGTACATAGTTCCCTTAGTAGAACAGGAGTTACATTATTATTATCATTATTGTTATTTTTATATAAAAATATATAGACACGTACCCTTATAGGAATCCCAGATACACAAATTAGGTATGGTTATTCCAGCTTTTTTAGTGAGTCAGTTCATTTGAATTACTTATATTTAATATGGCTATGAAGGTACAGTGCCTTCTAAAACCAAATGCTTAGTCTCAACATTATCTCACGGGGGAATGTGACTTAGCCTGATAAGTTACACACGCGCAGGTCCCACTTCGGTCCCCGTGACCTGGCCACAGAGAGTAAGGCAGAGACTGTAACCTCGAGTATGATTTACTTTTCAGGTTTTTATTAATTTGTTAAGTTCATCATTCACAAGGAACAGGTTCAAGTGTCAGCTGATCAATTTTATCATTAGTCAGGCAAAGATGTCGATATGCCTGTGTACAAGAAACACCATGGCATAAACCGCCATTAAAGTTCTCTCTGGACTGATAATATCAAAAATACTAATTGATTTAAATTTCTACAGAAATATGTTGAAGCATATATATATATATATATATATATATATATATATATATATATATATATATATATATATATATATATATATATATATATATGAGTGAAGTTTGATAACTACAAAATTGTAAAAAGGAAAAAAAATCTCCCTCTCTTGCGCACTCTGTGTTTAGATGAACACACGGGACAGGGAAACACATGGAATTCAAAATAAAATTAAAGTAAGTATTTGGAGCACCGGGGCGTGCATGTTTCTGACCAGCCGTGTACATAATCTAAATATGGAACTGTGTACAGTCAGAGGTATGATTATAGTACGATTAGTTCATTATACAATTAAGATGGGTATAATTTAAGCTCATTTAATAATCTGTATAATAAACACAAGTTTTTATATTGATTACTCATCATGTTGTTCCAATCTAGTTTTTCCACATTATTTAAAATGAATTTACGTGTTATGTATTTAATTACCATAATTATGAACACATTTTTTTTTATAACTCACTAACTTCAAGTTGTATAACAATAGTTACTAAAATACTACAAATAGTATACCTAACATCTCTGCAGGGTTTATAGACAAGGCACTGAATAAAGTGAACAATATAGACAAAAGAAACACTCTTTTAAGAAAGTAGAAACACTACTTTTTATCTCCCATAAAGTTATTTACACAAAGAACAATCTGGTAGATGTCCTAAAAATTTTAATATTCATATACCAACAGTCTCACAGACTTCGACTCACAGAATGTTTATGCCAGATTCCAAAGAAACCTTTCATGACAGAAACAAAGATATCTCACAATGCTCTGCATTACCCATTTCAATCTGAAGAGCGCACACACAACTCAGAATTTATACAGAGGCCTGAGCAGATAAGCACCCCACACACACGGGAGGCCTTCGTCTCCAAAACAAAAAATGTTTTGTTTCCACACACACACACACACACACAAGCTCATATACACAGGATATACTTACACTGTTCAAACACTATTACACATATTTATTTTATTACACACACACAATTGTGGTTTCAGAGTACAGCGCACCTTCACACCAGCTTTGTACATATGAAGTATACAGTCATATAAATTAAATGCAACATTCAACCGAAACTAATATTCAAAGCTTATCAAACACACATATCTCTTTATGTATGGAGCTACTGTTCAGAGCAGTAATGAATTCCTGTCTTCAAACCTAAGTTTCAGAGCTCATCACACACGCATCCAGCATATTTATAAACACACACATTTGTTACACATTACACACCGGGCACGCTTCTCTTGACAGATCCTTTCCCTGAGTAGCGTGACCCGGACCTGGGCCCAGGATTTACACCCCTCTCTATCCAGACCTGGATTTTATCACACTACATCCAGTGGTATTAGGGGTCCCCTCTCTATCGCAGCCCTGAATTTCAACTACATTCAGCGGTCTTAGGGGTTTGAGGCCTCTCATCCACCTGTTTTCTATCCAGCCCTTAATTTAACTACATCCAGTGGTATTACAGGACTTTATTCCACCTGCTTCCTATCTGGCCCTGAATTTAAACTACATTCAGCGGTATCGCAGGACTTTTGTTCACACAACACATATACAATTTCATTAAAACAACCTTATTTAATTAGTTTACACTTCTCTTACCTTTTCTCACTCACTCAAGGTTCTTTTGGAGACCATTTTAGCCCATCTTCCCACACCAGGGCTTCCCTCTTGTGGAAACAGATCACTAAGACAGAAATTTGAAATAACAGGTGTCTGCAATACCTTTTTCCTATACGGCCTATCTGTTGCTTAGAGAGTGAAGTCCCACAGGAGAGATTACAGACACAATATAGATCTTAGCCCAGTCCGGCCAGGGTCGCCAAATGAAGGCCCGAATTTAGCCTATTACTCAGAGACAATTAAAATTCAATCTAGAAGCAAATACTCACATTCGTAAACCCAATTGGAGATAGAAAAAGACAACCAGCCGTGAGTGAGGAAAAGCAAGGTTCCAGTTTTTATTTCGTCCACCACACGAGATCCACACCAATGAGAATTCCTAGAAGTGATCTGACAACTGGAGCTTAAGCTCCAGTATATATACTGAGTTTACATAGTAATTAACCATAAAATTTTAGAAATACTATGATATCAATACCAATAAGGGTAAAAAGAGTGCATTTAAATTTACAATTAGGTAAATAAGATTTGAAAAACATTTCCACTTAGGTAAAAGAAAGTCTGAGAAAGATCCACAATTAGGTAAAGAGAATCTGACAAAATTATACCATTAGGGAAAAGAATGTTTGATAAAATTCACCATGAGGTACAGGAGGTCTGAGAAAACTAATACCATTAGGTTTCAGAAAAGGCTTTTTACAAGTACAAGGGTTTTTCAACTTCGGGAGATAACCCAAAAAATCTAGAGCGGGCGACCTTGATCTCACTGGCGCAGGTACCATGTAATTCATCCATTCTTATAAAATGTCTCCTCATGGACGGCCCGTTCCTCGGACGGTTCTCTCTTAAAAGTTTGAGGCCCTTGTCTACACCACGCCTGACCCTTCCTCACGAGAAAAGAATCCTCATCATCTGAATTATGAGTAAGTCTCTTTTACATCTTTCTGTATTCCTGGATTATAATTTACTTTCATATTTGCTCTATATTTCATGTTTCTATTTTATATATGGTTATGCTACTTGAAAGTGGTTTATTGTACTCCCTACTTCATAATATCATTATATTATCCTTCTAATATCTTACTACTCCAAGTTATAATGTTATGTGTGTGTGTTGGTTCTTTTCGGTGTGTGTGTGTGTGTGTGAGAGAGAGAGAGAGACAGAGAGAGTGTGTGTGTTATCTCTGTCTGCACGCCTGGCCTTAAACGTGCAAGAGTGTGTGTGTTATCTATGTGTGTGTGTGGACGTTTCATTAAATCTCGTATATTTCTCGGTGACTAATAAATTCTAGAGTGTTGATCTTAAAGTGTGAATACTATTCATCAATATCCATCGAATACCACTTCTGTGTGTCTAGGTGCCCATCATCCCGCCTTCCCTCCTCCACTGGAAGGGCTGGACCCGGATCCGAGCAACTAGATCGTGTCTCTCACTGCTGATTTTCAATAAAATTACATATTACTCATACTAGGTCTCCCTCGTGTTTAATTTATGTATATTTAACCACAACAACACCTATTCAAGAGAGGACATGGTCATGATCTAGACCGGGTGGTGTTAGGGTGTTTTTAATGTAGACAGCACCACTGTGCATTGAGACACACGAATTCTCCACATTTAAAGATGCGTGTAATCGCGTTTTCTTTAAGGAGACATTGTAAGGGTAAAAAGAGAGGGCTGGTGAGGGAACGACTGCTTATAGCTGCTATAGGATTTTACACAATGTTTAATGTAACTGTAAATGTATTTCAGCCATGACAACTGTCTGAGTGAAATTGTGAGCTTTTATAGATGGGGATGGTGTGTGAATAGGTTTGGTAAACTTGCTCTGATAGACACGGACAGATATAGAAAGAAGAGAAGCATGATGTGGCAATGTTACACGGCTTTGAGGGAGCCAATCAGCACTCAGACAGAGTTTCATGGCTGAACTGGGCATTTAATAAAAGGGGTAGTAACAGTAACTCCGTCTTATTACACCGTTCAGTCTGCTTGTTTTTCTATTACAAAGAATGTTTATTTTTCTTACATTTTATTATCAATCTCTGTGAACAAAGAATCTTGTGTGTCATTTCATCTAAAGTTGCTATAAGATTTTCATTGCTAGAACCGTCTTCCCATAACCAGTGGTATCTGGTGGTGTAGCACATTAAGTTTCAACTACTGCACTACTGCCACTTTCTTTTAGGTACTGTGTAAATATAAGTTCTTCAGATTTTAACAAATAAATATAATTATTTTCTTATCATAACACAATGACACCACACCAGCTTGCCTTTAAATAATGCTTTAATAGATTATGGTTAATCAAATTATTGTCACGTGGCGTGACGACAGGCAAGTAGGCAGGCTGCAATTGCAGTTCCAACGGTGAGTTTTATTTACAAACTTATGAAAAGCCAAAACAACAAAAGAAACAAGACACATAACTCTCTCTACAACTAAGCTAGCTAAACCAAAACTAATACTAGGGCTAATGCGAAGGTTACGGCTAACGCTATAACAAAACAGGACATGAAACCAAGACTCCTAAAGTCGCACTTCGAGCTATACATGGCATACATACATATATTCAACGCATTCAACAGCGATGGCTGACGCGGCATAACCATATATCACAGTCATTAGCCTGCAATCGCTACCAGCTGGGGCACTTCCGATACGCCACGTCACGAGGGGAAAACATGACGTCACCCCAGAAGAATCTCCCGCGTCTCGCAGCGCCACAGGAGCGCTGCGGACAGGAATCATGACAGAACCCCCCAAAAGGTACTCCTCCCCGGAGTGCCAAGAGTCCTCCCTCCATCGGCCTGGACCCCTGAACAGTGCTCCCCAACAGCGCCGCAGGAAGAAATGTACGCGGTGTCTTTGGGCACATGGGAGCAGAGCAAAGTCCCTAGCTGAACTGGGCTGCTGAGACCTGGGACATGGCTTGGACGAAAAACATGGCTCGAGTTTGAGACATGGCTTGCGAGCGAGAGACATGGCTTTAGCCCCTTAACTTGAGACATGGCTTGAGCTTGAGACATGGCGGAGCGAGCTTGAGACGGGGCTGGCGTAGCGGAGAGACATGGCGACGAGCGTGAATATGGCACCGAGAGACGTGGCTTGAGCGGAGGGAGTAGCGTGAGGCGGGCTTGAGCGAGAGACGTGGCTTGAGCGAGCGAGTGACGTGGCGCGGGATAAGAGACATGGCGTGAGCTTGAGATGTAGTGTGGGCGAGACGTGGCTTAGAGCTTGGACGTGGCTTGAGCTCGAGACGGCAGGCGCGGCGGGCTTGAGCTGACGGCGTGGCAGAGCTCGAGACGTGGCTTGAGCGCGGGGCGTAGCTTGAGCGCGAGAGGCGTGGCTTCGTGAGTTCGAGACTTGAGCTGAGCAAGGGACTGGCGCTGAGCAAGGGACATGGCTGTGGTGTCGGGAACGTGAGGCATGGCTGTTGTGTGAGGAACGTGAGCCGGGCGGTGACCGGGACCTGAGCCGGGCTGTGACCGGACTGTGGACCTCAGACAGGGTCTGGATTTGGACGTCCTGAGCTTGACATGCACGTCTTGGACTTGGGACTGGGTCTGGACCTGGGCATCATGGACTTGGGACTGAGTCTGGACTTGGGCATCGTGGACTTGAGACTTTGATCTGAGCAAGCCTTCCAGCTCCCTGCCTTTTGGCAGTCAGATCCTCATTCTGTCTCTCCAGCTGCTGCCGAGCAGTCTTACTCCTCTGAGCCTTGCTGTGCTCACCCGCTAGCTTGGTGCGCTCAGTGTCGTACTTGAACATTTGTGCTTCAATGGGTCATTGACGAGTTCAATGTTGCCCTGTTTCTCCTCAAGTTCCTCCTCCAGCTGTGAAATACAGGCTTCCAACCTCCGCCTCTCATCATTCAATGCAGATATCTTGGAGTTACAGCTGGTCACTTCATCATGCAGCTCATTTCTCTCCTGAAGAACCTGCCTCTGTCTGCAATCAGCGCAGACAGATCCTCCATAACTGCACATTTTCAGCCTCCAGACTGTTGACTTTGCGTTCACTCTCTTCGCCGTTGTTCATCCACATCCCGTAACTGATCCTTTAACTGAGTCTGTACTCTCTTCCTTCTTTCCTTTCCTCCTCCAGAAGCTCCCTTAGTCGATTACGTTCCTATTTAGTTGACAATGCCGCGTATGCCGCAGAACCCGTTTCGGGTGTCTCCTCTTGCAGCAAAACCTGTGTTGCTTGTAGTTGAGACTCCACAGATGAGCCCTCTTCAGTAGCTTTGACATAGCTATTCTTAGTGACTGTGCCGGGCTTGAGGAATGGTGCAAGGTGCGCTGCGGCACGGTGGGAATTGTGACAATTATTCAGTGTTTTTTTTTCCCCATATTTATTTATTCATTTTCATGTGATTCTTTTTTTCTTTTCATGCAAACAAAGGAAAACAAAATTAAAAGAAAACACCCCCCAAACATGTTAGGTTTAAATCCTCTAAAAAAGATTCACCTTGAATAACATTATTCTGTTCCAATTCACATCCTTCAAAGCATTGACATGTTTTGTCTACTTTCATAATTGCCACTACTGTATTTTAGCTAGTTCTAGAGTTTTACCTCATCCAAAAGCTTTTTTTTTTTTTTTTTTTTGGTTTTTTTTTATTTTTTTATTTTTTTTTTTTTTTAAAGGGGGCAACAATAAAACAAAATTAAAAAAAAAAACACCCCCTGGACCCTTATCATGGATATCCAATACCTATCGCTGGTTATATAGATATTGTAAAACCCAACCACATGCACAAAAATGTAGGTAGAAAGTGTCTGTGTGTCCCCAAAAGAAGAGAATTAAATCTGCCAAAGAAGAGAATTAAAGTGATGGGATAAGTTTATAAATAGAAAGATGTATTAATATTTAAAGTAGTAATAAAAAATTACAATACCCAGATAGTCAGAAGAACCTACACAAGAATCAAGAGTGCTGTCTATAAAAAATAATCAATCCTCGAATAGGAATGATACACCTGGGAGAAGAAAGAAACTTTTTAGAAAAGGGTTACGCGAAAATACCAGGGATCAACAAAACAGTTCTCTCACATAAAATCGGAAAATCTTTTAGACATAGCAGATTGATTCAGATTACGGGATTAGACAGTTCTAAGTTTGGGTCAAAAAACACAGTTTAAATCTCCCCCTGAAAATCAACAGATGAGTATTTAAGAAAGGGAGAATGCTCAACAATGTATTAGCAAATTCATTCAGTGTTAACTATATTTAAGTAGATTAATTAATCAGTCAGTGTGAGTTCACTCCTTGTCCTCTGTCTTGGCCTCAGCCTCCTCTGGACATGTAAATAAATAAATAACTAAATAAATACTATTCAGAATACATAATAAGCCTGCTTTTTTTATCACTATTTTATGATACATCACATCCTTAAATATGTTTTTCCACTATATTGTGTATTAAACAGAATTATGGGATTGTCTTCTACACTTTTGTGCATAATAAGAGCCTTTCAAAGTCCCTAGTCAAAATTCACAAGTTGTCCTCTGATCTTTGAGTGTGATTGGTTGCAAGGGTGAAAACCTCAGTGTGGTGATCAGAGCTGGTGCCGTTTCCCCGATTAAGGCATCCTGCGACATCGTGATTTGTAGTCATTGTCAGGGCAGATAACGCACATCACAGTTGAGGAACACCTGGCGTGTGTATGTGAATGAAGCTGAATACTTGAAGCTGAGCTGGCGGTAATCGATTTCCATTTCTGTATATGTTAACCGTGTTGTCTCTCTGACAGCTGAAATGATAAAGACAAAAATAAATACATCATTGTTACATGAACTGCCTAAATAGAGACAGCACGTAGCAAGTACTGGTCTGAATGAGTTCATGGATATTATAACACCCTACTTACAACTTCACTTACATTTGTTGGCAGCTTTATAAGCTTACAGATGTCTACCAAAGAGACAGCAACTACCTGTACAACAAGGGATAGAATCTACTGTGGGCAACAAAAACTCTTCTGAGAGAAGCTGAAGGACTCAGCTGAAGCTGAAGGGATACAGTTCCTGATTGATGTTTACTCAGGAGAGAAATTCAGTGCTGGTGTAGGAAAAACTACTGGAGGGGTAAAAGTCTACGATGGTATTTGAACTGTTTCACTGATTGTTGTTTCACAATTGGGATCTGCAATTTGAGTGCCCCAAACATAGACACACAATCTAGGGGTATTTGAGTAGTCAAAAGGAACTTCTCTGAAGAGCTGAAAGCCTTAAAATGTAACCCAGTTTCAGCATGGAAAACCATCACTAATAACAAGACATACTGATTGTAATTACAAGGCACCTGGGGAGCCTACACGGTAGACTTCAGCTCAACCTAACTACAATCATTACTGATCTCCTCCACTACATTTTTCATATGCCTGCCTAGTTGTATCTAGGGATGACTAAATTCCTGGCTTGTAGGAGGTAGCAGGTGGGGCACTCATCTTACTGGAATAACTGCAGTTCACATATAGGACTAACAGGTCAGATTATAATGTGGCTACATTACTTTATTACCTCAGTTACATTATAATGGGGTTACATAACCTCCTCCAACACCTTAAGCCTGAGGATCCTAGTGTTAGGTGCTATTTGTTGACTTTATCTCAACCTTCAATAAAACCATTCCTGTATACAATTCACTATACTTGCCTGAAGTGTTATCACCTTCCTACATCTTGCTTGGTAGGGGGTAATGGTTGGGCCAAGTGTAACTCACATCTTGAACCATGACAATCAGCTACACACGCTCACACTATTGTTTGTGTTGCCTTTAAAAGGTGGACCCATTGAGGTATTGCTATTGGTTTACAGGGACAAGAATATGTGTACCAATGTTGCTTGTGTCAGTGTACTTGTTAGTTGTGCGTGTGTGTGTGTGTGTGTGTATGTTTGTACCCATTGCGTATAAGGTCATAGGTGCGGCTGCTGTTAGTCGTGGTTTGGCGAGGCCACACAGGAGTCAATGAACAGGTGGAGGCTTGGTTCAGCTTGGTTAGCTGTACCTGCACGTACAGTTGCTGATTGAGGTTCACTCGGTACGGGGAATAAGTGATGGGGTAGTCAAAGTTGCTGGATGGGTAAAAGGCCATGGTGGTGTTGAACCGAACCCGGTTCCAATGATAGTTGCATTTGTAATCTCTTTGGCCTCATAAAGCGTCTCAACTGAAGAACACACCATCACACATCTCACAACCAATGGGAACTCTGTATTATTTCGGGTGATCTCACCCAACGTTGACTGAGCTGCTTGCACATTATTGGTGTAGATAATACGTCCGTTCCGGTCTGGGGGAAGAGCACATAAATGCGTGCATTTAGAGTGCATATACAATTAATTACAATTAGCTAAAGTTAGACCAACAACACATTTATCCTCCCAGAGTTGCAATGTTAATTTTTTCTAATTTTCTCCTTAATGTGGTTCCCAATTCCACCCACACCAGCCAGTACTTTATTTAAATATAAAAAAAAAAAAAAAAAAACAGTCCTTGTCTTGTGGGTTTTTCTGTTACTGTATTAACCTCTCCAACAGGGTTTTTGACTGATGGTACACAATTTGGCCAAATGTTTCGGGACACCGCCCCATCCACAAACTTTTGGCCAGATATTGCATTGTGGGTAATTCAGTACCTGATTATTACATTAATGCGGTTGATTACATAACCCTACTGCAGTGCATTGTGGGATTTCACTGGATCACTGGAGGTTATTTAATAATGTATAAAGTGTAGTGTTACCGTTCTCCTGGTGCTGCAGCTATGGAGAGGGAAGTTGAAGGTGACATAGTAGTTGTCAGTTGAAGCTCGGCAGCGATGGTCATCCAGATAAAGGTCGTACCAGCCTGAAGCCCAGTGAGTCCAGGTAGGATTTTACGGATGGCAATGTTCATCGAGTCAGAGGAGCAATCCACACGGCCTGCATGACATTCAACGTTTGACATAAACTCTAAACATGATCTAGTTATTGTGATCTTTGTATTTCATTACCAACCTCTTGATAGTGTTCACTACATAGCAATGCTGAGAACCAGTATCCAGGCCATGTTTACATTTTATAGTGAAATCCCAAATTCATTAGCAATAATAATAATAATAATAATAATAATAATAATAATAATAATAAAGGCTGCGCAGCATTTTCGGGGCCAAGCACCCAAACTCAGTGAGCCTCATATTTACAGACATGCTACAATTATTGCTTAAGGAATCACAGGAAAGCAGAGCAATAACTATAGGCAAAGGGATTCAAGTATGAGTTGTATTTTCACAAATTTGCAAGACTGTTATGGGAGAAAGGTTTTGAATATCAGAGTACTTTGATAACTTTCACACTCAGACAACTCTCAAGATTATGTGAGCCAAATTTGGTGAACACTGGACATAATTTGGGAAGGAGTTGCAAAATGTAGAGCTTATAAACGTGAGCATTTTTAGCATGTGATTGTCACTTTTGACCAGTAGGTGAAATTTGTTTAATAAAAGTTGCTTAGCCTCAGGTCATGGTCCTATGAATGTGTACCAAGCTTTGTGTAATTAAGCAAAGTCATTGTTGCTGATTGGCTGCTTTGTTATCAGATTTGTTGGCACATTATGGGCAAACCATTTGGAATATTCAACATATTTTGAAAGGTTTTGTGAGGCTTACTCTGTAGATGATGTGCCAGATTTGGTGATGATTGGATAAAGTTTGTAAGAGGAGTAGCAAAAACCTTTCTTTTTTTTTTTTTTCAAAATCCAAAGATGGTCATCAGGAAGTATACTTGAATTTCATGGTCATCAGGAAATATACTTGAATTTCAGACCTTGTTGTGCATTCATCAGCATACTCCAGTTAATTATAGGAAATTAACTATGAATTATGCTCAAACTCTTCAAAATTAATTTTTTTAAAAAGCTTTTACAGTTCTTGACCACAAGGTGGCACAAACATTAAACGTCTTGGGTACATTGCTGGCACAGTACTGAAGATACTTATCAAGTTTCATGACACATTGTACTTGCATTGAGGTACCACCTCACATCCTGTTTTTGGTATTTGCCAGTGCTTTACAGGAGAAATGTTATGAAAATCAAAATTCCTTTGATAACCCTTGATCAGACAGGTCACATGCGAATGTACACAAAATTTGGTGAAGGTTGGGCAAAAGTTGCCCCCAGGAGAAGTACAAAAAATTGCAGTTAAAATTATCTGAAGAATGACGCCAATTAAGATGGTGAATCCAGTCTATTGGACAAAATGTGTAGGAATTGAGCTCATCTCAACCCAGGAAACCCAGGGATGCATGGCTTTTAAATTTTGGACCGCGTTCAAAAGTTGTGACCATAAACATACTTCCAAATTGGGCCAAAATTTTACACAATGTGGGGCAAGATCGTTGGCACGCTGGCCAAATTTGGTTAGAATGTTCACTAGACCCTCCCCAATCACACTCAGAGCAAAGTGTTCTCATCAAACTTTGTGTTTCATATAACTCTATTTTATAATAGACTGTGTACCTGTGTTTTGGTTGAGGGGAACTAAAGTAGGCTGTAAAGCCACGCCCAACCCCAGTGAGTCACTCCTGAACATCACGGTCATGTAGGACGAGGACGACTGGAAGTCCAGGTGGCTTGTGCTATTCTGACAGAGCTTTCCTATCAAGCGGTGCAGCGGTTGGTGGACCATCATACCATTCACATAATCACAGTTGCAGCCGGTCCAGACTACACACCACACACACACACACACACACACACACACACACACACACACACACACACACAAGAGATAGACAGATAAATAAGTAGCGCTCTCGATGGATTTACTAAATAAAAACAAATTATTCAATTCATATCTACAATTAACACAAATATTAAAAAGTAAAAAAAAAAATTAAACTTTATTCAAATGAATCATATATTTAGTCATCAGTAAGATGTGTTATTGCTGAAATACCACACTTTTAAATTAAAGTAAATATAATGTGAATATTGCAAAATATCCATCCAGAATTCTGCCAGAAGCTGGTTGATGGTTACCAAAAGTGTCTGCTCGGAGACGCACTTGCTAAGGGACATTCAACTAAACCCAAAACCCAAAATAAATAAAGACTCGTGAACCAAACCAATCATTCTGCCCCAGAAAAAAGAAAAGTTCAAAGAAATGATTGAAAGCCGATATTGCCATGACATTCATGTCCATGATGAGTGTATAAACATCCGACGCAACTGTACATTTATATTGAATATAAATAGATTAATTCACTCAGCAAAGGAAACATCATAAAAATAGTTAAAAAAATATTCATGAATTTATTATAAATAAATAAATAAATAAATAAATAAATGATTTCCTGTGATAATTCAGATGTAATTTGAATAAGTAGCAGATATATACAGTGAAAGTAAAATTTGGGAAATGGACTGACTCTTATGCGTTGGTATGGTAATAACTGGGGTAGTAAGGACTAGAGATGGACCCTAGCGTAAAGACTTCCCCACAGGCTGTAGAGTGTACATACACACATACACAAACACACAGCACACACAAACACACACATTATTATTAAATGTAACATTAAACATTGCTCTGCAAAAAAACAAACTTTAATAGAATAATAAAAAAAAAATAAATATAAAATAAAAAAAAAAACACCAACATAAGTAGTATATAATAAGCATATTTTATCAAATATAAAAATACATGTACTACATTTAACATAAAATTAAGACAAATATAATCAATAATCTAGGATAAAATGATAAATATAAATAAAATATGTAAAAAATGTCTGTAATGTAAATATGACTTTAAAAAAATAAGGCAAGATGTTACACTTAGTTAGATCATTGTTTGGTTAGTTAGTTGTAAATTAAAATTGTAAAAGAGGCCACATGTACCCAGCTAAAGTAAAGAGCTCACCTGGTACAGGAGTTGGTGTCACATGGTAACAATAATCTGAAAAATTAAATAAAAACAATAAATACTAGAACTTTTATTTCATACCCCAAACTCCAACAGGTCTACACAGATAGACAGCCAGACAGCCTGGCCCAGCAAGACAGACAGATCGAGAGCAAAAAGACACACATTCAGACAGACAGACTACCACATTGGAGTAGCTGTACACAGACACACACACACACACACACACACACACACAGGCTGTAGGAGTTAGTTTTTTGTTTTTAAGTCATTTAAAAAATGTTAACTTTATGTGCTGTCATCTGTATTTAGATAGAACGCCTTACACAACATCATTTTGAAAAAATCTATTTGTTTTCATAAAGTAGAGTCTGAAGTACAATAGATATTAAAAGTCTACACACCCCCTGTTACACATGGCAGTTTTTATGATGAAAAACAAATGAAACCAGGATAAATCATGTTAGAACTTTTCCACCCTCAATGTGAAATTATGAAACAATCAGAGAAATTTTTTGGGGTTTTCTTCACAACCCACTATTGAAGCCATGGTCCACAAAAAGCTTACAGAACACGCACAGTATCGATCAGGAGAGGGGTTATTAAAGAATTTCAAAAACACTAAATGTACCATGGAATACAGTAAAGGCCATCATCAACATGTGGAAGAAACATAGAAATACAGTGACATTACCAAGAACAGCACGCTCCCTCCAACATTTATAAAAGGACAAGACAAAAGCTTACCAGGGAGGCTGCCAAAACACCGACAGCAACATTAAAGGAGCTGCAAGAATATCTGACAAGTACTGATTACACTCTGCACATGACAACAATCTCTCTTCGCATGTCTGGGCTGTGGGGTAGAGGCGCCAAGACGGAAGCGCTTTCCCACAAAAAACATCCAAGCTCAATTAAATCCCCCAAACCATGCTGCAAAATGTGTTATGGATGGCCTGATGAGACCAATTCCAAAAGAATATTTGGTGCAAACAAAAAGCACATCACCAAAAAGACACCGTTGCTACGGTGAAGCACGATGGTGGCAGCATCATGCATTACGGCTGTTTTCTTCAGTCAGAACCAGGGCATTTATCAAGCTGGAGGGAATCATGAATAGCTACAAATACCTGCCGATTTTAGATAGATGAAAAACCTTCAGGTGTCTGCTAGTAACTGAAGATGAAGAAAGAAATTTCACGTTTCAGCAGGAACCCAAAGTATACATCCAAATCAAATATTTTTGTTATTTTGTGTTGACTCGTCGTGTAGCCGTTATTTTTGCGATCTTCACAATAAAATTCTGCACTTGCATCCGTCTTCGCATCCGTAACTTGACAATGGGGGAGCTCTATTTTTGGTCATTTTTGGCTGTTTTGCTGAATTCAGCCATGTTATTTAAAAGGTATGTCTTTGAATTTAGATGTATATACGCCACGGACATTCCTTAAACCATGTAGCAAAGACTTAGATCGTTAGCAGGTGGAGAGGATGGCCCGACATGGATGGCCTAACGAACAATGAGATTACTGAGGATGGTAACACTTAAAAACCATAAGGAAGACTTTGGACTACTATTGATGTGACCAGTTTTGCACTCAAGTCTCCATGAGTGAACAGCTGATAACTTCAACAAAACTGACTTCAAGTGAAAACTGTAATGAACTTCCTGTTTAGACAGTTGAATAGATGAGTTCTGCTCACACAAACACACAGAGAAATTGAATTTAAATAAGTTGAACAAATACGTTTTTTTGAAAGTCCATTCAGCCCGAAAAACCTTGTGAGATACGCTGTAGTCACTGGTGAAAACGACGGTCATGTATCTGCTGCTGGAGTTGAAGGTAGCTCTCTGATTTCCGGTCACAGAACCCAAAAGTGAATACTGAGCAGTTGGACCGTCGTACACGGGGGATAAAGTCCCAGCCTGACTCCAAACTGAAGAAAAGCAAAAGGAAACAAAATAAAATCAGCTCAGCACAGAAACTAACCACAAATAAATATTCTTAAATGATAAAGATCTAAACAAAGTCAGGTATGATTTATCAGCAGGTGAGAAACAGGAAGGTGATTTCTTACTCGACGAACGGGAAGTTTAACGAAACCACCGCAGTTCTCCAGCCCGCAGGCTCCATGTGCAGTATGCGTTATTGGGATAATTATTGGGATAATTGGGGCTGAAAAAAATTCCCCTCGTGATTGAGTTAGATTTCCACCACATGGAGCTCCAACCTGAAAAACACCACGGTTTTAAACACTATTACAAATATGAGTACCCCGATACGATGGCTAATGGAATAACAAAAATAAAAGGTCAAATCAAATGAAATAAACTAAACTAAACAAATCGGACATGTAATAATAGATGAACTCAAAATCAGTTCATTCCTTTAATATTAATATGATTGCTGATTCAGAACATCAGTATTCGGTACTGAAACATTAACTGCTGTTAGTGACCTTTCTGTGCTTCGTGGATTTTTAAACAGAGTGAGAAAAATATTCAGTTAGAGACGTTTAAGTAAATAGGAAACTAAAGAATGGAAGAAGGTCTAGAATGGAGAAACCTGCTATCTTTGGGATGGAACGTTTTTTGTCTGTGCAGGTCTGTACTCCCCTTTCAGAGTTCCAGCCTGCCGTAGCCTGCCTTGCTCCCGCCTCCCAGGATGACATCACTAATTGACGATCATATTTAAAGAGGAAGAGGGGTGAAAATGGTGTGGGATGTCAGAAGTGGTTATGTGTGATTTGTTCTTAGGAGATTGTTTGTTTCATGTTGCTCGCCCTTTTGGCTAACGAATTCTGTATTCTGACTGCTCTTCTGTTTTTGACTCTTGCCTGGTTTTTAACGTTGAGTTTGGTTGTCCGTGCATCTGTGTATGTGTATACTCTTCACCACTGTATATATTTTGCACTTGGCAGTAGGGGTGTGGCTGACATTTATTTTGGGAGGTTGTCCTTTTGTCTCTGTTTTTGGCTTAGGTAGTTAAGGGGAAGTATTTGTATTTTCTTTGTTATTTTCCTTTTAGTGAAGCTAGCACCTAACAATAGAATTCTTTTGTTTATTATTTTGGCCTTGGCCCATTCTGAAGTTATGCCTGGTTTGGTTCATTGTACAGTTATATGTATATAATTGTGTATTACAATATACCACAACTTTTAGAACCAACCCTGTTTGTGGTGTTATTCCTGGCTCCTTCATTTTTTAAAGGTCAATTCTATTGAATCCTGAGCTGGTTACTCTGTGTGACCTAACCTAGACTGCGTCGTAACAGGTGGTTGAGGATAATGAAACCTCACCTGTTGTCGGGGACAATGCACACATATACCAAATCACTGGTGCTATAAGAGACGTCCGAACACTGAGCTATTGGCAGTGGATCACTAATTCCTTTCCAGAACCTTCACGCGCACCGTTCCCCATGGGTGGAATGCATTTCCTCAATCCGGACTGCAGAATCTCTAACTATCTTCAAAAACATCTAAAGACCCACCTCTTCTGTGAACACCTAACCAACTCATAGGGGAAAAAAACCCACTTACACCTCTACTCTGTGCACTTTGCTTCCCTAGTATTCAATTAATGGATTGTATATGGAGCACAACTAGCATTTGTTCTCTGCTTGATATATCGCTTTGCTTATTTGTAAGTTGCTTTGGATAAAAGCCAAGTGAATAAATGTAAAATGTAAATGTAATCTATATTTACATCTACATACCTGCTGTTGTGTCCCAGTACGGTGTGGCATCAGCTATTTAAAAAAAAAATAATTATGAAATATTATGGAAAGAGGAATAAAACATTGGGGATGTGCTGTAATAATAAAATAATCAACATCAGGGTTGTAATAATGCTCTGCTTCATCACACCAACACACATTTGCTGAATTTTTTTCCTGTAACAGCATCATATGGAGTGTTTTATTCCATCATCTGTATAACATCAGATTTACTTTTAAAGTAGTGAACAAAAGGATGATGAACAGATTCTCATCAATTAAAATGCACAATGCTTTTTGCTACTCTAAATAAAGCATGAAGCATAAAGCAAGTCCATCCATCCATCCATCTTCTACCGCCACTTTACGCTTTCAGGGTTAGGGGAACCCTATCCCTGGGTACTGGGCGCACGCCGGGGTAAACCCTGGACAGGGTGCCAGTCCAAGCATAAAGCAAGTAATTATTCAAAAGATTAATTGCAGACTTACGTGTTGTGAATCCAGAACTGTGCCCGAAAAGAGCAGAGCTGAGCAAAAATATACGAATCCAAACTCCATATTGTTTCACCTGCAGAATTTCTGTCCTCATAGAGGTTTTATAGGCACAAAAGGAGAAGTAAACCACTTCCTTATGACGCTCATATCCTGGAATATGCAGTAAAAAGAGAGATACATGTGGGAATGCAGGTATGGGGTTTAATAATTCCAGACATTTGTGTTAAGCAGGGTTATACTGTAGACAATGGCCTTTATATCACATTTAACTACAGTCTTTAGTACATGTAGCACAAAACACACACACACCCAATACACACACACACTTACTGTTCCACCATCAGAAGTAAAACTTCAAACTGAACTCAAAGGTGTTAATACAAAACCAAAATACTGGGTTAAACAAAACAAATTTATTTACAATTAATGAAATTAAGGAACAAATTCTGACCAGAATGCAGACTTCAACAGACAGTGGCATAATAAATAGTATTGTTTCCCTTCAATAAAATACTATTCAGAATTACTTTCTGCACATTTCTGCTATTTCCTTAGGCTATTCCTTAGCATTATCTCTTGCTAAAAATCTATGTATACATCTATGCAGTAGCTTTAGCTAATAAATAAATAAATAAACTAATACTAATAATAATATTCTCAGGCGGTGGGGAGGACACAGGCGCCGGGAGCAGGTGGATGCTGACAGAGAACGCGCGCGGGGTGTGATGCAGGATATTCCGAAGCGTGGTCAGAAACAGTCAGAGAGTCGAGTAAACCAGCAGAAGCATTAGCAAGGCGGGTGATCCAAAAGCGTAGTCAAAGGCAGGCAGAGAGTCGAGGTAAACCAGGAAGTCGTGGGAATCATAGAGAGCTTGGTATCGCGGCTAACAAATGTTAAGCGTTATACTTCCGCCGTGAATTCAGTGTGGCTTCTTAAATACTTGTGGCTCCAGGAAAGCCAACCCCAGGTGTTATTCATCAGTATTCTGGTGATCTCCCGCATGCGCTCTGGTGGGGTTCTTGGGAGTTGGAGTCCGGGACGGCCCAGGCAGTGCACATGCGCCCGTGTGGGCTGTTGGGAATTTTGCGTCCCGACTGGGCTGAGCTCTGATAAATATGTTGCAACCAGCATTTTCAGGGGGCCAGAACCCAGACTTGGTGAGCCGCGCATTCATCAACACACTGCAATTGTTGCAATTATTAATGCAGTAGTTGGTGCTGGCACAAAATTTGTTGCATACAGTGCCTTGCAAAAGTATTCAGCCCCTTGAACTTTTCAACCTTTTGCCACATTTCAGGCTTCAAACATAAAGATATAAACATTTTATTTTTTGTGAAGAATCACCAACAAGTGGGACACAATTGTGAAGTGGAACAAAATCTATTGGATTTTTGAAACTTTCTTAACTAATAAAAATGAAAAGTGGGCGTGCAAAATTATTCGGCCCCCTTGCGTTAATACTTTGTAGAGCCACCTTTTGCTGCGATTACAGCTGCAAGTCGCTTGGGGTATGTATCTATCAGTTTTGCACATCGAGACTGAAGATTCTTGCCCATTCTTCCTTGCAAAACAGCTCGAGCTCAGTGAGGTTGGATGGAGAGCGTTTGTGAACAGCAGTTTTCAGCTCTTTCCACAGATTCTCAATTGGATTCAGGTCTGGACTTTGACTTGGCCATTCTAACACCTGGATACGTTTATTTGTAAACCATTCCTTTGTAGATTTTGCTGTATGTTTGGGATCATTGTCTTGTTGGAAGATAAATCTTCGTCCCAGTTTCAGGTCTTTTGCAGACTCCAACAGGTTTTCATCCAGAATGGTCCTGTATTTGGCTGCATCCATCTTCCCCTCAATTTTAACCATCTTCCCTGTCCCTGCTGAAGAAAAGCAGGCCCAAACCATGATGCTGCCACCACCTTGTTTGACAGTGGGGATGGTGTGTTGAGGGTGATGAGCTGTGTTGCTTTTATGCCAAACATATCGTTTTTGCATTATGGGCAAAAAGTTCGATTTTGGTTTCATCTGACCAGAGCACCTTCTTCCACATGTTTGGTGTGTCTCCCAGGTGGCTTGTGGCAAAACTTTAGACGAGACTTTTTATGGATATCTTTGAGAAATGGCTTTCTTCTTGCACTCTTCCATAAAGGCCAGATTTGTGCAGTGTACGACTGATTGTTGTCCTATGGACAGACTCTCCCACCTCAGCTGTAGTTCTCTGCAGTTCATCCAGAGTGATCATGGGCCTCTTGGCTGCATCTCTGATCAGTCTTCTCCTTGTCTGAGCTGAAAGTTTAGAGGGACGGCCAGGTCTTGGTAGATTTGCAGTGGTCTGATACTCCTTCCATTTCAAAATGATTGCTTGCACAGTGCTCCTTGGGATGTTTAAAGCTTGGAAAATCTTTTGTATCCAAATCCGGCTTTAAAACTTCTCACAACAGTATTACGGACCTGCCTGCGTGTGTTCCTTGGTCTTCATGATGCTCTCTGCGCTTTCAACAGAACCCTGAGACTATCACAGAGCAGGTGCATTTATACAGAGACTTGATTACACACAGGTGGATTCTATTTATCACCATCAGTCATTTAGGACAACATTGGATCATTCAAAGATCTCGCTGAACTTCTGAAGTGAGTTTGCTGCACTGAAGGTAAAGGAGGCCGAATAATTTTGCCGCCCCACTTTTTTATTAATTTTTTAAAGTTTTTTTTTTTTATTTTTAATTAAAAAGTTTCAAAAATCCAATAGATTCGTTCCACTTCACAATTGTGTCCCACTTGTTGGTGATTCTTCACAAAAAATAAAAATTTTATATCTTTATGTTTGAAGCCTGAAATGTGGCAAAAGGTTGAAAAGTTCAAGGGGCCAAATACTTCGGCAAGGCACTGTAGCCTCAGCTCATGGTCCTGAAGTTGCCTATCAGGTTTTATGTCGGTGCACAATGTCTTTTGGTTGCTTCATTGTCAGATTTGTTTTCCCATTACAGATGTTGGCCTGTTACAGATGTTTTCCCATTACAGACATTACTAAATTCTTATGGTAACTTTTGTGAGGCTTACTGTAAAGATGATATTTTCCAAATTTGGTAATGATTAGACACAATTTGTTGGAGGAGTAGTGAAAAAACAAACAGTTTTTGAACAAATCCAGGAGGGTGGAAAATATAATGTGGCGGAAATTGACATCATAGGGTGCACTGAACTGCGTCTCAAAACAGGGATCCAGGGATGCTTGGCTTTTCATATTGTACACACGGTTCAAAGGTTATGATATAAACGTACAACCAATTAGGTCCAAATTTGTCCAGATGGTGGCACTTGGCACACATTTGGTGAGAACATTCCTTAGACTCTCCCCAGTCAGTGTGCCAAATTTCACAACTTTTTACAAGACGATTCTTTGGGCTGTCGTAGACAACCTAGCCAGAAGCAGAAGATGAAGAAAAGGTAGTATAACAATAAGGTGCCTACATACCTTCAGTGCTTGCCCTCTAAATAATAAACCTTTACTTTAGAAAGAAAACAAATATGACAGCTATGTTGTCATAAATAAAAAGCTGAACTACACCCTTCTTGAGATTTGTGGGACCCCATGGAGAGATTGAGCAGCTTCAGTTACCTTGGAGTACACATCTCTGAGGATCTGACTTGGACTCATCACATTCAAGTTCAGTTGAACAAAGCCAGACAATAGTTTTACCATTTGAGACTGCTGCGGAAATTCAAGGTCTCCCCAGCGATCCTGATCTTTCTATACTGTTGCTATAGACAGTTTACAGAGATGAACATGCATCTGAGCATGGTATGGAAACTGCTCAACCCAGGACCGAAAAGCCCTGAACAGATAGCTGTGTTTCATTGTGGGTTTCTCGCGTTCCACTCAGAGACACATGGTACAATCAAAGTTTAGCATGCTCAGCTGGGTTGAGGTCAGTTGAATGACTCGGCCACTTAACAATATTCCATTTCTTTGCCTCAAGAAGCCTTTGGGTTGCTTTCGCTGTACTTTTTGAGTACTTTTTGCTGTCCTATCAGTTCCCTTCGACGTTGCATTTAGCATAACAGTATGGAAACGCCTGTGCGATAGTGTGACCGGTATTTGAAGCTTGTGTAAAATCATGCCTCTACTTATAGGCCTGCCATGATCAGGTGACGGTGGCAATTAAGCGCGTCGCATTATATATATATATGGCACCTGTGAACCACGCCTCAGCCGTATTATCTTCAGCGAAACTGCATGTCTGTTGTTTGTGTGACAAAACGCTTCATTTCTACTCGAATTTTCTCAAAATCTGTGACCTTTTTTTTTATCCCATTTCTAAAGGAAAAGAGAGATAAATAATGAGTAATGAGTTAGAAAGAGTTCAAAAAAGTGTGTAAAGGCTTGCTCCCGTTTCATAACGGGGAAAAAGTGCACACTGCGGTGAAGTGTTAGCGGTGTAGTATGCGATGGCGGCCTCGAGGGCTGCGCGCCATGGTAACGCTACATGTCTCACGCGCACAAGGCGCGTCTTCTTGAAAAAAACTGAAGCGAACAAGAGCCGGGTTTCAGACCTCGCGGATCTGGGCCGGCTGCTGCCGGGGCAGCCAGCCGTCAGGTTCGGGGATCTCTTAGATCCGGAAGAGGAGCCGGAGAGGAGCGCGGCTCTCTCTTTGCTTTGTCCTCCGGGTTCGCTCTCCGCTGGATTTTGGAGTTCGCGTCAACTCTTCCCTCGCTATGGAAAGCCAAAAAGGGTAATAATACCTCTTGACTCCGGAGGTTAGTTAGAAGGATGTGTTATAAACTGAGAGCAGTATATAAGGAGCTGCTTGAGTGATTACCAAGTGAAAGTGCGCGCAAATTCCTCACACTGCAGAAACTCCCTGTCTTCCAGAAGTTCATGACAAAATCTCAGGATTCTGGGGGGTAACCAGGCATAAGCCATATTCATAACCCCACAAAATGTTGGATTATTCGGCCATTGTGGGAATGAACGGCGGCTATTTAGACGTTTGCTAGCTACCTCTCCACCAGGTACATTATTTTGGGGGCTGGCTTGCATCCAAGGTGGCATTGGTGGGCAAGCCTATGCAGTAGTAGCGCTTGTGGGTCACTGCAGACAATGACAGGGTTGCAGGCCTACCAAGCCGACCTGCTGAGTGAGCTGCGTCATATGGCGATGTTGTCTCAAGCTCAACCGGCGTCCATGAGTGGAGCCTGGGCCAGCACTAGTGTGAGGGAGACCCAGTATGTGAGTATGGAAGCCTGCCAACCCCCACAGACAGCCGGCGAACTGGGCGGCCACAGTCGCGGTCTGCTTTTAGGCCTGATCTGAGAATGGTCATAAAGGGCCCAAGCAGGCGAAGGCGGAGCGGGGGCCCCCTGAGGGGACGTGGAGGGTATTATCTGGGGACATGAGGTTGTTAGGGGCAGGTAACCCCCAGTGCTACTGTAGGGCCTCCCCTACCAAGGCGATCCCCAAATTTTCAGTGTTCTCTGGTTGCGAGCAGTCACAGGGCGATGAAAATCTGATGCTTCCCTCTAATAGAATGTGGAATAGTTAACGTCACTAAAGACCATCGGGCCGGGCATGCAACTACTGCCAAATGTGTCCCATGGGTTCTGTCTACCATAGAAAGGGTTACCAGGTCCAGTTATAGCTCAACCCCCCTCTGTTCACAGATGTGCTAACCACAGCAGTCAGCACAGACCAAAGTCAGAAGTTTGCAGAAAGTAAGCTCCCTTTTGGACAATGGGGCCATAGAACATGTACCCCGTTCCCGTAGGGGAGGTGGTTTACAGCCATTATTTCCTGTTCCACAAAAGTGGGAGTATGTGGCCCATTTTAGATCTGGGTCATCTGAACCATACTCTTTGGACATAAAGGTTCAGAGGCTGATGCTGAAACTTATTGTGCCAGAGATTCAGTTCAAGAACTGGTTTGTGGCAATAGATCTAAAAGGTGCGTGTTTCCACATAGGAAAATCGCTAGTTTTATCCCCTCACAACCTTCTCAAAATGCATGGATGTCACGCTCGGCATCCATTGGGACTCCAGGACATCTGTCTACCAAACTACCTGGATGACTGGTTAAATCTAGCATGATCCAGGGAGCTGGCGGTTCAACATCGAGATATTGTTCTCTCCCCACATGAAGAGCTTGGGGCTCAGGTTGAACCTAAAAAAGTATGCTTTCCGGTGCAGTGGACAACTTTTCAGGGGTTGTAGGATTCTACTACGATGAGGCCATTTCTATCCCTGAAATGCGTGATGTCAATCCTATCAACACTGAGCAAGATAAATCTGGATCTTGGGGGGGTTTTTTGGGGTGGAGTCCACACGCTGGCTGACGTCACATCTGTATGCTGCTCCCCATCTGCTCCCACAAGCTTTAGTTGGAGTTTGCCAAGACAGTCTAATAGTAGCACCTTTCTCCAGCTCAAACATGGTTCTTCAGATGCTTCAGATAATAAGGCTGGCGGCGCGGTTCACAGGTGCCATATATATATCATGCGATACGCATAATTGCCACGTTACCGCATGGCAGGCCTATAAGTAGAGGCATGATTTTACACAAGCTTCAGGTACCGGTCACGCGCAGGCGTTCCCATACTGTTATGCTAAATGCATGTATGGTTCCCTTCTTAGGGAACAAGGTTACATTGTAACCCGACGTTTTGCAGTAGTTGACTGAATCTGAGCAGAAGGTATAGCTTATACACACTTCAGAAGTCATCCTGCTCCTTTTATCAGCAGTCACATCATCAATAAACACCAATGAGAGATTTCCACTGGCAGTCATGCATCCTCACGCCATAACACTATCACTACCTCCACCAGGTCTGACAGATGATGTGGTATGCTTTGGATCATGAGTCCTTCCTTTCCCTTCTCCATACTCTACTCTTCCCATCACCTTGGTACAAGTTCAACTGGCATTAGAACTGGTCAGACTTTTTTTTTTGAGGGTTTTTATCTAATCTGGCCATTCTCTACTTGAGGGTTACCAGTGGTTTGCATCTTGAGGTAAACCGTCTGTATTTAAATTCGGAAGGCTACTCTTGATTTTTGAACTGTGACAATGTTGTCTACTCCTCCAGAGTGTTCTTGACTTGACTAGATGTAGTGAAGGGGTTTTTCTTCAACAAGGCAAGAATACTGTGATAATCCACTTTAGTTGTCTTCCATGTCTTTCCGCCCTTTTGGTGTTGCTGATCTCACCAGTGCATTCCTTTAAAATGTGTAAAATTTTTGATTACGCCACTTAAGTAAATGTATGGATAATGTGTCAAAATCTTATTCAGTTCAAAGTTCTTATTCAGTTTATCTAGATGAAAGTCTTCAACTGACACCTCAACAAGTTTCTATTTTTTAAATATTATGTAATTTAATGAATGGGATGTTATATTGTGAAAACTGAACTTCTTTTTATCACTGATCTAAGATGTTTTGAAATGGCTGAAGCGATATGGTGTTTTCACTAAAATAGAACATTCATCTTAAATGAGCTGCAGTGAACATGAACACTGGGGATTATTTATGATTATTCATTCTTTTTTCACCATAAGACCTTGTGATATAAAGCATTGCTCAACCATAACTTTTGTTGACCTATTGACGGATATGAGATTTTAGCCCCTCAGATAACATCACCACCAGCCGCGCCTGCTCTGAATTATAACCCCCTTCCTTTGTGCATGCATGGAGTGTGTTAAATAAAACCTTTTATCCTTCTTAAGCCCTTCTATAATTTGCCACCAATAAAACTCTTGTGCGAATGCTGAGCTCATTCCTATGACCAGCACTAACTAATAATAAGTAATAACTGTCGATAAACGCACACCTCTTCGAAATTACCACCTTTCAGAAAATAATTAGAAAAAATTTTTCAGCATAGGACAAGGACATTATTTATTTATTTTTTTTACAATAAATTCAATGAATAAAATGCAATAAAAAATTTCTAATAATTAACTGGAAATGCCTTCATTGATTATTAAAGCTAAAACAAATATAGCTCTCCCCCAAAACATGTAAAAGCTTATTAGCCAATACTGTATCTCTCCCAGTTAAGAAATTCGAGAAAGATGTCTTCAGTATGAATGGAGACAGCAATTTTTAACTCAGATATGTAAATCTATGTTTAATTTACAATTTAACATACAACTTTGTTAATAAAAGATTATCCATAGAACACACCTCACACAAACACAAGATCCTGGTTTTTTAGAACTTACAATGAAAAGTGTACTAAAATTGTCAAATGACGATATGCTACCTTGCTACTTTAGACTCAAAATTACTGAGTGCTGCATTACAAGCAAAATGTGTTTTAATTATATATTAGTTAAGGGGTGTGAACACTTATGCAACCAGGCTATTGTAAGTTTTATTCTTTTCTTTAAGGTTTTTTTGTCTTATTTACCTCAAAAGCGAGATAAAGAGAGGTTGGTGAGGGAACAACTTTTTAGCTGACTATAACATAAGTGAGAACATCAACTAACTTGATTTGTGGCGTGATGTCCACAACATTAACCAGAACAATAAATAGATAAAAAGTAGGACATTCTTTAATAAATGAGGTGATAACATCACACCATTCTGTTGTTGATTTCCTTATGACAGAGTGTTTTCTTTGTTAAATTTGATCATCATTCTGTGTGAACAAAGAATCTTGTGTTTGTCATTTCAGCTAGTGTTGCTATAAGATTTTCATTGCTAGAACCGTCTTCCCATAACCAGTGGTATCTGGTGGTGTAGCACATTACGTTTAAACTACTGCACTACTGTCACTTCCTTTTAGGTAATGTGTATATATATAAGTTCTACAGATTTTTAACAAATAAATATAATTATTTTCTTATCATAACACAATGACACCACACCAGCTTGCCTTTAGATAATGCTTTAATAGAGGAAGGTTAGTCAAATTATTCAGTGTTAACTATATTTAAGTGATTAATCAATCAGTCAGTGTGAGTTCACTCCTTGTCCTCCGTCTTGGCCTCAGCATATTAATAAATAAATAAATAATATTCATAATACATAATAAGCCTGCTTTTCTGTTTATCACATTTTATGATACATCACATCCTTAAAATGTCTGTCCACCATATTGTGTATTAAACAGAATTATGGGATTGTCTTCTACACTTTTGTCCATAATAAAAGTCTTTCAAAGATCCTAGTCAAAATTCACATGTTGTCCTCTGACCTTTGAGTGTGATTGGCCCAAGGGTGAGAACCTCAGCAGTATGGTGATCAGAGCTAGTGCTTCGTTTCCTGCGATTACGGCATCCTTGGCGATCGTCGAGTTGTGAGTCGTCATCAGGGGCGATAATGACATCACACTTGAGGAACACCTGGCTGTGTGTGCGCAGGAACTTGAATGTGCTGAAGCTGAACCGAGCGAAGTAACGATTTCCATTTCTGTATATGTATACTGTGTTTTCTTTCTTACAGCTGAAATGATAAAGGCAAAAATAAATACATCATTGTTACATGAACTGCCTAAATAGAGACAGCACATAGCAAGCACTGGTCTGAATGAGTTCATGCATATTATAACATCTTATACAACTTCATTTACATTCCTAGGCAGTTTTGTAAGGCTGCAGATTTCTTCCAAAGAGAGAACAACTACCTGTACAACAAAGAATAGAATCTACTGTGGGCAAACAAAAACACCTCTCAGAGAAGCTGAAGGGTAAACAGTTCCTGACTGAGGTTTACTCAGAAAAGGATATCAGTGCTAGTGTAGGAAAACCTGCTAGAGGAGTAAAAGTCTATGGTGGTGTTGAACCACTTCAGCATTAACTGCAATCATTACTGATCTCCTCCACTATTCTTTTTACTTACTATGCCTGTCTAGTCTAACTTCCTGACTTGTATGAGGTAGCAGGTGGCGCACCATCTTACTAGAATAACTGCATTTCACCGTCAATACAACCATTCTTGCCTTTGTGTTGCCCTCAAAAGGTCGGTCCACTGAAATATAGTTATTGGTTTAACAATAGTGTGAGCATGTTTGTATACCAGTATTGTTTGTGTCAGTGTGTATGTATTTCTTAATATAAAGAGAGAGAAGAAAAAAAAAAAAAAAGAGAGAAAAAAAAAAAGAGAGAGAGAGAGTGTGTACCCATTAGGTATAAGGTCATAGGTGCGGCTGCTGAAGTCGTGGTTTGGCGAGGCCACACAGGAGTCCGTGAACAGGTGGAGGCTTGGTTGAGCTTTGGTTACCTGCACCTGCACGTACAGTTGCTGATTGAGTGTTCACTCGGTACAGGGAATCGGTGATGGGGTAGTAAAGTTGCTGGATGGGTAAAAGGCCATGGTGGTGTTGAACCAACCCGTTCCACTGATAGTTGCATTTGTAATCTCTTTGGTCTCATAAAGAATCCCGACTGAAGAATCACGCTCCATCACACATCTCATAACCCACAGGAACGCTGCATCATTTCGGGTTGACTGAGCTGCTCACACATCAGTGGTGTAGATAATACATCCGTTCTCTGTCTGGGGGAAGAGCACATACAGTGGCAAGAAAAAAATCATGTGAACCATTTGCAATTTCATGGTTTTCTGAATAAATTTGTCATATAATGTGATCTGATCTTCATCTAAGTCAAGGGTATTGACAAATATAATGTGTCTAAAATAATAACACAAAAAAAATGAGATCTTTAAAGTCTTTAATGTCTCCAATTCCCAGCCACCATCCTGTCCATGTTGTTATATGATTTATCTAACAGCAGCCCAGACCTCCTACACAGAAAAGCTGGAAGCCTCTGCACATAATCCTGCCACTCCACAACATCTTTACTTCTTTACCTGCCACAATTTGAAAATTGGTCAAATCTGCCAGTCTTCACTCCTGCCCCTATTCCTACAGTTCACACTCAGGACTTCTCTCCTCTTTCTTTGTGTCACTGACCTCGGTTGGTACGGAAGCAGAAACGGTGTCAGGTGGATAATGTTAATGTAGGGAAGTTCAAAGGCGTGAGTCGTAATACAAGCAAAGGTCATGTGATCGAGCAAACAAAACAAACTATTATAGGCGAAGAGCGTGATGCGTAGACGGGAAACAAAGGTCGAGAAACACGAAAAAAACTAGAAACATAAGGCTTGGCAACACAGAGAACAAGGTAACTGAACGTATACTTCGCAGAGTTCTGAGTGAATGATTGCTAAATACTAATGGAGAGTATGTTGGTGATTAATGACAGGTGTGACTGATTAGAACTCTGGGGATGGAGAGCGCCGCTGCATGAGAGGTGAGTGTTGCTTCTTGGGAAACTGAGTCGTGATCAGGCTGAGCTATGACACTTTGGTCTTGTCCTGCAATTCTCCTTGCCTTCATTCTTCTATAAGCAATGACTCCATAGCATCTGGTCAGTACCAACTGCATTCAAGACATCACTCGAGACTATCATTTCTCCCCAGAGAGACAATCAATTATCTTTCTGTCTGACCCAGAATAGCCTCCAAGTCCTTACCAGTCTGGCTTCAAAGTGGCTGAGAAGTACTGAGAAACTTCACGCTGCTCAAGTAAGTCATTGATCAAGATCAGTCATCAATTCTCATGCCCTTCAACACGTCATGGCAACTGTTTGCTTCTTATCTGGAAGGATGGTCATATCAGGTAGGGACAGTGAGGGGATCCAGATCTGCCACATGCAGGCTCTCCACTGGTGTCCCAGAAAGCTCAGTGCTGGGTCTTTTCTGTTCTCCTCTATACCTGCTCTCTTGGTGAAGTCACATCCTCACATGGGTTTTCATACCACTGTTATGCTCATGACACTCAACTGATCCTGTCCTTTCCTTCCTCAGACACTCATGTGTTGGCATGGATCTCAGCATGTCTGGCAGACCACTTATCATGAAACTAAAGCTGAAATGAAATCCCAGTAAAACTGAGCTGCTGTACATCTCTGGTGATGTGTCCCAATGTCAGGTTCTGGACAACTCTCAGATCTCACAATCTGTGCTGCGCCTTGGCGAGTAACCATGGACAACCTGACCTTGTTGCCTCACATCGCTAAACTGACTCCTCTCATGCCTGTTCCTTCTTTACAATGTCAGGAGGATCACGCCATTCATATCCAAAGAGGCCACCCAGGTGATTGTTTTATCTTGTGTCATTTCGAGACTAGACTATTGCAACACACTCCTGGCAGGCCTTCCCCTGTGTTGCATTCTCTGCAACTAATCCAAAATACAGATGCATGACTTGTTTTCAACCTCCCACACCACCTCACTGCTACACTCCCTCCACTGGCTTTATGTACACAGATGCTTGCATAAAAAGCTAAAATTAAAGCACTTCACTGACACCCTGCTCTGCATGATGCTCCCTCTGATTGTCTAGTACTGTGTAATTTGACCCACCAACTTACGATTACGGATGGCAATGTTCATCGAGTAAGAGGAGCAATCCACACGGCTACGACATTCAACATTTGACATAAAACTCTAAACATGCATCTAGTTATTGTGTTCATTGTATTTCATCACCAACCTCTATAGTGTTCATTACATAGCAATGCTGAGTCCCACTGGTCCAGACCATCTTTATATTTTATAGTTTTATTGTTAAATACACAAATTATTACCAATAATAATAATCATCATCATCATCAACATAATGATAATAATATAAAATAACTAACCAACTACTGTGGGTGCATTAACGTATGGTGGTAGAGCCTGTTGTCCACTAATCGCAGGGTTGGTGGTTCGATTCCCCGCACATGACTCCAAATACCCCAAGTTGCTCCCGATGGCAAGCTAACACGCATGGGCAGCTCTGTTACCTGGTGTGTGTGTGTGTGTGTGTGTGTTTTTTTTCTAGAAGGAATAATTAGGTCTCTTAAAATGTTGTGCATGTGAAAAATCCAGGTTCATGCAGAAAACATCTTGAGAGCAGACTCAGGTCCTACAGCTGCAAGTGTCTGCGTGACTGAGTAACAATGACTTGGCAGTTTTATAATAGACTGCGTACCTGTGTTTTGGGTGAGGGAGGAACTGAAGTACGGCTTTAAAGCCATGCCCAACCCCGAGTGAGTCACAGAGTAGACAAGGGACACTTTTTTTAATTCAATTAATAAAATGCAATAAATATATTTATTTTGTTTTTAATGGAGGAAAATATTTTTTATTTTTTAATACATTGCTAATTATTCCAGTGTGATCTTAAAACAAAGAAATGGAATTAATATGCATGGAAACCATTTGCGTCCAGAGCTATTAACGACAGTGTTGCGGTTAGCTGACAGGGATTAGGCACACCAAGTTACACACAAGAGCTTCTTATGCAAGCACAACATATGGCACAAGTCTGAACAGGAGAACACATACACACACACAAAAACAACACAACACACACACACAACACATATACGTTTCAGCAACATGAATCTGCAGAGCCTGAAGCAGGCATACAAACTATAAGGATGATTATGAAATACTAAGGCATGTCTGAGAAGTTTAAAGGGGCAGCTAAAGCATGCGTTGACTCATAACAATTTAATTTTTGTTGCACCTGAAAGATTCAATTCAATTCAATTCAATTTTATTTGCATAGCACTTTTTACAATAGACATTGTCTCAAAGCAGCTTTACAGAAATAGAAACATGGTATACAGATAATGAAAGTGTGAATTTATCTCAACTGAGCAAGCCATTGAGGGTGACGTTGGCAAGGAAAAAACTCCTAAGATGTTTAAGAGGAAGAAACCTTGAGAGTAGCCCGACTCAGAAGAGAACCCATCCTCATCTGGGTAACAACAGATAGTGTGAAAAAGTTGATAATGGATTTATACGAAATCTGTATGGCCTTAGGTGCAGCTGTAATCCCAGTAGTCCGGAATTAGAGAAGATTTGAGCTCCATCCAGAGACAGAAAAGATCTGGATCTCCAGTATCTCCATAAATTTGTGTGGGGCTCGGCAAAAGGAGAGAGAGAGAAAAAAGATTATTATGACTGTGAATTAGTAAGATAGAATCTAGTCAGGGTAGGCTTGAGTAAATAAATACGTTTTAAGCTTAGACTTAAACACTGAGACTGTGTCTGAGTCCTGAACACTAATAGGAAGACTGTTCCATAACTGTGGGGCTCCATAAGCGAAGGCTCTTCGCCCTGCTGTAGCCTTCACTATTCAAGGTACCGTCAAATAGCCTGCATCTTTTGATCTAAGTAGGCGTGGAGGATCATAGAAAACCAAAAGGTCGCTTAGATATTGTGGCGCGAGACCGTGTAGTGCTTTATAATAAAAGTATTTTAAAGTTGATGCGAGATTTTACAAGGAGCTAGTGCAGTGTTGATAATATTGGTGTGATATGGTCATATCTTCTAGTTCTAGTTAGGACTCTAGCAGCTGCATTCTGGACTAACTGGAGTTTATTTATATTCCTACTGGAACATCCAGACAGTAAGGCATTACAGTAATCTAATCTAGAGGTGACGAGTGCATGAACCAGTATTTCCGCATCATGTAGTGACAATAAGTTTCTTATCTTACAAATATTTCTGAGATGAAAGAAAGCTATCATAGTAATATTATCTACATGAGCATCAAATGATAGGCTGGAGTCAATAATGACTCCGAGGTCTTTAACTGCTGTACATGATGAAACAGAAAGACCATCCAGAGTTAATTTGTTATCAGAATGATCACTTCTAGCTACAGGTAGGCCTAATAAAAGTATATCTGTTTTATCAGAATTAATAAAAGGAAGTTAGTTGACATATAACGTCTAATGTCCTTTACACACATCCTCAACTTCACTAAGTTTCTGTCTGTCCTCTGGCTTCGCTGAAACATACAGCTGTGTATCATCAGCATAACAGTGGAAGCTAATTCCATGTTTACAAATAATTTGTCCTAGGGGTAACATATATAAAGTAAAAAGCAGTGGGCCTAAAACAGAACCCTGGGGAACTCCAAAGGTAACCTCAGTACGCATGGAGAAATCACCATTTACATCTATGACCTGATAACGATCGGTCAGATAAGACCTGGGCCAGAGGACTGTTTCACACATACCACAACATTTTCTAATCTATCAAGGAGAATAGTGTGTCTATAGTATCAAAAGCTGCACTAAGGTTGAGTAACACAAGCAGCGAGACACAACCCTGATCAGAGGTCAGAAGAAGGTCATTTACTACTTTAACTAGAGCTGTTTTAATGTTAATATAAAATTATATAATAAAAATAATAATAAAATAATTTAAAAATTTAAAAAAAAAGAAGAGAAAAAAAAATGGTTTTTGTAGGTATAAAGGTGGGAAAAGGAAAGGTTTAATAAAAAATTAATAAATAAAAAATAAATGATTAAAAAAAAAAGTAAGTAGAAAAGTAATAAATAATTAAAATAAAAAATAGAAAATAATTTTAAATAAAAAAAAAATAAAAAAAATAAAAAAGGAAAGTAGGAAAAAATTAAAAAATGATTAAAAAAATAAAGAAAGAATTTAGTTTAGTTTAAGAAAAAAAAAAAAAAAAAAAAAAAAATAAATATTTTAAAATAATATATAAATAATTTTGTTTGTGTTTTTTTTTTTTTAATTTTTTTTTTATTTTTATATTTTTTTTTAAAATAAAAAAAAATTTAAAAATTTTAATTTATGTAATGATTGAGTGTTTTTTTTTTATTGTTTTAATTTATTAATTTATATGTGTTAAAAAAGAAATTAAATTTTTTTTATTTTTTATAAAGGGGGAGAAAAATTTTTTTACAATGAAGAGATTTTTATATATAGTAGCTCTCCTTTCATGCTGTTTGGAATATCACCAGTTTGGTTTGACGCCATTTACGTTCTAATTTTTGAGATGTCTATTTTGCGGTTCGTGTTTGATCGTTATACCAGGGTGATAATTTTTTCTAGAGTGTAGCGGAGTGTTGACTCAAAGCTTAGTCACCTGATCTAGTTCTATTGGATCCGACGGTGATCCAAATCTAATTGATGTTTCTGCGAGGTTATTTATGAAGCTCGTGCAGTAGCTGATGTGTAGGTACAATTAACGCGTGTAGCGTAGGCGAGGTGGAAATATTCTGATCAATATGTATTATGAATGAGATAAGATAATGGTCTGAGACAACTTCAGACTGCGGAGGAATTACAATATTTTCTATACTTAGTCCGTATGTTAGTATGAGGTCAAGAGTGTGACCACCATTATGAGTAGGCCCAATTACGTTCTGATTAATCCCTACTGAATCTAAGATGGACACAACCGCTGTTCTCAGAGGGTCTTCCAGGTTATCAAAATGAATATTAAAATCTCAGACGATTAATGCTTTATCTACAGACACAACCAGGTTTGAGACCAAGTCTGCAAATTCACTAAGAAAGTCAGTATATGGACCTGGGGGTCTGTAAATAATAATTAGGGGAACTGACTTATTTTTTGTGGCTACATAACTTACACTGGTATAAAGAATTTCAAAAGATTTAAATTCATGCTTACGTTTTTGTGTGACAACTAGATTTTCACTATGGATGAGACCAACACCTCCTCCTCTACCAGTTGAACGAGGCTGATGTACATAACTGTATCCAGGAGGACTGGCTTCATTTAATGCTACATACTCGTTTGGTTTAATCCAAATTTCCGTTAAACACATTCAATTATATTTTTGATCAGTAATAATGTCGTTAACAGAGCTTTAGATGTAAGAGATCTAATGTTTAAAAGTCCCAGCTTCAGATTAAAAGTGCTGGATGTGCATTCAATATGATTTAATTTTATGTTAATTAGATTATGAAGACAGACTTTCCGTGAATTTCTATATATTTGTATAGCTTGGGGAACAGACACAGTCTCTATAGTATGTATTACCGTTGCTGGACTATTAACTGAATATTGATTAAACCGAATGTTATTATTGTCGGAAGACGTACTTACGTAGGCAGTCACTTGGAGTGTAGCGCCTTGGAGATGTTGTCAGACAGCAGTTCCGCTCCAACGCTGCTAGGGTGTAGGCCATCAGGACATAGTTCAATGGGTCACATGTGTTTGGGAATTGCCGCAGCTGCTAACGGTTCGGGTTAATGACCGGAGACCTATATATATCGTGAGCCGTGCTCGAGACGGCGCGTTCGATAAACAGATACAGCGATTTATGTGTATATTGTTTTGCCATGTTGAGTGCTTACAGAGCATCCTAGTTTCATGCCATGTTCTAATTATAGCCTTAGTCATAGCCATAGCATTAGCCTTAGCCAAATGAGCCTAGCTTAGTTTGTTGATTGCGTTACATTTATTGTTCCTGTTTGGTTTGCTTTCCCTTCTATAAATAAAGATCAATATTTGAACTTGTGTTTGCATCCTGCCTACTAGCCTGCCGTCACGCCCCGTGACAATAAGAGGTGGAGTCATTCTGATTGAAGAAAAGAAAGTCATGAAGGACTCGCTCGAGCTTCACTCTCTGGTGCTGCTGGAACTGGATGATGTGGAGAAGCAGATCCGCGGCCTACTCGACCAGCAGGCCCAGCTGCAGGAGCGACGGACTGCGCTGGAAACAACGCGTACCTCTGCCTACACATCCAAGCTAATCACACTGCGTAGTATTTCCACACATAGCCCCTCTACAACCGTGTTTTCTCTGTGCAGGGACTATGCACCTAGGACTTTCCCCAGCCGTGGTCTCCGTCCACGCGCGCCAACACACCTCGAGCCTTGGCTGAACCAGCGGTGGAAGGTGAGGGCTGTACCCCCGGCGTAGGACCTCTCCACCTCCGGTGTTCGAGATTCCAATCAGGAACCGCTTCACCCCTCTCCATCAGACCAGACCTAATGCTATGATCGTCGGGGACTCCATTGTGCGGAACGTCCGTGTAGCCTCATCTAAAGGTAAGGTGCACACACACTGTTTTTCTGGTGCTCGTGTCCTTGATGTCACTGCGCAGGTATCCGGGATCCTGAAGAAGGACGAGGGCATTGGAGCGGTTGTTCTGCACGCAGGGACGAATGACACCAGGCTGCGGCAGTCAGAGGTTCTGAAGAGGGACTTCTCCAGCCTAATCGAGACGGTACGAGGCAGATCACCCACCACGAAGATCATCGTCTCTGGACCTCTTCCCACATTCAGATGTGGAGCAGAAAAGTTCAGTAGACTTTTCAATGATTGGTTAGTCTCTTGGTGTAATAAGCAGAATCTGGTGTTTGTTAATAACTGTAATCTGTTCTGGGAGCGTCCTATGTTGTTTCGTTCTATTGGCCTACACCCCAGCAGCGTTGGAGCGGAACTGCTGTCTGACAACATCTCCAAGGCGCTTACACTCCAAGTGACTGCCTAACATAAGTACATCTTCCAACAATAACAACATTCAGTATAATCAATGCTCAATTAATAATCCAACACCTGTAATACATACTATAGAGACTGTGTCTGTTCCCCGAGTATACAAATATATAGAAAATCTCAGAAAGTCTGTCTTGAAACCTAATTAACATAAAATTAAATCATATTGAATGCACAGCCAGCATTTTTGATCTGAAGCTGGATTAGACCGATCCAAGTTTGGGTCAAATGCACAATTTATTTCTCCACCGAAAATCAACAGGTGAGTATTTATAAAAGGGAGATTGCTCAACAGTCTATATACCAAATTCTACATCATCAAAGTTTGAAGCATATACATTTACCAACAATACCTGTCTTTGCATTAGAGTACCAGCAACTATAATACAGTGGTGTGAAAAAGTGTTTGCCCCCTTCCTCATTTCCTGTTCCTTTGCATGTTTGTCACACTTAAGTGTTTCGGAACATCAAACCAATTTAAACAATAGTCAAGGACAACACAAGTAAACACAAAATGCAATTTGTAAATGAAGGTGTTTATTATTAAAGGTGTAAAAAATCCAAACCATCATGGCCCTGTGTGAAAAAGTGATTGCCCCCTGTTAAAAACATACTATAACTGTGGTTGTCCACACCTGAGTTCAATTTCTAGCCACACCCAGGCCTGATTATTCCCACACCTGTTCACAATCAAGGCATCACTTAAATAGGAGCTGCTTGACACAGTAAGGTCCACCAGAAGATCCTTAAAAGCTACACATCATGCCGAGACCCAAAGAAATTCAGGAACAATTGAGAAAGAAAGTAATTGAGATCTATCAGTCTGGAAAGGGTTATAAAGCCATTTCCAAAGCTTTGGGAATCCAGCGAACCACAGTGAGAGCCATTATCCACAAATGGCGAAGACATTGGACAGTGGTGAACCTTTCCAGGAGTGGCCGGGTCGCCCAAAATTACCCCAAGAGCGCAACGCGACTCATCCAAGAGGTCACAAAGACCCCACAACAACGTCCAAAGAACTGCAGGTTCACTTGCCTCAGTTAAGGTCAGCCGTTCATGCCTCCACCATCAGGAAAAGACTGGGCAAAATGGCCTGCATGGCAGAGTTCCAAGGAGAAAACCACTGCTGAGCAAAAAGAACATCAAAGCTCGTCTCAATTCTCCACAACACATCTTGATGATCCCCAAGACTTTTGGGACAACATTCTGTGGACCGATGAGACAAAAGTGGAACTCTTTGGAAGGTGTGTCCAAGTATATCTGGCGGAAGGAACACTGCATTTCATAAAAAGAACATTATACCAAAAGTAAAATATGGTGGTGGTAGTGTGATGGTCTGGGGCTGTTTTGCTGCTTCAGGACCTGGAAGACTTGCCGTGATAAAAGGAACTATGAATTCTGCTGTCTACCAAGAGATCCTGAAGGAGAATGTCCGACCATCTGTTCGTTACTCAAGCTGAAACGAACTTGGGTTCTGCAGCAGGAGAATGATCCTAAACACACCAGCAAGTCCACCACCGAATGGCTGAAGAAAAACAAAATGAAGACTTTGGAGTGGCCTAGCCAAAGTCCTGACTTGAATCCTATTGAGATGTTGTGGTATGACCTTAAAAAGGCCGTTCATGCTCGAAAACCTCTAATGTAACTGAATTAGGACAATTCTGCAAAGATGAGTGGGCCAAAATTCCTCCAGGACGCTGTAAAAGCCTCATTGCACGTTATCGCAAACGCTTGGTTGCAGTTGTTGCTGCTAAGGGTGGCCCAACCAGTTATTAGGTTTAGGGGGCAATCACTTTTTCACACAGGGCCATGATGGTTTGGATTTTTTTTCACCTTTAATAATAAACACCTTCATTTACAAATTGCATTTTGTGTTTACTTGTGTTGTCCTTGACTATTGTTTAAATTGGTTTGATGTTCCGAAACACTTAAGTGTGACAAACATGCAAAGGAACAGGAAATGAGGAAGGGGGCAAACACTTTTTCACACCACTGTATATCTACCGTCGCATCAGCAATAACATTAGTGGACGGAAAACTGTAACCTTTTGTCAATTAAAATAGCAACCACTTTTGCTTTCAATTAAAGTTCGAGTGGAAGACAAGGGCAGTGACTCAACCAAGGGCAGTGTAACCTTTGATGATCTTTAATACGTAGGTGCGCTCCTGTAAAAATACTATATTAGAGTTTAAATGTTTCAAATGTGTAAAAACCTTAGATCGCTTGAAAGGTTTACCCATACCTCTGACATTCCAACTAATAAATCTTAAGGGTGCCTGTCCCAACTATGTTGGGATCCATATTACTACTAACCATTTAAATAAAGTAAACCATAGGACTATAAATAGCCAATTAGGAAAAAGCTAAAATTATTTCTAATAACTAAATGGAAACACCTTCATTGATTATTAAAGCTAAAACAAATATAGCTCTCTCAAAAACATGTAAAAGCTTATTAGCCAAAGAAGACACTATACTGTATCTCTCCCAGTCAAGAAATGGGAGAAAGATGTCTTAACTATGAAAGGAGACAGCAATTTTTAACTCAGATATGTAAATCTATGTTTAACTTACAATTTAACATATAACTTTGTTAATAAAAGGTTATCCATAGAACACACTTTACAAAAACAAAAGATCTTGGTATTTTTAGAACTTATAGAAGGACAGTCTGGTTCTGAACAAAGGTAAATGATGTGGTGCAGCCTGTTGAGGTCTGGAATGCAAAGACAGCTGACGTGAGGGGAGGCATGTGAGAGAACCACAGGACTTATGAATACAGCATACAAACAGAGACCAGTGAGAAAAGAATGGCAGTATTTTGCAGGATCAGGTGACTGATGTGATCATCTATAATCACACAATAGTTTTAGGGTAAGGGCGTAATATGATATGACTGAAAGGCCATCTAGTGGTACTACATACCAGAAAGATTACTTTTTTTTTTTTTTTTTCTTCATGTTTCATTTTTATTGAACATTTCTGCTGAACATTTCTACAGAACATTTCTACATTTCTACTGAACAATTTTTGCTAAACCAGTTCTGCTAAACATTTCTGCTATACATTTCTGCATAACATTTCTACTGCTAAGCCTATCTAAATCGCCTTTTCTGTTCTGTCCTCCCCACCATTTCCCAAAAATACAAAATTAGCAACAGCAGTAAATATTCACAGATTTTTTCTTTTTATACAAAGAAAACAAAATTCAACCCTCAACCCACCCCTCCGCTCATCATGGGTACCCATTAACTGTCGCTGGTTATAGAGATATTATAAAATTCAACAACAGGCACCAACCTTTAAGTGGGTAGTGTCTGTAACTCCATAAAGTATGCAATAAAGGAATGCCATTCATGAAAAAACTTATCTGTACATCCATTCATCGTATATCGTATTTTCTCGAAGTTTCAGAAAAAACATCACGTCCTTTATCCACTGGGAGATAGATGGGTTTTAGACTTCCTATGTAACAGTAGGGAACGTCTTGCTATAAGGGATGTGAAAGCAATAACATCCTTTTGTATTGAGCTCAAAGGAATTGAAGCTTGAGGAATCCCAAACATCGCAATCAATGGACAAGGCTTTAAATCTACCCTGAGAATAGTGGACATGATGGTAAAAAGCCAGACCAAGCCAGAAAGATTACTTCTATCTGTCTGTGGCTCTAGTACAAGTTCTTCTGTCTTGTCAGAGTTACGGAGAAGAAGTTACTAAGCATCCAGTGTCTAATGTCATTTACATATTCCTCAACTTTATTACGCTGATGTCTGTCATCCAAGTCAACCAAAGAATGGCTTCAGAAGAAGATCATCGGTTTGGAATGGCACACACCTAAGCCCAGATGTAAATTCTGTTGAAAACCTGTGGAACAACTTTAAAGAGTTCTGTACACAGGAGATCATATTGCAGTTTGATAGGACACGCCTGACTTGGATCTATCTTATCCAGTAAGGGGCCATTGTGGATGCAGATTTTCATTCCAACCGAGCAGGAGCCAAACCTCATTCCACCTGTTTAATGAGTTGATCTTAGCGTGAAACATTTTTACGATGAAGAGTGTAATAAAATTGTCAAATGACGTTGCGCTACCTTGAGACTCAACTTTAGACTCAAAATCACTGAGTGCTGTATTACAAGCAAAATGTGCTTTAATTAAATATTAGTTATGGGGTGTCCATACTTATGCAACCAGGTTAATTTAAGTTTTTCTTTTCTTTAAGATATTTTTGTCTTATTTACCTCAAGAGCGAGATAAAGAAGGGTTGGTGAGGGACAACATTTTATAGCTGCTATAACATAAGTGAGAACATCAACTAACTTGATTTGTGGCTTGATTTCCACAAGATTAACCAGAACAATAAATAGATAAAAAGTAGGACATTCTTTAATAAATGAGGTGATAACATCACACCATTCTGTTCATCACACCATTCTGTTGTTGTTGTTGTTGATTTCCTTATGACATAGAGTGTTTTCTTTGTTAAATTTGATCATCGTTCTGTGTGAACAAAGAATCTTGTGTTCGTCATTTCAGCTAGTGTTGCTGAAAGATTTTCATTGCTAGAACCATCTTCCCATAACCAGTGGTATCTGGTGGTGTAGCACATTACGTTTAAACTACTGCACTACTGTCACTTCCTTTTAGGTACTGTGTGTATATAAGTTCTACAGATTTTAACAAATAAATATAATTATTTTCTTATCATAACACAATGACACCACACCAGCTTGCCTTTAGATAATGCTTTAATAGAGGAAGGTTAGTCAAATTATTCAGTTTTAACTATATTTAAGTGATTAATTAATCAGTCAGTGTGAGTTCACTCCTTGTCCTCCGTCTTGGCCTCAGCCTCCTCTGGACCTGTAAATAAATAAATAAATTAATTAATATTATTCAGAATACATAATAAGCCTGCTTTTCTGTTTATCACGGTTTATGATACATCACATCCTTAAAATGTCTGTCCACCATATTGTGTATTAAACAGAATTATGGGATTGTCTTCTACACTTTTGTGCATAATAAGAGTCTTTCAAAGTCCCTAGTCAAAATTCACAAGTTGTCCTCTGACCTTTGAGTGTGATTGGCCCAAGGGTGAGAACCTCAGTGTGGTGATCAGAGCTAGTGCTTCGTTTCCCGCGATTAAGGCATCCTTGGCGACATCGTGAGTTGTAGTCGTTGTCAGGGCAGATAACAACATCACACTTGAGGAACACCTGGCTGTGTGTGCGCAGGAACCTGAATGCGCTGAAGCTGAACTGAGCAAAGTAACGATTTCCATTTCTGTATATGTTAACCGTGTTGTCTCTCCGACAGCTGAAATGATAAAGACAAAAATAAATACATCATTGTTACATGAACTGCCTAAATAGAGACAGCACGCATGGTCTGAATGAGTTCATGGATATTATAACACCTTATACAACTTCATTTACATTTGTAGGCAGCTTTGTAAGGTTACAGATGTCTACCAAAGAGAGAGCATCTACCTGTACAACAAGGAATAGGATCTACTGTGGGCAACAAAAACTCCTCTCAGAGAAGCTGAAGGACTCAGCTGAAGCTGAAGGGTATACAGTTCCTGATTGAGGTTTACTCAGGAGAGAAAATCAGTGCTGGTGTAGGGAAAACTACTGGAGGGTAAAAGTCTATGATGGTATTTGAACTGTTTCACTGATGTTTACAACTGTGATCTGCTATTGTGAGTGCCCTAACCATAGACACACAATCTAGGGGTATTTGAGTAGTCAAAAGGAACTTCTCTGAAGAGCTGAAAGACTTAACATGTAACCCAGTATCAGCATGGAAAACCATCACTAATAACAAGACATACTGATTCTAATTACAAGGCACCTGGGAGCCTACACTTGGGGCTTACGGTAGACTTCAGCTCAATCAACCTTAATTACAATCGTACTGATCTCCTCCACTACATTTTTCATATGCCTGCCTAGTTGGATCTAGCGATCACTAAATTCCTGGCTTGTAGGAGGTAGCAGGTGGGGCACTCATCTTACTGGAATAACTGCAGTTCACATATAGGACTAACAGGTCGGTTTATAATGCAGCTACATTACTTTATTACCTCAGTTACATTATAATGGGGTTACATAACCTCCTCCAACACCTTAAGCCTGAGGATCCTAGTGTTAGGTGCAATTTGTTGACTTTATCTCAACCTTCAATAAAACCATTCCTGTATACAACTCACTATGCCTGACACAATGTTAGCTTATCACTAACATCTTGCTTGGTAGGGGGTAATAGTTGGGCCAAGTGTAACTCACATCTTGAACCATGACAATCAGCTACACACGCTCACACTATTGTTTGTGTTGCCTTTAAAAGGTGGACCCATTGAGGTATTGCTATTGGTTTACAGGGACAAGAATATGGGTACCAATGTTGCTTGTGTCAGTGTACTTGTTAGTTGTGCGTGTGTGTGTGTGTGTGTGTGTGTGTGAGTGTGTGTATGTTGTACCCATTGCGTATAAGGTCATAGGTGCGGCTGCTGTAGTCGTTGTTTGGCGAGGCCACACAGGAGTCAATAAACAGGTGGAGGCTTGGTTCAGCTTGGGTTAGCTGCACCTGCACGTACAGTTGCTGATTGAGGTTCACTCGGTACAGGGAATCGGTGATGGGGTAGTCAAAGTTGCTGGATGGGTAAAAGGCAATGGTGGTGTTGAACCGACCCGTTCCAATGATAGTTGCATTTGTAATCTCTTTGGCCTCATAAAGCGTCTCAACTGAAGAATCACGCTCCATCACACATCTCACAACCAACGGGAACTCTGTATTATTTCGGGTGATCTCACCCAACGTTGACTGAGCTGCTTGCACATTATTGGTGTAGATAATACGTCCGTTCTCGGTCTGGGGGGAAGAGCACATAATTACGTGCATTTAAGTGCATATACAATTAAGCACAATTAGCTAAAGTTAGACCAACAACACATTTATCCTCCAGAGTTGCAATGTTATTTTTTTCTAATTTTCTCCTTAATGTGGTCTCCAATTCCCACCCACCAGCCAGTACTTTATTTACATATAACAATAAATAAAAAAAAAAACAGTCCTTGTCTTGTGGGTTTTTTGTCTTACTGTATTAACCTCTCCAACAGGGTTTTTTGACTGATGGTACACAATTTGGCAAAATGTTTCGGGACACCCGACCATCCACAAACTTTTGGCCAGATATTGCATTGTGGGTAATTCAGTACCTGAGAGTGTACATTGTGCGGTTGATGACATAACTCTACTGCAGTGCATTGTGGGATTTCACTGGATCACTGGAGGTTATGTAATAATGTATAAAGTGTAGTGTTACCGTTCTCCTGGTGCTGCAGCTATGGAGAGGGAAGTTGAAGGTGACATAGTAGTTGTCAGTTGAAGCTCTGCAGCGATGGTCATCCAGATAAAGGTCGTACCAGCTGAAGCCCAGTGAGTCCAGGTAGGATTTACGGATGGCAATGTTCATCGAGTCAGAGGAGCAATCCACACGGCCTGCACGACATTCAACGTTTGACATAAACTCTAAACATGATCTAGTTATTGTGATCTTTGTATTTCATTACCAACCTCTATAGTGTTCACTACATAGCAATGCTGAGAACCAGTAGTCCAGGCCATGTTTACATTTTATAGTGAAATCCCAAATTCATTAGGAATAATTATAAACATAATAATAATAATATAGGCTGCAAGCAGCATTTTGGCGGCGGCCAAGGCACCCAAACTCAGTGAGCCTCATATTTACAGATATGCTACAATTATTGCTTAAGGAATCACAGGAAAGCAGAGCAATAACTATAGGCAAAGGGATTCAAGTATGAGTTGTATTTTCACAAATTTGCAAGACTGTTATAGGAGAATGGTTTTGAATATCAGAGTACCTTTGATAACTTTCATTCAGACAACTCTCAAGATGATGTGAGCCAAATTTGGTGAACACTGGGCATAATTTGGAGAAGGAGTTGCAAAAATGGCACTTAAGACGTGAGCATTTTTTAGCATGTGATTGTCACTTTTGACCAGTAGGTGAAATTTGTTTAATAAAAGTTGTTGCTTAGCCTCAGGTCATGGTCTAAGAATGTGTACCAAGCTTTGTGTCATTGAGCAAAGTCATTGTTGCTGATTCGCTGCTTTGTTATCAGATTTGGGCAAACCATTTGGAATATTCAACATTTTTGAAAGGTTTTGTGAGGCTTACTCTGTAGATGCCAGATTTTGGTGATGATTGGACAAATTTTGTAAGAGGAGTAGCCAAAAACTTTTTTTTTTCAAAATCCAAGATGGTCATTAGGAAGTATACTTGAATTTCAGACCTTGTTGTGCATACTCTAGTGAATTATAGGGAAATTAACTATGAATTTTGCACAAATTCTTCAAAATTAATTTATTTAAAAAAGCTTTTACAGTTCTTGACCACAAGGTGGCACAAACATTAAATGTCTTGGGTACATTGCTGGCATAGTACTGAAGATACTTATCAAGTTTCATGACACATTGATGCATTGTTGAGATACACCCTCACATCCTGTTTTTGGTATTTGCCAGTGCTTTACAGGAGAAATGTTATGAAAATCAAAATTCCTTTGATAAACCTTGATCAGACATGCTAATGTACGCAAAATTTGGTGAGGATTGGACAAAAGTTGCAGGAGGAGTACCAAAAATGGCAGTTAGATGTAATCATTTTAAGCATGTTGTTATAACTTTTGTCCAGTAGATGGTGCTGTAACTAACTAACTCTGTTGTATAGCCTCAAGTCATGCTTCTGAAGTTGCCTACCAAATTCTCTGTCAGTAGGCATTGCTGAGATACTTCCTGTTTGGCAGCTTCGCTGTCAGATTCGTTGGCTCATTATGGGCAAAATATCTGGAGAATTCAAAATTTTGTTGATAAATTTTGTGATGCATACTCTGAAGATGATGACTGCCAAATTTGGTGATGATTGGACAAAATTTGTAGGAATTGAGCTCATCTCAACCCAGGAAACCCAGGGATGCATGGCTTTTAAATTTTGGACATGGTTCAAAAGTTGTGACCATAAACATACTCCCAAATTAGGGCCCAAAATTTGACCCAATGATGGGGCAAGATCGTTGGCAGCACTTGGCCAAATTTGGTTAGAATGTTCCCTAGACCCTCCCCAATCACACTCAGAGCAAAGTGTTCTCATCAAACTTTGTGTTTCATATAAGTCTATTTTATAATGACTGTGTACCTGTGTTTAGGTTGAGGGAGGAACTGAAGTACGCTGTAAAGCCACGCCCAACCCCAGAGTAGTCACTCCTGAACATCACGGTCATGTAGGACGAGGGACGACTGGAAGTCCAGGTGGCTTGTGCTATTCTGACAGAGCTTTCCTATCAAGTGGGACGTGGTGACGGACCATCATACACATTCAAATAATCACAGTTGCAGCAGCGGTCCAGACTACACACACACACACACACACACACACACACACAACACAACACACACAGAGAGAGAGAGAGAGAGAGAGAGAGAGAGAGACAGATAAATAAATAGAGCACTCGATGGATTTACTAAAAATGAAAACAAATGATTCAATTCATATCTACGAATAACACAAATATTAAAAAGTAAAAAAAAAAATTAAACTTTATTCAAATGAATCATATATTTAGTCATCAGTAAGATGTGTTATTGCTGAAATACCCCACTTTTAATTAAAGTAAATATAATGTGAATATTGCAAAATGTCCATCCAGAATTCTGACAGAAGCTGGTTGATGGTTACCAAAAGCGTCTGCTCGAGGTGACACTTGCTAAGGGACATTCAACTAAACCCAAAACCCAAAATAAATAAAAACTCGTGAACCAAACCAATCATTCTGCCCCAGAAAAAGAAAAGTTCAAAGAAATGATTGAAAGCCCAATATTGTCCATGACATGCATGTCCATGATGAGTGTATGTAAACGTCCGACCGCAACTGTACATTTATATTGAATATAAATAGATTAATTCACTCAGCAAAGGAAACATCATAATGTTTTTTTTTTTAAAGTATTCATGAATTTATTATAAATAAATAAATAAATAAATAAATAAGTGATTTCCTGTGATAATTCAGATGTAATTTGAATAAGTAGTAGATGTATACAGTGAATGTAAAATTTGGGAAATGGACTGACTCTAAGTCCTGGAACGAGAGGAAGACGGTCTGTCCTGCCGGAGCCGAGAGCTGCCACACACAATACGCGTTGTCATGGTAATAACCGGGGTAGTAAGGACTAGAGATGGACCCTGAGCCGTAAAGACTTCCCCCACAGGCTGTAGAGTGTACATACACACACACACACACACACAAAAACTATTATTAAATGTAATAATAAAAAATAATAGGAATAATAAAAAAATAAAAAACACCAACATGAAGTATATGATAAAGAATATTTTATCAAATATAAAAATACATATACTACATTTAACATTAAAATATCCAAAAATTAAGACAAATATAATCAATAATCTCGGATAAAATGATAAACATAAATAAAATATGTAATAACAATGTCTGTAATGTAAATATGAATTTTAAAAATAAGGCAAGATGTTACACTTAGTTAGATCATTAGTTGGTTTGTTAGTTAGTTAAATTAAAATTGTAAAAGAGGCCATATGCTGACCCAAGCTAAAGTAAAGAGCTCACCTGGTACGGAGTTGTTGTCACTCGTGGTAAAAATAATCTGAAAAAAAATTAAATAAAAACAATAAATACTAGAACTTTTATTTCATACCCCAAACTCCAACAGGTCTACACAGATAGACAGCCAGCCAGCTTGGCCCAGCAAGACAGACAGACAGATCGAGAGACAAAAAGACACACATTCAGACAGACAGACTACCACATTGGAGTACCTGTACACACACACACACACACACACACACACACACACACACACACACACACACACACACACACACACACACACACACACACACACACACACACACAACACACACACACACACATATACACATACACACAGCATTTAGAAGTAACTTGACAATGGGGGAGCTCTATTTTTAGTCATTTTTGGCTGTTTTGCTGAATCCTGCCCTGTTATTTAAAAGGTATGTCTTTGAATTTAGATGTATATATGCGCCACGGACATTCCTTAAAGCATGTAGCAAAGATTTAGCAGGTTAGCAGGTGGAGAGGATGGCCCGACATGGACGGCCTAACGAACAATGAGATTACTGAGGATGGTACCACTTAAAAACCATAAGGAAGACTTTGGACTACTATTGATGTGACCAGTTTTGCACTCAAGTCTCCATGAGTGAACAGCTGATAACTTCAACAAAACTGACTTCAAGTGAAAACTGTAATGAACTTCCTGTTTAGACAGTTGGATAGATGAGTTCTGCTCACACAAACACACACAGAAATTGAAATTAAATAAGTTGAACAAATACGTACTTTTGAAAGTCCATTCAGCCCGAAAACCTTGTGGAGTCACGCTGTAGTCACTGGAGAAAACGACGGTTATGTATCTGCTGCTGGAGTTGAAGGTAGCTCTCTGATTTCCAGTCACAGAACCCAAAAGTGCATGTTGAGCAGTTGGACCATCGTACACGCGGATAAAGTCACAACATGACTCCAAACTGAAGAAAGTGTAATGAAACTAGCCTTACAGACTAACCACAAATAAATATTCTTAAATGATAAAGATCTAAACAAAGTCAGGTATGATTTATCAGCAGGTGAGAAACAGGAAGGTGATTTCTTACGTAGACAAACGTGTGAAGTTTAACGAAACCACCTGCAGTTCTCCAGCCAGCAGCTCCATGTGCAGTATGCGTTATTGGGATAATTATTGGGTAATAGGGGTTGGGGCTGAAAATTCCCCTCGTGATTGAGTCAGATTTCCACCACATGGAGCTCCACCTGAAAAACACCACGGTATTAAACACTATCACAAATATAAGTACCCGGATACGATGGCTAATGGAATCTAAAAAAAAAAAAAGTCAAATCAAATGAAATAAATTAAACCAAACAAATCGGACATGTAATAATAGATGAACTCAAAATCAGTTCATTCCTTTAATATTAATATGATTGCTGATTCAGAACATCAGTATTCGGTACTAAAACATTAACTGCTGTTAGTGACCTTTCTGTCGTCGTGGATTTTTAAACAGAGTGAGAAAATATTCAGTTAGAGACGTTTAAGTAAATAGGAAACTAAAAAGAATGGAAGAAGGTCTAGAATGGAGAAACAGAAACGATTTCTAGATCCAAATAAAGAGAAATCATGGAGGAGACAGAGCAGTTTTACCGAGAATACACCGGTTATAGAGAACTACATTTTTACCTGGTGTTGTTGTTGTGGTGTGGTGGTGGTGTTGTTGGTGTTGTTGGTGTGGTGTTGGTTGGTGTTAGCGGTGTTGTTGTTGTGGTTGTTGTTGGTGGTATTGGTGGGGAAACAATAATCTATATGAAAAATGGTAAAAAGTTCACACTTTATGTATTAAACATCAGATTTCTGTGAGTCTGCATTTTTGTAAACACTACTACTGATTTCACACTGTCACTAGCTCTTTCCATCTGTTTCTAACTCTGCATCCTATCAACAAGGGAAAGAACGAAAAGAAAAAAATAAATAAATACAAAGTAAAAGTCAAATCTTTTTTATTTTTCATTTACCGATTGAAAAGTTTAATAATAAATAGTAATGTTAATTTAGGACTTAAAAATTACATATATCTTACGATAACTAGATTTTTTAAACTTTATTACATTAACTAGATTTTTAAGAAATAGTTCTCACTGTAATAATCATTGCAGCAGTTTCCGTAGGACTGACAGGAGCTGGTGCAGGAACAGAGCGTACCATTATATCCACAATGATCCCTGCAGCTACTGAAATCTAAAACAAAAAAGTCAAATCAAATGAAATAAATAAAACTAAACAAATCTGACATTTAATAATAGAGCAACTCAAAATCAATTCATTCCTTTAATATTAATATGATTTCTGATTCATTACGTCATACAGACCATCATTTACATTCACATAATCACAGTTACAGCAGCGGTCCAGACCCAACACACACACACACACACACACACACACACACACACACACACACACACACACACACACACACACACACACACACACACACACACGTAGGCTGTAGGAGTTAGTTTTTTGTTTTTAAGTCATTTAAAATGTTAACTTTATGTGCTGTCATCTGTATTTAGATAGAACGCCTTACACAACATCATTTTGAAAAAATATATTTGTTTTCATAAAGTAGAGTCTGAAGTACAATGGATATTAAAAGTCTACACACCCCTGTTACAATGGCAGTTTTTATGATGAAAAACAAATGAAACCAGGTTAAATCATGTTAGAACTTTTTCCACCCTCAATGTGAAATTATGATGTATAAAAACCGTATGAAAACAACCAGAAACATTTTAGGGATTTTCTTCACGACCCACTACTGAAGCCATGGTACACAAAAGATTACAAAACACGCAATGTATCGATCAGGAGAGGGGTTATTAAAGAATTTCTAAAACACTAAATGTACCATGGAATACAGTAAAGGCCATCATCAACATGTGGAGAAAATAGAACACTACAGTGACATCACCAAGAACAGCACGTCCCTCCAACTTTTATAAAAGGACAAGACAAAAGCTCACCAGGGAGGCTGCCAAAAAACCGACAGCAACATTAAAGGAGCTGCAGGAATATCTGACAAGTACTGATTACACCGCAACAACAATCTCTTTTTCTTGGCATGTCTGGGCTGTGGGGTAGGGGCACCAGACGGAAGCGCTTTCTCACAAAAAAAACATCCAAGCTCAAATAAATCCCCCAAACCATGTGGCAAAATGTGTTATGGATGGCCTGATGAGACCAATTCCAAAAGGTATATTTGGTGCAAAAAAAAAACATCACTAAAGAACACCGTTGCTACGGTGAAGCACGGTGGTGGCAGCATCATGTTGGTTTCTTCAGTCAGAACCAGGGCATTTATCAAGGTGGAGGTAATTGATTAGCTACAAATGCCGACGATTTTTTAGATAGATGCAAAAACCTTCAGGTGTCTGTTAGTAACTGAAGATGAAAAGACATTTCACTTTTCAGGACGACAATGACCCAAAGTATACATCCAAATCAAGTATTTTTGTTATTTTGTGTTGACTCATCATGTAGCCGTAGTTTTTCGCTCTTCACAAAAAAATTCTGCACTTGCATCCGTCTTCGCCTCCATAACTTGACAATGGAGGAGCTCTATTTTTGGTCATTTTTGGCTGTTTTGCTGAATTCTGCCCTGTTATTTAAAAGGTATGTCTTTGAATTTAGATGTATACATGCCACGGACATTCCTTAAAGCATGTAGCAAAGATTTAGCAGGTTAGCAGGTGGAGAGGATGGCCCGACATGGACGGCCTAATGAATAATGAGATCACTGAGGATGGTACCACTTAAAAACCATAAGGAAGACTTTGGACTACTATTGATGTGACCAGTTTTGCACTCAAGTCTCCATGAGTGAACAGCTGATAACTTCAACAAAACTGACTTCAAGTGAAAACTGTGATGAACTTCCTGTTTAGACAGTTGGATAGATGAGTTCTGCTCACACAAACACACACAGAAATTGAAATTAAATAAGTTGAACAAATACGTACTTTTGAAAGTCCATTCAGCCCGAAAACCTTGTGAAGGCACGATGACGTCACTGATGAAAACGACGGTCATGTATCTGCTGCTGGAGTTGAAGGTAGCTCTCTGATTTCCAGTCAGAGAACCCAAAAGTGAATTCTGAGCAGTCGGACCATCGTACACGCGGACAAAGTCCCAGCCTGACTCCAAACTGAAGAAAAGCAAAAGGAAACAAAATAAAATCAGCTCAGCACAGTGTAATGAAACTAACCACAAATAAATATTCTTAAATGATAAAGATCTAAACAAAGTCAGGTATGATTTATCAGCAGGTGAGAAAGAGGAAGGTGATTTCTTACGTGACGAACGTGAAGTTTAACGAAACCACCTGCAGTTCTCCAGCCAGCAGGCTCCATGTGCAGTATGCGTTATTGGGATAATTATTGGGATAATTGGGGCTGAAAAATTCCCCTCGTGATTGAGTCAGATTTCCACCACATGGAGCTCCACCTGAAAAACACCACAGTTTTAAACACTATCACAAATATAAGTACCCCGATACGATGGCTAATGGAATCTAAAAAAAAATAAAAAGTCAAATCAAATGAAATAAATTAAACTAAACAAATCGGACATGTAATAATAGATGAACTCAAAATCAGTTCATTCCTTTGATATTAATATGATTGCTGATTCAGAACATCAGTATTCGGTACTGAAACATTAACTGCTGTTAGTGACCTTTCTGTCGTCGTGGATTTTTAAACAGAGTGAGAAAATATTCAGTTAGAGACGTTTAAGTAAATAGGAAACTAAAGAATGGAAGAAGGTCTAGAATGGAGAAACAGAAACGATTTCTAGATCCAAATAAAGAGAAAAAATGGAGGAGACAGAGCAGTTTTACTGAGAATACACCGGTTATAGAGAACTACATTGTTACCTGGTGTTGTGGTTGTGGTGTTGGTGGTGGTGTTGTTGGTGTTGCTGGTGTTGTTGGTGATGGTGTTGTTGTTGGTGTTAGCGGTGTTGTTGTTGTTGTGGTTGTTGTTGTTGGTGGTGTTGGTGGTGTTGGCGGGGAAACAATAATCTATATGAAAAATGGTAAAAAGTTCACACTTTATGTATTAAACATCAGATTTCTGTGAGTCTGCATTTTTGTAAACACTACTACTGATTTCACACTGTCACTAGCTCTTTCCATCTGTTTCTAACTCTGCATCCTATCAACAAGGGAAAGAACGAAAAGAAAAAAAGAAATAAATACAAAGTAAAAGTAAAATCTGTTTTATTTTTAATTTACCGATTGAAAAGTTTAATAATAAATAGTAATGTTAATTTAGGACTTAAAAAATTACATGTATCTTACGATAACTAGATTTTTTAAACTTTATTACATTAACTAGATTTTTAAGAAATAGTTCTCACTGTAATAATCATTGCAGCAGTTTCCGTAGGACTGACAGGAGCTGGTGCAGGAACAGAGCGTACCATTATATCCACAATGATCCCTGCAGCTACTGAAATCTAAAACAAAAAAGTCAAATCAAATGAAATAAATAAAACTAAACAAATCTGACATTTAATAATAGAGCAACTCAAAATCAATTCATTCCTTTAATATTAATATGATTTCTGATTCATTCGTCTACGCCATACAGACCATCATTTACATTCACATAATCACAGTTACAGCAGCGGTCCAGACCCAACACACACACACACACACACACACACACACACACACATGAGCTGTAGGAGTTAGTTTTTTGTTTTAAGTCATTTAAAATGTTAACTTTATGTGCTGTCATCTGTATTTAGATAGAACGCCTTACACATCATTTTGAAAAAAATATATTTGTTTTCATAAAGTAGAGTCTGAAGTACAATGGATATTAAAAGTCTACACACCCCTGTTACAATGGCAGTTTTTATGATGAAAAACAAATGAAACCAGGATAAATCATGTTAGAACTTTTTCCACCCTCAATGTGAAATTATGATGTATAAAAACCTGAATAAAAACAATCAGAAACATTTTAGGGATTTTCTTCACGACCCACTACTGAAGCCATGGTTCACAAAACGATTACAAAACACGCACAGTATCGATCAGGAGAGGGGTTATTAAAGAATTTCTAAAACACTAAATGTACCATGGAATACAGTAAAGGCCATCATCAACATGTGGAGAAAATAGAACACTACAGTGACATCACCAAGAACAGCACGTCCCTCCAACATTTATAAAAGGACAAGACAAAAGCTCACCAGGGAGGCTGCCAAAACACCGACAGCAACATTAAAGGAGCTGCAGGAATATCTGACAAGTACTGATTACACTCTGCACATGACAACAATCTCTCTTTCTTCGCATGTCTGGGCTGTGGGGTAGGGCGCCTGAGCGGGAAGCGTTTCTCACAAAAAAACATCCAAGCTCAAATAAATCCCCAAACCATGTGGCAAAATGTGTTATGGATGGCCTGATGAGACCAATTCCAAAAAGGTATATTTGGTGCAAAAAAAGGCACATCACTAAAAGAACACGGTTGCTACGGTGAAGCACGGTGGTGGCAGCATCATGCATTACGGCTGTTTTTCTTCAGTCAGAACCAGGGCATTTATCAAGGTGGAGGTATTCATGATTAGCTACAAATGCCAATTTTAGATAGATGAAAAACCTTCAGGTGTCTGTTAGTAACTGAAGATGAAAAGAAAAAAATTTCACTTTTCAGGCGACAATGACCCAAAGTATACATCCAAATCAAGTATTTTTGTTATTTTGTGTTGACTCATCGTATAGCCGTAGTTTTTCGCTCTTCACAAAAAAAATTCTGCGCTTGCATCCGTCTTCACCTCCATAACTTGACAATGGAGGAGCTCTATTTTGGTCATTTTTGTCTGTTTTGCTGAATTCTGCCCTGTTATTTAAAAGGTATGTCTTTGAATTTAGATGTATACATGCCACGGACATTCCTTAAAGCATGTAGCAAAGATTTAGCAGGTTAGCAGGTGGAGAGGATGGCCCGACATGGACGGCCTAACGAATAATGAGATCACTGAGGATGGTACCACTTAAAAACCATAAGGAAGACTTTGGACTACTATTGATGTGACCAGTTTTGCACTCAAGTCTCCATGAGTGAACAGCTGATAACTTCAACAAAACTGACTTCAAGTGAAAACTGTGATGAACTTCCTGTTTAGACAGTTGGATAGATGAGTTCTGCTCACACAAACACACACAGAAATTGAAATTAAATAAGTTGAACAAATACGTACTTTTGAAAGTCCATTCAGCCCGAAAACCTTGTGAAGGCACGATGACGTCACTGATAGAAAACGACGGTCATGTATCTGCTGCTGGAGTTGAAGGTAGCTCTCTGATTTCCAGTCAGAGAACCCAAAAAGTGAATTCTGAGCAGTCGGACCATTACCGCCGCGGACAAAGTCCCAGCCTGACTCCAAACTGAAGAAAAGCAAAAGGAAACAAAATAAAATCAGCTCAGCACAGTCCAATGAAACAACCACAAACAAATATTCTTAAATGATAAAGATCTAAACAAAGTCAGGTATGATTTATCAGCTGGTCAGAAACAGGAAGGTGATTTCTTACGCACTAACGTGAAGTTACGAAACCACCTGCAGTTCTCCAGCCAGCAGGCTCCATGTGCAGTATGCGTTATTGGGATAATTATTGGGATAATTGGGGCTGAAAAATTCCCCTCGTGATTGAGTCAGATTTCCACCACATGGAGCTCCACCTGAAAAACACCACAGTTTTAAACACTATCACAAATATAAGTACCCCGATACGATGGCTAATGGAATCTAAAAAAAAATAAAAAGTCAAATCAAATGAAATAAATTAAGCTAAACAAATCGGACATGTAATAATAGATGAACTCAAAATCAGTTCATTCATTTAATATTAATATGATTGATGATTCAGAACATCAGTATTCGGTACTGAAACATTAACTGCTGTTAGTGACCTTTCTGTCGTCGTGAATTCTTAAACAGAGTGAGAAAATATTCAGTTAGAGACGTTTAAGTAAATAGGAAACTAAAAGAATGGAAGAAGGTCTAGAATGGAGAAACAGAAACGATTTCTAGATCCAAATAAAGAGAAAAAATGGAGGAGACAGAGCAGTTTTACTGAGAATACACGGTTATAGAGAACGCGTTGGGGTTCGCATGTAACCCTGTTCCCTGCCGAGAAGGGAACAGACGTTGCATTTACCAGTATGGGAACGCCGCTTGCGGCGCTGACCGGTTATCTGAAGCTTGTGTAAAATCATGCCTCTACTTATAGGCCTGCCATGATCAGGTGACGTGCGCAATTAAGCGCGTCGCATGATATATATATGGCACCTGTGAACCCGCGCCGCCAGCCTCTATTATCTGAAGCGAAGACGCAATTCACAGGCCAGCCCCGGTATGACAGCGCTATGCAACGTCTCGTTCCCTTCTCAGGGAACAGGGTTATACCGTATCCCCGACGTTCCCTTTCAAAAGGAACCGACGTTGCATTTAGCAGTATGGGAAACGGGAATACCCAATCCGTCCATACGGAGGTGCACGCCTGTTCCAAAAAAATCCCCAAACCCGGGGTCAGTGCAGGACACTCGAACCTGGGGAGGGATGAATATCCAGGCTGTCATAACAAAATGACCGTGTGAGGCACAGACCACCCTGCAGCCGCACACACATCCTGCAAGGAAACCCCTTTGGACAAAGCCTTCGACAATCCCAGTAGAGATGCACTGCTTTGACACAGCATCCCTTTTCCTGTCGCTGCCAAAGCAGACTAGTAGCTGCTCTGACTTACGCCACTGGCCGGAGCGGTGGACGTAAGTACAGAGAGCGCTTACTGGACACAGCGGGTGCATCCTCTCTTGTTCTGGTCAGAGGACAGAGGAGGGGAGAAAGCCTGCAACACCACAGGGTGGGCAGCCAATGTAGGCACTTTAGGAATATACTCCGGCCTAGGATACAGGAAGGACTTGGCTTATCTAGGGGTAAAGTCAAGGCAGGAGGGGCAACAGGGAGAGCTTGTAGACCTCCCACTCGCTTGAGAGATGTCAGGGCCTGTAAAAGAGCTACCTTTAGAGTCAGAAGCTTCTCAGAGGCTGACTCTAAGGGCTCAAATGGGGTCCCTGACAGACCTTCCAAGACCACAGCAAGGTCCCAGGAAGGTATGCATGGCCTGCAGATGGGCCTCAGCCGTCTGACACCACACATGAACCTCGAAGTTAGCGGATGTTGCCCCACAGAGGCTCCATCGACAGGGGCAGGGCTGGCCGAAAACGGCGGCCACGTAACCGGATAGTAGAAGGAGCCAACCTGCTGAGAAACGTTCTTGTCAGAACTCCAGGACTGTAGCGATGCGCAGTTCACTGGGTATAGCGGCGTTACTCACACCACCAGACAAAAAGGTGCCCGGCGGCATACATTTCCTTGTAGGTGGGATCCACTCTAGGGGCTCGAAGGGACGCTGACAGACCTTCCAGGACCACAGAATGTCCCAGGAAGGTACGCAGACCTGCAGATAGGCCTCAGCCATCTGACACCACCGCGCATGAACCTCGCGATTGGGGATGCTGCCCACAGAGGCTCCCACAACAGGGGCGTGGCTGGCCAGGAATGGCGGCCACATAACCCTGATTGTAGAAGGAGCCCACCCCGCTGAGAAATGTTATTGTAGAAACATGGTCACTACCACCTCAGTCGTTGCGACCAGAATCTATTGGCTGGTGCCCCTCCAGGGGCCAGACCCACAGCTTCCTTAGTTCTTGCCAAGGATGATAAATCAACTCTGCGGCTTTTGAGGCGGTAGGTCCCTAAGGACTCAAATGGGGCCCCGCGACAGACCTTCCAGGACCCCAGGAGGTCCCAGGAAGGTAAGCGCGCCTGCAGATGGGCCGCAGCCGTCTGAACGCACTGCACGACCTTAAGGTTAGAAGATGTTTCCCCACGGAGGCTCCATCAACAGGGGGCATGGCTGGCGAGCAGCGGCCCAGTAACCCTGATTGTAGAAGGAGCCCAGCCCGCTGAGAAACGTTCTGTAAGAACTCCAGGACTGTAGCAATTGCGCAGTTCTCTGGGTCTAGGTGACGTCCCTCAAGCCACAAGACAAAAGCTGACACCTGAGTGCATTTGATTTCCTTCTGGATGGGATCCACTCCAGGGGCTCGAATGGGGCGCCGACAGACCTTCCAGGACCATAGAAGGTCCCAGGAAGGTATGCATGGCCTGCAGATGGGCCGCGGCCGTCTGACGCCACGCATGAACCTCACAGGTAGAGGATGTTGCCCCACCGAGGCTCCATCAACAGGGTCAAGGCTGGCACGAAAGGCGGCCAAGTACCCTGATAGAAGACGGAGCCCAGCCCGCTGAAGAAACGTTCTGTAAGAACTCCAGGACTGTAGCAATTGCGCAGTTCACTGGGTCTAGGTGACGTCCCTCATGCCACAAGATAAAAGCTGACACTTGAGTGCATACGCTTTCCTTGTGGATGGTGCTCTAGCTTTTAACACGGTTTCAACAATCTCAGTTGTGAGACCCGGATCTATGAGCTGGTGCCCCTCAGGGACCAGACCCACAGTTGCCGAGTTCTGGCCGAAGGCGTGATAAATCAGCCCTCCGGCCTGACACAGTGATAGATCCGCTTTAGGGGCTCGAATGGGGCAGCCGACAGACCTTCCAGGGCCATAGAAGGTCCCAGGAAGGTGTGGCGGCCTGCAGATGAGCCTCAGCCATCTGAGACAACGCAACGAACCTCGGAAGTTAGAGGACATTGCCCCACAGAGGCTCCCTCAACAGGGCGTGGCTGGCCGAAATGGCGGCCACATAACCCTGATTGTAGGAAGAGCTCACCCCGCTGAGAAATGTTATTGTAGGAGCCCCAGGACTGTAGCTATTGCGCAGTTACTGGGTCCACAGTGAATCCCTGCGGACGGGGAATCTCCCAAGGAGTGCCATCTCCGGAGATATTATCTCTCAGAACCATGTTCGAGCTGCCAAAAAGGTGCTATTAGCAGGCTATCTTGGCGAACTCTCGCTAGAGCTAGTGGGAGCAGTGATGGGGGCAGCATACAGATGTGACCTCAGCCACATGTGTGGATTCCACCCCAGGCTCCCAAGATACAGCTTTATCTAGCTCAGTGTTGATAGGATTGACACTACGCCTGTTGGGGGATAGAAACGCCCACATTGTAGTAGAATCCTATAACCCCTAGAAAAGTCGCCCACTGCACACGGAGAAAACCAACTTTTCTGAGATTCAACCTGAGCCCCCAGTTCTTCACGTGGTAGAACAACATCTCAATGTTGAACCGCCAGCTCCCTGGATCGTGCAGAATTAACCAGTCGTCCAGGTAGCTTGGTACACAGATGCCCTGGAGTCCCAATGGAGCCAGAGTGACATCCATGCACTGCGAAGGTGTGAGGGGATAAAGCTAGCAATAATCCTGTGCGGAAACATGCACCTTTTTAGACCTATCGCCACAAACCAGTTCTCGAACTGGATCTGTGGCACGATACGTTGAACATCAGCCTCTGAACCTGTATACCGAAGAGTCGCGTTCAGATGATGCAGATCTAAAATTGGCCGCATATTCCCACCTTTTGCGGAACAGGAAATAAAGGCTGTAAACCTCTTTCCCCTGAGGGATACGGGTATTTGTTTCAGGACCCCCCTTGTCCAAAAAGGGAGCTTACTTCCGCGCTAACGTCGGGCTCTGGTCTGTGCTGACTTCTGTGGTGAGCACACCTGTGAACGGGGGTCTAGCTATAACTGGACCCGGTAACCCTTTCTATGGTAGACAGAACCCATGGAGACACATTTGGCCGTAGCTTGCACCGCTGCCGATGGTCTTCTAGTGACGTTAGCTATTCCACATTATATTGGAGAGAAGCATCAGATTTCCGTTGCCCTGTGACAGCTTGCTGACCAGGGAACACGAAAACTTGGGGACCACTTTGGCTGGGGAGGCCCTACAGTAGCACTGGGGGCTACCTGCCTAACAACCTCATGTTCCCCGATACATTCCCTCCACAGCCCCTCAGGACCGCTCGTCTTTGCCTGCTTGGCCTTGTACGACCATCCTCAGATCAGGCCCAACAGGAGCGCGACTGTGGCCCCCCCGGTTCCCCTGGCTGTCTGCGGGGGTTGGCGGGCTGCCATACTCGCCTTCTGGGTTTCCCCATACTAGTGCTGGCCCAGGCTCCACTCGTGGACACCCGGATGAGCTTGAGACAACTTTTTTGCCATAAGTCGAGCTCACTCAGCAGGTCTGCTTGGTAGGCAACACTGTCATTGTCTGCAGTGACCCACAAGCAAGACTACTACTGCATAGGCTTGCCCACCTTGGATGCAAGCCGGCCCCTGTAATTACCTGCCATCGGTGGAGAGAGGTAGCTAGCAGGCGCCTACTCCACCCGGGCATAGCTAAGTAGCCATGCCATTCATTTCCACAATGGCCAAATAATCCAACATCGTGGAGTTATGACTATGGCTTAAGCATGGTTTTCTCAGAAGTGAGATTTTGTCATAACTTCTGGAAGACAGGGAGTTTCTGCAGTGTGAGTATCTACTTTCACTGGGTAATCACTTCAAGCAGCTCTTTATACGCTGCTCTCAGTTTTCAACACATCCCTCTAACTCCTCGGGTCAGAGAGGGGCGTTAATACCCCTTTGGCTTTCCATAGCGGGAGGAGGATTCGCGGCGAACTCCAAAATCCGCGGAGAGCTGAACCCGGAAGACAGAGAGAGAATAGAGCAGCGCTCGTCTCCCCCTCTTCCGGATTTAAAAATCCCCGAACCTGAGACGGTTGGCTGCCTCGGCAGCGGCCGGCCCAGATCCGCGAGGCTTTGAGACTCGACTCACTCGGCTTCCGTTTTTTGAGAAAAGCGCGGAGTCGAGCTGCTTAATGTTAGCGTTACCATGCGCAGCCTCTCGAGGTTGCCATCGCGTACTACAACGCTAACACTTCACCAAGAAAGTGTGCACTTTTCCCCCGTGATGAAACGGGAGCACGTTACACACGTCTTTAACTCTTTCTCTCACATTTACTTACCTCACCTTTTCTTTAAAAGGGATAAAAAAAGTTTTAGAGATTTTGAGAAAATATCGAGTAGAAATGAAGCGTTTTTGTCACACAAACAACAGACATGCAGTCTCGCTGAAGATAATAAGGCTGGCGCGCGGTTCACAGGTGCCATATATATATATCATGCGACGCGCGGCTTAATTGCCACGTCACCTGATCATGGCGGGCCTACAAGTAGAGGCATGATTTTACACAAGCTTCAGATACGGTCCGCAACGCAAGCGTTCCCCTCTACTAATGCTACCCGTCCGAGTTCCCTTTGAAAGGGAACTACATTTTTACCTGGTGTTGTGGTTGTGGTGTTGGTGGTGGTGTTGTTGGTGTTGCTGGTGATGTTGGTGATGGTGTTGTTGTTGTGTTAGCGGTGTTGTTGTTGTTGTGGTTGTTGTTGGTGGTGTTGGCGGGGAAACAATAATCTATATGAAAAATGGTAAAAAGTTCACACTTTATGTATTAAACATCAGATTTCTGTGAGTCTGCATTTTTGTAAACACTACTACTGATTTCACACTGTCACTAGCTCTTTCCATCTGTTTCTAACTCTGCATCCTATCAACAAGGGAAAGAACGAAAAGAAAAAAAGAAATAAATACAAAGTAAAAGTCAAATCTGTTTTATTTTTCATTTACCGATTGAAAAGTTTAATAATAAATAGTAATGTTAATTTAGGACTTAAAAAATTACATGTATCTTACGATAACTAGATTTTTTAAACTTTATTACATTAACTAGATTTTTAAGAAATAGTTCTCACTGTAATAATCATTGCAGCAGTTTCCGTAGGACTGACAGGAGCTGGTGCAGGAACAGAGCGTACCATTATATCCACAATGATCCCTGCAGCTACTGAAATCTAAAACAAAAAAGTCAAATCAAATGAAATAAATAAAACTAAACAAATCTGACATTTAATAATAGAGCAACTCAAAATCAATTCATTCCTTTAATATTAATATGATTTCTGATTCATTACGTCATACAGACCATCATTTACATTCACATAAACACAGTTACAGCAGCGGTCCAGACCCAACACACACACACACACACACACACACACACACGTAGGCTGTAGGAGTTAGTTTTTTGTTTTTAAGTCATTTAAAAAGTGTTAACTTTATGTGCTGTCATCTGTATTTAGATAGAACGCCTTACACAACATCATTTTGAAAAAATATATTTGTTTTCATGAAGTAGAGTCTGAAGTACAATGGATATTAAAAGTCTACACACCCCTGTTACAATGGCAGTTTTTATGATGAAAAACAAATGAAACCAGGATAAATCATGTTAGAACTTTTTCCACCCTCAATGTGAAATTATGATGTATAAAAACCTGAATGAAAAACAATCAGAAACATTTTGGAGGTTTTTCTTCACAACCCACTACTGAAGCCATGGTTCACAAAACGATTACAAAACACGCACAGTATCGAGCAGGAGAGGGGTTATTAAAGAATTTCTAAAACACTAAATGTACCATGGAATCCAGTAAAGGCCATCATCAACATGTGGAGTAAATAGAACACTACAGTGACATCACCAAGAACAGCACGTCCCTCCAACTTTTATAAAAGGACAAGACAAAAGCTTACCAGGGAGGCTGCCAAAACACCGACAGCAACATTAAAGGAGCTGCAGGAATATCTGACAAGTACTGATTACACTCTGTACATGACAACAATCTCTCTTTCTTCGCATGTCTTGGCTGTGGGGTAGGGCGCCTAGACGGAAGCGCTTTCTCACAAAAAAACATCCAAGCTCAAATAAAACCATGTGGCAAAATGTGTTATGGATGGCCTGATGAGACCAATTCCAAAAGGTATATTTGGTGCAAACAAAAGGCACATCACCAAAAGAACACCGTTGCTACGGTGAAGCACGGTGGTGGCAGCATCATGCATTACGGCTGTTTTTCTTCAGTCAGAACCAGGGCATTTATCAAGGTGGAAGGAATCACGAATAGCTACAAATACCGGCCCGATTTTAGATAGATGAAAAACCTTCAGGTGTCTGCTAGTAACTGAAGATGGAAAGAAATTTCACTTTTCAGGACGACAATGACCCAAAGTATACATCCAAATCAAACATTTTTGTTATTTTGTGTTGACTCGTCATGTAGCCGTAGTTTTTTGCTCTTCACAAAAAAATTCTTCACTTGCATCTGTCTTCGCTTCCATAACTTGACAATGGGGAGCTCTATTTTTGGTCATTGTTGGCTGTTTTGCTGAATCCTGCCCTGTTATTTAAAAGGTATGTCTTTGCATTTAGATGTATACATGCCACGGACATTCCTTAAGCATGTAGCAAAGACTTAGCAGGTTAGCAGGTGGAGAGGATGGCCCGACATGGACGGCCGAACGAACAATGAGATGACTGAGGATGGTACCACTTAAAAACCATAAGGAAGACTTTGGACTACTATTGACGTGACCAGTTTTGCACTCAAGTCTCCATGAGTGAACAGCTGATAACTTCAACAAAACTGACTTCAAGTGAAAACTGTGATGAACTTCCTGTTTAGACAGTTGGATAGATGAGTTCTGCTCACACAAACACACACAGAAATTGAAATTAAATAAGTTGAACAAATACGTACTTTTGAAAGCCCATTCAGCCCGAAAACCTTGTGGAGTCACGCTGTAGTCACTGGTGAAAACGACGGTCATGTATCTGCTGCTGGAGTTGAAGGTAGCTCTCTGATTTCCAGTCAGAGAACCCAAAAGTGAATGCTGAGCAGTCGGACCATCGTACACGCGGATAAAGTCATAGTTTGACTCCAAACTGAAGAAAAGCAAAAGGAAACAAAATAAAATCAGCTCAGCACAGTGTAATGAAACTAACCATAAACAAATATTCTTAAATGATAAAGATCTAAACAAAGTCAGGTATGATTTATCAGCAGGTGAGAAACAGGAAGGTGATTTCTTACGTGACGAACGTGAAGTTTAACGAAACCACCTGCAGTTCTCCAGCCAGCAGGCTCCATGTGCAGTATGCGTTATTGGGATAATTATTGGGATAATTGGGGCTGAAAAATTCCCCTCGTGATTGAGTCAGATTTCCACCACATGGAGCTCCAACTGAAAAACACCACGGTTTTAAACACTATCACAAATATAAGTACCCCGATACGATGGCTAATGGAATCTAAAAAAAATAAATAAAAAGTCAAATCAAATGAAATAAACTAAGCTAAACAAATCTGACATGTAATAATAGATGAACTCAAAATCAGTTCAGTCCTTTAATATTAATATGATTGATGATTCAGAACATCAGTATTCGGTACTGAAACATTAACTGCTGTTAGTGACCTTTCTGTCGTCGTGGATTCTTAAACAGAGTGAGAAAATATTCAGTTAGAGACGTTTAAGTAAATAGGAAACTAAAGAATGGAAGAAGGTCTAGAATGGAGAAACAGAAACGATTTCTAGATCCAAATAAAGAGAAAAAATGGAGGAGACAGAGCAGTTTTACTGAGAATACACCGGTTATAGAGAACTACATTGTTACCTGGTGTTGTTGTTGTGGTGTTGGTGATGGTGTTGTTGGTGTTGTTGTTGTTGGTGTTGTTGTTGTTGGTGGTGTTGTTGTTGGTGGTGTAAGTGGTGGTGGTGGTGTGGTTGTTGTTGTTGGTGGTGTTGTTGTTGTTGGTGGTGTTGGCGGGGAAACAATAATCTATATGAAAAATGGTAAAAAGTTCACACTTTATGTATTAAACATCACATTTCTGTGAGTCTGCATTTTTGTAAACACTACTACTGATTTCACACTGTCACTAGCTCTTTCCATCTGTTTCTAACTCTGCATCCTATCAACAAGGGAAAGAACGAAAAGAAAAAAAGAAATAAATACAAAGTAAAAGTCAAATCTGTTTTATTTTTCATTTACCGATTGAAAAGTTTAATAATAAATAGTAATGTTAATTTAGGACTTAAAAAATTACATATATCTTACGATAACTAGATTTTTTAAACTTTATTACATTAACTAGATTTTTAAGAAATAGTTCTCACTGTAATAATCACTGCAGCAGTTTCCGTAGGACTGACAGGAGCTGGTGCAGGAACAGAGCGTACCATTATATCCACAATGATCCCTGCAGCTACTGAAATCTAAAACAAAAAAGTCAAATCAAATGAAATAAATAAAACTAAACAAATCTGACATTTAATAATAGAGCAACTCAAAATCAATTCATTCCTTTAATATTAATATGATTTCTGATTCATTACGTCATACAGACCATCATTTACATCCACATAAACACAGTTACAGCAGCGGTCCAGACCCAACACACACACACACACACACACACACACACAAGCGCACACACAAGCGCACACACACACACACACACACACACAGATAGGCTGTAGGAGTTAGTTTTTTGTTTTTAAGTCATTTAAAAAATGTTAACTTTATGTGCTGTCATCTGTATTTAGATAGAACGCCTTACACAACATCATTTTGAAAAAATATATTGTTTTCATGAAGTAGAGTCTGAAGTACAATGGATATTAAAGTCTACCACCCCTGTTACAATGGCAGTTTTTATGATGAAAAACAAATGAAACCAGGATAAATCATGTTAAAGAACTTTTTCCACCCTCAATGTGAAATTATGATTTATAAAAACCTGAATGAAAAACAATCAGAAACATTTTAGGGATTTTCTTCACAACCCACTACTGAAGCCATGGTTCACAAAACGATTACAAAACACGCACAGTATCGATCAGGAGGGGGTTATTAAAGAATTTCTAAAACACTAAATGTACCATGGAATCCAGTAAAGGCCATCATCAACATGTGGAGTAAATAGAACACTACAGTGACATCACCAAGAACAACCGTCCCTCCAACTTTTATAAAAGGACAAGACAAAAGCTTACCAGGGAGGCTGCCAAAACACCGACAGCAACATTAAAGGGCTGCAGGAATATCTGACAAGTACTGATTACACTCTGCACATGACAACAATCTCTCTTTCTTCGCATGTCTTGGCTGTGGCGTGGGGTAGCGCCTAGCCAGGCGCTTTCTCACAAAAAAACATCCAAGCTCAAATAAAACCATGTGGCAAAATGTGTTATGGATGGCCTGATGAGACCAATTCCAAAAGGTATATTTGGTGCAAACAAAGGCACATCACAAAAGAACACCGTTGCTACGGTGAAGCACGGTGGTGGCAGCATCATGCATTACGGCTGTTTTTCTTCAGTCAGAACCAGGGCATTTATCAAGGTGGAAGGAATCATGAATAGCTACAAATACCGGCCCGATTTTAGATAGATGAAAAACCTTCAGGTGTCTGCTAGTAACTGAAGATGGAAAGAAATTTCACTTTTCGGACGACAATGACCCAAAGTATACATCAAATCAAACATTTTTTGTTATTTTGTGTTGACTCGCTCATAGCCGTAGTTTTTAGCTCTTCACAAAAAAATTCTTCACTTTCATCTGTCTTCGCTTCCATAACTTGACAATGGGGGAGCTCTATTTTTGGTTATTGTTGGCTGTTTTGCTGAATTCTGCCCTGTTATTTAAAAGTTATGTCTTTGCATTTAGATGTATACATGCCACGGACATTCCTTAAAGCATGTAGCAAAAGACTTAGCAGGTTAGCAGGTGGAGAGGATGGCCCGACATGGACGGCCCGAACGAACAATGAGATGACTGAGGATGGTACCACTTAAAAACCATAAGGAAGACTTTGGACTACTATTGATGTGACCAGTTTTGCACTCAAGTCTCCATGGTGAACAGCTGATAACTTCAACAAACAACAACTTCAAGTGAAAACTGTAATGAACTTCCTGTTTAGACAGTTGGATAGATGAGTTCTGCTCACACAAAACACACACAGAAATTGAAATTAAATAAGTTGTAAATACGTACTTTTTTGAAAGAAATGCCCATTCAGCCCGAAAACCTTGTGGAGTCACGCTGTAGTCACTGGTGAAAACGACGGTCATGTATCTGCTGCTGGAGTTGAAGGTAGCTTTCTGATTTCCAGTCAGAGAACCCAAAAGTGAATGCTGAGCAGTCGGACCATCGTACACGCGGATAAAAGTCATAGTTTGACTCCAAACTGAAGAAAAGCAAAAGGAGACAAAATAAAATCAGCTCAGCACAGTGTAATGAAACTAACCATAAACAAATATTCTTAAATGATAAAGATCTAAACAAAGTCAGGTATGATTTATCAGCAGGTGAGAAACAGGAAGGTGATTTCTTACGTGTCGAACGTGAAGTTGTACGAAACCACCTGCAGTTCTCCAGCCAGCAGGCTCCATGTGCAGTATGCGTTATTGGGATAATTATTGGGATAATTGGGGCTGAAAAATTCCCCTCGTGATTGAGTCACGTTTCCACCACATGGAGCTCCAACTGAAAAACACCACGGTTTTAAACACTATCACAAATATAAGTACCCGATACGATGGCTAATGGAATCTAAAAAAAAATAAAAAGTCAAATCAAATGAAATAAACTAAACTAAACAAATCTGACATGTAATAATAGATGAACTCAAAATCAGTTCATTCCTTTAATATTAATATGATTGATGATTCAGAACATCAGTATTCGGTACTGAAACATTAACTGCTGTTAGTGACCTTTCTGTCGTCGTGATTTTTAAACAGAGTGAGAAAATATTCAGTTAGAGACGTTTAAGTAAATAGGAAACTAAAGAATGGAAGAAGGTCTAGAATGGAGAAACAGAAACGATTTCTAGATCCAAATAAAGAGAAATCATGGAGGAGACAGAGCAGTTTTACTGAGAATACACCGGTTATAGAGAACTACATTTTACCTGGTGTTGTTGTTGTGGTGTTGGTGATGGTGTTGTTGGTGTTGTTGTTGTTGGTTTGTTGTTGTTGTGGTGTTGTTGTTGGTGGTGTTGTGGTGGTGTGGTTGTTGTGTTTGTGTTGTTGTTGTGTTGTTGTGTTGTGTGTGTTGTTGGTACGGTGTTGTTGTTGTTGTGGTTGTTGTTTTGTGGTGTGTTTGTGGTGTTGGGGGCAAACAATAATCTATATGAAAAATGGTAAAAAGTTCACACTATGTATTAAACATCAGATTTCTGTGAGTCTGCATTTTTGTAAACACTACTACTGATTTCACACTGTCACTAGCTCTTTCCATCTGTTTCTAACTCTGCATCCTATCAACAAGGGAAAGAACGAAAAGAAAAAAAGAAGTAAATACAAAGTAAAAGTAAAATCTGTTTTATTTTTAATTTACCGATTGAAAAGTTTAATAATAAATAGTAATGTTAATTTAGGACTTAAAAAATTACATATATCTTACGATAACTAGATTTTTTAAACTTTATTACATTAACTAGATTTTTAAGAAATAGTTCTCACTGTAATAATCACTGCAGCAGTTTCCGTAGGACTGACAGGAGCTGGTGCAGGAACAGAGCGTACCATTATATCCACAATGATCCCTGCAGCTACTGAAATCTAAAACAAAAAAGTCAAATCAAATGAAATAAATAAAACTAAACAAATCTGACATTTAATAATAGAGCAACTCAAAATCAATTCATTCCTTTAATATTAATATGATTTCTGATTCATTACGTCATACAGACCATCATTTACATTCACATAAACACAGTTACAGCAGCGGTCCAGACCCAACACACACACACACACACACACACACACACACACAAGCGCACACACAAGCGCACACACAAGCACACACACACACGCACACACACACACAAGCGCACACACACACACACACACACACACACACACACACACACACCGCACACACACACACACACACACACACACACGCGCACACACACACACACACACACACACAACGCGCACACACACGTAGGCTGTAGGAGTTAGTTTTTGTTTTTAAGTCATTTAAAAATGTTAACTTTATGTGCTGTCATCTGTATTTAGATAGAAGCTTGTACACACAACATCATTTTGAAAAAATATATTTGTTTTCATAAAGTAGAGTCTGAAGTACAATGGATATTAAAAGTCTACACACCCCTGTTACAATGGCAGTTTTTATGATGAAAAACAAATGAAACCAGGATAAATCATGTTAGAACTTTTTCCACCCTCAATGTGAAATTATGATGTATAAAAACCTGAATAAAAACAATCAGAAACATTTTAGGGATTTTCTTCACGACCCACTACTGAAGCCATGGTTCACAAAAAGATTACAAAACACGTACAGTATCGATCAGGAGAGGGGTTATTAAAGAATTTCTAAAACACTAAATGTACCATGGAATACAGTAAAGGCCATCATCAACATGTGGAGAAAATAGAACACTACAGTGACATCACCAAGAACAGCACGTCCCTCCAACTTTTATAAAAGGACAAGACAAAAGCTTACCAGGAGGCTGCCAAAACACCGACAGCAACATTAAAGGAGCTGCAGGAATATCTGACAAGTACTGATTACACTCTGCACATGACAACAATCTCTCTTTCTTCGCATGTCTGGGCTGTGGGGTAGGGCGCCTAGACGGAAGCGCTTTCTCACAAAAAAACATCCAAGCTCAAATAAATCCCCCAAACCATGTGGCAAAATGTGTTATGGATGGCCTGATGAGACCAATTCCAAAAGGTATATTTGGTGCAAAAAAAAGGCACATCACTAAAAGAACACCGTTGCTACGGTGAAGCACGGTGGTGGCAGCATCATGCATTACGGCTGTTTTTCTTCAGTCAGAACCAGGGCATTTATCAAGGTGGAGGGAATCATGATTAGCTACAAATGCCGATTTTAGATAGATGAAAAACCTTCAGGTGTCTGCTAGTAACTGAAGATGAAAAGAAATTTCAAGTTTCAGCAGGACAATGACCCAAAGTATACATCCAAATCAAACATTTTTGTTATTTTGTGTTGACTCGCCGTGTAGCCATAATTTTTCGCTCATCACAATAAAATTCTGCACTTGCATCCGTCTTCGCCTCCATAACTTGACACTTGGGGAGCTCTATTTTTCGTTATTCTTGGCCATTTTGCTGAATTCAGCCCTGTTATTTAAAAGTTATGTCTTTGAATTTAGATGTATATACGCCACGGACATTCCTTAAAGCATGTAGAAAAGACTTAGCAGGTTAGCAGGTGGAGAGGATGGCCCGACATGGACGGCCTAACAAACAATGAGATTACTGAGGATGGTAACACTTAAAAACCATAAGGAAGACTTTGGACTACTATTTATGTGACCAGTTTTGACTCAAGTCTCCATGAGTGAACAGCTGATAACTTCAACAAAACTGACATCAAGTGAAAACTGTGATGAACTTCCTGTTTAGACAGTTGGATAGATGAGTTCTGCTCACACAAACACACACAGAAATTGAAATTAAATAAGTTGAACAAATACGTACTTTTGAAAGCCCATTCAGCCCGAAAACCTTGTGGAGTCACGCTGTAGTCACTGGAGAAAACGACGGTCATGTATCTGCTGCTGGAGTTGAAGGTAGCTCTCTGATTTCCAGTCACAGAACCCAAAAGTGCATGTTGAGCAGTTGGACCATCGTACACGCGGATAAAGTCACAACATGACTCCAAACTGAAGAAAGTGTAATGAAACTAGCCTTACAGACTAACCACAAATAAATATTCTTAAATGATAAAGATCTAAACAAAGTCAGGTATGATTTATCAGCAGGTGAGAAACAGGAAGGTGATTTCTTACGTGACGAACGTGAAGTTTAACGAAACCACCTGCAGTTCTCCAGCCAGCAGGCTCCATGTGCAGTATGCGTTATTGGGATAATTATTGGGATAATTGGGGCTGAAAAATTCCCCTCGTGATTGAGTCAGATTTCCACCACATGGAGCTCCAACTGAAAAACACCACGGTTTTAAACACTATCACAAATATAAGTACCCCGATACGATGGCTAATGGAATCTAAAAAAAAATAAAAAGTCAAATCAAATGAAATAAATTAAACTAAACAAATCTGACATGTAATAATAGATGAACTCAAAATCAGTTCATTCCTTTGATATTAATATGATTGCTGATTCAGAACATCAGTATTCGGTACTGAAACATTAACTGCTGTTAGTGACCTTTCTGTCGTCGTGGATTTTTAAACAGAGTGAGAAAATATTCAGTTAGAGACGTTTAAGTAAATAGGAAACTAAAGAATGGAAGAAGGTCTAGAATGGAGAAACAGAAACGATTTCTAGATCCAAATAAAGAGAAAAAATGGAGGAGACAGAGCAGTTTTACTGAGAATACACCGGTTATAGAGAACTACATTGTTACCTGGTGTTGTTGTTGTTGGTGTTGTTGTTGTTGGTGTTGTTGTTGTTGGTGGTGTTGTTGGTGGTGGTGTTGTTGGGTGGTGTTGTTGGTGGTTGTTGTTGTTGTTGTGGTGTTGGCGGGGAAACAATAATCTATATGAAAAATGGTAAAAAGTTCACACTTTATGTATTAAACATCAGATTTCTGTGAGTCTGCATTTTTGTAAACACTACTACTGATTTCACACTGTCACTAGCTCTTTCCATCTGTTTCTAACTCTGCATCCTATCAACAAGGGAAAGGACGAAAAGAAAAAAAGAAATAAATACAAACTAAAAGTCAAATCTTTTTTCTTTTTCATTTACCGATTGAAAAGTTTAATAATAAATAGTAATGTTAATTTAGGACTTAAAAAATTACATATATCTTACGATAACTAGATTTTTTAAACTTTATTACATTAACTAGATTTTTAAGAAATAGTTCTCACTGTAATAATCACTGCAGCAGTTTCCGTAGGACTGACAGGAGCTGGTGCAGGAACAGAGCGATACCATTATATCCAACAATGATCCCTGCAGCTACTGAAATCTAAAACAAAAAGTCAAATCAAATGAAATAAATAAAACTAAACAAATCTGACATTTAATAATAGAGCAACTCAAAATCAATTCATTCCTTTAATATTAATATGATTTCTGATTCATTACGTCATACAGACCATCATTTACATCCACATAAACACAGTTACAGCAGCGGTCCAGACCCAACACACACACACACACACACACACACACACACACACACACACAAGCGCACACACAAGCGCACACACACACACACACACACACACAGATAGGCTGTAGGAGTTAGTTTTTTGTTTTTAAGTCATTTAAAAAATGTTAACTTTATGTGCTGTCATCTGTATTTAGATAGAACGCCTTACACAACATCATTTTGAAAAAATATATTTGTTTTCATAAAGTAGAGTCTGAAGTACAATGGATATTAAAAGTCTACACACCCCTGTTACAATGGCAGTTTTTATGATGAAAAACAAATGAAACCAGGATAAATCATGTTAGAACTTTTTCCACCCTCAATGTGAAATTATGATGTATAAAAACCTGAATAAAAACAATCAGAAACATTTTAGAGGATTTTCTTCCCAACCCCACTACTGAAGCCATGGTTCACAAAACGATTACAAAACACGCACAGTATCGATCAGGAGAGGGGTTATTAAAGAATTTCTAAAACACTAAATGTACCATGGAATACAGTAAAGGCCATCATCAACATGTGGAGTAAATAGAACACTACAGTGACATCACCAAGAACAGCACGTCCCTCCAACTTTTATAAAAGGACAAGACAAAAGCTTACCAGGGAGGCTGCCAAAACACCGACAGCAACATTAAAGGAGCTGCAGGAATATCCGACAAGTACTGATTACACTCTGTACATGACAACAATCTCTCTTTCTTCGCATGTCTGGGCTGTGGGGTAGGGCGCCTAGACGGAAGCGCTTTCTCACAAAAAAACATCCAAGCTCAAATAAAACCATGTGGCAAAATGTGTTATGGATGGCCTGATGAGACCAATTCCAAAAGGTATATTTGGTGCAAAAAAAAGTCACATCACCAAAAGTTGCTACGGTGAAGCACGGTGGTGGTAGCATCATGCATTACGGCTGGTTTTCTTCAGTCAGAACCAGGGCATTTATCAAGGTGGAGGGAATCATGTATAGCTACAAATACCGGCCGATTTTAGATAGATGCAAAACCTTCAGGTGTCTGTTAGTAACTGAAGATGAAAAGAAATTTCAAGTTTCAGCAGGACAATGACCCAAAGTATACATCCAAATCAAACATTTTTGTTATTTTGTGTTGACTCGCCGTGTAGCCATAATTTTTCGCTCATCACAATAAAATTCTGCGCTTGCATCCGTCTTCGCTTCCATAACTTGACACTTGGGGAGCTCTATTTTTCGTTATTCTTGGCCATTTTGCTGAATTCAGCCCTGTTATTTAAAAGTTATGTCTTTGAATTTAGATGTATATACGCCACGGACATTCCTTAAAGCATGTAGAAAAGACTTAGCAGGTTAGCAGGTGGAGAGGATGGCCCGACATGGACGGCCTAACAAACAATGAGATTACTGAGGATGGTAACACTTAAAAACCATAAGGAAGACTTTGGACTACTATTTATGTGACCAGTTTTGACTCAAGTCTCCATGAGTGAACAGCTGATAACTTCAACAAAACTGACATCAAGTGAAAACTGTGATGAACTTCCTGTTTAGACAGTTGGATAGATGAGTTCTGCTCACACAAACACACACAGAAATTGAAATTAAATAAGTTGAACAAATACGTACTTTTGAAAGCCCATTCAGCCCGAAAACCTTGTGGAGTCACGCTGTAGTCACTGGAGAAAACGACGGTCATGTATCTGTTGCTGGAGTTGAAGGTAGCTCTCTGATTTCCAGTCACAGAACCCAAAAGTGCATGTTGAGTAGTTGGACCATCGTACACGCGGATAAAGTCACAACATGACTCCAAACTGAAGAAAGTGTAATGAAACTAGCCTTACAGACTAACCACAAATAAATATTCTTAAATGATAAAGATCTAAACAAAGTCAGGTATGATTTATCAGCAGGTGAGAAACAGGAAGGTGATTTCTTACGTGACGAACGTGAAGTTTAACGAAACCACCTGCAGTTCTCCAGCCAGCAGGCTCCATGTGCAGTATGCGTTATTGGGATAATTATTGGGATAATTGGGGCTGAAAAATTCCCCTCGTGATTGAGTCAGAGTTCCACCACATGGAGCTCCACCTGAAAAACACCACGGTTTCAGTTAGAGACGTTTAAGTAAATAGGAAACTAAAGAATGGAAGAAGGTCTAGAATGGAGAAACCTGATATCTTTGGGATGGAACATTTTTTTTGTATGCAGGTCTGAACTCCCTTTCAGAGTTCCAGCCTGCCCTAGCCTGCCTTGCTCCCGCCTCCCAGGATGACATCACTAATTGACGATCATATTTAAAGAGGAAGAGGGGGTGAAAATGGTGTGGGATGTCAGAAGTGGTTATGTGTGATTTGTTCTTAGGAGATTGTTTGTTTCATGTTGCTCGCCCTTTTGGCTAACAAATTCTGTATTCTGAATGGTCTTCTGTTTTTGACTCTTGCCTGGTTTTTAACGTTGAGTTTGGTTGTCCCTGCATCTGTGTATGTGTATACTCTTCACCACTGTATATATTTTGCACTTGGTAGTAGGGGTGTGGCTTACATTTCTTTTGGGAGGGGGTCCTTTTGTCTCTGTTTTTGACTTAGGTATTAAGGGAAGTATTTGTATTTTCTTTGTTATTTTCTTTTAGGTAAGCTAGCTACCTAACAATATAATTCTTTTGTTAATTATTTTGGCCTTGGCCCACCCCGAAGTTATGCCTGGTTTGGTTCATTTGTACAGTAATATGTATATATTTGTGTGTTACAATATACCACAACTTTTGAACAACCCTGTTTGTGGTGTTATTCCTGGCTCCTTCATTTTTAAAGGTCAATTCTATTGAATCCTGAGCTGGTTACTCTGTGTGGCCTAACCTAGACTTGGCCGTAACAGGTGGTTGAGAATAATGAAACCCCACCTGTTGTCGGGACAATTCACACACATATCAAATCACTGGTGCTATAAGAGACGTCCGAACACTGAGCTATTGTAGTGGATCTCTAATCTATATTTACATCTACATACCTGCTGTTCTGTCCCAGTACGGTGTGGCATCAGCTATTAAAAAAAAAAAAAAAAATAATTAATATGAAATATTAATAAAAAATACTCTAATAATAAAATAATCAACATCAGGGTTGTAATAATGCTCTGCTTCATCACACCAACACATTGCTGATTATTTTCCTGTAACAGCATCATATGGAGTGTTTTATTCCATCGTATGTATATCATCAGATTTACATTTAAAGTAGTGAACAAAAGGATGATGAACAGATTCTCATCAATTAAAATGCACAATGCTTTTTTGCTACTCTAAATAAAGCATGAAGCATAAAGCAAGTCCATCTATCCATCCATCTTCTACCGTTCTCCTTCTTCAGGGGTTGCGGGGGAACCTGGAGCCTATCCCTGGGAGTATCGGGCACAGGCGGGGTACACCCTGGAAAGGGTGCCAGTCCAAGCATAAAGCAAGTAATTATTCAAAAGATTAATTGCAGACTTACGTGTTGTGAATCCAGAACTGTGCCCGAAAAGAGCAGAGCTGAGCAAAAATATCGAATCCAAACTCCATATTGTTTCACCTGCAGAATTTCTCTCCTCATAGAGTTTTATATAGGCACAAAAGGAGAAGTAAACCACTTCCTTATGACGCTCATATCCTGGAATATGCAGTAAAAGAGATACATGTGGGAATGCAGGTATGGGATTTAATAATACTTGTTGATCTCACCTATCTGCATTCCAGACATTTGTGTTAAGTAGGGTTATACAGTAGACAATGGCCTTTATATCCCATTTAACTGCGGTCTGTAGTACAGCGATAGTACAAAACACACACACACACACACACACAAACACACTTACTGTTCCACCATCAGAAGTAAAACTTCAAACTGAACTCAAAGGTGTTAATACAAAACCAAGATACTGGGTTAAACAAAACAAATTTATTTACAATTAATGAAATTAAGGAACAAATTCTGACCAGAATCCAGACTTCAACAGACAGTGGCATAATAAATAGTATTGTTTCCCTTCAATAAAATACTATTTAGAACTACTTTCTGCACATTTCTGCTATTTCCTTAGGTTATTCCTTAGCATTATCTCTTGCTAAAAATCTATGTATACATCTATTCACTAGCTTTAGCAAATAAATAAATAAATAAACTAATACTAATAATAATATGTTGCAACCAGCATTTTCAGGGGCCAAGAACCCAGACTTGGTGGCAGCCACATTCATCAACACACTGCAATTGTTGCAATTATTAATGCAGTAGTTGGTGCTGGCACAAAATTTATTTCATAGCCTCAGCTCATGGTTCCTGAAGTTGCCTATCAGGTTTTTATGTCGGTTGCACAAAGTCTTTTGGTTGCTTCATTGTCAGATTTGTTGGCCTGTTACAGATGTTTTCCCATTACAGACATTACAACTGTTTGGATATTCTAAATTCTTATGGTAACTTTTGTGAGGCTTACTTTGAAGATGATATTTCCCAAATTTGGTAATGATTAGACACAATTTGTTGGAGGAGTAGTGAAAAAAAACAAACAGTTTTTGACCAAATCCAAGAGGGTGGAAAATGTAATGTGGTGGAAATTGACATCATAGGGTGCACTGAACTGGTCTCAAAACAGGGATCCAGGGATGCTTGGCTTTTACATTTTGTACACACGGTTCAAAGGTTATGATACAAACGTACAACCAATTAGGTCCAAATTTGTCCAGATGGTGGCACTTGGCACAAATTTGGTGAGAACATTCCTTAGACTCTCCCCAGTCAGTATGCCAACTTTCACAACTTTTTACAAGATGATTCTTTGGGCTGTCGTAGACACCCTAGCCAGAAGCAGAAGATGAAGAAAAGGTAGAATAACAATAAGGTGCCTGCATACCTTTAGTGCTTGCCACCCTAAATAATAAACCTTTACTTTAGAAAAGAAAACAAATATGACAGCTATGTTGTAATAAATAAAAAGCTGAACTACACCCTTCTTGAGATTTGTGGGACCCCATGGAGAGATCGAGCAGCTTCAGTTACCTTGGAGTACACATCTCTGAGGATCTGACTTGGACTCATCACATTCAAGTTCAGTTGAACAAAGCCAGACAATAGTTGTACCATTTGAGACTGCTGCGGAAATTCAAGGTCTCCACAGCGATCCTGATCTTTCTATACTGTTGCTATAGACAGTTTACAGAGATGAACATGCATCTGAGCATGGTATGGAAACTGCTCAACCCAGGACCGAAAAGCCCTGAACAGATAGCTGTGTTTCATTGTGGGCTTCTCACGTTCCACTCAGAGACACATGGTACAATCAAAGTTTAGCATTCTCAGCTGGGTTGAGGTCAGGTGATTGACTCGGCCACTTAACAACATTCCATTTCTTTGCCTCAAGAAGCCCTTGGGTTACTTTCGCTGTACTTTTTGAGTACTTTTTGCTGTCCTATCAGTTCCCTGAGGGGACGTGGAGATATGTATCTGGGGACATGAGGTTGTTAGGCCATGTGTCTCCATGGGTTCTGTCTACCATAGAAAGGGTTACCAGGTCCAGTTATAGCTCAACCCCTCCTGTTCACAGGTGTGCTCACCACAGCAGTCAGCACAGACCAAAGCCAGACGTTAGTTCAGGAAGTAAGCTCCCTTTTGGACAATGGGGCCATAGAACATGTACCCCGTTCCCTCAGGGAGGGAGGTTTACAGCCATTATTTCCTGTTCCGCCAAAAAGTGGGAGTATGTGGCCCATTTTACATTTACATTTACATTTACATTTATTCATTTAGCAGACGCTTTTATCCAAAGCGACTTACAAATAAGCAAAGCGATATATCAAGCAGGGAACAATACAAGTAGTGCTACTATACAAGATCCATTAATTGAATACCAGAGGAAGCAAAGTGTACAGAGTAGAGGTGTAAGTGCAAGTCTGTGGTTTTTTTTTGTTTTTTTTTTAGGAGATGGTTAGGTGTTCACGGAAAAGTTGGGTCTTTAGCTGTTTTTTGAAGATAGTGAGGAGACTCTGCAGCCGGATTGAGATCGGAAGAGCATTCCACCACTGGGGAACTGTGTGTGAAGGTTCTGGAAAGGGACCTTACGCCTCGCTGAGTGGGAACTACTAAACGCGTGCGTTGTTAGTCGATCGCAGAATTGCAGAGGGAATGTATGCCTTCAGGAGAGAGTTGAGGTAGGAGGGTGCTGTTCCTGACAAGGTCTTGTAGGTGAGCATCAAGGCCTTGAACTTGATGCGGGCAGCTACAGGAAGCCAGTGGAGGGAGATGAAGAGGGGTGTGACATGAGTAGTCTTGGGCTGGTTGAAGACATTTTAGATCTGAACCGTACTCTTTGGACATAAAGGTTCAGAAGCTGATGCTGAAACTTATTGTGCCACAGATTCAGTTCAAGAACTGGTTTGTGGCAATAGATCTAAAAGGTGCGTGTTTCCACATAGGAATATCGCGTAGTTTTATCCCCCTCGCAACCTTCTCAAAATGCATGGATGTCACTCTGGCTCCATTGGGACTCCAGGACATCTGTCTACCTAACTACCTGAATGACTGGTTAAATCTAGCACGATCCAGGGAGCTGGCGGTTCAACATCGGAGATATTGTTCTCGGTCCACATGAAGAGCTTGGGGCTCAGGTTGAATCTCAAAAAAAGTATACTTTCCCCGGTGCAGTGGACAACTTTTCAAGGGGTTGTAGGATTCTACTACGATGAGGCCGTTTCTATCCCCGAAATGTGTAGTGTCAATCCTATCAACACTGAGCAAGATAAAGCTGGATCTTGGGAGGGTTTTTGGGGTGGAGTCCACACATGTGGCTGACGTCACATCTGTATGCTGCTCCCCAATCTGCTCCCACAAGCTTTAGTGGGGAGATTGCCAAGACAGTCTAATAGTAGCACCTTTTGGCCAGCTCAAACATGGTTCTTCAGATGCTTCAGGTAATAGAGGCTGGCGGCCAGGTGCCAGGTGCCATATATATATATATCATGCGATATGCATAATTGCCACGTCACCTAATCATGGCAGGCCTATAAGTGGAGGCATGATTTTACACAAGCTTCAGATACCGGTCACACGCAAAAGGTGTTCCCATACTGTTCTATACAGTATGTTCATACAGCTCTATACACTTCAGAAGTCATCCTGCCCCTTCTGTCAGCAGTCACATCATCAATAAACACCAGTGAGAGATTTCCACTGGCAGTCATGCATCTTCACACCATAACACTATCACTACCTCCACCAGGTCTGACAGATGATGTGGTATGCTTTGGATCATGAGTCCTTCCTTCCCTTCTCCATACTCTACTCTTCCCATCACCTTGGTACAAGTTCAACTTGCATTAGAACTGGTCAGACTTTTTTTTTTTTTAGAGGGGTTTTTAGTCTAATCTGGCCATTCTCTACTTGAGTGTTACCAGTGGTTTACATCTTGAGGTACCATACGCCTGTATTTAAATTTATGAAGGCTACTCTTGATTTTAGATTGTTACAATGTTATATCTACCTCCTCCAGAATGTTCTTGACTTGACTAGATGTAGTGAAGGGGTTTTTCTTCAACAAGGCAAGAATTCTGTGACAATCCACTTTAGTTGTCTTCAGTGGTCTTCCAGCCCTTTTGGAGTTGCTGATCTCACCAGTGCATTCCTTTAAAATGTGCCAAATTGTTGATTGCGCCACTTAAGTAAATGTATGGATAATGTGTCAAAATCTTATTCAGTTCAAAGTTCTTATTCAGTTTATCTAGATGAAAGTTCAACTGACACCTCAACAAGTTTATATTTTTAAATATTATGTAATTTAATGAATGGGATGTTATATTGTGAAAGCTGCTTTTTTATCACTGATCTAAGACATTTTGAAATGAGCGAATATGGTGTTTTTTCACTAAAATAGAACATTCATCTTAGATGAGCTGCAGTGAACATGAACACTGGGATTATTTATGATTATTCATTCTTTTTTCACCATAAGACCTTGTGATATAAAGCATTGCTCAACCATAACTTTTGTTGACCTATTGACGGATATTAGATTTTAGCCCCTCAGATAACATCACCACCAGCCGTCACTGCTCTGAATTATAACCCCTTCCTTTGTGCATGCATGGAGTGTGTTAAATAATAATCCTTCTTAAGCCCTTCTATAATCTGACACTCAATAAAACTCTTGTGCGAATGCTGAGCTCATTCCTATGACCAGCACTAACTAATAATAACTAATAACTTTCGATAAGGGCACACCTCTTCGAAATTACCACCTTTCAGAAAATAATTAGAAAAAATTTTCAGCATAGGACAATTTTTTTTTTTTAACAGTAAATTAAATTAATAAAATGTAATAAAAGCAAAAAATATTTCTATAACTAACTGGAAATGCCTCCATTGATTATTAAAGCTAAAACAAATACAGCTCTCTCCAAAACATGTAAATAGCTTATTAGCCAATACTGTATCTCTCCCAGTTAAGAAATTCGAGAAAGATGTCTTCACTATGAAAGGAGACAGCAATTTTTAACTCAGATATGTAAATCTATGTTTAATTTACAATTTAACATACAACTTTGTTAATAAAAGGTTATCCATAGAACACACCCTCCACACAAACACAAGATCCTGGTCTTTTAGAACTTATAGAAAACGTTAGTTCTGAACCAGGGTAAATGATGTGGTGCAGCCTGTTGAGGTCTGGAATGCAAGACAGCTGACGTAGGTACGACGTGAGAGAACCTCAGGATCTTAGGAATACAGCATACAAACAGAGACCAGTGAGAAAAGAGTGGCAGTAGTTTGCAGGATCAGGTGACTGATGTGATCATCTATAATCACACAACAGATTTTAGGGTAAGGGCGTAATATGATATGACTGAAAGGCCATCTAGTGGTACTACATACTCAGAAAGATTACTTCTATCTGTCTGTGGCTCTAGTAGAAGTTCTTCTGTCTTGTCAGAGTTACGGAGAAGAAGTTACTAAGCATCCAATGTCTAATGTAATTTACATATTCTGCAACTTTATTAAGCTGGTGTCGGTAATCCAAGTCAACAAAGGAATGGCTTCAGAAGAAGAAGATCATCGGTTTGGAATGGCCCAGACCAAGCCCAGATGTAAATCCTGTTGAAAACCTGTGGAACAACTTTAAGGAGGGTTGTGTACAGGAGATCAAATTGCAGATTGATAGATCTAGATCAGGCATGTCTGATCTTATCCGGAAAGGGCCATTGTGTGTGCAGGCTTTCATTCCAACCGAGCAGGAGCCAAACCTCATTCCACCTGTTTAATCAGTTGATCTTATCGTGGAACATTTTTGCAATGAAAAGTGAACTAAAATTGTGAAATGACGATGTGCTACCTTGGAAGACTCAACTTTAGACTCAAAATCACTGAGTGCTGTATTACAAGCAAAATGTGCTTTAATTAAATATTAGTTATGGGGTGTCCATACTTATGCAACCAGGCTATTGTAAGTTTTTTTTTTTCTTTAAGATTTTTTTATCTTATTTACCTCAAGAGAGAGATAAAGAGAGGTTGGTGAGGGAACTATCTTTTTATAGCGCTATAAACATAAGTGAGAACATCAACTAACTTGATTTGTGGCTTGATTTCCACAACATTAACCATAACAATAAATAGATAAAAAGTAGGACATTCTTTAATAAATGAGGTGATAACATCACACCATTCTGTTCATCACACCACTATTGTTGTTGTTGATTTCCTTATGACAGAGTGTTTTCTTTGTTAAATTTGATCATCGTTCTGTGTGAACAAAGAATCTTGTGTTTGTCATTTCAGCTAGTGTTCGCTAAAATATTTTCATTGCTAGAACCGTCTTCCCATAACCAGTGGTATCTGGTGGTGTAGCACATTACGTTTAAACTACTGCACTACTGTCACTTCCTTTTTGGTACTGTGTATATATAAGTTCTACAGATTTTAACAAATAAATATAATTATTTTCTTATCATAACACCAATGACACCACACCAGCTTGCCTTTAGATGATGCTTTAATAGAGGAAGGTTAGTCAAATTATTCAGTTTTAACTATATTTAAGTGATTAATTAATCAGTCAGTGTGGGTTTCACCTTTGTCCTCTGCCTTCTCCAGCATATTAATAAATAAATAAATAATGTTCAGAATACATAATAAGCCTGCTTTTCTGTTTATCACGGTTTATGATACATCGCATCCTTAAAATGTCTGTCCACCATATCTGTGTAGTAAACAGAATTATGGGATTGTCTTCTACACTTTTGTGCATAATAAGAGTCTTTCAAAGTCCCTAGTCCCAAAATTCACAAGTTGTCCTCTGACATTTGAGTGTGATTGGCCCAAGAGTGAGAACCTCAGTGTGGTGATCAGCTAGTGCTTCGTTTCCCATGCATTCCGACATCCTGCTACGATCGTGAGTTTACCCTTGGCTGTGTGTGTGTGATTACCTGGCGTTTGTGTGCGGGAACTTGATCGTGCGCTAGCGAAGTAACGATTTCATATTCTGTATATGTTAACTGTTGTCTCTCCGAGAGCTGAAATGATTAAAGACAAAAAAAATAATAGATCATTGTTACATGAACTGCCTAAATAGAGACAGCACTATAGCAAGCCACTGGTCTGAATGAGTTCATGGATATTATGACACCTTATACAACTTCATTTACATTCCTAGGCAGCTTTTGTAAGGCTGCGATTTCTTCAAAGAGAGAACAACTACCTGTACAACAAGGAATAGAATCTACTGTGGGCAAGAAAAACACCTCTCAGAGAAGATGAAGGGTAAACAGTTCCTGACTGAGGTTTACTCAGAAAAGGATATCAGTGCTAGTGTAGGAAACCTGCTAGAGGAGTAAAAGTCTATGGTGGTGTTGAACCACTTCAGCATTACACTGCAATCATTGCTGATCTCCTCCACTACATTTTCATAACTTACTATGCCTGTCTAGTTGGAGGATCACTAACTTCCTGACTTGTAGGAGGTAGCAGGTAGGGCACCCATCTTACTGGAATAACAGCATTTCAACGTCAATACAACCATTCTTGACTTTGTGTTGCCTTTAAAAGGTCGGTTCACTGAGATATAGTTATTATTTGGGACAATGACAATATAGTGTGTACATGTTTGTATACCAGTATTTTTGTGTCACTGTGCTTGTATTATTTCTTAATGAGAGAGAGAGAGAGAGAGAGATAGAGTGTGTGAGTGTGTGTATGTTGTACCCATTGTGTATAAGGTCATAGGTGCGGCTACTGTAGTCGTGGGTTTGGCCGGGCTACACGGGTCCATGAACAGGTGAAGGCTTGGTTCGGCTTGGGTTAATGCACCTGCACATACAGTTACTGATTGAGGTTCACTCGGTACAGGGAATCGGGATGGGGTAAAAGTTGTTGGATGGGTAAAGGCCATGGTGGTGTTGGACCAACCCGTTCCACTGATAGTTGCATATGTAATCTCTCTTGGTCTCATAAAGAATCCCACTGGAAGAATCACACCATCAAACATCTCACAACCCACGAGGAATCTGTATCTTAGGGTGATCTCACCCGATGTTGACTGAACTGTTCGCACATCAGTGGTGTAGATAATACATCCTCTGTCTGGGGGGAAGAGCACATACAGTGGCAAAAAATCTATGTGAACCTTTTGGAATTTCATGGTTTTCAATAAATTTGTCATAAAATGTGATCTGATCTTCATCTAAGTCAGGATTACGGCAAATATAAAGGTGTCTAAAATAATAACACAAAAATCAGATCTTTAAAGTCTTCCTGAATATTCCTCAATTCCAGCCACCATCCTGTCCATGTTGTTATAGTATTTATAACAACAGCAGCTCAGACCCCTTCTACACAGAAAAGCGGAAGCCTCTGCACAAATCCCCCTCACACACCTCCACAACATCTTTACTTTTTACCTGCCAACAATTTGAAAATTGGTCAAATCTGCCCGTTCTTTACTCTGCCCCTATTCATGCAGTTCAGCACTAGTACCCTCTCCTCTTTCTTCTGTCACTTGTGTCACTATGTATACTGTAACTTGGATACTTCGCATATGGTTCTGAGTGAATGACTGCTAAATACTAATGGAGAGTAGTATTGTGTGATTAGTGGTGTGACTGATGTAACCTGGGGATGGAGAGCACATGCCTGCGTGAGGGGTATTGCTACTGGGAAACTGAGTCATGATCAGCCTGTAAGCTGTGACACTAGGTCTGTCCTGTAATTCTCACTTGCCTTCATTCTTCTATAAGCAGTCTCATAGCATCTGTTCATGCCACAACTGCATATTCAAGACATCACTGAGGACTATCATTTACTCCCCAGAGGACAATCAATTATCTTTCTCGTCTCCTTTAGAATAGCCTCCAAATCCTTACCAGTCTTGCTTCAAAGTGGCATGAGAAGTACTGAGAAACTTACGCTACTACTCAGGTAAGTCATTGATCAAGATCAGTCATCAGTTCCTCATCCCTTCAACACGTCATGGCAACTGTTTTGCTTCTTATCTGGAAGGATAGGTGTTCCTACATATCAGGTAGGGCCAGGAGGGATCCAGATCTTTCCAAGCATGTAGGTCTCCCACTGGTGTCCCAGAAAGCTCAGTGCTGGGTCATTTCTGTTTCTCCCTCTAAAACCTGTACTTTTGGGCCAGAGTCACATCCTTACATGGGTTTCATACACTGTTATCGCGCTGATGACACTCAACTGATCCTGTCCATTCCTTCCTCGACACTCATGCGTTGGCATGAATCTCAACGCATGTCTGGTAGACCACTTATCGTGAAACTAAAAGCTGGAAATAAATCCTTAGTAAAACTTAAGCTGCTATGTACATCTCTTGGTGCGGATGTGTCCACAATCTCAGGTTCTGGCAACTCTCAGATCCACAATCTGTCACTGCTTGCAACCCGGAGTAAACTATGGACAACCCTGTCCTTTTTTCCACACACCATTACAAAACTGAGCTCCCTGCCTGCTCCTTCATTGCGCGTATCACGGATTCGCCATTCATATCCAAGGAGGCCACCGAGGAGTTATTTTAATCTGGTGTATTTCAGACTAGGTAATATTTAACACACTCCTGGCAGGTCTTCTCCTGTGTTGCATTTATCTCCTGCAACTAATCCAGAGATACAGCTACCATGACTTGTTTTCTTTTTTTCTTTTCATTTTTATTGAACATTTCGCTGAACTTCTGATAAACATTTCTACAGAGAACATTTCTACATTTCTACAATTTTTGCCTAAACCAGTTTGCTAAACATTTCAGCTATACATTTCTGCAAAATGTTTCTTTTTTATTAAACGTTCTAATTAATATTTCAAGTTGAACTGCTAAGAATATCTAAATCGTCTTTTTCTGTTCTGGTCTCCCCACCCATTTCCCAAAAATACAAACTAGCAACAGGTATAATATTCCACAGATTTTCTTTTCATACGAAAACAAATTGAACCCACAACCCACCCCTCTGCTCATCATGGCTACCCATTAACTGTCGCTGATTATAGAGATATTATAAAATTCAACAACCAGTACCAACCTTAAAATGAGTAGTGTCAGTAACTGCTAAGTATGCATAATAAAGGAAATACCATTCGTAGAAAAACTTATCTGTACATCCATTCATACATTATATACGATATTTTTCTCGAGTTTCAGAAAAACATCACGTCAACTTTTATCCACTGAGATATGGATGGGTATTAAGATCACACTTCCGTAACAACGTAGGGAACGTCTAGCTATAAGGGATGTAGAAAGCAATAACATCCTTTTATCAATCGAACTCTAGGAATTGGAAGCGAGAGGATCCCAAATATCGCAAACAATGGACAAGGGCTTTAAATTCTGCCCTGAAAATGAAGAAAAAGCACTAAAAATGGAGTCGAAGAAGAAACAGGCCAAGATGACAGGGAGAGCTATGAATACCACTTGTCCTTCACATCCGGATACACACCCCACTGACAAATGGACTTATTTAAAACTTTGAACTGTATAGTCCAAGACCAGCACAAGAAGTGGTAGTCTGTACCCTCCTATAGCGTCTACCACTGCCTTACTGTACTCCTAATTCTGTTTCCTACTTATTCCCACCTACCTGTCTCTACCACCTGCTAAAAATAAAATCATAAATCTAAGAAATTGGTCTTCCTCTTGATGTGGGCGGTTTAAAGATTTGTCAGAGTAACTCTCAACTGGCTAGGGTTCCGGTGGGGTTCCGGACGGTTCAAGGCCATGGGCAAAGTGGGCAGCGGCCTGGCCGCCATCCTGCTCCCTGGGGTCCAGGTGGCCCGTATACGGCCTGGATTAATTACATATGGTACAATCAACAACGTTTTCTCAACCACACGCTTGCGCTCTGGGCCTGATGAAAAGTCAACTGCCGCGCTACCTCTATAATGGCAGCCCAGAACCGTTTTACTCTTGATCAAATGCGCGCAGATGGCGGCGTCTGTACAATGATTGGTCCAGAATGTTGTGCTGCCATACCCTTCATCGGCGCCCGTGGAGCTTTAAACAAAGTCTTGGACGCCTCAGGCCCTTCAGAAGGAGCATGTTGCAAATACAGGCCGGAGATTTGTTTACCTTGCCCGGTTGGATGGGCTGGTTCTTTTCCGGCAGTTGGATGGCTTCCCTTTCCGGCTAGGGCTGGCACTAGGAGTTCTTTTCATTTTCGTGCTCCTTCTCTTTTGCTGCATCATCCCGTGCACCCGTAAACTTGCCATCACTGCTGTTACTACCACCAACGCTTTCAGGTCAATATGTGGTGATGGGTGAGGCGCGCCTCGCGGGGTGGTGTTCAGGCACTGTATCCACAGCGACCGGATCACCGATATGCTGATGATGAAACCAACTCTGAATACATGGACATGCGCGGACTAAACAAACAGCCACAACCGCCACAACCGGTTTTGAGACTATAAACGATGACATGGGGGAGGACAGGGCCAAGAGGACAAAGACAGCTAGAACCATGTTAGCACCCACTAAAGACACCGGAACCCCTTTTACAAGAAGCAGAACACGCCCTGTAGACAGTCCAGGATCACTGGAACATCACTGGAACATCCTACCGCTAGCTGAACCTGGATAACATACCACACCTCTGCTCACAAGGTAGTAGTCGACAAGGACTTATCCGAGAAAGCAGAGGTACATTAGACTTTCACCCATGGCCAGTTACTGGTATCTGAGCCCTGGACAACCAGACACCGCTGTACTACATTCGGTTGTAAACCTCCCCTGTACCTTCCAACTGCACAGCTCCAGTGGTCGAATCCAGCGTGAACCCCAAGTGGCCTTAGATCTGTTACATCACAACCCAGGACAAGCAGTCGGAAACGAGAAACCACTAACGAGGGACTAGGATTGGATGAGGTGGATCCAAGCGAAAGGGGGGAGTATTATTCTCACCATACGACAATGGACACAACAAGGGACCCGGACTAAGGAAAGCTGTGTTTATACACATGCACTCAATAAACTGAAAAATGTATATATATAAATAAATATAAAGAAGCAAAGCGATCAGCCTTCGCCACACTCCATAAAAGTATCTACACTACGCAGTCTTCTTTTTCTTTTACTTTCTGCGCTTACCAATAGTGTTTGTCTTTATTCTAATCAGTATGTAGAAGAAGTGATGAGCCATGCCGTGGGTGTAAGTGCTAGCCAAACCTCTCCCCAAAGGCGACCCCTCACGTGCGTTAAGTACCTGGGTTGAAGACAGCCAACGCTGCATCCCGGACGTTCAAGAAAAAACTGAGCTCCATGTCAGTTTGACTCCTCTCTGTATTCAGGCGAGACCGAAAGACGGCTGTCGAGCAAGAGGCTGGCAGGGTGGGAATTTTTCCTACAAGCGGTAGGTTTTTTCGCCCACCCCTGAATACAAGACAGAACTGAAATGTACCTGTGTTGATAAAAAAGCTAAAACGCCCCGACAAATACAAGACCGGGTTCTATATGCCTGGTCGAGAAAGATAGGGATCAAAAAAGTCTTCTTATATCCTGTTCAATCTATAATCTATAATCAGTAATTATATGACATACTAACCGACCTGTGATTATATGGTGCATGTTGTACGAATTAATAGTTAAACTACGGTGATTCAAAGTTTCTATGTTTCAACAGTTAATCTATAAAGATTTGAAATCTTATGTGCTAAGTAAAATGGCCAGGTACGTGTATCTCACTAGGGGCCACGACGGAGTTGGAGTGTGATGCGCCCGTGTACAGCTAACCGTCTATTATGATGCGCCCCAGCGCTTGACATTAGACAGAATACCCCAAGTACATCGACAATTGTTAGAGGCCAACCCTGACATGTGCAGTGTCGAGGTAGAGAATGCTCGAGGCCATGCCAGTGATGATAGTGAATCAGATGAGGATGATGCCTATGAACGGGAAGCTACGGATCTGTGAGAATAACTGTTCGGCAGTTGACCAATGACAGGCACGCAAGTGCGCCAGAATCAGTTCATACAGCGATACCCTCTAAACTAGAGGTGGTTGTGAGGCTTTTTCATAGCCTCATAGGAGGGAATGTTGGATTGAAATAAAGAAAAACATAATACCAATAAAACAGAAATAGGATAATTGCGAATAAAACACAGAACAGCCAAAATTAGAGAAACAACAATTTATTAAGGTGAAGGGGGGCTGGTAGGAGAATAGGAGGGAGAGGGAGCAGTGTAAGGAGGAGAGAAGGAGTAACGGTAGGGGTATGCCCAGGGCCAGACGAATCATCAGAATATTCAGGGCTGGTGGGGTTGTAAGGAGGTGTGCGGGCCAGAGTCACATCGAACGGTTCCATGTCATCGTCCGCCAGATAATCGTCAGTAGTATGAGTAGAAGGAGTGAATGACAGAGGGTCTGTCTGAGTAGAAGAATCCACCAGAGTGACAGCAGGGCTGAGGCGATCAACGTAAGAGGGGTGGAAAAGTGGAGGTAGAAGTAGGGACGCGGAGAACATCCACAAGGAGAGCCAAGTCAGCAAAGAGATGTGACAGCTGATACCGAGATTCTAAATCTAGGCCCCTCTAACCCCTCCATAGCAGCAGACAGAAATCCCAGCTTAGCACGGTGGGTTGTATAAACACACAATAGGGTAAACATAAACCACAAGGGGAAGACCATAAATCACCCTGAAGGAAAAGCTATAATTATAGAGATAAAGATCGTGAGAAGAGTAAAATCAACACTTACCCATAAGTAAAATCCCCTTTTAATGGAAAGAACCAAGAATAACAAACACTCCACCCGCTCAGAGGAAAGAACCGAATGAGACATGATTGGGAAGTACCACGGGTTTTAAAAAAACCACTCAGACCCAGGAGGATCATAAGGGTGTGGGAAAATGAGTAAAACAAAAACATAATGGTATGGGAAAGGAAGGAAAATGCACATATGGGAAACTGAAAACAGTAAATGTCAAAACATATTGGTTGTTGAAATGTGTACAATGAGTGATATATTGCTAGCATTAAAGCAGGAACACAAACATAAGGGGCCTGGGAAAAGAGGAACTTGGGCATAATGGTATATGAGATAAGAAGAAGGGGGTGGCTCATAGAAGAATTGTATAAAAGGAGCCCGTCCCAGGCATATGAGATCACTTTTTGAGACGTCCCAAACTGTTTGGATCTCAGGTAACTGGAATCAATAAAGCTGGACCTTCATCTTTTCTCACTCACTGGTTCCGTGTGGTGATTTAGACTTTGAGTGTTTCTGCTGGAGAATCTATTGTAAGTATATTCAATATTTTCTAAATTGTTATATTGGTAATAAGAAAGTAGGTAAAATTTGACCTACAATGGCTTATGCGTGGTTTACCCCCAGAATCCTGAGAATTTTTGTCATAAACTTCTAGAAGACAGGGAGTTTCTGCAGTGTGAGGAATTTACTTTCACTGGGTAATGACTTCAAGCAGCTCTTTATATACTGTTTTCAGTTTATAACACATCCTTCTAACTCCTCTGAGTCAGAGAGAATTATTACCCTTTTGGCTTTCCATAGCGAAGGGAGTAGTCGAAGCGAAACTCTAAAATCCAGCGGAGAGCCGAACCCGGAGGACAGAGCAAGAGATAGAGCAGCGGCTCCCCGCTCCTCTTCCGGATCTAAGAGATCCCCGAACCTAAGACGGCTGGCTGCCTCGGCAGCAGCCTGCCCAGATCCGCCATGGCTCTGAAACCCGAAGCGCTTAATGTAGTAGTTACTATGCGCAGCCTCTCTAGGCCGCCATCGCATACTACACCGCTAACACTTCACCTAGAAAGTGTGCACTTTTCCCCGTGATGAAACGGGAACAAGCCGTTACACATTTTTTGAACTCTTTCTCACTCATTACTCATTACTTACCTCTCTTTTCCTTTAGAAAAGGGATAAAAAAAAAAGGTCACAGATTTTGGGAAAATACTTCGAGTGTGAAATGAAGTGTTTTTGTCACACAAACAACAGACATGCAGTCTCACTGAAGATAATAAGGCGTCGTGGTTCACAGGTGCCATATATATATATATATATCATGCGACGCACTTAATTGCCACGTCACCTGATCGCGGCAGGCCTATAAGTGATTTTACACAAGCTTCAGATAACGGTCACGCAAGGCATTCCCATACTGTTATGCTAAATGCAACGTCGAAGTTCCCTTTGAAAGGAAACTGATAGGACAGCAAAAGGGCTTCTTGAGGCAAAGAAATGGAATGTTGTTAAGTGGCCGAAGTCATTCCTCTGACCTCAACCCAGCTGAGCATGTAAACTTTGATTGTACCATGTGTCTCTGAGTGGAACGTGAGAAGCCCACAATGAAACACAGCTATCTGTTCAGGGCTTTTCGGTCCTGGGTTCAGCAGTTTCCATACCATGCTCAGATGCATGTTCATCTCAGTAAACTGTCTATAGCAACAGTATAGAAAGATTAGGATCGCTGGGGAGAACTTGAATTTCCGCAGCAGTCACAAATGGTACAACTATTGTCTGGCTTTGTTCAACTGAACTTGAATGTGATGAGTCCAAGTCAGATCCTCAGAGATGTGTACTCCAAGGTAACTGAAGCTGCTCAATCTCTCCATGGGGTCCTACAAATCTCAAGAAGGGTGTAGTTCAGCTTTTTATTTATGACAACATAGCTGTCATATTTGTTTTCTTTTCTAAAGTAAAGGTTTATTATTTAGTTGGGCAAGCACTGAAGGTATGTAGGCACCTTATTGTTATTCTACCTTTTCTTCATCTTCTGCTTCTGGCTAGGTGTGTCTACGACAGCCCAAAGAATCATCTTGTAAAAAGTTGTGAAATTTGGCATACTGACTGGGGAGAGTCTAAGAATGTTCTCACCAAATTTGTGCGGCCAAGTGCCACCATCTGGACAAATTTGGACCTAATTGGTTGTACGTTTGTATCATAACCTTTGAACCGTGTGTACAAAATTTAAAAGCGCATCCCTGGATCCCTGTTTTGAGACCAGTTCAGTGCACCCCTATGATGTCAATTTCACCACATTACATTTTCCACCCTCTTGGATTTGATCAAAAACTGTTTGTTTTTTTCACTACTCCTCCAACAAATTGTGTCTAATCATTACCAAATTTGAAAAATATCATTTTCACAGTAAGCCTCACAAAAGTTACCATAAGAATTTAGATGTCTGTAATGGGAAAACATCTGTAACAGGCCAACATCTGTAATGGGCCAACAAATCTGACAGCGGAAGCAACCAAAAGACTTTGTGTACCGACATAAAAAAAAAAATTATTTATTTATTTATTTGCTAAAGATACTGCATAGATGTATACATAGATTTTTTTGCAAGAGATAATGCTAAGGAATAGCCTAAGGAAATAGCAGAAATGTGCAGAAAGTAGTTTTAAATAGTATTTTATTGAAGGGAAACAATACTATTTATTATTCCACTGTCTGTTGAAGTCTGGATTCTGGTCAGAATTTGTTCCTTAATTTCATTAATTGTAAATAAATTTGTTTTGTTTAACCCAGTATTTTGGTTTTGTATTAACACCTTTGAGTAGTAAGTGTGTGTGTGTGTGTATGGGTGTGGGTGTGTTTTGTACTACATGTACTACAGACTGTAGTTAAATGTGATATAAAGGCCATTGTCTACTGTATAACCCTACTTAACACAAATGTCTGGAATACAGAAAGGTGAGATCAACAAGTATTATTAAATCCCATACCTGCATTCCCACATGATCTCTCTTTTACTGCATATTCCAGGATATGGCGCGTCATAAGGAAGTGGTTTACTTCTCCTTTTGTGCCTATATAAACCTCTATGAGGACAGAAATTCTGCAGGTGAAACAATATGGAGTTTGGATTCGTGATATTTTTGCTCAGCTCTGCTCTTTTCGGGCACAGTTCTGGATTCACAACACGTAAGTCTGCAATTAATCTTTTGAATAATTACTTGCTTTATGCTTGGACTGGCACCCTGTCCAGGGTTTACCCCGCCTTGTGCCCGATACCCCCAGGGATAGGCTCCAGTTTCCCCGCAACCCTGAAGAAGGAGTAAGCGGTAGAAGATGGATGGATGGATGGACTTGCTTTATGCTTCATGCTTTATTTAGAGTAGCAAAAAAGCATTGTGCATTTTAATTGATGAGAATCTGTTCATCATCCTTTTGTTCACTACTTTAAAAGTAAATCTGATGTTATACAGATGATGGAATAAAACACTCCATATGATGCTGTTACAGGAAAATAATCAGCAATGTGTTGGTGTGATGAAGCAGAGCATTATTACAACCCTGATGTTGATTATTTTATTATTAGAGCACATCCCCATGTGTTTTATTCCTCTTTCCATAATATTTCATAATTATGTTTTTTTTTTTTTTAATAGCTGATGCCACACCGTACTGGAACACAACAGCAGGTATGTAGATGTAAATATAGATTCAATTTACATTTATCCAAAGCGACTTACAAATAAGCAAAGCGATATATCAAGCAGAGAACAATACTACTATACAAGATCCATTAATTGAATACTAGAGGAAGCAAAGTGCACAGAGTCGAGGTGTAAGTGGGTTTTTTTCCCCTCTAGGAGTTGGTTAGGTGTTCACGGAAGAGGTGGGTCTTTAGCTGTTTTTTGAAGATAGTGAGAGATTCTGCAGTCCGGATTGAGATTGGACATGCATTCCACCACTGGGGAACCGTAAGCGTGAAGGTTCTGGAAAGGGATTAGTGATCCACTACAATAGCTCAGTGTTCGGACGTCTCTTATAGCACCAGTGATATTGTATGTGTGTGAACTGTCCGGCCCACCACAGGTGGTGGGTTTCATTATCCTCAACCACCTGTTACGGCCAAGTCTAGGTTAGGTCACACAGAGTAACCAGCTCAGGATTCTATAGAATTGACCTTTAAAAATGAAGGAGCCAGGAATAACACCACAAACAGGGTTGTTCAAAAATTGTGGTATATTGTAATACACAATTATATACATATAACTGTACAAATGAACCAAACCAGGCATAACTTCGGGTGGGCCAAGGCCAAAATAATAAACAAAAGAATTATATTGTAAGGTAGCTAGCTTAACTAAAAGGAAAATAACAAAGAAAATACAAATACTTCCCTTAACTACCTAAGCCAAAAACAGAGACAAAAGGACCCCCTCCCAAAAGAAATGTCAGCCACACCCCTACTGCCAAGTGCAAAATATATACAGTGGTGAAAAGTATACACATACACAGATGCAGGGACAACCAAACTCAACGTTAAAAAACACAAGGCAAGAGTCAAAAACAGAAGACCATTCAGAATACAGAATTCGTAGCCAAAAGGGCGAAGCAACATGAAACAAACAATCTCCTAAGAACAAATCACACATAACCACCTCTGACATCCCACACCATTTTCACCCCTCTTCCTCTTTAAACATGATCATCAATTAGTGATGTCATCCGGGCGGAATGCAAGCAGGCTAGGGCAGGCTGGAACACTGAAAGGGAGTTCAGGCCTGCACACAAAAAAAGTTCCATCCCAAAGATAGCAGGTTTCTCCATTCTAGACCTTCTTCCATTCTTTAGATTCCTATTTACTTAAACATCTCTAACTGAATATTTTCTCACTCTATTTAAGAATCCATGATGACAGAAAGGTCACTAACAGCAGTTAATGTTTCAGTACCGAATACTGATGTTCTGAATCATCAATCATATTAATATTAAAGGAATGAATTGATTTTGAGTTCATCTATTATTAAATGTCCGATTTGTTTAGTTTTATTTATTTCATTTGATTTGACTTTTTTTTTTAGATTTCAGTAGCTGCAGGGATCATTGTGGATATAATGGTACGCTCTGTTCCTGCACCAGCTCCTGTCAGTCCTACGGAAACTGCTGCAGTGATTATTACAGTGAGAACTATTTCTTAAAAATCTAGTTAATGTAATAAAGTTTAAAAAAATCTAGTTATCGTAAGATACATGTAATTTTTAAGTCCTAAATTAACATTACTATTTATTATTAAACTTTTCAATCGGTAAATGAAAAAAAAAAAAGATTTGACTTTTACTTTGTATTTATTTATTTATTTTCTTTTCGTTCTTTCCCTTTGTTGATAGGATGCAGAGTTAGAAACAGATGGAAAGAGCTAGTGACAGTGTGAAATCAGTAGTAGTGTTTACAAAAATGCAGACTCACAGAAATGTGATGTTTAATACATAAAGTGTGAACTTTTTACCATTTTTCATATAGATTATTGTTTCCCCCCAACACCACCAACACCACCAACAACAACAACCACAACAACAACACCACCAACACCAACAACAACAACACCAACAACAACAACAACCAAACACCACAACAACAACACCATCACCAACAACACCAGCAACACCAACAACACCACCACCAACACCACAACCACAACACCAGGTAACAATGTAGTTCTCTATAACCGGTGTATTCTCAGTAAAACTGCTCTGTCTCCTCCATTTTTTCTCTTTATTTGGATCTAGAAATCGTTTCTGTTTCTCCATTCTAGACCTTCTTCCATTCTTTAGTTTCCTATTTACTTAAACGTCTCTAACTGAATATTTTCTCACTCTGTTTAAAAATCCACGACGACAGAAAGGTCACTAACAGCAGTTAATGTTTCAGTACCGAATACTGATGTTCTGAATCAGCAATCATATTAATATTAAAGGAATGAACTGATTTTGAGTTCATCTATTATTACATGTCCGATTTGTTTGGTTTAATTTATTTCATTTGATTTGACTTTTTATTTTTTTAGATTCCATTAGCCATCGTATCGGGTACTCATATTTGTGATAGTGTTTAAAACCGTGGTGTTTTTCAGGTGGAGCTCCATGTGGGGAACACTGACTCAATCACGAGGGAAATTTTTCAGCCCCAATTATCCCAATAATTATCCCAATAACGCATACTGCACATGGAGACTGCTGGCTGGAGAGACTGCAGGTGGTTTCGTTAAACTTCACGTTTGTCGAGTAAGAAATCACCTTCCTGTTTCTCACCTGCTGATAAATCATACCTGACTTTGTTTAGATCTTTGTCATTTAAGAATATTTGTTTGTGGTTAGTTTCATTACACTGTGCTGAGCTGATTTTATTTTGTTTCCTTTTGCTTTTCTTCAGTTTGGAGTCAGGCTGGGACTTTATCCGCGTGTACGATGGTCCGACTGCTCAGAATTCACTTTTGGGTTCTGTGACTGGAAATCAGAGAGCTACCTTCAACTCCAGCAGCAGATACATGACCGTCGTTTTCACCAGTGACGGCAGCGTGACTCCACAAGGTTTTCGGGCTGAATGGACTTTCAAAAGTACGTATTTGTTCAACTTATTTAACTTCAATTTCTGTGTGTGTTTGTGTGAGCAGAACTCATCTATCCAACTGTCTAAACAGGAAGTTCATTACAGTTTTCACTTGAAGTCAGTTTTGTTGAAGTTATCAGCTGTTCACTCATGGAGACTTGAGTGCAAAACTGGTCACATCAATAGTAGTCCAAAGTCTTCCTTATGGTTTTTAAGTGGTACCATCCTCAGTGATCTCATTGTTCGTTAGGCCGTCCATGTCGGGCCATCCTCTCCACCTGCTAACCTGCTAAATCTTTGCTACATGCTTTAAGGAATGTCCGTGGCGTATATACATCTAAATTCAAAGACATAACTTTTAAATAACAGGGCTGAATTCAGCAAAACAGCCAAAAATGACCAAAAATAGAGCTCCTCCATTGTCAAGTTATGGAGGCGAAGACGGATGCAAGTGCAGAATTTTTTTGTGAAGAGCGAAAAACTACGGCTACACGGCGAGTCAACACAAAATAACAAAAATATTTGATTTGGATGTATACTTTGGGGTCATTGTCGTCCTGAAAAGTGAAATATCTTTTCATCTTCAGTTACTAACAGACACCTGAAGGTTTTTCATCTATCTAAAATCGGCATTTGTAGCTATTCATGATTCCCTCCACCTTGATAAATGCCCTGGTTCTGACTGAAGAAAAACAGCCGTAATGCATGATGCTGCCACCACCGTGCTTCACCATAGCTACGGTGTTCTTTTAGTGATGTGCCTTTTTTTTGCACCAAATATACCTTTTGGAATTGGTCTCATCAGGCCATCCATAACACATTTTGCCACATGGTTTTATTTGAGCTTGGATGTTTTTTTGTGAGACAGCGCTTCCGTCTAGGCGCCCTACCCCACAGCCCAGACATGCGAAGAAAGAGAGATTGTTGTCATGTGCAGAGTGTAATCAGTACTTGTCAGATATTCCTGCAGCTCCTTTAATGTTGCTGTCGGTGTTTTGGCAGCCTCCCTGGTAAGCTTTTGTCTTGTCCTTTTATAAATGTTGGAGGGACGTGCTGTTCTTGGTGATGTCACTGTAGTGTTCTATTTTCTCCACATGTTGACGATGGCCTTTACTGTATTCCATGGTACATTTAGTGTTTTAGAAATTCTTTAATAACCCCTCTCCTGATCGATACTGTGCGTGTTTTGTAATCTTTTTGTGAACCATGGCTTCAGTAGTGGGTTGTGAAGAAAATCCCTAAAATGTTTCTGATTGTTTTTATTCAGGTTTTTATACATCATAATTTCACATTGAGGGTGGAAAAGGTTCTAACATGATTTATCCTGGTTTCATTTGTTTTTCATCATAAAAACTGCCATTGTAACAGGGGTGTGTAGACTTTTAATATCCATTGTACTTCAGACTCTACTTTATGAAAACAAATATATTTTTTTAAATGATGTTGTGTGTGGCGTTCTATCTAAATACAGATGACAGCACATAAAGTTAACACTTTTAAGTGACTTAAAAACAAAAAACTAACTCCTACAGCCTACGTGTGTGTGTGTGTGTGTGTGTGTGTGTGTGTGTGTGTGTTGGGTCTGGACCGCTGCTGTAACTGTGTTTATGTGAATGTAAATGATGGTCTGTATGACGTAATGAATCAGAAATCATATTAATATTAAAGGAATGAATTGATTTTGAGTTGCTCTATTTTTAAATGTCAGATTTGTTTAGTTTTATTTATTTCATTTGATTTGACTGTTTATTTTTTTAATTGTTCCATTAGCCATCGTGATCGGGTACTCATATGTGTGATAGTGTTTAAAACCGTGGTGTTTTTTCAGTTGGAGCTCCATGTGGTGGAACTCTGACTCAATCACGAGGGGAATTTTTCAGCCCCAATTATCCCAATAATTATCCCAATAACGCAAACTGCACATGGAGCCTGCTGGCTGGAGAACTGCAGGTGGTTTCGTTTAAACTTCACGTTCGTCCGAGTAAGAAATCACCTTCCTGTTTCTCACCTGCTGATAAATCATACCTGACTTTGTTTAGATCATTATCATTTAAGAATATTTATTTGTGGTTAGTTTCATTACATTGTGCTGAGCTGATTTTAATTTGTTTCCTTTTGCTTTTCTTCAGTTTGCAGTCATGCTGTGACTTTATCCGTGTGTACGATGGTCCGTCTGCTCAGTATTCACTTTTGGGTTCTCTGACTGGAAATCAGAGAGCTACCTTCAACTCCAGCAGCAGATACATGACCGTCGTTTTCTCCAGTGATCACTCCATAACTCAACAAGGTTTTCAAGCTGAATGGGCTTTTAGAGGTTAGTGTTATTTAATCTCATTTCAACTCCTTTCATTTTGTTTATGGACAGTTCAGTGAAAAAAAATGTAATAAAAATAAATTAATTAATAAATAAATAATAAACATTAACCAATTGCCGTGGTAGAAAACACTACAGAACATGTTGGTAAAAGGAAAATAATCAACTTCGGGGTGGTAACAGCAACGCCGCTTCAATAGCCTGTTGAAGAAGGTAGCATAAGGAGAAATGTCTTCTAAGGGTTCTGATTCAGGATAAATACATTTTTAAAACCATCACAGAAAAGAGGTCACAGCGAAGGAGACCGGCCATTTTGTTCAGAAGAGAGAAAAAGCAAGTGTGTAAAATGATGAACAGAACTGTTTCCCGGATGGAGGAGTAACTTTTTGATAACGTACTGATTTTTAAAATACTCGATTATGATATTTTCTCAAACCAAATTGTACCTGTCACTGAAAACATGTATGGGTCTTTTCTTTCTTTAAGTCTTTCAAGTATTTATTTGTTATGTTGTTGTTATTACAATAATGCAATGTAAATATTAATAATAATTTGCCTATGTGAGTTTTTGTTTTTACAAGGCTTGGAGAAATAGTGACACCTACAGGTTAAACTAGTGACCTGCATTTAATTTAAGTTACTGTGGTCATGTGATTAGCCTAACTAATAGTAGTGCAAACATGTGCATGCAGTTTTTGGTGCTACGCTGTACACAGAGTTAGGTGCTAAAGAAGAGAATAATTAAACAGTAAAGCCGTTACAGCAACTCCTAGATTTCTGGTCGGAAGGCGCACACGTTTTTCATGGTGTTTCATGGTGTTTGAATGTGCTTAAGTTGTGAAGGAATGCAGTAAAAGAAACTGCAAACATCAGTTGAAGCGCACGCTTTAATCTGACCAGAAGAATAAGTTTGGGAGCAGCTACACAAATGATCACACTTTTACTGTGTTTATAATACTGATACTGTGATTCACTGACAACAATGGTGTGTTTCATGTGGAGCTCTATGCGATGGAACTCTGATTCAATCACGAAGGGAAATTATTCAGCCCCAGTTATCCCAAGAATTATCACAATAACGCACGCTGCACATGGAGCCTGCTGGCTGGAGAACAGCAGGTGGTTTCGTTAAACTTCACGTTTGTCTCGTAAGAAATCACTTTCCTGTTTCTCACCAGCTGATAAATCATACCTGACTTTGTTTAGATCTTTATCATTTAAGAATATTTATTTGTGGTTAGTCTGTAAGGCTAGTTCATTACACTTTCTTCAGTTTGGAGTCAAGCTGGGACTTTATCCGCATGTACGACGCCCGACTGCTCAGCATCCACTTTTGGGTTCTATGACTGGATATCGGAGTACTTCTACTACCTTCTACTCCAGCAACAGATCCATGACCGTCGTTTTCACCAGTGACAGCAGCGTGACTTCACAAGGTTTTCGGGCTGAATGGGCTTTCAAAAATGCATATTGTTCAACTTATTTAATTTCAATTTCTGTGTGTGTTTGTGTGAGCAGAACTCATCTATCCAACTGTCTAAACAGGAAGTTCATCACAGTTTTCACTTGAAGTCAGTTTTGTTGAAGTTATCAGCTGTTCACTCATGGAGACTTGAGTGCAAAACTGTTCATATCAATAGTAGTCCAAAGTCTTCCTTATGGTTTTTAAGTGGTACCTTCCCATTATTCGTTAGGCCGTCCATGTCGGGCCATCCTCTCCACCTGCTAACCTGCTAAATCTTTGCTACATGCTTTAAGGAATGTCCGTGGCATGTATACATCTAAATTCAAAGACATACCTTTTAAATAACAGGGCAAAATTCAGCAAAACGGACAAAATGACGAAAATAGAGCTCCCCCATTGTCAAGTTACGGACGGCAAATTAGCAGAGCAGTGTTTAATGTTACATTTAATAATAATGTGTGTTTGTGTGTGTGTGTGTGTACACTCTACAGCCTGTGGGGGGAGTCTTTATGGCTCAGGCTCCATCTCCAGTCCTTACTCCGGTAATTACCATGACAACGCAGCATATTGTGTGTGCATCTCTCGGCTCGGCAGGACAGACCGTCTTCCTCTCGTTCCAGGACTTAGAGTCAGTCCATTTCCCAAATTTTACTTGCACTGTATACATCTACTACTTATTCAAATTACATCTGAATTATCACAGGAAATCATTTATTTATTTATTTATTTATTTATAATGAATTCATAAATACTTTTTTCAGTAAAACAATTTTTATGATGTTTCCTTTGCTGAGTGAATTAATCTATTTATATTCAATATAAATGTACAGTTGCGGTCGGAAGTTTACATACACTCATCGAGGACTTGTCACATGTCATGGACAATATCGGGCTTTCAATCATTTCTTTGAACTTTTCTTTTTCTGGGACAGAATGATTGTACAACATACATCTTGGTTCACAAGTTTTTATTTATTTGGTGTTTTCTGTAATCAACACAGGGTCACAGGTCAAAAATATACATACAGCACACCTCATGTTTAGTTGAATGTCCCTTAGCAAGTGTCACCTCGAGCAGACGCTTCTGGTAACCATCAACCAGCTTCTGTCAGAATTCTGGATGGATATTTTGCAATATTCACATTATATTTACTTTAATTAAAAGCGAGGTATTTCAGCAATAAAACACATCTTGCTATGACTTTTTAATTATATCATTTATTTAACTTCATCTTTTTAATATTTGTGTTAATTGTAGATATTAAATGAATAATTAGTTTTAATTTTTATTAAATCCATCGAGTGCTCTACTTATTTATTTGTGTGTCTATATCTGTGTGTGTGTGTGTGTGTGTGTGTGTGTGTGTGTGTGTGTGTGTGTGTGTGTGTGGTCTGGAACGCTGCTGCAACTGTGATTATGTGAATGTGTATGATGGTCCGTCCACCGCGTACCACTTGATGGGAAAGCTCTGTCAGAATAGCACAAGCCACCTGGACTTCCAGTCGTCCTCGTCCTACATGACCGTGATGTTCAGGAGTGACTACTCTGGGGTTGGGCGTGGCTTTAAAGCGTACTTCAGTTCCTCCCTCAACCAAAACACAGGTACACAGTCCATTATAAAATAGAGTTATATGAAACACAGAGTTTGATGATAACACTTTGTTCTGAGTGTATTACGCTGCTCTGTGTCTCTGCATGAGCAGTGGTTTGTGAACCTTGGGGTGTAGCATGTCTTAGCCCTCACCTTCCCTGTTTGGTAGCTGTTTTATGATGATTAGAGAGAGCTAGCTGGTGGACCAAAATCAAATTAAGAAGAAAATGGATGGAACTCAAAAAAAAGAAAAAGACAAAAACAGCACAGTCCTCAAATAAAACCAGCTAGTTGAAGCTAAAGCCTCCAAAAGGCTTTGATGATTTTTTGGTCTTGTTCGTGACTTACTTTCATTTAGAGTTGAGCTTGCCTTGGCCTTGACTCCCTTAAGACTCAGTTTTGACTTGATCTTGGTCCTGGTCTTAAACTTGTTTTGGAGTTGGTAAGATCAGTCTAAAGTAGACCCATGCCGACACATACAGGCAATTCTTTATGTGTCCAAAATTCAGGTGATGTGCCCAAACCTTTCCAACCAAGAAAGACTTTATCTGCCAGAAAAATATCACCTAAAATTCAACATGTTAATGTACCAGCAGTAGTTGGATATGCATCATATATTATTAGGAGGCCAAGCAACTTATTCTTATTCTGTCTTTTTCTTCTTCTTCTTCTTCTTCTTCTTCTTCTTCTGGGTTGGGTGTCTATGGCAGCCCATAGAACCATCTGATAAACATTTGCAACATTTGGTACAGTGATTGGGGAGGGTCTAGGGAACATTCTGACCAAATCTGGCCAAGTGCTGGCAACGATCTTGCCCCATCATTGGGTCAAATTTTGGTAAATTTGGACTTGGTTTATGGTCATAACTTTTGAACCGTGTCCAAAATTTAAAGTAGATTTAGTGACAGCATGACCGACTGGACAAAAGTTACAACAACATGCTTAAAATGTTTACATCTAACTGCATTTTAGTTACTCCTCCTCCAAATTTTGACCAATCTTCACCAAATTTTCCATACATTAGCATGTGACCTGTCTGATCAAAGGTTATCAAAGGAATTTTGATTTTCATAACATTTTTCCTGTAAAGCACTGGCAAATGCCAAAAACATGATGTGAGGGTATATCTCAACAATTCATCAATGTGTCATGAAATTTGATAAGTATCTTCAGTACTATGCCAGCAATGTACCCAAGACATTTTTGTTTGTGCCACCTTGTGGTCATGAACTGTAAAAACTTAAAAATGTTCCTTTATATCATTTGAAGAATTTGTGAAAAAACTATAATTCACTGGAGTATGCTGATGTGAATGCACAACAAGGTCTGAAATTCAAGTATACTTCCTGATGACCATCTTGGATTTTGAAAAAAAAAAGTTTGTTGATACTCCTCTTACAAAATTTGTCCAATCATCACCAAATTTGGCACATCATCTACAGAGTAAGCCTCACAAAACCTATTTAAAAATGTTGAATATTCCAAATGGTTTGCCCATAATGTGCCAACAATGTACCAACAACAAATCTGATAGCAAAGCAACCAAACAGGAAGTGAGGCTGCATCTCAGCAACGACTTTGCTCAATGACACAAAGCTTGGTACACAACTTCAGGACCATGACCTGAGGCTAAGCAACACATTTTATTAAACAAATTTCACCTACTGGTCAAAAGTAAAAATCACATGCTAAAAATGCTCACATCTAACTGCCATTTTTGCAACTCCTTCTCCAAATTATGTCCAGTGTTCACCAAATTTGGCTCACATCATCTTGAGAGTTGTCTGAATGAAAGTTATCAAAGATACTCTGATATTCAAAACCGTTATCCCATAACAATCTTGCAAATTTGTGAAAATAAACTAAATCACCTTTTCCTATAGTTATTGCTCTGCTTTCCTGTGATTCCTTAAGCAATAATTGTAGCATGTCTGTAAATATGAGGCTCACTGAGTTTGGGTGCTTGGCCCCCGAAAATGCTGCTTGCAGCATTATTTATATATATATATTATTATTATTATTATTATTATTATTATTGCTGTTGTTGTTGTTGTTGTTGTTGTTGTTGTTGTTGTTGTTTTATTGCTAATGAATTTGGGAATTCACTATAAAATATAAACATGGCCCTGGCCAGTAGGACTCAGCATTGCTATGTAGTGAACACTATAGAGGTTGGTAATGAAATACAATGAACACAATAACTAGATCATGTTTAGAGTTTTATGTCAAACGTTGAATGTCGTGCAGGCCGTGTGGATTGCTCCTCTGACTCGATGAACATTGCCATCCGTAAATCCTACCTGGACTCACTGGGCTTCAGCTGGTACGACCTTTATCTGGATGACCATCGCTGCAGAGCTTCAACTGACAACTACTATGTCACCTTCAACTTCCCTCTCCATAGCTGCAGCACTGGGAGAAAGGTAACACTACACTTTATACATTATTACATAACATCCAGTGATCCAGTGAAATCCCACAATGCACTGGAGTACGGTAATATCACGAACTGCACAAAGTACACTCTCAGGTACTGAATTACCCACAATGCAATATCTGGCCAAAAGTTTGTGGATGGTCAGGTGTCCAGAAACATTTTGCCAAATTGTGTACCATCAGTCAAAAAACCCTGTTGGAGAGGTTAATACAGTAAGACAAAAACCACAAGACAAGGATTGTTTTTTTTTTAATCTATTGTTATATTTAAATAACAAAGTACTGGCTGGTGGGTGGGAATTGGAGACCAAATTAAGGAGAAAATGAGAAAATAACATTGCAACTCTGGAGGATAAATGTGTCGTCGGGTCAAACTTTAGCTAATTATGCTTAATTTTATATGCACTTAAATGCACGTACTTATGTGCTCTTCCCCCAGACCGAACGGACGTATTATCTACACCAATAATGTGCGAGCAGCTCAGCCAGTGTCGGGTGAGATCACCCGAAATAATACAGAGTTCCCGTTGGTTGTGAGATGTGTGATGGAGCGTGATTCTTCAGTCGGGATACTTTATGAAGCCAAAGAGATTACAAATGCAACTATCAGTGGAACGGGTTGGTTCAACACCACCACGGCCTTTTACCCATCCAGCAGCTTTTACTACCCCATCACCGATTCCCCGTACGAGTGAACCTCAATCAGCAACTGTACGTGCAGGTGCAGCTAACCCAAGCCGAATCAAGCCTTCACCTATTCATGGACTCCTGTGTGGTCTCGCCAAACCACGACTACAGCAGCCGCACCTATGACCTTATACACAATGGGTACAACACACACTCTCTCTCTCTCTCTCTCTCATTAAGAAATAATACACTGACACAAACAATACTGGTATACAAACATGCTCACACTATTGTTATTGTCCCTTTAAACCAATAACTATATCTGAGAGGAGTTTTTGTTGCCCAGAGTAGATCCTATTCCTTGTTGTACAGGTAGTTGCTCTCTCTTTGGGTAGACATCTGTAACCTTACAAAGCTGCATACAAATGTAAATGAAGTTGTATAAGGTGTCATAACATCCATGAACTCATTCAGACCAGTGCCGCTACGTTCTGTCTCTATTTAGGCAGTTCATGTAACAATGATGTATTTATTTTGTCTTTATCGTTTCAGCTGTCGGAGAGACAACACGGTTAACATATACAGAAATGGAAATCATTACGTCGCTCAGTTCAGCTTCAGCGCATTCAGGTTCCTGCACACACACAACAAGGTGTTCCTCAGGTGTGATGTCGTTATCTGCCCTGACAACGACTACAACTCTCGATGTCACCAAGGATGCCGTAATCGCAGGAAACGAAGCACTAGCTCTGATCACCACACTGAGGTTCTCACCCTTGGGCCAATCACACTCACAGGTCAGAGGACAAATTGTGAATTTTGACTAGAGGACTTTGAAAGACTCTTATTATGCACAAAAGTGTAGAAGACAATCCCATAATTCTGTTTAATACACAATATGGTGGACAGACATTTTAAGGATGTGATGTATCATAAAATGTGATAAACAGAAAAGCAGGCTTATTATGTATTCTGAATATTATTTTTTATTTGTTATTTATTTATTTATATATTTACAGGTCCAGAGGAGGCTGAGACCAAGACGGAGGACAAGGGTGAACAAAAGGATGTTATTGCTTTCACATCCCTTACAGCAAGACGTTCCCTACTGTTACATTGGAAGTCTGCTAAATACCCATCTATCTCCCAGTGGATAAAAAGACGTGATGTTTTTTCTGAACCCGAGAAAATACGATATACGATGAATGGATGTACAGATAAGTTTTTTTCATAAATGGCATCCCTTTATTGCATACTTTATGGAGTTACAGACACTACCCACTTGAATTTTATAATATCTCTATAACCAGCGACAGTTAATGGGTAGCCATGATGAGCCAGAGAGGTGGGTTGTGGGTTCAATTTTGTTTTTCTTTGTATAAAAAAAAAAAATCTGTGAATAATTTTGTATTTTTGGGAAATGGTGGGGAGGACAGAACAGAAAAGGCGATTTAGATAGGTTTAGCAGTAGAAATGTTATGCAGAAATGTATAGCAGAACTGGTTTAGCAAAAATTGTTCAGTAGAAATGTAGAAATGTTCTGTAGAAATGTTCAGCAGAAATGTTCAATAAAAATGAAACATGAAAAAAAAAAAAAAAAAAGGAATCTTTCTGAGTATGTAGTACCACGAGGGCTCTGGGCTTTCAGTCAAATCACACAAACCCTTACCCCTATAATTGGTTTTTGGTTTATGACCAACAACACCACCACCCCCGTCCCCCATTCCTTTATTTTTTTTTTTTTTTTTTTTTTTTTTGTGTTTTGTTTTTATGTGTTTTTGTTTTTTTCCCTTTCCTCCCCCCCCCCGCTGTTTTTGCCTTCCACCCCTCCCCACGCCGCCCCCCCTTATTTACCTTTGTTCAGAACCAGACTGTCCTTCTATAAGTTCTAAAAATACCAAGATCTTTTGTTTGTGTAAGGTGTGTTCTATGGATAATCTTTTATTAACAAAGTTGTATGTTAAATTGTAAGTTAAACATAGATTTACATATCTGAGTTACAAATTGCTGTCTCCTTTCATAGTGAAGACATCTTTCTCCCACTTCTTGACTAGGAGAGATACAGTATAGTGTCTTCTTTGGCTAATAAGCTTTTACATGTTTTGGAGAGAGCTATATTTGTTTTAGCATTAATAATCAATGAAGGTGTTTCCATTTAGTTATTAGAAATAATTTTAGCTTTTTCCTAATTGGCTATTTATAGTCCTATGGTTTACTTTATTTAAATGGTTAGTAGTAATATGGATCCCAACATAGTTGGGTCAGGCACACCTTCTAAGATTTATTAGTTGGAATGTCAGAGGTATGGGTAAACCTTTCAAGCGATCTAAGGTTTTTTACACATTTGAAACATTTAAACTCTAATATAGTATTTTTACAGGAGACGCACCTACGTATTAAAGATCATCAAAGGTTACACTGCCCTTGGTTGAGTCATGTCTTCCACTCGAAATTTAATTCGAAAGCAAGAGTGGTTGCTATTTTAATTGACAAAAGGTTACAGTTTTCGTCCACTAATGTTATTGCTGATGTGAATGGTAGATATATTATTGTTGCTGGTACTCTAATGCAAAGACAGGTATTGTTGGTTAATGTATATGCTTCAAACTTTGATGATGTAGAATTTGCTAATAGACTGTTGAGCAATCTCCCTTTTATAAATACTCACCTGTTGATTTTCGGTGGGAGAAATAAATTGTGTATTTGACCCAAACTTGGATCGGTCTAATCCAGCTTCAGATCAAAAATGCTGGCTGTGCATTCAATATGATTTAATTTTATGTTAATTAGGTTTCGAAGACAGACTTTCTGAGATTTTCTATATATTTGTATACTCGGGGAACAGACACAGTCTCAATAGTATGTGTTACAGGTGTTGGATTATTAATTGAGCATTGATTATACTGAATGTTGTTATTGTTGGAAGATGTACTTATGTTAGGCAGTCACTTGGAGTGTAGCGCCTTGGAGATGTTGTCAGACAGCAGTTCCGCTCCAACGCTGCTGGGGTGTAGGCCATCAGGGCCGAAACAACCTAGGGACGCTCCCAGAACAGATTACAGTTATTAACAAACACCAGATTCTGCTTATTACACCAAGAGACTAACCAATCATTGAAAAGTCTACTGAACTTTTCTGCTCCACATCTGAATGTGGGAAGAGGTCCAGAGACGATGATCTTCGCGGTTGGGTGATCTGCCTCGAACCGTCTCGATAAGGCTGGAGAAGTCCCTCTTCAGAACCTCTGACTGCCGCAGCCTGGTGTCATTAGTCCCTGCGTGCAGAACAACCGCTCAATGCGCTCGTCCTTCTTCAGGATCCCGGATACACATCCTTGGATGTGTAGGCGGAGGATACGCGTTGTTTCCAAGCGCGATTCGTCACTCCTGCAGCTGGGCCTGCTGGTCGAGTAGGCCGGATCTGCTTCTCCACATCATCCAGTTATAGCAGCACCAGCGAGTGAAGCTCGATCGAGGTCTTTGATGACTTTCTTTTCTTCAATCAGAATGACTCCACGTCTTATTGTCACGGGCGTGATGGCAGGCAAGTAGGCAGGATGCAAACACAAGTTCAAAGGGAGATCTTTATTTATAGAAGGGAAAGCAAACCAAACAGAAACAATAAACATAACGCAATCAACAAACTAAGCTAGGCTCACTTGGCTAAGGCTAATGCTATGCTATGGCTAAGGCTATAATTAGAACATAGCATGAAACTAGGACGCTCTGTAAGCACTCAACATATGTTGTGCTTGCATAAGAAGCTCTTGTGTGTAACTTGGTGTGCCTAATCCCTGTCAGCTAACTGCAATGCTGTCGTTTAATAGCTCTGGACGCAAATGGTTCCATGCATATTAATTCCATTTCTTTGTTTTAAGATCACAATGGAATAATTAGCAATGTATTAAAAAATATAAAAAATATTTTCCTCCATTAAAAAACAAAAATAAATAAATACAATATTTTTCCTTTTATTGCATTTTATTAATTGAATTTAAAAAAAAGTGTCCTTGTCTACTCTGTGACTACTCTGGGGTTGGGCATGGCTTTAAAGCGTATTTCAGTTCCTCCCTCACCCAAAACACAGGTACGCAGTCTATTATAAAACCGCCAAGTCATTGTTACTCAGTCACGCAGACACTTGCAGCTGTAGGACCTGAGTCTGGTCTCAAGATGTTTTCTGCATGAACCTGGATTTTTCACATGCACAACATTTTAAGAGACCTAATTATTCCTTCTAGAAAACACACACACACACACACACACACACCAATGGTAACAGAGCTGCCATGCACGGTGTTAGCTTGCCATCGGGAGCAACTTGGGGTATTTGGAGTCATGTGCGCGGGAATTGAACCGCCAGCCCTACGATTAGTGGACAACCCACTCTACCACCATATGTTAATGCACCCACAGTAGTTGGTTAGTTATTTTATATTATTATCATTATGTTGTTGATGATGATGATTATTATTATTATTGGTAATAATTTGTGTATTTAACAATAAAACTATAAAATAGAAAGATGTCCTGGACCAGTGGGACTCAGCATTGCTATGTAATGAACACCATAGATGTTGGTGATGAAATACAATGAACACAATAACTAGATGCATGTTTAGAGTTTTTATGTCAAATGTTGAATGTCGTGCAGTCCGTGTGGATTGCTCCTGTTACTCGATGAACATTGCCATCCTTAAATCGTAAGTTGGTGAGTCAAATTACACAATACTAGACAATCAGAGGGAGCATCATGCAGAGCAGGGTGTCATAAGTGCTTTAACATAAGTGTGTACTGGTCCATTTTTTAGCTTTTATACGCAAGCATCTGTGTTTTAAATCTGATGCGCAGAGATACATAAAGCCAGTGGAGGGGAGTGTAGCAGTGAGGTGGTGTGGGAGGTTGAAAACAAGTCATGCACCTGTATTTTGGATTAGTTGCAGAGAATGCAACACAGGGGAAGACGTGCCAGGAGTGTGTTGCAATAGTCTACTCTCGAAATGACACAAGATTAAACAATCACCTGGGTGGCCTCTTTGGATATGAATGGCGTGATCCTCCTGACATTGTAAAGAAGGGACAGGCATGAGAGAGTCAGTTTTGCGATGTGAGGCAACAAGGTCAGGTTGTCCATGGTTACTCCAAGGTTACAAGCAGTGACAGATTGTGAGATCTGAGAGTTGTCCAGAACCTGACATTGGGACACATCACCAGAGATGTACAGCAGCTCAGTTTTACTAGGATTTCATTTCAGCTTTAGTTTCATGATAAGTGGTCTGCCAGACATGCTGAGATCCATGCCAACACATGAGTGTCTGAGGAAGGAAAGGACAGGATCAGTTGAGTGTCATCAGCATAACAGTGGTATGAAAACCCATGTGAGGATGTGACTTCACCAAGAGAGCAGGTATAGAGGGAGAACAGAAAAGACCCAGCGCTGAGCTTTCTGGGACACCAGTGGAGAGCCTGCATGTGGCAGATCTGGATCCCCTCACTGTCCCTACCTGATATGACCATCCTTCCAGATAAGAATCAAAATCAGTACTTCTCAGCCACTTTGAAGCCAGACTGGTAAGGATTTGGAGGCTATTCTGGGTCAGACAGAAAGATAATTGATTGTCTCTCTGGGGAGAAATGATAGTCTCAGTGATGTCTTGAATGCAGTTGGTACGTGACCAGATGCTATGGAGTCATTGCTTATAGAAGAATGAAGGCAAGGAGAATTGCAGGACAAGACCAAAGTGTCATAGCTCAGCCTGATCAGGTCTCAGTTTCCCAAGAAGCAACACTCACCTCTCATGCACGCATGCGCTCTCCATCCCCAGAGTTCTAATCAGTCACACCTGTCATTAATCACACACATACTCTCTCCATTAGTATTTAGCAATCATTCACTCAGAACTCTGTGCGAAGTATACGTTTAGTTACCTTGTTATCTGTGTTGCCAAGCCTTATGTTTCTAGTTTGTCTTCTCGTGTTTCTCGACCTTTGTTTCCCGTCTACGACTACGCTCTCTGCCTATAATAGTTTGTTTTGTTTGCTCGATCACATGACCTTTGCTTGTATTACGACTACGTCTTTTGAACTTCCCTACATTAACATTATCCACCTGACACCCGCTTCTGCTTCCGTACCAACTGAGGTCCGTGACACAAAGAAAGAGGAGAGAAGTGTGAACTGTAGGAATAGGGGCAGGAGTGAAGACTGGCAGATTTGACCAATTTTCAAATTGTGGCAGGTAAAATAAGTAAAGATGTTGTGGAGAGTGTGAGGATTATGTGCAGAGGCTTCCAGCTTTTCTGTGTAAAAAGGAGGTCTGGGCTGCTGTTAGATAAATCATATAACAACATGGACAGGATGGTGGCTGGGAATTGGAGACATTAAAGACTTTAAAGATCTGATTTTTTTTGTGTTATTATTTTAGACACATTATATTTGTCAATACCCTTGACTTAGATGAAGATCAGATCACATTATATGACAAATTTATTCAGAAAACCATGAAATTGCAAATGGTTCACATGATTTTTCTTGCCACTGTATGTGCTCTTCCCCCTGACAGAGAACGGATGTATTATCTACACCACTAATGTGCGAGCAGCTCAGTCAACGTCGGGTGAGATCACCCGAAATAATGCAGAGTTCCTGTGGGTTATGAGATGTGTGATGGAGCGTGATTCTTCAGTCGGGATTCTTTATAAGACCACAGAGACTACAAATGCAACTATCAGTGGAACGGGTCGGTTCAACACCACCATGACCTTTTACCCATCCAACAACTTTTACTACCCCATCACCGATTCCCCGTACCGAGTGAACCTCAATCAGCAACTGTATGTGCAGGTGCAGCTAACCAAAGCCGAACCAAGCCTCCGCCTGTTCACGGACTCCTGTGTGGCCTCGCCAAACCACGACTACAGCAGCCGCACCTTTATGACCTTATACGCATGGGTACAACACACACACACACACCCTCTCTCTCTCTCTCTCTCTCTCTCTCTCTCATTAAGAAATAATACAAGCACACTGACACAAACAATACTGGTATACAAACATGCTCACACTATTGTTAAACCAATAACTATATCTCAGTGGACCGACCTTTTGAGGGCAACACAAAGTCAAGAATGGTTGTATTGATGGTGAAATGCAATTATTCCAGTAAGATGGGTGCCCTACCTGCTACCTCCTACAAGTCAGGAAGTTAGACTAGACAGGCATAGTAAGTTAGGAAAATGTAGTGGAGGAGATCAGTAATGATTGCAGTTAATGCTGAAGTGGTTCAACACCACCATAGACTTTTACTCCTCCAGCAGGTTTTTCTACACTAGCACTGATATCCTTTACTGAGTAAACCTCAGTCAGGAACTGTTTACCCTTCAGCTTCTCTGAGAGGTGTTTTTGTTGCCCACAGTAGATTCTATTCCTTGTTGTACAGGTAGTTCTCTCTTTGGAAGAAATCCGCAGCTTACTGAAACTGCCTAGGAATGTAAATGAAGTTGTATAAGATGTTATAATATGCATGAACTCATTCAGACCAGTGCTTGCTACGTGCTGTCTCTATTTAGGCAGTTCATGTAACAATGATGTATTTATTTTTGCCTTTATCGTTTCAGCTGTCAGAGAGACAACACAGTATACATATACAGAAATGGAAATCGTTACTTCGCTCAGTTCAGCTTCAGTGCATTCAAGTTCTTGAGCACACACAGCAGGTGTTTCTCAGGTGTGATGTCGTTATCTGCCCTGACAACGACTACAACTCACGATGTCGCCAAGGATGCCTTAATCGCGGAAACGAAGCACTAGCTCTGATCACCACACTGAGCTTCTCACCCTTGGGCTAATCACACTCAAAGGTCAGAGGACAAATTGTGAATTTTGACTAGGAAAGACTCTTATTATGCACAAAAGTGTAGAAGACAATCCCATAATTCTGTTTAAAACACAATATGGTGGACAGACATTTTAAGCATGCGATGTATCATAAAATGTGATAAACAGAAAAACGGGCTTATTATGTATTCAGAATTTTATTTATTTATTTATTTATTTGTTTATATTTTTCAGGTCCAGAGGAGCGCTGCGACCAAGAGGGAATAGGAAAAGGTGAACTCACACTGACTGATTAATTAATCACTTAAATATAGTTAACACTGAATAATTTGATTAACCTTACTCTATTAAAGCATTATCTAAAGGCAAGCTGGTGTGGTGTCATTGTGTCATGATAAGAAAATAATTATATTTCTGTTAAAATCTGAAGAACCTATATATACAGAGTACCTAAAAGGAAGTGACAGTAGTGCAGTAGTTTAAACGTAATGTGCTACACCACCAGATACCACTGGTTAAGGGAAGACGGTTCTAGCAATGAAAATCTTTTAGCAACACTAGCTGAAATGACAAACACAAGATTTTTTGTTCACTCAGAACAATGATCAAATTTAACAAAGAAAACACTCTGTCATAAGGAAATCAACAACAACAAAAGAATGGTGTGATGAACCGAATGGTGTGATGTTATCACCTCATTTATTAAAGAATGTCCTACTTTTTGTCTATTTATTGTTATGGTTAATGTTGTGGAATAGCCAAAAATCAAGTTAGTTGATGTTCTCACTTATGTTATAGCAGTTACAAAAAGTTGTTCCCTCACCCACCTCTCTTTGTCTCTCTCGGGGTAAATAAGACAAAAATATCTTAAAGATGTTACGCTTCATTTGAATGGACTGGACTTTCGTTTGTTCGCTCGCTTCCGGATTAGCACGAGCTTCCGTATTAAATGATCACAGGCGTGTGTACTTTCTGTTTGATGACCGTTGTTATTTAAAGCCCTGAGTTGCTGAGCATGTTGCTTGTGATTATTGGAAGTTACGTTGACACGTCTGTAGCGGTCTAGTTGCTTAAGTTCATGACAAGTGTGTATATGTCCCGTGGCCAGTTTTCTAGTGTAGACCGCTTCTGTATTAAGTTTGATATATTAATAAAGACTGTGATCTGCGCCTGCATCTGCCTCTTGTCTACGTTCTGTAACAAAAGAAAAGAAAAAAAACGTACAATAACCTTGTTGCATATGTATGCACACCCCTTAACTAATATTTAATTTAAGCACATTTTGCTTGTAATACAGCACTCAGTTATTTTGAGTCTAAAGTTGAGTCTACCAAGGTAGCACATCGTCATTTGGCAATTTTATTACACTCTTCATTGCAAAAATGTTCTAGATCAGGGGTTTCCAATCTTATCCGGAAATGGCTGTTGTGGGTCACGGAGTCTATAGAAAGCCAAGATCAACTGATTAAACAGGTGGAATCAGGTGTGGCTCCTGCATGGTTGGAATGAAAACATGTACCCACACCGGCCCTTTTCTGGATAAGATCAGACACACCTGATCAAAAGTGTTACGTCAGGAGACGTATTGTGTGTAAAGCACGCGGCGCTCTCCCTCGCACTCCCGCTTCACTCTCACAGGTTGCTCCACCCAAATTGCGTGCTGCACCGGGATTGGAGAGGAGAAAATTGGGCGTTGTTTAAAAAATCAGAAGTACGATGTGTCGGTGGGGGAATGAGAATGCGGATGTGTGGTGTGTCCGTGATTGTGTGCATACTTTGGAATAGCCAATATTTGTGAGATCGCTTGTTTGTTGTGTTGTGAGTGAGTGGTAGAATCTGTGTTGTCCCAGTCTCCCGTTTTGTGTTGTAGCTGAGTGTACGCCGCCTCTCTTGTAAATATCTTCCATTTGTAAATAGCACTTTTCTACTAATCATGAAAGCAGTAGGGACTGGATTCCATTTATTTTGGGTGTATTTTTGTTCGCTGTGTTTACCTTAGTTAGGAGTCAGGTAAAGCCGTAAGACTTAAGACAGGTAAGTCAGGTATTTTCTTTTAAACTACCCCCCGTTTTTTGTTAAGTGATTTAAAGTGTTACGGGACAAGTTAGTTAATGTTCTGTTTGTTATTTTGGTCTTGCCCAGCCCTGAAGACATTTGCTTTCTTAATGATTGTTTGTTTTGGATTATCCTTCCCTCTTTCTTGTAGTCATTAAATTTGTAAAGATCAAAGATTTGAAAGATATGTCTACCTTATTTTTATTTTTGTTTATACTTACTTTTGTGTTACACCTCGACCCTAGACCAGGGTCGTGACAAAGAAACTATCAAACTGCAGTGGGATCTCCTACGCACAGCCCTCTTTAAAAGTTATTCCACAGGTTTTTGACAGGATTTACATCTGGGCTTGGATTGGTCCGTTCCAAACTGATGATCTTCTTCTTCTTCTGAAGCCATTCCTTTGTGACTTGGATGACAGCTTAATAAAGTTGTGGAATGTGTAAATGACATTAGACACTGGATGCTGAGCAACTTCTTCTCAGTAACTCTGACAAGACAGAAGTACTTCTACTAGAGCCACAGGCAGATAGAAGTAATCTTTCTGAGTATGTAGTATCACTAAATGGCCTTTCAGTCATATCATATTACGCCCTTACCCTAAAAACGTTTGTGTGATTATAGATGATCACATCAGTCACCTGATCCTACAAACTGCTGCAACTCTCTTCTCACTGGTCTCCATTCATATGCTGTATTCATAAGTTCTGACGTTCTCTCATGTGCCTCCCCTACATCAGCTGACTTTGGATTCCATACTTCACTGCGCTGCACCATGTCATTTACCCATGTTCAGAACCAGACTGTGCTTCTATAAGTTCTAAAAGACCAGGATCTTGTGTTTGTGTGATACATATATGATGTTGTATGTTAAATTGTAAATTAAACATAGATTTACATATCTGTGTTAAAAATTACTTTATCTCTTCATAGTGAAGACATCTTTCTCCCATTTCTTGCCTAGGAGAGATACAGTATAGTGTCTTCTTTGGCTAATAAGCTTTAACATGTTTTGGAGAGAGCTATATTTGTTTTAGCTTTAATAACCAATAAAGGTGTTTCCAGTTAGTTATTAGAAATATTTTTTGCTTTTATAGCATTTTATTAATTGAATATACTGTAAAATAAAATAAAATAAAAAAAATGTCCTTGTCCTATGCTGAACAATTTTTACAATTATTTTCTGAAAGGTGGCAATTTTGCAGAGGTGTGCCAGAGAGAACTAGAGTGTATATTTTATAACTTTGTTTTTGACAGGACTAGCTCAAAGGTCAAAATGATACATATTATTACTCTCTGTATCTAGGTCAGAGGTCAAGATCATAAATTGTATGACCATGACAGGTGAAAGGGGCCACGATAATAAAATATATTTATGTTCACATATTTATGTCGCATCATAAAAAGTTATGTTAAATCCGGTTTCCATGCATAACGGATAAATGCAGATGTTCTCTCCTTTTATGAAACACTCCGAGGTAAGTCATAAAATATATTTATGTTGACATATTTATGTCGCATCATAAAAATAGTCATGTTAAATCCGGATCCCATGCATTCCGGATACACGTGTTCTTATACATAGTATGGTTATGTGTATTCCAGATACAAGCACACAACACACACGCACATCCAACCAAGTTAGGCCTAGGTCAACGGTCATCGCGCGTAAATCCCGTTCCGATGTATTCTACACACACACAGATGCAGAGACACCTGCATGCATATGACCCTGGCTATAAAAGTTGAGCACTTTGATAGTTTTGAAAATTTTTAAAGGTTCAACAGAATTGGAGATTTCCGGCTTAGCGATAGATTGAGTAAGACATTTCAGGGATCCTGCAACAACCTTTAATATTATTTTATAGGCCTTCTTTTTGTGGAGTGCTTTTGGTGTAAGTTGTGTCCAAGACTTTTATCTTAACTTTTTGATGTCCAAAATTCCCAGCAAAATGTGCCTGCTCCGTTTCAGCGGCCTGCTCCACACTCTGCATCATTGTCTTGTAGTGATCCCTCCTCCCCCTATGAAGGAGTTTTATGCCCGCTGTCCCTCTGATTTCAAGGAGGGCTCCTCTCTTCACTCCGAAATGAAATGGCGGCAATTTTCAAAACTGAGCTCCAGGCGGCCTTGAAGAACTTGTCCTCTATCAAGGAAGAGCTGGAATTGACAGTCAGTATTATGAATATCCAGTCAGAAGTGAGTAACTTGTAGAATACCATGGTGGAAATGGAAACAGCACTCTCCACCTGCTGTGATGACATCGCTATGCTACAGGCTAAACTAGAGCACCTTTCTGCCGAGTTGGGGGAGAGTGTAAAATTAAATGCGATGATCTCGAGGCTAGGTTGCGGCACAACAGTCTAAGTGTAACCCCTTCCTGGCCCGGCGTGGTAATATTAGAGAAGGTTACTACAGTAAATGGTTTTAATTAACAGGATCCTGAGTATTTAGCAGTTGATGGTGAATTTGGCTAACCTCTATTTACCAGATGTTGTTATACTATAACAGGCAGAAATGTATGTAAAGTATTTAATCCCTAATAGCGGTGCCTCCACTGAAGAATTACCCCACTCACACACTATGAGCGGTATTGTTATTCCCCAGAACCAAATATTGAGTATAACTAGGCCAAATATATATAAACCTTATTAAATAAAAAAAACGTCCAGTAAAGCCAGGTAGTATGTATAACAAAAATAAAAACATTTATTATGCTAAACAAAAACTTCAAGCTGTATACATGTATTAGAAACAAAATTTAGACCAGTAGCGTAAACACTCCTTTCTAATTATGAAACAACAGGAACAGTACAGTTTGGATTTTACCACTTAAACCCTTTTTAACTGTTCAGAACCTTCACCAAGCGCTTAGGTCTTCTGTTGGGGCCCGTGAGTTGGTGCACATACAAACAAAAAATCCTCCTTGGTTCCTTTAATGAACGCTACAAAACCTCTCCGTTACTCACGCCTCTGGAACAGAAGAATTAGCCACTGTGGTCACGAGCTGAGAGAATGAATCCACGGCACGCGAGGTTCCAGAAGGTTCGTTCAGCGATGGAGTTCCTCCAACAGCAGCGTAGTCTACTATGCTACCTAGCACAGTTCTCCCCAGTACTCGTCCTTCAGTTTCACAGCGACACTGCGACTGGCGGTTACAGATGTCCGTCCCTCACGAAGACCATAGTCCACGAAGTTACAGATTGTACTTAGCTTTGTTTTTTCCCAAGCTAGTGCAAAACAAACAAACGCAGCTAAGCTAGCACTTCACCTTACAGTTCACAAATTCACCGAACGATAGTTGCTTTCCTTTCGCTGAATAAAATGATATTTGTGCCACTTCTTTAATAGAAATTTAGTCTACAAACATTACCTCTGCGTTAAAAACGCTGTTCTTTTTTTTCTTTTCCCGCTCTCCTCCCACGTGTTTCTCCCTCTCCTGTTCGCTACCTCTCCCCTCCTTTCTTTCCTTTTTTTTCCTCTCTCCCCTCCCCAACAAAGGTGACCTCTGATTGGCGGAAGTTTAATTAAACAGGCAACCCATTGGCTTGAACTACTCCAATGGAAACAAATTGCAACGTATTCAAAAACAAAGGACCATGGGAAATGTAGTCTCAACTGAATCCACCCAAAAATGCAGCAAGCACACCATTTATTCAACTACATTTTTGGGAGGTGCCTACATAAGGATTGTGGGTGTCCTTGAAGACTCGATCACCTCTTCCACACCGGCAGCTGTTTCCACTTTGCTTAAAGATGCCTTTAAGCTGGACAAAGAGCCCCTTCTCTGGACCGTGCTCATCGCACCCTACAGACGAAGCCCAAACCCAGCAAGCACCCCCGCCCCATAATCGCCCGACTCCATTATCATGTGGACTGTGCGGACATCCTGTGGCTGGTCAGAGCCCAACAACGGATGAAGGTTGGTGACATGGTTGTCTCTAATGAAGGCGGTGTTTCATTTTCATTTTCTTCCTGCCGTAGCACTTAATAAATGGCTATTAATACTGGACATTTTGGCTCACGTGAACTTTATGAGCTGGAACATTAAAGGTATGGGGAGCCCTATAAAATGATCTAGGGTATTTGCTCATCTGAAACGGCTCACGGACATAGTGTTTCTACAAGAAACTCATATGCACACCTCAGACCAGGTTAGGCTTAAATGTCCATGTATTTCTGAGGTGTTTCACAGTAATTTCAACTCTAAAGCCAGAGGGTTTGCCGTTTAATTAGTAAGTCAATTAACTTCGCATCTTCTAAAGTAATAACAGATGAAAATGGCAGATACTGAATAATTTCAGGTACATTGTTGCATGTGCCTGTATTATTAGTTAATATTTACGCCCCAAATTTTGATGACCCACACTTCATGAATAAGCTCTTTGAGCCCCTCTTCATTACATAATACTCTACTTATATTTAGAGGAGATATGTAGGGATAAAGCAAATAACGGCTTCTAATATCCCTCTTCCCTCCGTTAGCCTTCAGCCTTCTGTGTTAAGATTAGAGTGTTACTCTTCTCTATGCTACTGCACATGTGGTTTGCCTCAGAGTGTATACGAGCTCAGAGAGAGTCTGATTGAACTACATTGACACAAAGAGTAGCTCAAAGAGACTTCTCCAATTTACTCCAGATTTTACAGAGGTTTATAGGCAAAATAGCTGTGCATAGTGTGGAAAAAAATATGGCAGTTAAACTGTCTGTACACGTACAAGAAAACATCTTTTCTGAACATATATGGTCTGGTTCGCTTAACAGAAAAGAGGAAGTTCCTATGGTGACACTTTAACTGGCACGTACACAACAGACAGGTCTAGAAAAGTTCATTAGACAGAAATTAAACTTTAACCTAAACATACTTATACATATCTGAGGGAATAGAGAATAGAAAGTTTCCCAACATTGCCCTTCTTTTGTCCTAGTGAAACAAGGAACGCAGGACAATATAAAAAGACAACATTGTTGTGGATCCATGGTAGATAGGGGCTAATACAAAAGAAACTATATGTGTATGTGTAAAGGTGTATCAGAAACATCCGGAGGCCAGCAGGTCAGTCACTAGGTCATGTAGACACGTTCTACCAGCAAGGTCTCTGTTATGCTACGCGCTGAGTCGTCGGCAAGAGAGACTGCTGCAGAGAGTGCGCGCGTGCATGAGACTCTTAGATATGGACATGCGCCTCTTGTTTGCTATGGTTATTCCCACTGTTTAAGCATTGGTTGATTTAATCCAGGTGTCTGTGTTTTGGTTTAATTATGATGGTTACTTAAACCCCTTGAGTAGCTGTGCACTTTGCACAGTATTTACGTTTGTAATGTTTAATGAGTATTGATATAGGGTCATGTTAGTAGCATGTATGTGTAGCATGCTAGCGGTCGTAGCCGTGTTTATTCTCGGTACTGCCTAGAAGGTAGTCTCATGGTTAATCTTATTCAGTATAGACCGTCTCCCTGTGTTTTGTCTGTTTGGTTCTTTGTAAATAAAAAACGATGACCTGCATCTGCTTCTGCCTATAATGCTGTGTTGTTACAGAATACTGTGACACTGTTCTTCTGCTCACGTATATAGACATTTTTACCTGACCAAAGATAAAATTTATCAGCTTGAATCACTGAAACACTTGAATCTGTTTTTTCTGATGTACTTAAAACCAAAGATGAAAACTTGAAAATAAAATCCACATAAATTACTTCAGATTGTTTAAAAAATTAAAAAATAAAACATTTTTAAATTTTGCATTCTATGGCTCTAAATTTCTAAACCTCTGATTGTGGAAATGCAGTAAATCAATTTGTCAGAATGTGTCTCATTCAGAATGAGATCCAGGTTAGCCTAACTCTGCCTAACTCTCTAGACCACAAGGGCATGCTATGTCCTATCAGCTAAGTCAAAAAATTCTCATCCTTTGTATGTAAAAACACAAATATCCCTTATCAGAATCGAAAGCCCTTGATATTGATGTTATTGTTAATTCTCTGTTACAGCAAGGTGTTTTGAAGCCCTGGAGTGAGCCCGTATAACTCGCCTGTTAAATCCTGCTCCCAAGCCTGATGTCACGTGGCGAGTTACACAAGACCTCATGTGGAAGCTGTGTTTCAATGTTGAGTTTTTCCTGTTTCTAATACATTAATAGCTTCACACCATGCGTGAGCGTGGTACATTTGCGCTCAGCCTTTTTCAGTGTTCAGCCACTATTTTCATTTACACAAAGAGATGCCAGCTGACCTGGACACATCTGCCAAAGGGCTACGTTGGCCCAGTGTTTTCTTGTGTGGTGAGAGGAGGCTCTGAGACTCTTTGCAAGAGTTCCATGTCACAGACGACGCCAGTCAGAAGCTTGCTGCTGAACTGCAACCTTGAGACTGTTGGAACATGTAGCTCACAAAGGGATCTAGGTTCCAAGTACAACATTGCACGTATGTAAAACAAAGTCAAATGTTTGGGTTTTCTTATCAAAAGGACAGGGAAGGCTGTCGGATGGCTGGATGGCATTCTCAACTGCCCGCTACAAAACAGCTCAGGGCTGTTCGTTGAACATTCAATCCATGTTGACTCCTGGGACCCATACTCATGTGACACACACACACACACACACACACACACACACCTGAGACTGTTTCTGCATTTAAACATTTAAAAAACAGTTTCATGTTCCTCTCTCCAGCCCTGGGTCTGCCAGACTATAATAAAACTTTACCACCTGCCCACTAACACTCTGGGGGTGGCACAGGAATATGCTGGCTACCCGCACGTGTCTGCGTGTAGTGGCTGAGTGCTGCTCTTTGGTAGCAGATGCCGAATGATTGGTCTTGTCACACCTTTTGGTTTTTGCACATGGCACATCAGGTGAAATGGGTATTATCCAACATTGAAACACAACAGATGATGACTCTGCATAACCACTGCAGAAGTGGTTATGAAACTATTCTCTGTGCTACCACAAATTTGACCATTAAATGCTCCACCGCTCTTAATACAATTGCTCATGCTCTACACCGTCTGCTAAATTGACACCATTCCCTTTACCTGAAAATCATGATTGTTTAAAAGAAACTGTTACTTCATGTAGCATTCGATCTGATCTCTCTGATACTCCTTTGGTTAACAGTAGTTATGTTTTTATAGACGGATTGTGTTCTATGCCGGGGGATGGAGTTTTCCTGTGTGGGTATGCAGTTTGTACTCTACCAGACATGGTAACTGAAGCACATTCATTGCCATTTAATTCAGCTCAAACTCATGTGTGCATGATATTTGAAGGTCAAAGGATCACTATTTTTACAGACTCGTGCTATGCCTTCAATGTAAGATCTCATTTCTTCCTGTGCTACACCAACAGCTCTCGCAATCATCAAAAAAAGACAACGTCTCATATTGGTCTCTATGTGGAGTGTTGTCTGATATGACCTCCAAATTTTGTATACGTAACTTACGTCCTCAAATAAAGACACATCTCTCATGATGTTTGATATGACTACATAAAACCACATAAAACTACACCACTCAGATGCCTTTTGATGTTTTTTGAATGTCTCTGCAGGTCAATATTACCCATATGCCAACTGTTTGACCGGACAGAATGTTATAGGTCATTGTATATCATTTTTATGTGTGAGAAAAAATGCTAAAACTATTGACAGAATTTTGGCGCAAGAGTACTGCCTAGTATAACACGCAATTCTTACTGAAATTTGAATGACCCCATCTAAATCCACAGGCCTTTCACCCTTTGAGGTGTTAGTTATTCGGTTGACCTTTCCCCACGGCTTGGAAAATGTCTACTAACCTTTCACAGTCCACAGGTGGTGTCGATATTCATCAAGACGACTATGTATGTATAATGTTTGACGTGTTGTGTAAAATTACCTTTGCCCCACAGTAAAGCATACTTTTGTAATTCCAGGAGAGCATGTTTGCTATGACCTCAGAAGGATCGATATGGAGACATGCAAGTTGGTTAAAAGCTGTTAACAAATGAGTTCTGTCCATTCTATATTATCTCCACCTATCCTCCGGTGACAGGGTGCCCATTCAAGAATGTACCTGTACCCTGACAAGATCTGGAGCATCGGTGAACGTGTCTTAAAAGAAGAAGGAAGTCCTGTCCTGCTGGCTGACCCAACTAACACTTTACACATATACATATTTTTTTTTTCTGTATTAGCTCTAATCACAAAATCAATAATATGATTTTATGTTTTCTGTTCCTGTTACTGTGACAAAATGTTTGTAATGTGGCATGTAATGTGTAAAGAAGTGTGAATGCAATCAGGCACGAGAAAAGTGTAAGGGTGCTGTCGAGCACTTGGGGGGAATTTTTCCTCCTTAGAGGTTTTTTCCCCCCCCCTGAGTGCGAGGTTTTTATTTTTTATTTTTTTTGCTAGAGTAATCCTCTCTCTTTCCTTTGTATATTTATATGCCCAACATATTCTGTTGGGATTGATCCTCCTAGCCAAGGTGGATGGGATGAATCTAATGATGTTCATTTTTCAAATTCTGACAGTCTTACAGCTGAGTCTGATGTGTCTGGTGACTTACATATCAAATATTTCAATCAAAACACATACTATAAATATTCAGTTCTAACTGTGAAACAAATGTGCCTTACTACATCCTGTTTTATCTTCGCTCTCATGCCGCATAGCACCCTCCATCCTTTCCACCTTTTATCCAGTGCGAGAAACATATCAACATTTGTGGTGCTCTGTAGCCATCAGTCTTAGACAACACCGCTATGGCAATATTGATCCACGGCATCGCTATATTATTACTCCTTTTAACGTTACCATCATAAAAATAAACCCTTAATAGGTGTTGATAAACTAGGTGCCACTCCATATTGTAAAGATCTCCCCTATGATCTCGCTGTCCATAAAAAACAACTAATTGGCATACTGATTGTCTGGACCCCTGTACTCCTGTCAAGAGGAAGGGTCATGTAAAACGCCTCAGATACTGCTAAAGTTTCATCAGTCTGTCTGTTTACCTAAAGGTAATACATTTACAGTATGTTTTTATCGTGAGATATCAGATAAATTACCTGTAGCCCCTTATGTTAGAGGAAAGGATAGCAAGACATCTAGGTATATGTGTGCTCTTTTCCCTTATCATTGTGAAGAACTCGTTACACCCCCTAAATTGATTAACCCTAGCGAAAAGATTAACAGAATTGGTGCATGGTATACTAATAAAATGGACTTGTAAAGGACTGCCCGATACGTGTTCATTAGGCTTTCTGGTGTTTGGAGCAAACACTGTAGAAGGCCATAACTGGGTATGTGGGTTTAGGGCATTCGCTTCTCTCCCCCATGGCTGGTATAGTCTCTGCACCTTTGCTCGACTCACTGATGGAATGTACGTTAGACAACTGAGGACGTAGTTCACCATGTTTCTACTAGAACTGTAAGGGCCACTGTGAATGTCTAGTCCATATATGCCCCGTCTCGTACTAAGACCCACGTTCAAAGAGGGCTTTATATACTGCTTTCGATCTTTCTGAAATCCCGAATGAACATAAAGTTTCAACAGAGGCCAAACGATTTTGAACCCTATTTTTCCTAGATTTGGAATGACAGAGATGTGGAATTTCACAGAACTAAGTCTCTACCGCCTTTCCATGTTTGTCAATGCTACAACTGAAACCATTAACTCTAATAAGGATGAACTGATCCCACATAGATTAAAGAGTACTTTTGATCTGATGCTAGCTAAAGAAGGAGGAGTGTGTGCTATGGTTGGTGAACATTGTTGTACATATGTACCCACTAATGATGCTCCCGGTGGTAACATTTCGCATGCTTTAGAAAAAACGAAAAAGGTCACTGAGGAAGATAAAACCACTTGGGGTCTTTGGTGGGACTTATTCGGATGGTTTTCCCCTTACGCATCTGCCATCCTCCCTATTATTGTGGCTCTCATCTTTATCTTTTTATTCAGCCTCTGTATTTGTGCCTGTATTTGTTGTAGAATAGCTTCGGTTCAAGATTCTGTAACTACAGCTATTTTTAGCTCTACTCCAATTGGCCATTCCAACCATGGTTCTTATCCTGAGGTAACCCATTCGGACCCCATTGACATTTACATTAATAACCAAGCCATGGTTTCAAGCCATGTGTGTTCTAATCTGTACACAAAACAAGTATTTTGTTGATTCACTGAGATATATGAAATAATGTCTGTAACATTGTGCCATATCTTTCAATAATTTATTTTTTTTTATTTCAAAAGAATTTCTAGAGTCTATCCTTCAATACTTCCAGACACCATGGACTTCTCAGCAGGTAAGTATCTGTATTTTAAACAATTAAATAGTTAAATATAAATTGAAATACAATGTTTATGTAATTATCCATTTGACAATGATATAAACCTAAAACTAATCTTTCTGAGTACAATAATCATCCTTATCGGTTCATTATGTAATCTGGTACGATGCTTTATCAACATTTTTAATATTCATTACATTTATATTACAGTGCAAGGCCGAGTTATGCTCATCTGATTCTAGTGTATAGGTAATTAAAATTGGTCTCTTAGAGCTGTGTAGTGATCTAAAAAGGGGGGAATATTAAGTTTTTAAAAGTATGTTTTATTTGTTTTACTGTTTTGTAGATAGAGTCATAAATATTTCTGATGATGAGATTCCCGAAACAACCTCTCATGACTTTTGAATCTGAGCTCCACACGTAAGTCATAACATTAAATTATGAATGTTTAATTTGTCTCTTAGATCTGTGTAGCAAGCTAAAAGGGGACTGTTAAGTTAAAATAGTATAGTTTATTTGCTTTACTGTTTTGTAGACAACAACGAGTGAATATTTCTGATGAACTTCATGCTGAAGTTTGAACAAAATGGTTTGTCTTAATATCTGCAGTAGTAGTGTACAAGCCATTTCTTCCTCATTTATTTATTAACTTTTATTGTATGCCTAAATGCAATAAAAGTTATTTGCCAGATTCAGATGCTCCTAATCAAATTATTATAAAGAATGAGTTGGTTACTGATCAGCAAAGACTGTACTTTCATTTCTAATATAATGCATTTAATATGGAAAATATTCTCACTGAAATATTTGAGAGACTTTTTTTACACTAGTTTACACCTAAATGTCTAATATTCTGTTCTCTTGGAAATATGACTTAACTGTTCAATTATTCTGGAACCTTTAAAAATAACTCTAAACCTGCTTCTAAACCTTTGGCTTGTAGTGTATATGAGTGCTCACTGTCATAAACCCATATGAGGAAATAAAAAGTAATCATTTTGACTCCAGATCAGGAGAGGGTAAAGACAGACTGGTGATCTGATCTTTCTAATATATATATACGTTAGATAATGCCTCTCTGGGGCCATGTTGGAATGTTCCCAAGTGGAAGAAGAACTCCTAAGCATTACATCACCCAAATTACTCTTTTATACTCTTTCCATGCCAACGTGCTCTTTGGCTGACAAAGACATTCACAAAACATATTTGACAATTGAGGCCTAATTCTAAAATCACCAGATACCAAATGTACAACAGTATTGTCTTGCTGCCACCACAAAATAAAAATGTTTAAACCTTAAGTAATGTAGTCACGGAGGGTGACATGCCCTTGTTACTCTACATTAAGGGGTGGTACCACCGATATTAATCTTTGCCCTACACCTATTAAGATAATGACGGTTTGGTGATGATCTTTGACTTGGCTCAGGAATGTTAGACAGGCATGTGTCGTGTGTGTGTGTGTGTGTGTGTGTGTGTGTTTTATTTTTTGTGTGTGTGTGTGTGTGTGTGTGTGTGTGTGAGAGGGGGAGAAAAAACAAAAAAACAAAAACAAAAAAAATATGTGTGATGGTGTGTGTGTGTTGTGGTGGGGGTGTGTGTGTGTGTGTTTGTTTTGAAAAAAAAAACACAAAAAAAACCCAGAGGAAAAAAATAGACAGAAATAATCACAAGTCACAGCGTTTGTCTAAGAAGTAAAATAAGGACCTATTACCACAACTTAATTAGATGTGTGATTCCAAGTAAAAATTCTAATTTATTGAATTGATTAAATATTTAAAGTTGTAAACATTGATTTGATGAGCAATGCTTTATATCACAAGGTCTTATGGTGAAAAAAGTAACAGTTTAGTAATGTATTGATTTTTAAAATACATTATGATATTTTTTCAAACCAAATTAAGGTTTCACAGTTTTACTGTGTTTATAACACTGATGCTGTGTTCCCTTTCAAAGGGATTCAAATGAATGTGTTTAGCATAACACCGCCCTTTGCGCGCGTGGAACAGTATCTGAAGCTTGTGTAAAATCATGCTTCTAAGTATAGGCCAGCCATGATCAGGTGACGTGGCATAAGCGTGTTGCGATATATGATATATATATATATATATATATATATATATTATATATATATATATATATATATATATATATATATATATATATATATATATATATATATATATATATATTATATATATACAATATATATTATATATATATTGTATATATATATATTGTCGCGACGGACTGACACTTTCGCGAGGGTAAAGAGAATCGCTCCTTTTCCAACTGCGCGCAGCGCACGAAACAGGGCGCCCTGCGGTGGGCTTGCGTCAACCGGAAAGGACGCCATGCCGGGGAGGACCCAACGGCGCCGCACCGTCCGGGGATTGGAGGATCGGAGGGATGAATTCCACCACTCACGACCGGATGGCGGAAATAAAAGGACGCTCTTCCCGCCCCGGAAGGTTGAGTACCGACTTCGCAAACGGTTACCGAAAGAGATCCTCGTACAGGTATTCACCCGTACTCCCTGTTAAAAAGCTGACTAATCTCTCTCTCTCTCTCTATCTCTCTCTTTCCTGGATACACTTTGGTGGAAGGCACCGACACGGAAGAGGACCGCGCCCGGCGAGACGACGCGGCAGCGCTGAGGGAATGCCCGAGAACCCCGGAGGCTTCCTCCGGGATTCCCCCCGACACGCCCCCCCACCAGCGGCCACGGCGCCAGCCCGGCCCCGCGGACCTACACACACGCCCCCGGACCTACACTCTACCAAAACCAGAATAAAGCCTGAGTTTTTTGCTCTAATTCCGTGTTCTCTGTGCATCGCGCAGTAGTTATATCATACACTTTCTGGTCAAAGGGATGATTTATGACCCTGTGCGCTGGTAATTTATGACCCCTGTCCTTCCCTGATTGACAGGTCGCCGGAGGGGTGGTGAGGGGGGGGTGAGGGGTAAACCTTTATCGGTCGTATCAGCTAATCAATCTGGCTCCTCTGTGTCTGGACATTGGGGGGGGGAGGGGGGGTGTGTGGGGAAGCAGCCCCCTCCAGCAAAATGGGGGTTTATGTTAATGAGTTTGGTTTTTTTGGCGGGGTGAAATATCGTCTGAAAAAAATAAATGTTTTTAATATGGGGGATATGCTTGTGTTACTGTGTGACTTTATTTCGTTTGTACACACAATGTTAGAAAAGCATGATGTTTGAATGTGTACATATAGGAGTAGAATATTTATTTTTGTGAAAATGATGAAAACAAATGTTGATTAGGTTTTTAAGGCCCCATGCATACCTTTGAATAAAAAGTTTAGGAGTTAAAGCAAAGTTTAAAAAAATAATCTGATTAAAAAGTTTCGTTGTATATTTTACCACGACTTCTAAAACAAAGATCCTTACGAGGAAAAAGTATTAAAAGATCTGTTTAAAAAGAATCCGTATTACCAGGCTTCCAAAACACATAAAACTTTAGGCTGTAAAAATGGTGAAAAGAGCAGTTTAAAAAGAATAGCGCGAGATACATGACTTCTAAACAAAGATCCTTACGAGGAAAAAAATGTTAAAGTGTCGTCTAAAATAATCTCCGTAATGTTTAAACTAGGAGCTAAGTATTTTCCAGAGATGTATTCCATTCGATGTGGAAAGCCGTATGAAGTTGAAACGAAACCCCACCTCTCACCTCACTAAACCCCCGCCACACATACGTGTATTCAGACACTCCCTCTCTCTCTCTCTCTCTCTCTAAACACACCCCACACACGGGGGTCTCAACATGGCCAGTACTTTCTGTCAACTGTCAATCACGGTGGAAGAAGTAGATGTCAATCACGGTCTTCCGGACCTGACGTTTCTCTAGGCCTGGTTAATTTATGATCCTTTGTTTCTTCGTGACCAAGAGTTTTTTTTATGACCAGGGGTGGTGGGGTGGTGGGGGTAACCCTATCCACTGTATGAGCGGGTCATTTTGGCCCCTGTATGTCTGTGTTGTGTCCTTCCCCTCCTGGGGGTGTGTGTTTTGTGTACTGTGGGGATCTCCCCCAACAAATGTGTTTATGTTAATGATACTGTTGTGAAACGTGTTTCTCCCCTGAATTAATCACACACAAATGTATACCTTTTGTGGTATAAGAGAGTGTTTGTTTCTGAAATTATTTTTGTGGTATTGTCTGAAAAGAATATCAATGTTTAATACGGACATGTGTTTTTAGTTACTGTGTGGGTTGTTTCATATGTGTTAACATATTGTTATAAAAGCATGATGGTTGAATGGGGATATATAGAGCAGATTGTTTGCTTGTGAAATAAATGAAAACAACTGTTGATTACATGTTTGGGAGAACGGATGACTTTGAATAAACATTTACTGAAATAAAACCCCTGAAACAGATAAACCATCGATATGGCCAAAGAAATGTAAAAAATGTTTTTTACATACATTCTAAACATAAACCTTTGGGAGGTAAAAAGCGTTTAAAAGTGCTGTTTAAAAGAATGGTGCAGTTTGTTTCCATCCTTGGGGGATAGGTGCAGGGAGGGATTGCTAACAATAGTGGTTACGGTCTGAATTACCAAGTAGGGGTAGTTTAGTAATGTTGAGAGCTACTGTACATTAATCTATATTTACTCAACATTACTACACTACCCCTACTTGGTAATTCAGACCGCAACTCCATATTGTTAGTAATTCCTCCCTGCAGCTCAGCCTGTCCACAAGGATCGTGAGAGGGTACACTCAGAAAGGTTAGGTTTAGGCAATACATGGGGGCTCACTTTGTTTGAGAGGTGGTGAAGATAAAGACGTGTCGTTGGAGTGTAGTAATATAGATATCAGCAGGAATGGCCTGCTTGAGCTGAGTGAATGAAAATCAGTATGCTAAAAAATTATTAGCAGTAATCAACACACCCAAATGCATCCTATAAGAGATTAATCAGATTCTTAGACAACATAAACTCAATACAACATAGTCTCAATACTAAGCTCAATACTAGAACAATCAGATTCTTAGACAACATAAACTCAATACTACAACACGAATCTGCACAAAATTACACGGGCACACACAATATCTGTGATAGCCATAGACATGAGTTGGTAAGTAGAAGGCTGTGGATGTAGAACAATTTTAAAGATTGCTGGGTGAGGGGCATGACACTTCTAACTGCCTGTTTTAAACCTGCCTAATTTGAAGGGTGAGAGAATGATCTGTCATACTCATTCAGTGTTCACGATGTCCTCCCAAGACCCTAGTAGCATAGACTTGGCGGTCTGAAAATTAAGCTTAATTTCTGACAGGGGTTTGAATGTTTTCAGATAGAGTGTATATATTTATAAGCAAAATGCTCAAGTACAGGTCTAATACACGACTCCCAGACTATTGTGGATGTTTTAAAACTTGTTGTATGTAAAAGTTTGTTCAAAGTAATCTGACATATAATTCCGCAGCCTGTGGTGAAAATATGGAAACACGTGCCATGCAAGAAGTCAGACAATGAACTCAATAGTCATATCTGTACTTCTGATACTTTTCTGGTGGAACACATCATGGCTCCCTATATGGTCACATTCTGGATTCTTTTACTGTATATATTTCGTGACATCAATCCTCCGCATGAACATATTTTTAACATGAATCCACCAAAAAGAGTGTTCAAGTTCATTTGAAAAATCATCACCATTACCAAATGCAGTAAAATTACAAGATCATTGAGTATCACAATCCACTGCTCAAAACCGTTTCATCTACTTGGTTTTCATATGGCTCGTATCCATCATTGCAAATATTGTAAATTTAATTTCAAATACTCCTGTCTGTCTTGCCTCTATATCATACCTTCTGAATCTGCATGCGAAAGTGTTTATTTTTAAAATGGAGCCTCAATGCCTATGGAAATGGTCATCAATTTCTTCTGAAGACATCTGTGGAAGAAATAGCCTTAACATGAGCTATATTTCTTAATTGACTGTGAACTTAATCATAGATATAATCTAAACAGATGATGTGCTTTTATTTTCCTTACTCCTGCACTGCCTGATCTTGGAAGATTTAACATGTTTGACTTGTTTTTCAACTAGGGTGCTGGTGGAGTGCATGGTGGAGTCCATATACCTACATTCATACATTATGTTAGATACCACACTCTCCTAGGTTGAAGATACTTCATAAAATAATAATGAGCTGAATAAAAAAAACCTGAATATGAAAATGAATCAAGACAGATCCAAATAAACAATGAAAGTTCCAATGAAAAGTAAAGCTACACGTTCTCTTCCTTCTAACTTGTTCAGTACTTGTAATACAGATTAAATTTGTGTGGGCAGATGATGTAAACTATGGATCTGGTCCAATGTTATTTGGGAACAAAGAGCAAGCTGAATTTTCTCAACACAAACTTTTGTGTAGTTTGTTATCAGACTGTCTAGATGTAGATCCCACATCTGTTGAACGAAGATTTCCTCTCCCCGTGCTGTAATGATGGCTGGAAACTAGGACCTAATGGCACATACTACTGTAGAAAGGCCATATAGAACTTAGAGAAATCTCATTTAGCGCTTTGGGAATGAAGTCACAGTTGCCTTTTATTCTAATCACAACCAGAGCAGTTATATTGTTTCTGAGTTTAGTCTTTGTTTAGAATTTTTGATGCTGAAGAAGCAAAAATCTAAGGAACACTTAACATTCAGACTAATGATTTGCAATGTCTCGAAACACAATGTTTGAAAAAGAATCATGGATAACAAGGTTGAAAAGGTAGAAAGGGTTCTATGAATTAGTTAATGGCTCTCTCATTCTATACATCACTATTAAAGTAGTGCTTAAAACAGATACATAGCAGACAAATATACATATAGGCAGTTTTTATTTTGTACACGCATACCAACTTAATCTTCACCTATCATCATTACCTGTTAACGAAATCTGTCACCACTTAATAAAACAGTTTAAGTCACTAACCAAAATAAGTATACAAACTGACGCTAATGAAAAAGAACAAAAACAATGAACCTTTCTTAAAGAAATCCCCCAAATTCTCTGACCAAGTATATGGCTGTGCCATCTGTCTGTTAAATAAATGCCAGTCCTTCAGGCTGAAAAGAAGGATCAAAATATTCTGCAGTAGTTTGGCATTGTGACTCAAAAAGTTGTTTTCATTTGACATCTGTCTACTGTCCCCAAATGCTGTACAATACTGATAATGCTCTTACACTTAAGAGGGCTGAACGGCAGACCTTGTTAAATAATATTATCATGTTTTTCATTATAATATCTTATATTTGATCAAATATATTCTTATATATCTCAAATTACTTTCTGCCTTTTCTTATATGTTGACATGGTAGAAGACGTGTCAATGGGCAATGCTGTTGTGAAGATGACCCTGCAAGCACGTGTCTTGGAACGGCTTGACTACTGACCTTAATCCTTGTACGTCAATTTTTATTTTTAGTTTGAACAAATGGTTTGACTTAATATCCGCAGTGGTAGTGTACACTTCATTTCTTCCTAATTTGTTATTAACTTTTAGTGCATGCCTAAAAGGAATAAAAGTTATTTCCCAGATTCAGATGCTCCTAAACAGTTGTTATAAGTATGAGTTTGTAAGTGATCGACAAAGTCTGTACTATCTTTTCTAATATGATGCATTTAATATGGAAAATATATTTTCATTGAAATATTTCAGAGATTTTTTTTTACACTAGTTTACACTAAATGTCTAATATTCTGTTGTGTTGGAAATTTGCCTTAACTGTTAAAATATTTTGAAACCTTTAAAAATAATTTGCGTGTTCTATAACTTTGGCTTATAGTGTATATGACCGACACTGTCATAAATACATACGAGGAAATAAAAGTAAAAATTTTTGACTCCAGATCAGGATTGGGTAAAGACATACTGGTGATCTGATCTATATTATATATATATATCCTCTCTGAGGATCATGTCGGTATGTTCCCAAGTCAAAGTACTGTAGAACTCCTAAGCATTAGGTCACCTCATCCTACTCTTTCCATACCATCGTGCTCTTTGCCTGACAAAGCAATTCACATTCTATGTCAAAACATATTTGACAGTTGGGGTCTAACTCTAAATCACCAGATACCAAACCTATGACAGTTTTGTCTTGTTGCCATCACAAAATAAAAATGCTTAAAACTTAAGTACTGTATTCACGGTGGTGTGAACATTTGTCACTCTACATTAATGGTGGGGATCCTTATAGACTGCGGAACAGAAATGTACTCAAGCGTCTCCACTGATTTATTTCATAGAAGTACAAACCATTTTTTTAAATTATTTTTTTACCATTATGGACGATACACCCGTTTCTTTTAAACACCATTTTTAAATGCTTTTCTACATCCTAAATAAAACCCTCGGCCTTAAGACACGGTTCTTTGGAGTTTTTGACACCCTGCTCAGGGTTAAAGATCAACGTCTTTACTATATCTTCATGAATAAATTACCAAACTAACATCTTGGGTTTTTTTTTTCTTGGAGCAGAAGTCAGGTTCTTTCTCATTTCAACAGGTCCTGTTGGTGAATACACAGCATTCATCTAGGGGTATTAGGATTTCTCGGAGCAGATATTGTAACAGATAGTTGCAGAGTTTCTTCTGTGTGTTAACTACAGCTTCTTAACACATTATTTTAGCACTGACACTCAACGGCTCTCTCTTTAATTCGTTAACATAAAGACCTTTGTTAGCGAATCTGTCATCAAAGTCCCCAGAAATCCACCGTCTCTCTCTCTCACACAGACAGATAACTGCAATGAAAGATCACACATTCAGATCAAACAGTGTTACAGAGGTCGTGAATTTACACGACTTGACTGTCAGCCAGTGGGGACATGGGATGTCAAAGCACACACAAAATCGTATGTATTTAGCGGCAGTTCTGTATAACTATACGTTGGCGAACCATTTTCCAAAATCTTGTTTATAGTTGAAACAAACTGCACCATTCTTTTAAACAGCACTTTTAAACGCTTTTACCTCCTAAAGGTTTATGTTTAGAATGTATGTAAAAACATTTTTACATTTCTTTGGCCATATCGATGGTTTATCTGTTTCAGGGGTTTTATTTCAGTAAATGTTTATTCAAAGTCACGCCGTTCTCCCAAACATGTAATCAACAGTTGTTTTCATTTATTTCACAAGCAAACAATCTGCTCTTATATACTCCCATTCAACCATCATGCTTTTATAACAATATGTTAACACATATGAAACAACCCACACAGTAAACTTCAAACATATGTCCGTATTAAACATTGATATTCTTTTCAGACAATACCACAAAAAATAATTTCAGAAACAAACACTCTCTTATACCACAAAAGGTATACATTTGTGTGTGATTAATTCAGGGAGAAACACGTTTCACAACAGTATCATTAACATAAACACATTTGTTGGGGGAGATCCCCCACAGTACACAAAACACACACCCCCAGGAGGGGAAGGACACAACCCAGACATACAGGGGCCAAAACGACCCGCTCATACAGTGGATAGGGTTACCCCCCACCACACCACCACCTGGTCATAAAAAAAACTCTTGGTCACGAAGAAACAAGGATCATAAATTAACCAGGCCTAGAGAACGTCAGGTCCGAGAAGCCGTGATTGACATCTACTTCTTCCACCGTGATTGACAGTTGACAGAAAGTACTGGCTGTTGAGGGCGTGTTGTTTTGTGGGTGTGTTTAGAGAGAGAGAGAGAGAGAGGAGTGTCTGAATACACGTATGTGTGGGCGGGGTTTAGCAGTGAGAGGTTGGGTTTCGTTTCAACTTCATACGGCTTTTCCAACCTAATGGAATACATCTCTGGAAAATACTTAGCTCCTAGTTTAAACATTACGGAGATTATTTTAGACGCGACACTTTAACATTTTTTCCTCGTAAGGATCTTTGTTTAGAAGTCATGTATACGCGCTATTCTTTTTAAACTGCTCTTTTACCATTTTTTTACAGCCTAAAGTTTTATGTGTTTTGGAAGCCTGGTATACGGATTCTTTTTAAACAGATCTTTTAATACTTTTTCCTCATAAGGATCTTTGTTTAGAAGTTGTGTAATACAAACGAAACTTTTAATCAGATTATTTTTTAAACTTTGCTTTAACTCCTAAACTTTTTATTCAAAGGTATGCATGGGGCCTTAAAAACCTAATCAACATTTGTTTTCATCATTTTCACAAAATAAATATTCTACTCCTATGTGTACACATTCAAACATCATGCTTTTCTAACATTGTGTTTACACAAACGAAATAAAGTCACACAGTAACACAAGCATATCCCCATATTAAAAAACATTTATTTATTTTCAGACGTATTTCACCCCGCCAAAAAACCAAACTCATTAACATAAACCCCCATTTTGCTGGAAGGGGGCTATTCCCCCACACCCCCTCTCCCCCAATGTCCAGACACAGAGGAGCCAGATTGATTAGCTGATACGACCGATAAGGGTTACCCCCTCACCCCCCTCACCATCCCCTCCGACGACCTGTCAATCAGGAAGGACGGGGGTCATAAATTACCAGCACAGAGGGTCATAAATCATCACTTTGACAGAAAGTGTATGATATAACTACCAGCGCATCCCGCTACTATATATATATATATATATATATATATATATATAAATGGCACCTGTGAACCACGCCGGCAAGCTTATTATCTTCAGCGAGACTGGTGACGATAGTTCTGAAAGATGCATATCTCCACATAGGAATATTGCTCCAGTCACAGGAAGGTCCTGAGGTTTGCATTTGGAGAGAACAAATACCAATTTCAGGTTCCTCCCTTTCCAGCTACCTTTATCCCCACCTTCACAAAGTGCATGGATGCTGCTCTGGCTCCCTAAGCGCTCCAGGGCATAAATGTATTACTAAACTACCTGGACGACTGGTTAATTCTGGCATGATCCAGGGAACTGGTGGTTCAACATCGAGATGTTGTTCTCACCCACATGAGGCAGCTTGGGGCTTAGGTTGAACCTCAAGAAAAGTATGCTTTCTCCAGTGCAGAGGACAACGTTTCTAGGGGTTATATGGGATTCTACTATGATGAGAGCGTTTCTATCCCCAACATGCGTAGGATCGATCCTATCAACTTTGAGCAAAGATAAAGCTAGGTCAGGGCGTCCCACCAATCTCTATGAGAGACTGTTGGACCTTATGGCAGCAGCAGCCAATGTCATATCGTTGGGCCTATTGCACATGAGACCGTTTCAGTGGTGGCTGAAAAGTCGGGGGTTTCATCTGAGGATGAAACCTCTGAGAGTAATCAGTGACATGCAGCGATACCTACATGCTCTGAGATGGGGTGTCCACAGTTTCTAGCCTCGGGTCACACTCTAGGGGCAATCTCCTTATCGCAAGACGGTAATACCAAACATGTCCCTCACAGGCTGGGGTCCAGTCTTTGATGGCTGTCCAGCTCACGGTCTTTGGAGCAGCCCTCATCTGGAGTGGTATATAAATCGCCTAGAGATGCGGGCTGTATTCATAGCACTGATATTCTTTCTTCCTCAGTTGAGAGGTCACCATGTGCTAGTTGTGTCAGACAACACAGCAGTGGTCTTATATATCGACGACCACAGAGGGTTACGTTCACGCCCCCTATTCAGGCAGACACAACTAATCCCTTCGCCCGGGCAGAGGGAAAGTTTTTGTCAGTGAGTGCAATGTACATTCGGGCAGCCAGAGATAATGCGGGGAGACATCCTCTTGAGGCAGGGGCTGAGGCCCGGGGGTTGGAGGCTCCATTCAAAAGTGCTGGAGTCTATATGGCAGTGATTCAGGCCAAGTGGATGTTCATGTGTTCGCCTCTGAGGAGACACACTGCCTGCTGTGGTTCGCCCCTCACTCCCTCCTGCGCCATTTGGGGCTGGATGCCATGGTGCACACGTGGCCGAAGTAACGTCTATATGCCTTTCCTCTGATCGCGCTGTACCCACAAGTTCAAGCGAGAGTTCGCCAAGACCGTCTACATCTGCTGCTAGTAGCACGTCAAAGGCCAACTCGAATATGCTTCCCTGAGATAAATTCCCTGCTCGACGGTACTTCTTGGGAGATTCCCATCAGCAGGGATCTACTGTCTCAAGCCGGAGGGCTGATTTATCACCCTCCGTCAGAACTATGAAGACCGTGGGTCTGGACCCTAAGGGCACCGACTTATAGATTCTGGACTCACAACTGAGGTTGGAGAGACCATGTTAAACGCTAGAGCACCATCCACAAGGAAAGGTATGTACTCAGGTGGTGGCTTTTTGTCTTGTGGTGTGAGGAATGTCAACTAGACCAAGTGAACTGCACAATAGCTACAGTCCTGGAGTTCTTACAAGAATGTATCTCAGCAGGATTGGCTCCTGCTACAATCAGGGTTTACGTGGCCACCGTTTTGGCCAGCCACGCCCCCTTTGATGGAGGCTGGATTATATTCCTAAGGTGCCTACACCGGAAGCCAACCCTGTGGTCTTGTAAGCTTTCTGCCCTCCTCCCGTTCCTCACACCTGAACTAGAGTGGATGCACCTTCTGCGTACAGTAAGGGCTCTCTCTACTTACGTCCACCGCTCTGGCAAATGGTGTAAGTTGGAACATCTGCTGGTCTGCTTTTGCGGCGACTGTAAAAGGTGATACTGTGTCAAAGCAGCACATCTCTAATTGGATAGTGGAAGCAATCTCTATGACTTACGAGGAGCGCGTGGCATCTTCGCTTCCGATAATCGAAGGCTGGCGGCATTGTTTACAGGTGCCATATATATCATGTGATGCGCTTAATTGCCACGTCACCTGATCATGGCAGGCCTATAAGTAGAGGTATTACTTTACACAAACTGTTTCTCACCTGCTGATAAATCATACCCGACATTGTTTAGATCTTTATCGTTTAAGATTATTTGTTTGTGGTTAGTTTCATTACATTGTGCTGAGCTGATTTTATTTTGTTTACTTTTGCTTTTCTTCAGTTTGGGGTCATGCTGTGACTTTATCCGCGGTATACGACGGTCCAACTGCTCAGCATTCACTTTTTGGGTTCTGTGACTGGAAATCAGAGAGCTACCTTCAACTCCAGCAGCAGATACATGACCGTTGTTTTCTCCACTGACCACAGCGTGACTCCACAAGGTTTTCGGCAGAATGGGCTTTCATAGGTAAGTGTTATTTAATCTCATTTCAACTCCATTTATTTTGTTTATGGACAGTTCAGTGAAAAAATGTGACAAAATAAATGTGATATAAATCCATCCATCCATGCATCCTCAACCACTTATCCGTAATCGGGTCACGGGGGTAGCAGCTCAGCAAGGGTCCCCAAACGTCCCTTTCCCGAGCCACATTGACCAGTTCTGACTGGGGGATCCAGGCGTTCCCAGGCCAGTGTGGAAATATAGTCTCTCCACCTAGTCCTGGGTCTTCCATGAGGTCTCCTCCTGCGCTAGACGTGCCTGCCAAGCTCCTGAGAAAACCCATTTTGGTCACTTGTACCCACAATCTAAATGAATATATAAATGAATATATTAATAAATAAATAATATGCATTTACCAATGACAGTGGTAGAAAACACTACAGAACATACTGTTAAAACAAAAATAATCAACTTGGATGGTAATAGCAGCTCGCGTTCAATAGCCTGTTGAAGACTGCAGCATTAGGAGAACTGTCTTCTCTGGGTTCTGATTCAGGATAAATACATTTCAAAAACCATCACAGAAAACAGGTCACCGCGAAGGAGACTATCGTTTTGTTCAGAAGAGTGAAAAAGAAAGTGTATAAAATGATTAACAGAACTGTTCCCCCCCGATGGAGTAACTGTTTTGTAATATATTGATTTTTAAAATACATTATTATGATTTTCCTCAACCAAATCAAGCTTTCACACTTTTACTGTGTTTATAACACTGATACTGTGTTCCCTTTCATAGGAATTCAAAGCGATGCATTAAGCATAACAGCGCCCTTGCACACGTGACCAGTATCTGAAGCTTGTGTAAAATCATGCCTCTATGTATAAGCTTTGGCCTTGGGGAGGCGCCACAGTCTGCTAAGAGGTCTGATCTAAGAATGATCATAAAAGCAAAGCAGGCAAGGAAGGAACTGTCCTGAAGCCGTATCAGATATGCCCCCAGTGCTACTGTGGGGCCTGCCCTAGCCAAGGCCAAAACACGTTTTCAGTCTTCTTTGGTCAGCGAGCTGTTACAAGGCGGCCGAAATCTGATGCTTTCCCTCCAACAGAATGTGGAAAAGCTAACATCACTGAAAGATCATTTGGCAGCGTAGAAACTAGTACAAACGTGTCTCCATGGGTTCTATCTACCAAAGAAAGAAAAGGTTACCAGGTCCAGTTCAGAGCTGGCTGGCTAGTGATAAAGTTGCTACCGAGGCTACCATATCAACACTGAAGAGGTTCTGTTCTGGAGCATGCTCTCTCTCTGCTTGCACCCGATTACATAGCTCACATGAAGACTACTTTCGAGTATCTCACTGCGATCGTGATTCAATTAGAGAATAAATGTGAGAATTTGGAGTCGCGGTCCTGTGCAATAATGTTAGGATAGTTGGAGTTCAGAGGGCCTGAAACATGTACAACTGCTGCTGTAGCGGCCTTGTTAAAAGAGGCTTTTGGTTTGTAGAAGGAGCCAGTTTTGGACCCGTGCCCCGGACCCTTCAGCGAAGCCCAAGCCTGGTGAATGACCACGAGCTGTTGTGTGCAGATTCCACTATCACAGTGACTGTTTTGACATTTTACTTCATACATGAGAGCTCCAACGGATTAAAGTGAGGGATTTGACTATCTCCGTTTCCCTGACTACACAGCCAAGATAGCCTGGGCTCGGGCTGCATCTAACGAGGTTTGGTGTCAACCTCGTGGTATTGATGGCGCTTCGCTGTGGAATACTTCACCCAGCTCGGCTTCGCATTAAATATAACCCGTGTTCAGAAGGACTTTATTTCAGCGGAGGAAGCAGGAGACTATGTTAAACTCTTGATATCGGGATGAACTACATCACCTACACAGCGGCGTCTTTTTTGCTCTTCTTTTATTTTTATTTTTTGCGCACTTGGCCTTCCAACTCTACCGGATTCATTGCTCCTAAATCTACTTCTGTATTAATGTGGTTCTCTGTTTTGATGCTCTGACTGGGTTAGAGTTTCTTTTTATTTAATTTTATTAGTGTTTTTCCTCTGCTTTACGTTCTCCACTGTTATATTATTTGTTATCGTCTTTAAAAGGTTAAGAACATTATATTGTTATTGTCTCAGGCTGTTTATCAGACTTGAAGTCAGTAGGGGCCTTTTCTCTTACTGGAAATTTTTGTTTTGGAAATTTTGTTGGTTAGTTCAGCTTACTCTCTGAGTTGTTCTAACTTTGTGGAGAACTTTTGGTTTTTGTTTGAAATTTTTTGATTTATGGAGACTTTGGGTGTGTGTGTGTTTGGGGTGTAGGGTGTTCTATCTTAACAGCACATAAAGTTAACATTTTTAAAATAACTTAATAACAAAAACTAACTTCTACAGCCTGTGTGTGTGTGTGTGTGTGTGTGTGTGTGTGTGTGTGTGTCGTACAGCTGCTCCGATGTGTAAGGACCGATGTGGCAGCAGCAACAGCAGATGCTCCTGTGAGAGTTCATGTGAACGATATGGAAGATGCTATCAACGATTATTATGGTAACGATCATTTCCGTTTATTATTTTTAAATAGTCTGTCTGTCTGCCTGTGTATCTGTTCTCTCTGTCTCTCGATCTGTCTGTCTCTCAATCTTTCTGTCTGGCTGTCTGTCTGTTTTAGACCTGTTGGAGTTTGGGGTATAAACTGAAAATTCTAGTGTTTATTGTATTTATTAAATTTTTCAGATTATTGTTACCATGTGACACCAACTCCCGTACCAGGTGAGTTCTTTACCTTAGCTTGGGTCAGCATGTGTCCTCTTTTACAATTTCAATTTAACTAACCAAATAACTAACTAACTAACAGTAACATCTTGCCCTCTGTTTAAAACTCATAATTACAGACAATTTAATTAGATATTTTACATTTATTTTACATTTTATCCTAGAATATTGATTATATTTGTCCTCATCATTGGATATTTTAAGGATAAATGTATTATATGCATTTTTTTATATTTGATAAATATAAATATATTGATTGGTGTTTTTATTTTTATTTTATTATTACTATTATAGTTTGTTAAAAATCAGCAAGCAATGTTTAATTTTACATTTAATAATAGTGTGTGTGTGTGTGTGTGGGTGTGGGTGTGTGTGTGTGTGTGTGTGTGTGTGTGCGTGTGTGTGTGTACACTCTACAGCCTGTGGGGGAGTCTTTACGGCTCAGGCTCCATCTCCAGCCCTTACTACCCCAGTTATTACCATGAGAACGTGTATGTGTGTGGCAGCTCTCGGCTCCAGCAGGACAGACCGTCTTCCTCTCGTTCCAGGACTTAGAGTCGTCCATTTTCCCAAATTTTACTTTCACTGTATACATTTACTACTTATTCAAATTACATCTGAATTATCACAGGAAATCATTTATTTATTTATTTATTTATTTATTTATAATAAATTCATAAATACTTTTTCAGTAAAACAATTTTTATGATGTTTCCTTTGCTGAGTGAATTAATCTATTTATATTCAATATAAATGTACAGTTGTGGTCGGAAGTTTACATACACTCATCATGGACTTGTCACATGTCATGGACAGTAACGGGCTTTCAAACATTTCTTTGAACTTTTCTTTTCTGGGGCAGAATGATTGTACAACATACATCTTGGTTCACAAGTTTTTATTTATTTGGGGTTTTCTGTGATCAACACAGGGTCACAGGTCAAAAATATATACATACAGCACACCTCATGTTTAGTTTAATGTTCCTTAGCAAGTGTCACCTCGAGCAGACGCTTCTGGTAACCATCCAGCAGCTTCTGTCGGAATTCTGGATGGATGTTTTGCCATATTCACATTATATTTACTTTAATTAAAAGGGGGTATTTCAGCAATAAAAACATCTTGCTATGACTTTTTAATTATATGATTTCTTTAACTTCATCTTTTAATATTTTTTGTTAATTGTAGATATGAATTGAATTATTTGTTTTCATTTTAGTAAATCCATTGAGTGCTCTACTTATTTATCTGTCTGTCTATATCTGTGTTTGTGTGTGTGTTTGTTTGTGTGTGTGTGTGTGTGTGTGTTTGTTTGTGTGTGTGTGTGTGTGTGTGTGTGTGTGTGTGTGTGTGTGTGTGTGTGTGTGTAGTCTGGAACGCTGCTGCACCTGTGATTATGTGAATGTGTATGATGGTCCCTCCACCGCGTACCACTTGATAGGAAAGCTCCTGTAAAGAAGACCACAAACCAATGGGCTTTTGTTTTTTTTTCCTTCTACATCACCATGATGTTCAAGAGTGACTACTCTGGGGTTGGCGTTGGCTTTAAAGCCTACTTCAGTTCCTCCCTACACCCAAAACCCAGGTACACAGTCCATTATAAAATAGAGTTATAGGAAACACAGAGTTTGATGAGAACACTTTCCTCTGAGTGTGTTACGCTGCTCTGTGTCTCTGCATGAGCAGTGGTATGTGAACCTTCAGGTGTAGCATGTCTTAGCCCTCACCTTCCCTGGTTGGTAGCTGTTTTTTGCATAAGAGAGAGCTAGCTGGTGGACCAAAACTAAATTATGTATAAAATGGTTGTAATTCTAAAAGAAAAAGAAAAGCAGCACAGTACACAAATAAAACCAGCTAGTTGAAGCCAAAGCCTCAAAAAGGCTTAGATTTTTTTGGTCTTTTTTGGGTTTTTATTTCATTTCCAGACTTGACCTTGCCTTGGCCTTGACTCCCTTAAGACTCAGTTTTGACTTGATCTTGGCTGGTTCTGGTCTTCAACTTGTCTTGGAGTTGGCAATGTATGTCTTAAATAGAGCGTACAGACAATTCTTTATGTGGCCAAAATTCAGGTGATGTGCTCAAATCCTTACAACCAAGAAAGACTATCTGCCAGAAAAAATCACCTAAAAATTAAACATGTTTTAATGCACCAGCAGTAGTTGGATATTCATCATATATTACTAGGGGCAAAGACCGAAGAGGCATAGGCACCCTTATTCTTATTCTGTGTCGTTGTCTTCTTCTTTTTTGTGTCTATGGCAGCCCATAAAACCATCTGGTAAACATTTGTGACATTTATACAGTGATTGGGGAGAGTCTAGGTAACATTCTTACCAAATTTGGCCAAGTGCTGCCAACAATCTAGTCCCACCATTGTGTCAAAATTTTGGCCTAATTTGGAAGTATATTTATGGTCATAACTTTTGAACGGCGTCCACAACTTAAAAAGCCATACATCCCTGGATTCCATGGGTTGAGATGAGTTCCTACAAATTTTGTCCAATCATCACCAAATTTGGCAGTCATCATCTTCAGAGTATGCATCACAAAATGTATCAACAGAATTTTGAATTCTCCAGATGTTTTGCCCATAATGAGCCAACGAATCTGACAGCGAAGCTGCCAAACAAGAACAAGAAGTATCTCAGCAATGCCCACTGACAGTGAATTTTGTAGGCAACTTCAGAAGCATGACCCGAGGCTATACAACAGATTTAGTGACAGCACCACTTACTGGACAAAAGTTACAACAACATTCTTAAAATGTTTATATCTAACTGCATTTTTGCTACTCCTCCTCCAAATTTTGTCCAATCTTCACCAAATTTTTCTTACATTATCATGGGACCTGTCTGATCAAAGCTTATCAAAGGAATTTTGATTTTCATAACAGTTCTCCTGTAAAGCACTGACAAATGCCAAAAACAGGATGTGAGTGTGTATATCAGCAATGCATCAATGTATCATGAAACTTGATAAGTATCTTCTGTACTATGCCAGCAATATACCCAAGACGTTTTATGTTAGTGCCACCTTGTGGTCAAGAACTGTAAAAACTTTTAATTATTACCTTATATCATTAAAAGAATTTGTGCAAAATTCATAGGTAATTTTCCTATAATTCATTAGAGTATGCTGATGTGAATGCACACCAAGGTCTGAAATTCAAGTATGCTTCCTGATGACCATCTTGGATTTTGAAAAAAAAAATTGCTACTCCTCTTACAAATTTTGTCCAATCATCACCAAATATGACCATCACCATATATATAAATAAGAGTAAGTCTCACAAAACTTCCAAATGGTTTGCCAATAATCTGCCAACAAATCTGATAACAAAGCAGACAAACAGGAAGTGAGGCTGTATCTCAGCAACGACTTTGCTCAATGACACAAAGCTTGGTACACAACTTCAGGATCATGACCTGAGGCTAAGCAACACATTTTATTAAACAAATTTCACCTACTGGTCAAAAGTAACAATCACATGCTAAAAAACTAACTGCCATCTGATCACCACACTGAGGTTCTCACCCTTGTTGGTAATCACAGTCAGAGGACAAGTTGTCAATTTTGAGTAGGGACTTTGAAAGACTTTTACTATGCACAGAAGTGTTGAAGACAATCCCATAATTCTGTTTACTACAGAATATGGTGGACAGACATTTGTAAGGATGCGAAACAGAAAAGCAGGCTTATTATGTATTCAGTATGTTTTTTATTTATATATATATATATATATATATATATATATATATACAGTGGTGTGAAAAGAGTGTTTGCCCCCTTCCTCATTTCCTGTTCCTTTGCATGTTTGTAACACTTAAGTGTTTCGGAACATCAAACCAATTTAAACAATAGTCAAGGGACAACACAAGTAAACACAAAATGCAATTTGTAAATGAAGGTGTTTATTATTAAAGGTGAAAAAAATCCAAACCATCATGGCCCTGTGGCGAAAAAGTGATTGCCCCCAAACCTAATAAAACTGGTTGGGCCACCCTTAGCAGCAACAACTGCAACCAAGCGTTTGCGATAACGTGCAATGAGGCTTTACAGCGTCCTGGAGGAATTTTGGCCCACTCATCTTTGCAGAATTGTCCTAATTCAGTTACATTAGAGGGTTTTCGAGCATGAACGGCCTTTTTAAGGTCATACCACAACATCTCAATAGGATTCAGGTCAGGACTTTGGCTAAGGCCACTCCAAAGTCTTCATTTTGTTTTTCTTCAGCCATTCGGTGGTGGACTTGCTGGTGTGTTTAGGATCATTGTCCTGCTGCAGAACCAAGTTTGTTTCAGCTTGAGTACACGAACAGATGGTCGGACATTCTCCTTCAGGATCTCTTGGTAGACAGCAGAATTCATAGTTCCTTTTATCACGGCAAGTCTTCCAGGTCCTGAAGCAGCAAAACAGCCCCAGACCATCACATTACCACCACCATATTTTACTGTTGGTATAATGTTTTTTTATGAAATGCAGTGTTCCTTCTACGCCAGATATACTTGGACACACACCTTCCAAAGAGTTCCACTTTTGTCTCATCGGTCCACAGAATGTTGTCCCAAAAGTCTTGGGGATCATCAAGATGTGTTGTGGAGAAAGTGAGACGAGCTTTGATGTTCTTTTTGCTCAGCAGTGGTTTTCTCCTTGGAACTCTGCCATGCAGGCCATTTTGCCCGGTCTTTTCCTGATGGTGGAGGCATGAACGCTGACCTTAACTGAGGCAAGTGAGGCCTGCAGTTCTTTGGACGTTGTTGTGGGGTCTTTTGTGACCTCTTGGATGAGTCGTCGCTGCGCTCTTGGGGTAATTTTGGGGCCGGCCACTCCTGGGAAGGTTCACCACTGTTCCGTATGTCTTCGCCATTTGTGGATAATGGCTCTCACTGTGGTTCGCTGGATTCCCAAAGCTTTGGAAATGGCTTTATAACCCTTTCCAGACTGATAGATCTCAATTACTTTCTTTCTCAATTGTTCCTGAATTTCTTTGGGTCTCGGCATGATGTGAAGCTTTTAAGGATCTTCTGGTGGACCTTATTGTGTCAAGCAGCTCCTATTTAAGTGATGCCTTGATTGTGAACAGGTGTGGCAATAATCAGGCCTGGGTGTGGCTAGAGAAATTGAACTCAGGTGTGGACAACCACAGTTATAGTATGTTTTAACAAGGGGGCAATCACTTTTTCACACAGGGCCATGATGGTTTGGATTTTTTCACCTTTAATAATAAACACCTTCATTAAAAATTGCATATTGTTTTTACTTGTGTTGTCCTTGACTATTGTTTAAATTGGTTTGATGTTCCGAAACACTTAATGTGTGAAACAAACAAAAACAGAGAAAATGAGGAAGGGGCAAACACTTTTCACACCACTCTATATACTTATATATATATATATATATATATATATATATATTTATTTATTTTCAGGTCCAGAGGAGGCTGAGACCAAGACAGAGGAGAAGGAGTGAACTCACACTGACTGATTAATTAATTACTTAAATATAGTTAACACTGAATGATTTGACTAACCTTCCTCTATTAAAGCATTATCTAAAGGCAAGCTGGTGTGGTGTCATTGGTGTTATGATAAGAAAATAATTATATTTATCTGTTCAAATCTGAAGATCTAATATATATACACAGTAACTAAAAGAAATTGACAGTAGTGCAGTAGTTTAAACTTAATGTGCTACACCACCAGATACCACTGGTTATGAGAAGACGGTTCTAGCAATGAAAATCTTATAGCAACACTAGCTGAAATGACAAACACAAGATTCTTTGTTCACAGAGATTGATAATAAAATGTAAGAAAAATAAACATTCCGTGTAATAGAAAAACAAGCAGACAGAACGGTGTAATGAGACGGAGTTACTGTTACTACCCCATTTATTAAATGCCCAGTTCAGCCATGAAACTGTCTGAGTGCTGATTGGCTCTCTGAAAGCCATGTAACAGCCTATCAGACATGATTCCCACCAGTGTAACCCTTTATAATCCTGACCAACTTGCTGCCTCAGGCACACCTGCGCACGCTACTAAATTCCGTATTCTACCCTCGTCCTCCACAGCACCACTGTCTAGATCTGCTATGGGGAGGGATCGTCCTTCCATAAACATTGCTGCAGCATCATGCCACTCTTCTTTCTCTATCTGTCCGTGTCTATCAGAGCAAGTATACCAAACCTATTCCCACTCCATCCCCATCTATAAAAGCTCACAATTTCACTCAGAGTTATCGTGGCTGAAATACATTTATAGTTACATTAAACATTGCGTAAAATCCAATAAACAAGTTAGTTTACAATTTACAATCCAATTTACAAGTTAGTTCTCATTCACATTATAGCAGATATAAGCAGTAGTTCCCTCACCAGCCCTCTCTTTTTACCCTTACAATGTCTCCTTACAGAAAACTTCACTGTAAAAGCGATTACACGCGTCTTTAAATGTGGAGTATTCGTGTGTCTCTGTGAATGAGCTGTTACTGTAGAAATGATGATGCATATATCTCCACCTTGCCTCGCTACCGCGTTAAATGTATCTACACATCAGCTACTGCACCAAGCTTCATAAATAACCTTGCAGAAACATCAATTAGATTTGGATCACCGTCAGATCCAATAGAACTCGATCAGGTGACTGAAAGCTTTGAGTCAACACTCCGCTACACGCTAGATAGAGTGGTTCCACTCAAAAGAAAAATAATTAGAGAGAAAAAATTAGCACCTTGGTATAACGATCAAACACGAACCTTAAAACAGACATCTCGAAAATTAGAACGTAAATGGCGTCAAACCAAACTGGTGATATTCCAAACAGCATGAAAGGAGAGCCTACTGAAATATAGGAAATCTCTTGCCAATGCTAGGAAAATCTATTTCTCCACCTTAATAGGAGATAACTAGAACAATTCTAGATTCCTTTTCAACACGGTAGCAAAATTAACTAGGATTTAAACCACTACAGAGAGAAACACTCAATCATTACATAGCAGTGAAGATTTCATGAAATTTTTCATTGATAAGGTTGAAAATATTAGATGTGAAATACAGGCTATTAAATTAAAACCGGACAGTACTGTAACAAACCCCTTAGATGATAATGTAGCAATATCAGATCAATGTTTAGAGTGTTTTGCTCTGCTTAGAGAAATCGAACTAGCTACATTAATCTCTTCAGCCAATTCATCAACTTGTATACTAGATCCCATACCTACATGTTTATTTAAACAGATTTGTCCAGGAGTAATTGAACCACTTTTAAATAGAGTAAATTCTTCCCTAACCACCTGACCTTGACCCGTCTCAATTGTCCAGCTATACCCCAATATCAAATCTCCCCTTCATCTCTAAGATTTTAGAAAAGGTTGTAGCAAAGCAGTTATGCTCGTACTTAGATAGGAACAACATTCATGAAATGTACCAGTCAGGATTTAGACCTCATCACAGCACAGAGACAGCGCTAGTTAAAGTAGTAAATGACCTTCTACTGACCTCTGATCAGGGTTGTGTCTCGCTGCTTGTATTACTTGACCTTAGTGCAGATTTTGATACCATAGATCACACTATTCTCCTTGATAGATTAGAAAATGTTGTTGGTATTAAGGGAACAGTCCTCTCCTGGTTCAGTCTTATCTGACCGATCGTTATCAGTTCGTAGATGTAAATGGTGATTTCTCCATGCGTACTGAGGTTACTTTTGGAGTTCCACAGGGTTCTGTTTTAGGCCCACTGCTTTTTACTTTATATATGTTACCCTAGGACAAATTATTCGTAAAATGGAATTAGCTTCCACTGTTATGCTGATGATACACAGTTGTATGTTTCAGCGAAGCCAGAGGAGAGACAGAAGCTTAGTAAAGTCGAGGATTGTGTAAAGGACATTAGACGTTGGATGTCAACTAACTTCCTTTACCTTAATTCTGATAAAACAGAAATACTATTTATTAGGCCACGTGTAGCTAGAAGTAATCATTCTGATTACAAAGTAACTCTGGATGGTCTTCATGTACAGCATCATGTACAGCAGTTAAAAACCTTGGAGTGATTATTGACTCCAGCCTATCATTTGATGCTCATGTAGATAATATTACTACGATAGCTTTCTTTCATCTCAGAAATATTTCTAAGATAAGAAACATATTGTCACTACATGATGCGGAAATACTGGTTCATGCATTCGTCACCTCTAGATTAGATTACTGTAATGCCTTACTGTCTGGATGTTCCAGTAGGAATATAAATAAACTCCAGTTAGTCCAGAATGCTGCTGCTAGAGTCCTAACTAGATCTAGAAGATATTACCACATATCACACCAATATTATCAACACTGCACTAGCTCCTGGTAAAATCCGCATCAACTTTAAAATACTTTTATTATAAAGCACTAAACGGTCTCGCGCCACAATATCTAAGCGACCTTTTGGTTTTCTATGATCCTCCACGCCTACTCAGATCAAAAAGATGCAGGCTATTGTGCGTACCTCGAATAGTGAAGTCTACAGCAGGGGGTAAGAGCGTTCTCTTCTAGAGCCCCACAGTTATGGAACAGTCTTCCTATTAGTGTTCGGGACTCAGACACAGTCTCAGTGTTTAAGTCTAGGCTTAAAACGTATTTATTTACTCTAAGCCACCCCCCACTAGATTCTATCTTACTAATTCACAGTCATAATAATCTTTTTCTCTCTCTCTCCTTTTGCGGAGCCACACACAAATTTATGGAGATACTGGAGATCCAGATCCATTTCTGCCTCTGGATGGAGCTCAAATCTTCTCTAATTCCGGACTACTGGGACTATGGCTGCACCTAAGGCCATACAGATTTCGTATAAATCCATTATCAACTTTTTCACACTATCTGTTGTTACCCAAATGAGGATGGGTTCCCTTCTGACTCTGGTTCCTCTCAAGGTTTCTTCCTCTTAAACATCTTAGGGAGTTTTTCCTTGCCACTGTTGCCACTCAGTGGCTTGCTCAGTTCGGATAAATTCACACTTTCATTATCTGTATACCATGTTTCTATTTCTGTAAAGCTGCTTTGAGACAATGTCTGTTGTAAAAAGTGCTATACAAATAAAATTGAATTGAATTGAATTGAATCTTTCAGGTGCAACCAAAAATGAAATTGTTATGAGTCCACTCATGCTTTAGCTGCCTCTTTAAACTTCTCAGACATGCCTTAGTATTTCATAATCATCCACATAGTTTGTATGCCTGCTTCAGGCTCTGCAGATTCATGTTGTTGAGACGTGTGTGTGTGTGTGTGTGTGTGTGTGTGTGTGTGTGTATGTGTTCTCCTGTTCAGACTTGTGCCATATGTTGTGCTTGCATAAGAAGCTCTTGTGTGTAACTTGGTGTGCCTAATCCCTATCAGCTAACTGCAACGCTGTCGTTTAATAGCTCTGGATGCAAATGGTTTCCATGCATATTAATTCCATTTCTTTGTTTTAAGATCACACTGGAATAATTAGCAATTTATTTAAAAAAAAGAAAAATAATTTCCTCCATTAAAAAAAATAAAAAGAAAAAAATAATAATTTTTGCTTTTATTGCATTTTATTAATTGAATTTACTGTAAAAAAATAAATAAATAAAAAAGTGTCCTTGTCTACTCTGTGACTACTCTGTGACTACTCTGTGACTACTCTGGGGTTGGGCGTGGCTTTAAAGCGTACTTCAGTTCCTCCCTCACCCAAAACACAGGTACGCAGTCTATTATAAAACCGCCAAGTTATTGTTACTAAGTCACGCAGACACTTGTGGCTGTAGGACCTGAGTATGGTCTCAAGATGTTTTCTGCATGAACCTGGATTTTTCACATGCACAACATTTTAAGAGACCTAATTATTCCTTCTAGAAAAAAAGAGCCATATCAGCCTCCTGAGGTTTGCAACAGATAAGCATTCACCCTATGAGCCAAGATCATCATACTCTCTCTCATGTATACAGAGATGTTGATTTGATCTTGACCCGGCCTGGACTCCCTTAAGACTCAGTTTTGACTAAATCTTGGTCCTGGTCTTAAACTTTTCTTGGAGTTGGCAATGGTTGGTCTTAAGTACAGCCATACAGATAATTCTGTACCTGGTGATGTATCCAAAATCCTTCCAACTATACATTTGTCCAAATGAAAAATGGTCTGCACTTATATAGTACTTTTCTAACCTTAGCAGTTGTACAAAACACTTTACACTGGTTCTCATTCACACACACACACACACACACACACACACCAATGGTAACAGGGCTGCCATGCACGGTGTTAGCTTGCCATCGGGAGCAACTTGGGGCTCCAAGTTGCCCAAGGTATTTGGAGTCATGTGGGCCGGGAATGTGGGTCGGGACAACACGCTCTACCACCATATATTAATGCACCCACAGTAGTTGGTTAGTTATTTTATATTATTATTATTATGTTGATGATTATTATTATTATTATTATTATTGGTAATAATTTGTGTATTTAACAATAAAACTATAAAATATAAACATGGCCTGGACCAGTGGGACTCAGCATTGCTATGAAGTGAACACTATAGAGGTTGGTAATGAAATACAATAAACACAATAACTAGATGCATGTTTAGAGTTTATGTCAAACGTTGAATGTCGTGCAGGCCGTGTGGATTGCTCCTCTAACTAGATGAACATTGCCATCTGTAAATCCTACCTGGACTCACTGGGCTTCAGCTGGTACGACCTTTATCTGGATGACCATCGCTGCCGAGCTTCAACTGACAACTACTATGTCACCTTCAACTTCCCTCTCCATAGCTGCAGCACTGGGAGAAAGGTAACACTACACTTTATACATTATTACATAACATCCAGTGATGCAGTGAAATCCCACAATGCACTGCAGTAGAGTAATGTCATGAACTGCACAATGTACACTCTCAGGTACTGAATTACCAACAATGCACTACAATGCACAACCAAATTGTGTACCGTCAGTCTAAAAACCCTGTTGAAGAGTACAATGTGACAAATACCACAAAACAGGGATTTTTAAAAATGTATCATTATTTTTTAAATAACGAAGTACTAAAGACTAAAGTTATGTCTTTAGTATTCATTTAAAGACAGTTTGTGACTCAGATGTTTGGACAGTTTATTCCACCACCTGGGTGCCAGGACAGAAAATAGCTCTGGTGCAAGCCTTCCTTTTACCTTGAGAGTTGGTGGTCCAATTACACAGTACTAGACAATCAGAGGGAGCATCATGCAGAGCAGGGTGTCATAAGTGCTTTAACATAAGTGTGTACTGGTCCATTTTTATCTTTTTATGCAAGCATATGTGTTTTAAATCTGATGCGCAGAGATACATAAAGCCAGTGGAGGGAGTGTAGCAGTGAGGTGGTGTGGGAGGTTGAAAACAAGTCATTGGACTCCTCATTTTCAGTGTGGTATGACAAGGGTATTAAACAAGTTAGAAATTTGTATTCTGATGGTGTGTTTGATAGCTTTGCCAATTTGGCATCCACTTACGATCTCCCCTTGACACATTTCTTTCGGTACTTTCAAATAAGGAATTTTGTTTCTAGATGTTTTCCTGATTTCCCTTCTGCTCCTTCAGAACAGGCTTGGGAAGACCTGTTTTCAAATAACCCACATCAGAGAGGAATGATTTCTTAGATTTATGATTTTATTTTAACGCAAGGTAGTGGGTCGAGTAATAAAATTAGGAATGCGTGGGAAACAGAATTAGGAGTACAAATAAGTGAGGAGTGTTGGGAACATGCTATAGGGAGGGTACAGACTACCACTTCTTGTGCTCGTCTTGGACTTATACAGTTCAAAGTTTTAAATAGAGTCCATTTGTCCAAGTCGAGATTGTCTGTGATGTATCCGGATGTAGAGGACAAGTGTGATAAATGCCATGGCTCTCCCTGTCATCTTGGCCATATGTTTTTCTTCTGCCCTGAACTCCATGGTTTTTGGTCTGGCTTTTTTACCATCATGTCCACTATTCTCAGGGCAGATTTAAAGCCTTGTCCATTGATTGCGATATTTGGGATCCCTCAAGCTTCAATTCCTTTGAGTTCGATACAAAAGGATGTTATTGCTTTCACATCCCTTATAGCTAGACGTTCCCTACTGTTACATTGGAAGTCTGCTAAATACCCATCTATCTCTCAGTGGATAAAGGACGTGATGTTTTTTCTGAAACTCGAGAAAATACGATATACGATGAATGGATGTACAGATAAGTTTTTTCATAAATGGCATCCCTTTATTGCATACTTTATGGAGTTACAGACACTACCCACTTAAAGGTTGGTGCCTGTTGTTGAATTTTATAATATCTCTATAACCAGCGACAGTTAATGGGTAGCCATGATGAGCCGGAGGGGTGGGTTGTGGGTTCAATTTTGTTTTTCTTTGTATAAAAAGAAAAAAATCTGTGAATATTTACTGCTGTTGCTCATTTTGTATTTTTGGGAAATGGTGGGGAGGACAGAACAGAAAAGGCGATTTAGATATTCTTAGCAGTTCAACAGAAATATTAATCAGAAACGTTTAATAAAAAAGAAACATTTTGCAGAAATGTATAGCAGAAATGTTTAGCAGAACTGGTTCAGCAAAAATTGTAGAAATGTAGAAATGTTCTGTAGAAATGTTCATCAGAAGTTCAGCAGAAATGTTCAATAAAAATGAAAAAGAAAAAAAAGAAAACAAGTCATGCAGCTGTATTCTGGATTAGTTGCAGAGGTTGAATGCAACACAGGAGAAGACCTGCCAGGAGTGTGTTGCAATATTCTAGTCTCGAAATGACACAAGATTAAACAATCACCTCGGTGGCCTCTTTGGATATGAATGGCGTAATCCTCCTGACATTGTAAAGAAGGAACAGGCATGAGGGAGTCAGTTTAGCGATGTGAGGAAAAAACGACAGGTTGTCCATGGTTACTCCAAGGTTGCAAGCAGTGACAGATTGTGAGATCTGAGAGTTGTCCAGAACCTGACATTGGGACACATCACCAGAGATGTACAGCAGCTAAGTTTTACTAGGATTTCATTTCAGCTTTAGTTTCATGATAAGTGGTCTACCAGACATGCTGAGATTCATGCCAACACATGAGTGTCTGAGGAAGGAATGGACAGGATCAGTTGAGTGTCATCAGCATAACAGTGGTATGAAAACCCATGTAAGGATGTGACTTCACCAAAAGAGCAGGTTTAGAGGGAGAACAGAAATGACCCAGCACTGAGCTTTCTGGGACACCAGTGGAGAGCCTACATGTGGCAGATCTGGATCCCCTCACTGTCCCTACCTGATATGACCATCCTTCCAGATAAGAAGCAAACAGTTGCCATGACGTGTTGAAAGGGATGAGAACTGATGACTGATCTTGATCAATGACTTACCTGATCTAGCAGCGTGAAGTTTCTCAGTACTTCTCAGCCACTTTGAAGCCAGACTGGTAAGGATTTGGAGGCTATTCTGGGTCAGACAGAAAGATAATTGATTGTCTCTCTGGGGAGAAATGATAGTCTCGAGTGATGTCTTGAATGCAGTTGGTACATGAACAGATGCTATGGAGTCACTGCTTATAGAAGAATGAAGGCAAGGAGAATTACAGGACAAGACCAAAGTGTCATAGCTCAGCCTGATCACGACTCAGTTTCCCAAGAAGCAACACTCACCTCTCACGCAGGCATGTGCTCTCCATCCCCAGAGTTCTCATCAGTCACACCTTTCACTAATCACACACATACTCTCTCCATTAGTATTTAGCAGTCATTCACTCAGAACCATGTGCGAAGTATACATTCAGTTACCTTGTGACACAAAGTGACACGAAGAAAGAGGAGAGAAGTCCTGAGTGTGAACTGTAGGAATAGGGGCAGGAGTGAAGACTGGCAGATTTGACCAATTTTCAAATTGTGGCAGGTAAAATAAGTAAAGATGTTGTGGAGTGTGTGAGGATTATGTGCAGAGGCTTCCAGCTTTTCTGTGTAGAAGGAGGTCTGAGCTGCTGTTAGATAAATCATATAACAACATGGACAGGATGGTGGCTGGGAATTGGAGACATTAAAGACTTTAAAGATCTGATTTTTTTGTGTTATTATTTTAGACACTTTATATTTGTCAATGCCCTTGACTTAGATGAAGATCAGATCACATTTTATGACAAATTTATTCAGAAAACCATGAAATTCCAAAAGGTTCACATGATTTTTTTGGCCACTGTATGTGCTCTTCCCCCCAGACAGAGAACGGATGTATTATCTACACCACTAATGTGCGAACAGTTCAGTCAACATCGGGTGAGATCACCCGAAATGATACAGCGTTCCTGTGGGTTGTGAGATGTTTGATGGAGTGTGATTCTTCAGTCGGGATTCTTTATGAGACCAAAGAGATTACATATGCAACTATCAGTGGAACGGGTCGGTTCAACACCACCATGGCCTTTTACCCATCCAGCAGCTTTTACTACCCCATCACCGATTCCCTGTACCGAGTGAACCTCAATCAGCAACTGTATGTGCAGGTGCAGCTAACCCAAGCCGAACCAAGCCTTCACCTGTTCATGGACTCCTGTGTGGCCTCGCCAAACCACAGCTTCAGCAGCCGCACCTATGACCTTATACGCAATGGGTACAACATACACACACTCTCTCTCTCTCTCTCTCTCTCTCTCTCTCTCTCATTAAGAAATAATACAAACACAGTGACACAAACAATACTGGTATACAAACATGCTCACACTATTGTTATTGTCCCTTTAAACCAATAACTATATCTCAGTGATCCGACCTTTTAAAGGCAACACAAAGTCAAGAATGGTTGTATTGATGGTGAAATGTAGTTATTCCAGTAAGACGGGTGCCCTACCTGCTACCTCCTACAAGTCAGGAAATTAGTGATCCTCCAACTAGACAGGCATAGTAAGTTAGGAAAATGTAGTGGAGGAGATCAGTAATGATTGCAGTTAATGCTGAAGTGGTTCAACACCACCATAGACTTTTACTCCTCTAGCAGGTTTTCCTACACTAGCACTGATATCCTTTTCTGAGTAAACCTCAGTCAGGAACTGTTTACCCTTCAGCTTCTCTGAGAGGTGTTTTTGTTGCCCACAGTAGATTCTATTCCTTGTTGTACAGGTAGTTGTTCTCTCTTTGGAAGACATCCGCAGCCTTACAAAGCTGCCTAGGAATGTAAATGAAGTTGTATAAGGTGTCATAATATCCATGAACTGATTCAGACCAGTGCTTGCTACATGCTGTCTCTATTTAGGCAGTTCATGTAACAATGATCTATTTATTTTTGTCTTTATCATTTCAGCTGTCGGAGAGACAACATGGTTAACATATACAGAAATGGAAATCGTTACTTCGCTCACTTCAGCTTCAGCACATTCAAGTTCCTGCACACACACAGCCAGGGGGTAAACTCACGATGTCGCCAAGGATGCCGTAATCGCAGGAAACGAAGCGCTAGCTCTGAACACCACACTGAGGTTCTCACTCTTGGGCCAATCACACTCAAATGTCAGAGGACAACTTGTGAATTTTGACTAGGGACTTTGAAAGACTCTTATTATGCACAAAAGTGTAGAAGACAATCCCATAATTCTGTTTACTACAGAATATGGTGGACAGACATTTTAAGGATGCGATGTATCATAAACCGTGATAAACAGAAAAGCAGGCTTATTATGTATTCTGAACATTATTTATTTATTTATTAATATGCTGAGGCAAAGACGGAGGACAAGGAGTGAACTCACACTGATTGATTAATTACTCACTTAAATATAGTTAACACTGAATAATTTGACTAACCTTCCTCTATTAAAGCATTATCTAAAGGCAAGCTGGTGTGGTGTCATTGGTGTTATGATAAGAAAATAATTATATTTATTTGTTAAAATCTGAAGAACTTATATATACACAGTACCTAAAAGGAAGTGACAGTAGTGCAGTAGTTTAAATGTAATGTGATACACCACCAGATACCACTGGTTATGGGAAGACGGTTCTAGCAATGAAAATCTTATAGCAACACTAGCTGAAATGACAAACACAAGATTCTTTGTTCACACAGAACGATGATCAAATTTAACAAAGAAAACACTCTATGTCATAAGGAAATCAACAACAACAACAACAGAATGGTGTGATGAACAGAATGGTGTGATGTCATCACCTCATTTATTAAAGAATGTCCTACTTTTTATCTATTTATTGTTCTGGTTAATGTTGTGGAAATCAAGCCACAAATCAAGTTAGTTGATGTTCTCACTTATGTTATAGCAGCTATAAAAAGTTGTTCCCTCACCAACCTCTCGTTATCTCTCTCTTGAGGTAAATAAGACAAAAAAATCTTAAAGAAAAAAAAAACTTACAATAGCCTGGTTGCATAAGTATGGACACCCCATAACTAATATTTAATTTAAGCACATTTTGCTTGTAATACAGCACTCAGTGATTTTGAGTCTAAAGTTGAGTCTACCAAGGTAGCACATCATCATTTCACAATTTTAGTACACTTTTCATTGCGAAAATGTTCCACGATAAGATCAACTGATTAAACAGGTGGAATGAGGTTTGGAATGAAAACCTGCACCCACAACGGCCCTTTCCGGATAAGATCAGACATGCCTGATCTAGATCTATCAAACTGCAATTTGATCTCCTGTGCACAGAACTCTTTAAAGTTGTTCCACAGGTTTTCAACAGGATTTACATCTGTGCTTGGTCTGGGCCATTCCAAACCGATGATCTTCTTCTTCTGAAGCCATTCCTTTGTTGACTTGGATGACCGACACCAGCTTAATAAAGTTGCAGAATAAGTAAATTACATTAGACACTGGATGCTTAGTAACTTCTTCTCCGTAACTCTGACAAGACAGAAGAACTTCTACTAGAGCCACAGACAGATAGAAGTAATCTTTCTGAGTATGTAGTACCACTAGATGGCCTTTCAGTCATATCATATTACGCCCTTACCCTAAAAACTGTTGTGTGATTATAGATGATCACATCAGTCACCTGATCCTGCAAACTACTGCCACTCTTTTCTCACTGGTCTCTGTTTGTATGCTGTATTCATAAGTCCTGAGGTTCTCTGACGTGCCTCCCCTACATCAGCTTTCTTTGCATTCCAGACCTCAACAGGCTGCACCACATCATTTACTCTGGTTCAGAACCAGACTGTCCTTCTATAAGTTCTAAAAAGTCCAGGATCTTGTGTTTGTGTGAGGTGTGTTCTATGGATAACCTTTTATTAACAAAGTTGTATGTTAAATTGTAAATTAAACATAGATTTACATATCTGAGTTAAAAATTGCTGTCTCCTTTCATAGTGAAGACATCTTTCTCCCATTTCTTGACTGGGAGAGATACAGTATTGGCTAATAAGCTTTTACATGTTTTGGAGAGAGCTGTATTTGTTTTAGCTTTAATAATCAATGAAGGCATTTCCATTTAGTTATTAGAAATATTTTTTGCTTTTATTGCATTTTATTAATTTAATTTATTGTAAAAAAAATAAAAATGTCCTTGTCCTATGCTAAAAAAAAATTCTAATTATTTTCTGAAAGGTGGTAATTTCGAAGAGGTGTGCCCTTATCGAAAGTTATTAGTTATTATTAGTTAGTGCTGGTCATAGGAATGAGCTCAGCATTCGCACACGAGCTTTATTGGTGTCAGATTATAGAAGGGCTTAAGAAGGATTATTATTTAACACACTCCATGCATGCACAAAGGAAGGGGTTATAATTCAGAGCAGTGACGGCTGGTGGTGATGTTATCTGAGGGGGTAAATTCTAATATCCGTCAATAGCTCAACAAAAGTTATAGTTGAGCAATGCTTTATATCACAAGGTCTTATGGTGAAAAAAAGAATGAATAATCATAAATAATCCCCAGTGTTCATGTTCACTGTAGCTCATCTAAGATGAATGTTCTATTTTAGTGAAAAACACCATATTCGCTCATTTCAAAACGTCTTAGATCAGTGATAAAAAAGCAGTTTTCACAATATAACATCCCATTCATTAAATTACATAATATTTAAAAATATAAACTTGTTGAGGTGTCAGTTGAAGACTTTCATCTAGATAAACTGAATAAGAACTTTGAACTGAATAAGATTTTGACACATTATCCATACATTTACTTAAGCGGCGCAATCAACAATTTGGCACATTTTAAAGGAATGTACTGGTGAGATCAGCAACACCAAAAGGGCTGGAAGACCACTGAAGACAACTAAAGTGGATTATCACAGAATTCTTGCCTTGTTGAAGAAAAACCCCTTCACTACATCTAGTCAAGTCAAGAACACTCTGGAGGAGGTAGACATTACATTGTCACAGTCTAAAATCAAGAGTAGCCTTCGTAAATTTAAATACAGACGGTTTACCTCAAGATGCAAACCACTGGTAATACTCAAGTACAGAATGGCCAGATTAGACTAAAAACCCTCTAAAAAAAAAAAGTCTGACCAGTTCTAATGCAAGTTGAACTTGTACCAAGGTGATGGGAAGAGTAGAGTATGGAGAAGGAAAGGAAGGACTCATGATCCAAAGCATACCACATCATCTGTCAGACCTGGTGGAGGTAGTGATAGTGTTATGGTGTGAAGATGCATGACTGCCAGTGGAAATCTCTCACTGGTGTTTATTGATGATGTGACTGCTGATAGAAGGAGCAGGATGACTTCTGAAGTGTATAGAGCTGTATGAACATACTGTATAGAACAGTATGGGAACGCCTTGTGCGCGTGACCGGTATCTAAAGCTTGTGTAAAATCATGCCTCCACTTATAGGCCTGCCATGATTAGGTGACGTGGCAATTATGCATATCGCATGATATATATATGGCACCTGTGAACCGCGCCGCCAGCCTCTATTACCTGAAGCATCTGAAGAACCATGTTTGAGCTGGCCAAAAGGTGCTACTATTAGACTGTCTTGGCAATCTCCCACTAAAGCTTGTGGGAGCAGATGGGGGGAGCAGCATACAGATGTGACGTCAGCCACATGTGTGGACTCCACCCAAAAGCCTCCCAAGATCCAGCTTTGTCTTGCTTAGTGTTGATAGGATTGACACTACACATTTCAGGGATAGAAACGGCCTCATCGTAGTAGAATCCTACAACCCCTTGAAAAGTTGTCCACTGCACCGGGGAAAGCATACTTTTTTGAGATTCAACCTGAGCCCCAAGCTCTTCATGTAGACGAGAACAATATCTCGATGTTGAACCGCCAGCTCCCTGGATCGTGCTAGATTTAACCAGTCATCCAGGTAGTTTGGTAGACAGATGTCCTGGAGTCCCAATGGAGCCAGAGTGACATCCATGCATTTTGAGAAGGTTGCGAGGGGATAAAACTAGCGATATTCCTATGTGGAAACACGCACCTTTTAGATCTATTGCCACAAACCAGTTCTTGAACTGAATCTGTGGCACAATAAGTTTCAGCATCAGCTTCTGAACCTTTATGTCCAAAGAGTACGGTTCAGATCTAAAATGGGCCACATACTCCCACTTTTTTGCGGAACAGGAAATAATGGCTGTAAACCTCCCTCCCTGAGGGAACGGGGTACATGTTCTATGGCCCCATTGTCCAAAAGGGAGCTTACTTCCTGCACTAACGTCTGGCTTTGCTCTGTGCTGACTGCTGTGGTGAGCACACCTGTGAACAGGAGGGGTTGAGCTATAACTGGACCTGGTAACCCTTTCTATAGTAGACAGAACCCATGGAGACACATGGCCTAACAACCTCATGTCCCCAGATACATCCCTCCACGTCCCTTCAGGGCAGCTCTTCTTTGCCTGCTTGGCCTTTATGACCATTCTCAGATCAGGCCTAAAAGCAGAACGCTACTGTGGCCGCCCGGTTCCCCTGGCTGTCTGTGGGGGTTGGTGGGCTTCCATACTCACATACTGGGTCTCCATCACACTAGTGCTGGCCCAGGCTCCACTCATGGACGCCCGGGTGAGCTTGAGACAACATCGCCATAGTCTGCTTGGTAGGCTTGCCACCCTGTCATTGTCTGCAGTGACCCACAAGCAAGGCTACTACTGCATAGGCTTGCCGACCAATGCCACCTTGGATGCAAGCCAGCCCCCTTAATTACCTGGTGGGGAGAGGTAGCTAGCAAGCGCCTTCTCCACCTTGAGCATAGATAAATAGCCATGCCGTTCATTCCCACAATGGCCGAATAATCCAACATTGTGGGGTTATGAATATGGCTTATGCGTGGTTTACCCCCAGAATCCTGAGATTTTGTCATAAACTTCTGGAAGACAGGGGAGATTCTGCAGTGTGAGGAATTTACTTTCACTGGGTAATCACTTCAAGCAGCTCTTTATATACTGCTCTCAGTTTATAACACATCCTTCTAACTCCTCGGAGTCAGAGAGGAATTATTACCCTTTTGGCTTTCCATAGCGAGGGGAGGAGTCGTGACGCGAACTCCAAAATCCAGCGGAGAGCCGAACCCGGAGGACAGAGCAAGAGATAGAGCAGTGCTCGTCTCCGGCTCCTCTTCCGGATCTAAGAGATCCCCCGAACCTGAGACGGCTGGCTGCCTCGGCAGCAGCCGGTCCAGATCCACCAGGTTCTGAAACCCGAGAAGACCGCGAGTCGCGCAACGCCATATATATATATATATATATATATATATATATATATATATATCATGCGACGCGCTTAATTGCCACGCCACCTGATCATGGCAGGCCTATAAGTAGAGGCATGTTTTTACACAAGCTTCAGATACCTGTCAGGCGCGCCCAAGGCGTTATGCTAAATGCAACGTCAAAGTTCTCTTTGAAAGGGAACTGATAGGACAGCAAAAAGTACTCAAAAAGTACAGTGAAAGCAACCCAAGGGCTTCTTGAGGCAAAGAAATGGAATGTTTTTAAGTGGCCGAGTCATTCACCTGACCTCAACCCAGCTGAGCATGCTAAACTTTGATTGTACCATGTGTCTCTGAGTGGAACGTGAGAAGCCCACAATGAAACACAGCTATCTGTTCAGGGCTTTTCGGTCCTGGATTGAGCAGTTTCCATACCATGCTCAGATGCATGTTCATCTCTGTAAACTGTCTATAGCAACAGTATAGAAAGATCAGGATCGCTGTGGAGACCTTGAATTTCCGCAGCAGTCTCAAATGGTACAACTATTGTCTGGCTTTGTTCAACTGAACTTGAATGTGATGAGTCCAAGTCAGATCCTCAGAGATGTATACTCCAAGGTAACTGAAGCTGCTCAATCTCTCCATGGGGTCCCACAAATCTCAAGAAGGGTGTAGTTCAGCTTTTTATTTATTACAACATAGCTGTCATATTTGTTTTCTTTCTAAAGTAAAGGTTTATTATTTAGGGGGGCAAGCACTAAAGGTATGCAGGCACCTTATTGTTATTCTACCTTTTCTTCATCTTCTGTTTCTGGCTAGGGTGTCTACGACAGCCCAAAGAATCGTCTTGTAAAAAGTTGTGAAATTTGGCTCACTGACTGGGGAGGGTCTAAGGAATGTTCTCACCAAATTTGTGCCAAGTGCCACCATCTGGACAAATTTGGACCTAATTGGTTGTACGTTTATATCATAACCTTTGAACCGTGTGTACAAAATGTAAAAGCCAAGCATCCCTGGATCCCTGTTTTGAGACCAGTTCAGTGCACCCTATGATGCAATATGGACAATTTCCGCCACAATACATTTTCTACCCTCTTGGATTTGGTCAAAAACTGTTTGTTTTTTTTCACTACTCCTCCAACAAATTGTGTCTAATCATTACCAAATTTGGGAAATATCATCTTCACAGTAAGCCTCACAAAAGTTACCATAAGAATTTTGAATATCCAAACAGTTGCAATGTCTGTAATGGGAAAACATCTGTAACAGGCCAACAAATCTGACAATGAAGCAACCAAAAGACTTTGTGCACCGACATAAAACCTGATAGGCAACTTCAGGACCATGAGCCGAGGCTATGAAACAAATTTTGTGCCAGCACCAACTACTGCATTAATAATTGCAACAATTGCAATGTGTTGATGAATGTGCGGCTCACCAAGTCTGAGTTCTTGGCCCCCTGAAAATGCTGGTTGCAACATATTATTATTAGTATTAGTTTATTTATTTATTTATTTGCTAAAGCTACTGCATAGATGTATACATAGATTTTTATCAAGAGATAATGCTAAGGAATAGCCTAAGGAAATAGCAGAAATGTGCAGAAAGTAGTTCTGAATAGTATTTTATTGAAGGGAAACAATACTAATTATTATGCCACTGTCTGTTGAAGTCTGGATTCTGGTCAGAAGTTGTTCCTTAACTTCATTAATTGTAAATAAATTTGTTTTGTTTAACCCAGTATTTTGGTTTTGTATTAACACCTTTGAGTTCAGTTTGAAGTTTTACTTCTGATGGTGGAACAGTAAGTGTGTTTGTGTGTGTGTGTGTGTGTGTGTGTGTGTGTGTGTGTATGTGTGTGTTTTGTACTACATGTACTACAGACCGCAGTTAAATGGGATATAAAGGCCATTGTCTACTGTAGAACCCTGCTTAACACAAATGTCTGGAATGCAGATAGGTGAGATCAACAAGTATTATTAAATCCCATACCTGCATTCCCACATGTATCTCTCTTTTACTGCATATTCCAGGATATGAGCGTCATAAGGAAGTGGTTTACTTCTCCTTTTGTGCCTATATAAACCTCTATGAGGACAGAAACTCTGCAGGTGAAACAATATGGAGTTTGGATTTGTGATATTTTTGCTCAGCTCTGCTCTTCTCGGGCACAGTTCTGGATTCACAACACGTAAGTCTGCAATTAATCTTTTGAATAATTACTTGCTTTATGCTTGGACTGGCACCCTGTCCAGGGTGTACCCCGAGTTGTGCCCGATACTCCCAGGGATAGGCTCCAGGTTCCCCCGCAACCCTGAAGATGGAGTAAGCGGTAGAAGATGGATGGATGGATGGACTTGCTTTATGCTTCATGCTTTCTTTAGAGTAGCAAAAAAAAGCATTGTGCATTTTAATTGATGAGAATCTGTTCATCATCCTTTTGTTCACTACTTTAAACGTAAATCTGATGTTATACATAAGATGGAATAAAACACTCCATATGATGCTGTTACAGGAAAATAATCAGCAATGTGTTGGTGTGATGAAGCAGAGCATTATTACAACCCTGATGTTGATTATTTTATTATTAGAGTATTTTTTTATTAATATTTCATATTAATTATGTTTTTTTTTTTTTAATAGCTGATGCCACACCGTACTGGGACAGAACAGCAGGTATGTAGATGTAAATATAGATTAGAGATCCACTACAATAGCTCAGTGTTCGGACGTCTCTTATAGCACCAGTGATTTGATATGTGTGTACATTGTCCCGACAACAGGTGGGGTTTCATTATCCTCAACCACCTGTTACGGCCAAGTCTAGGTTAGGCCACACAGAGTAACCAGCTCAGGATTCAATAGAATTGACCTTTAAAAATGAAGGATCCAGGAATAACAGCACAAACAGGGTTGTTCAAAAGTTGTGGTATATTGTAACACACAAATATATACATATTACTGTACAAATGAACCAAACCAGGCATAACTTCAGGGTGGGCCAAGGCCAAAAAAATTAACAAAAGAATTCTATTGTTAGGTAGCTAGCTTAACTAAAAGAAAATAACAAAGAAAATACAAATACTTCCTTTAACTACCTAAGCCAAAAACAGAGACAAAAGGACCCCCTCGCAAAAGAAATGTCAGCCACACCCCTACTACCAAGTGCAAAATATATACAGTGGTGAAGAGTATACACATACACAGATGCAGGGACAACCAAACTCAACGTTAAAAACCAGGCAAGAGTCAAAAACAGAAGAGCAGTCAGAATACAGAATTTGATAGCCAAAAGGGCGAGCAACATGAAACAAACAATCTCCTAAAAACAAATCACATATAACCACCTCTGACATCCCACACCATTTTCACCCCCTCTTCCTCTCTAAATATGATCATCAATTAGTGATGTCATCCTGGGAGGCGGGAGCAAGGCAGGCTAGGGCAGGCTGGAACTCTGAAAGGGAGTTCAGACCTGCACACAAAAAAAATGTTCCATCCCAAAGATAGCAGGTTTCTCCATTCTAGACCTTCTTCCATTCTTTAGATTCCTATTTACTTAAACGTCTCTAACTGAAACCGTTGTGTTTTTCAGGTGGAGCTCCATGTGGTGGAACTCTGACTCAATCACGAGGGGAATTTTTCAGCCCCAATTATCCCAATAATTATCCCAATAACGCAAACTGCACATGGAGACTGCTGGCTGGAGAACAGCAGGTGGTTTCGTTAAACTTCACGTTCGTCACGTAAGAAATCACCTTCCTGTTTCTCACCTGCTGATAAATCATACCTGACTTTGTTTAGATCTTTATCATTTAAGAATATTTATTTGTGGTTAGTTTCTGTGCTGAGCTGATTTTATTTTGTTTCCTTTTGCTTTTCTTCAGTTTGGAGTCAGGCTGGGACTTTATCCGCGTGTACAACGGTCCGACTGCTCAGCATTCACTTTTGGGTTCTCTGACTGGAAATCAGAGAGCTACCTTCAACTCCAGCAGCAGATACATGACCGTCGTTTTCTCCAGTGACGGCAGCGTGACTCCACAAGGTTTTCGGGCTGAATGGACTTTCAAAAGTACGTATTTGTTCAACTTATTTAACTTCAATTTCTGTGTGTGTTTGTGTGAGCAGAACTCATCTATCCAACTGTCTAAACAGGAAGTTCATTACAGATTTCACTTGATGTCAGTTTTGTTGAAGTTATCAGCTGTTCACTCATGGAGACTTGAGTGCAAAACTGGTCACATCAATAGTAGTCCAAAGTCTTCCTTATGGTTTTTACGTGGTACCATGCTCAGTAATCTCATTGTTCGTTAGGCCGTCCATGTCGGGCCATCCTCTCCACCTGCTAACCTGCTAAATCTTTGCTACATGCTTTAAGGATTTTCCGTGGCATATATACATCTAATTTCAAAGACATACCTTTTTAAGTAACAGGGCTGAATTCAGCAAAATGGCCAAGAATAACGAAAATAGAGCTCCCCAGTGTCAAGTTATGGAAGCGAAGACGGATGCAAGTGCAGAATTTTTTGTGATGAGCGAAAATTACGGCTACACGGCGAGTCAACACAAAATAACAAAAAGGTTTGATTTGGATGTATACTTTGGGTCATTGTCCTGCTGAAACTTGAAATTTCTTTTCATCTTCAGTTACTAGCAGACACCTGAAGGTTTTGCATCTATCTAAAATCGGCCGGTATTTGTAGCTATTCATGATTCCCTCCACCTTGATAAATGCCCTGGTTCTGACTGAAGAAAACCAGCCGTAATGCATGATGCTGCCACCAAGAATTTCAAGAAATACACCCCGGCTTCCACAGACTCTTACCCGGGGAAAGGGCACTCTCACTGGGCAGAAAAAATCAGAAAACCCCCAAGAAATACACCCCGGCTTCCACAGACTTTTACCCGGGGAAAGGGCACTCTCACTGGGCAGAAAAAATCAGAAAACCCCCAAGAAATACACCCCGGCTTCCACAGACTCTTACCCGGGGAAAGGGCACTCTCACTGGGCGGCCAGAACCAGAAAGCCAAGCCCCCACTACCAGGCGCACCAGCCGTGCCGGGGCACCCACACTTAAGCACTCCCCCCCGGCTTATAGAAGTCAGCACGCCCCGCCAAAGAACCGGGCCCATGGAAAACAAGAATCGGTCCCGGACCCATGGAAAACAAGAATCGGTCCCGGACCCATGGAAAACAAGAATCGGTCTCGGACCCATGGAAAACAAGAATCGGTCTCGGACCCATGGTATACCTCTGGGGTTTTTTTGTGAAAAATTTTCTAAGTCCGGCCGGACTTAGAAGATTTTTCACCCACGGGCTCGGCCCATGGTATAACCCCGAGGTCTTCGGACTCTGAGAATTTTTTTTCTAAGTCCGGCCGGACTTAGAAAATTTTTTTCACAAAGTCCTCTCTCCCCGCGGTCACACCGGGGGCTCGGCCCCGAGGTTCTGGACTTGGGGAGATCTTCACCGTAGCAACTTTTGGTGATGTGCCTTTTTTTTGCACCAAATATACCTTTTGGAATTGGTCTCATCAGGCCATCCATAACACATTTTGCCACATGGTTTTATTTGAGCTTGGATGTTTTTTGGTGAGACAGCGCGTTGCCCAGGCGCCCTACCCCACAGCCCAGACATGCGAAGAAAGAGAGATTGTTGTCATGTGCAGAGTGTAATCAGTACTTGTCAGATATTCCTGCAGCTACTTTAATGTTGCTGTCGGTGTTTTAGCAGCCTCCTGGTAAGCTTTTGGTCTTGTCCTTTTATAAAAGTTGGAGGGACGTGCTGTTCTTGGTGATGTCACTGTAGTGTTCTATTTTCTCCACATGTTGATGATGGCCTTTACTGTATTCCATGGTACATTTAGTGTTTTAGAAATTCTTTAATAACCCCTCTCCTGATCGATACTGTACGTGTTTTGTAATCTTTTTGTGGACCATGGCTTCAGTAGTGGGTTGTGAAGAAAATCCCTAAAATGTTTCTGATTGTTTTTATTCAGGTTTTTATACATCATAATTTCACATTGAGGGTGGAAAAAGTTCTAACATGATTTATCCTGGTTTCATTTGTTTTTCATCATAAAAACTGCCATTGTAACAGGGGTGTGTCGACTTTTGATATCCATTGTACTTCAGACTCTACTTCATGAAAACAAATATATTTTTTCAAAATGATGTTGTGTAAGGCGTTCTATCTAAATACAGATGACAGCACATAAAATTAACAATTTTAAATTACTTAAAAATAAAAAACTAACTCCTACAGCCTATATGTGTGTGTGTGTGTGTGTGTGTGTGTGTGTGTGTGTGTGTGTGTGTGTGTGTGTGTGTAGTCTGGACCGCTGCTGTAACGGTGATTATGTGAATGTAAATGATGGTCTGTATGACGTAATGAATCAGAAATCATATTAATATTAAAGGAATGAATTGATTTTGAGTTGCTCTATTATTAAATGTCAGATTTGTTTAGTTTTATTTATTTCATTTGATTTGACTTTTTTCTTTTAGATTTCAGTAGCTGCAGGGATCATTGTGGATATAATGGTACGCTCTGTTCCTGCACCAGCTCCTGTCAGTCCTACGGAAACTGCTGCAGTGATTATTACAGTGAGAACTATTTCTTAAAAATCTAGTTAATGTAATAAAGTTTTAAAAATCTAGTTATCGTAAGATATATGTCAATTTTTAAGTCCTAAATTAACATTACTATTTATTATTAAATGTTTCAATCGGTAAATGAAAAATAAAAAAGATTTGACTTTTACTTTGTATTTACTTCTTTTTTTCTTTTCGTTCTTTCCCTTGTTGATAGGATGCAGAGTTAGAAACAGATGGAAAGAGATAGTGACAGTGTGAAATCAGTAGTAGTGTTTACAAAAATGCAGACTCACAGAAATGTGATGTTTAATACATAAAGTGTGAACTTTTTACCATTTTTCATATAGATTATTGTTTCCCCGCCAACACCACACCAACAACAACAACACCAACAACAACAACAACAACAACAACAACACCAGGTAAAAATGTAGTTCTCTTTAACCGGTGTATTCTCAGTAAAACTGCTCTGTCTCCTCCATGATTTCTCTTTATTTGGATCTAGAAATCGTTTCTGTTTCTCCATTCTAGACCTTCTTCCATTCTTTAGTTTCCTATTTACTTAAACGTCTCTAACTGAATATTTTCTCACTCTGTTTAAAAATCTACGACGACAGAAAGGTCACTAACAGCAGTTAATGTTTCAGTACCGAATACTGATGTTCTGAATCAGCAATCATATTAATATTAAAGGAATGAACTGATTTTGAGTTCATCTATTATTACATGTCCGATTTGTTTGGTTTAATTTATTTCATTTGATTTGACTTTTTATTTTTTTTTTAGATTCCATTAGCCATCGTATCGGGGTACTCATATTTGTGATAGTGTTTAAAACCGTGGTGTTTTTCAGGTGGAGCTCCATGTGGTGGAACTCTGACTCAATCACGAGGGGAATTTTTCAGCCCCAATTATCCCAATAATTATCCCAATAACGCAAACTGCACATGGAGACTGCTGGCTGGAGAACTGCAGGTGGTTTCGTTAAACTTCACGTTCGTCACGTAAGAAATCACCTTCCTGTTTCTCACCTGCTGATAAATCATACCTGACTTTGTTTAGATCTTTATCATTTAAGAATATTTATTTGTGGTTAGTTTCTGTGTTGAGCTGATTTTATTTCGTTTCATTTTGCTTTTCTTCAGTTTGGAGTCAGGCTGGGACTTTATCCGCGGTACAACGGTCCGACTGCTCAGCATTCACTTTGGTTGCTCTGACTGGAAATCAGAGAGCTACCTTCAACTCCAGCAGCAGATACATGACCGTCGTTTCACCAGTGACGGCAGCGTGACTCCACAAGGTTTTCGGGCTGAATGGACTTTCAAAAGTACGTATTTGTTCAACTTATTTAACTTCAATTTCTGTGTGTGTTGTGTGAGCAGAACTCATCTATCCAACTGTCTAAACAGGAAGTTCATTACAGTTTTCACTTGATGTCAGTTTTGTTGAAGTTATCAGCTGTTCACTCATGGAGACTTGAGTGCAAAACTGGTCACATCATAGTAGTCCAAAGTCTTCCTTATGTTTTTACGTGGTACCATGCTCAGTAATCTCATTGTTCGTTAGGCCGTCCATGTCGGGCCATCCTCTCCACCTGCTAACCTGCTAAATCTTTGCTACATGCTTTAAGGATTTTCCGTTGGCATATATACATCTAATTTCAAAGACATACCTTTTTAAGTAACAGGGCTGAATTCAGCAAAATGGCCAAGAATAACGAAAAATAGAGCTCCCCAGTGTCAAGTTATGGAAGCGAAGACGGATGCAAGTGCAGAATTTTTTTGTGATGAGCGAAAAATTACGGCTACCGGCGAGTCAACACAAAATAACAAAAGGTTTGATTTGGATGTATACTTTGGGTCATTGTCCTGCTGAAACTTGAAATTTCTTTTCATCTTCAGTTACTAGCAGACACCTGAAGGTTTTGCATCTATCTAAAATCGGGCGGTATTTGTAGCTATTCATGATTCCCTCCACCTTGATAAATGCCCTGGTTCTGACTGAAGAAAACCAGCCGTAATGCATGATGCTGCCACCAAGAATTTCAAGAAATACACCCCGGCTTCCACAGACTCTTACCCGGGGAAAGGGCACTCTCACTGGGCAGAAAAATCAGAAAACCCCCAAGAAATACACCCCGGCTTCCACAGACTTTTACCCGGGAAAGGGCACTCTCACTGGGCAGAAAAATCAGAAAACCCCAAAAAGAAACACACCAGCTTCCACAGATTCTTACCCGGGGAAAGGGCACTCTCACTGGGCGGCCAGAACCAGAAAGCCAAGCCCCCCACTACCAGGCGCACCAGACGTGCCGGGGCACCCACACTTAAGCACCCCCGGCTTATAGAAGTCAGCACGCCCCGCCAAAGAACCGGGCCCATGGAAAACAAGAATCGGTCCCGGACCCATGGAAAACAAGAATCGGTCTCGGACCCATGGGAAACAAGAACTGCCTCGGACCCATGGAAAACAAGAATCGGTCTCGACACGGTATAGCACTTGGGGTTTTTTAGAAAATTTTTCTAAGTCCGGCCGGACTTAGAAAATTTTTTCATAGATTCTTCTCCCGCCCGGTCACACCGGGGCTCGTCCCGAGGTTCTGGACTTGGGGAGGATCTTCACCGTAGCAACTTTTGGTGATGTGCCTTTCCCTTTCAAAGGGAACTTCGACGTTGCATTTAGCATTATGGGAACGCCTTGCGCCGCTACCGCATTCTGAAGCTTGTGTAAAATCATGCCTCTACTTGTAGGCCTGCCATGATCAGGTGACGTGGCAATTAGCGCGTCGCATGATATATATATGCACCTGTGAACCGCGCCGCCAGCCTTATTATCTTCAGCGAGACTGCATATCTGTTGTTTGTGATGAAAACGCAAAACTTCATTTCTACTCGATATTTTCTCAAAATCTCTTAACTTTTCTATCCCTTTTAAAGAAAAGGTGAGGTAAGTAATGAGAGAGAAAGAGTTAAAGATGTGTGTAACGTGCTCCCGTTTCATCACGGGGGAAAAGTGCACACTTTCTTGGTGAAGTGTTAGTGGTGTAGTATGCGATGGCAACCCCCGAGAGGCTGCGCATGGTAACGCTACATTAAGCAGCTCGACTCGCGCTTTTCTCAAAAAACGGAAGCCGAGTAAGTCGAGTCTCAAAGCCTCGCGGATCTGGGCCGGCCGCTGCCGAGGGCAGCCAACCGTCTCAGGTTCGGGGATCTCTTAATCCGGAAGAGGAGCGGAGACGCAGCTGTTTCTATCTCTCTCTGTCTCCGGGTTCAGCTCTCCGCTGATTTTGGAGTTCGTCGCGACTCCTCCCGCCATGGAAAGCCAAAGGGGTAATAACGCCCTCTCTGACTCCGGAGGTGTAGAGGGATGTGTTGAAAACTGAGAGCAGCGATATAAGAGCTGCTTGAAGTGATTACCCAGTGAAAGTAGATACTTACACTGCAGAAACTCCCTGTCTTCCAGAAGTTATGACAAAATCTCACTTCTGAGAAAACCATGCTTAAGCCATAGTCATAACTCCACGGACGTTGGATTATTTGGCCGTGCGGATATGAATGGCATGGCTACTTAGCTATGCCCGAGGTGAAGTAGGCGCGCAGCTACCTCTCTCCACCGATGGCAGGTAATTACAGGGGCCGGCTTGCATCCGGGGGGGCAAGTCGTATGCAGTAGTAGTCTTGCTTGGGGTCACTGCAGACAATGACAGTGTTGCCTACCAAGCAGACCTGCTGAGTGAGCTCGACTTATGGCAAAAAAGTTGTCTCAAGCTCATCCGGGTGTCCACGAGTGGAGCCTGGGCCAGCACTAGTATGGGGAAACCCAGAAGCGCAGTATGGTAGCCCGCCAACCCCCGCAGACAGCCAGGGGAACCGGGCGGCCACAGTCGCGGTCTGCTGTTGGGCCTGATCTGAGGATGGTCATAAAGGCCAAGCAGGCAAAGACGAGCGGTCCTGAGGGGCTGCGGAGGGATGTATCCGGGGACATGAGGTTGTTAGGGCAGGTAGCCCCCAGTGCTACTGTAGGCCTCCCCTAGCCAAAGTGGTCCCCGTGTTTTGGTTTCCTGGTCAGCAAGCTGTCACAGGGCAACGGAAATCTGATGCTTCCTCCAATAGAATGTGGAATAGCTAACTGCCACTAGGAGACCATCGGGCGGCGTGCAAGCTACGGCCAAATGTGTCTCCATGGGTTCTGTCTACCATAGAAAGGGTTACCGGTCCAGTTATAGCTAGACCCCCCGTTCCAGGTGTGCTCACCACAGAAGTCAGCACAGACCAGAGCCCGAACAGCACAGAGGGAAGTAAGCTCCCTTTTGGACAAGGGCGACCTGAACATGTACCCGTTCCCTCAGGGAGAGGTTTACAGCCTTTATTTCCTGTTCCGCAAAAAGTGGGAATATGCGGCCATCTGCATCATCTGAACCGCACTTCTTCGGATATACAGGTTCAGAGGCAAGATGTTCAAACGTATCGGTTGCCACGATCCAGTTCGAGAACTGGTTTGTAGCGATAGGTCTAAAGGTGCATGTTTCGCATAGGATTATTGCTAGCTTTATCCCTCACACCTTTGCAAGTGCATGGATGTCATCTGGCTCCATTGGGACTCCAGGGCATTCTGTGCTGGTTACCTGGACGACTGGTTAATTTCAGCACGATCCGGGGAGCTGGCGGTTCAACATTGAGATGTTGTTCTCGCCCGCGTAAGAACTGGGGGCTCAGGTTGAATCTCAGAAAAGTTGGTTTTCTCCGTTGCAGTGGGCGACTTTTTCAGGGGTTATAGGATTCTACTACGATGTGGGCGTTTCTATCCCCAACAGGCGTAGTGTCAATCCTATCAACACTGAGCTAGATAAAGCTGTATCTTGGGAGCCTGGGGTGGAATCCACACATGTGGCTGAGGTCACATCTGTACGCTGCCCCCATTATTGCTCCCACTAGCTCTAGCGAGAGTTCGCCAAGATAGCCTGCTAATAGCACCTTTTTGGCAGCTCGAACATGGTTCTGAGAGATAATATCTCTGCGAGATGGCACTCCTTGGGAGATTCCCCGTCCGCAGGGATTCACTGTGGACCCAGTAACTGCTAATAGCTACAGTCCTGGGGCTCCTACAATAACATTTCTCAGCGGGGTGAGCTCTTCCCTACAATCAGGGTTATGTGGCCGCCATTTCCGGCCAGCCACGCCCTGTTGAGGGAGCCTTGTTGGGCAACGCGTCTCTTAACCCGAGGTTCGTCGTTGTCTCAGATGGCTGAGGCCCATCTGCAGGCCGCGATACCTTCCTGGGACCTTCGGGCCCTTGAAGGTCTGTCGGCTGCCCATTCGAGCCCCTAAGCGGATCTACTGCCTCAGGCCGAGGGTGATTTATCACGTCTTCGGCCAGAACTCGGCAACTGTGGGTCTGGTCCTGAGGGCACCAGCTCAGATTCGGGTCTCACAACTGAGATTGTTGAAACCATTAAAAGCTGTGAGCACCATCCACAAGGAAGCGTATGCACTCAAGTGTCAGCTTTTTGTCTTGTGGCATGAGGGACGTCACCTAGACCCAGTGAACTGCGCATTGCTACAGTCCTGGAGTTCTTACAGAACGTTCTCAGCGGGCTGGGCCCGTCTTCTATCAGGGTACTTGGCCGCCGTTGTCAGCCATGACCCTGTTGATGGAGCCTCTGTTGGGCAACATCCTCTACCTTTGAGGTTCATGCGTGCGTCAGACGGCCGCGTCCATCTGCAGGCCATGCATACCTTCCTGGGACCTTCTATGGTCCTGAGGGTCTGTCGGCTGCCCCATTCGAGCCCCTGAGTGGATCCCATCCAGAAGGAAATCACATGCACTCAGGTGTCAGCTTTTTGTCTTGTGGCTTGAGGACGTCACCTAGACCCAGAGAACTGCGCCATTGCTACAGTCCTGGAGTTCTTACAGAACGTTTCTCAGCGGGCTGGGCTCCTTCTACAATCAGGGTTACTGGGCCGCCGCTCGCCAGCCATGCCCTGTCGATGGAGCCTCCGTGGGGCAACATCTTCTAACCTTAAGGTTCGTACGTGTTGTCAGAAGGCGGCGCCCATCTGCAGGCCGTACATACCTTCCTGGGACCTCCTGGGGTCCTGGAAGGTCTGTCATGTGCCCCATTTGAGTCCTTAGGGACCTACCGCCTCAAAAGCCCGAGTGGGTTATTTATCATCCTTGGCAAGAACTAAGGAAGCTGTGGGTCTGGCCCCTGAGGGGCGCCAGCTAGATAGATTCTGGTCGCACGACTGAGGTGGTAGTGACCATGTTTCTACAATAACATTTCTCAGCCGGGTGGGCTCCTTCTACAATCAGGGGTTGCGGCCGTCATTTCGGGCCAGCCACGCCCCTGTTGTGGGAGCCTCTGTGGGCAGCGTCCTCTCAACTGCGAGGTTCATGCGTGGTGTCAGATGGCTGAGGCTTATCTGCAGGCTGTGCATACCTTCTTGGGACATTCTGTGGTCCTGGAAGGTCTGTCGCTGCCCTTCGAGCCCCAGAGTGGATCCCACCTACAAGGAAATTGTGTGCTACCGTGGCACCTTTTGTCTGGTGGTGTGGAGAACGTCAGCTATACCCAGTGAACTGCGCATCGCTACAGTCCTGGAGTTCTGACAAGAACGTTTCTCAGCAGGTTGGCTCCTTCTACTATCGCTCAGTTGCGTCGCGCCGGGGCCAGCCCTGCCCCTGTCGATGGAGCCTCGGGTGTTGGGCAACATCCGCTAACCCCGAGGTTCATGTGTGGTGTCAGACGGCTGAGGCCCATCTGCAGGCCATGCATACCTTCCTGGGACCTTGCTGTGGTCTTGAAGGTCTGTCAGGGACCCATTTGAGCCCTTAGAGTCAGCCTCTGAGAAGCTTCTGACTCCAAGGTAGCTCTTTACAGGCCCTGACATCTCTAAGCGAGTGGGAGGTCTACAAGCTCTCCTGTTGCCCCTCCTGCATTGACTTTACCCCTAGATAAGCCAAGTCCTTCCTGTATCCTAGGCCGGATTATATTCCTAAAGTGCCTACATTGGCTGCCCACCCTGTGGTGTTGCAGGCTTTCTCCCCTCCTCTGTCCTCTGACCAGAACAAGAGAGGATGCACACGCTGTGTCCAGTAAGCGCTCTCTGTACTACGTCCACCGCTCCGGCCACGTGGCGTCAAGTCAGAGCAGCTACTAGTCTGCTTTGGCAGCGACAGGAAAAGGGATGCTGTGTCAAAGCAGTGCATCTCTACTGGATTGTCGAGGCTTTGTCCAAAGGGTTTCCTTGCAGGATGTGTGGGCGGCTGCAGGGTGGTTCATGCCTCACACGGTCATTTTGTTATACAGCCTGGATATTCATCCCTCCCCAGGTTCGAGTGTCCTGCACCGACCCTCGGTTTGGTATTTTGAACAGGCCGCACTGCATGACGGAGTGGGTATTCCCGTTCCCATAATGCTAAATGCAACGTCGAAGTTCCTTTGAAAGGGAACGTCGGGTTATGCATGTAACCTTGTTCCCTGGAGAAGGGAACGAGACGCTGCTAGCTGTCATACCGGGGCTGGCCTGTATTGCATCTTCGCTTCAGATAATAGAGGCTGCGCGGTGGGTTCACAGGTGCTATATATATACATGCGGCCGCTTAATTGCCACGCTACCCGATCATGGCAGGCCACAAGTAGAGGCATGATTTTACACAAGCTTCAGATACCGTCACGCGGCAAGGCGTTCTAATAATACTAAGTGCAACGTCTCTCCCTTCAGGGGAACAAGGTTACGCGTAACCCGCATCGTTTTTTGCACCAATATACCTTTTGGAATTGGTCTCATCAGGCCATCCATAACACATTTTGCCACATGGTTTTATTTGAGCTTGATGTTTTTTGTGAGACAGCGCTTCCCGTCTAGGCGCCCCTACCCCACAGCCCAGACTATGCGAAGGAAGAGAGATTGTTGTCATGTGCAGAGTGTAATCAGTACTTGTCAGATATTCCCAGCTACTTTAATGTTGCTGTCGGTGTTTGGCAGCCTCCTGGTAAGCTTTGTCTTGTCCTTTTATAAAAGTTGGAGGGACGTGCTGTTCTTGGTGATGTCACTGTAGTGTTCTATTTTCTCCACATGTGATGATGGCCTTTACTGTATTCCATGGTACATTTAGTGTTTTAGAAATTCTTTAATAACCCCTCTCCTGATCGATACTGTACGTGTTTTGTAATCTTTTTGTGGACCATGGCTTCAGTAGTGGGTTGTGAAGAAAATCTAAAATGTTTCTGATTGTTTTTATTCAGGTTTTATACATCATAATTTCACATTGAGGGTGGAAAAAGTTCTAACATGATTTATCCTGGTTTCATTTGTTTTTCATCATAAAAACCGCTATTGTAACAGGGGTGTCGACTTTTGGATATCCATTGTACTTCAGACTCTACTTCATGAAAACAAATATATTTTTTCAAATGATGTTGTGTACATGCTCTATCTAATACAGATCACATAAAGTAACAATTTTAAATTACTTAAAAATAAAAACTACCTCCTACAGCCTATATGTGTGTGTGTGTGTGTGTGTGTGTGTGTGTGTGTGTGTGTGTGTTTTAGTCTGGACCACTGCTAACGGTGATTATGTGAATGTAATATGGTCTGTATGAGTATGAATCAAAATCATATTAATATTAAAGAATTAATTGATTTTGAGTTGCTCTATTATTAAATGTCAGATTTGTTTAGTTTTATTTATTTCATTTGATTTGACTTTTTTCTTTTAGATTTCAGTAGCGGCAGGATCATTGTGGATATAATGGTACGCTCTGTTCCTGCAATAGGCTCCTGTCAGTCCCATCGAAACTGCTGCAGTGATTATTACAGTGAGAACTATTTCTTAAAATCTAGTTAATGTAATAAAGTTTTAAAAATCTAGTTATCGAAGATATAGTCAATTTTAAGTCCTAAATTAACATTACTATTTATTATTAAATGTTTCAATCGGTAAATGAAAATAAAAGATTTGACTTTTACTTTGTATTTACTTTTTTTTTCTTTTCGTTTTTCCTTTGTTGATAGGATGCAGAGTTAGAAACAGATGGAAAGAGATAGTGACAGTGTGAAATCAGTAGTAGTGTTTACAAAAATGCAGACTCACAGGAAATGTGATGTTTAATACATAAAGTGTGAACTTTTTACCATTTTTCATATAGATTATTGTTTCCCCACCAACACCACACCAACAACAACAACACCAACAACCAACAACAACAGCAACAACAACACCATGTAAAATGTATGTTCTCTTTAACCTGTGTATTCTCAGTAAACTTCTCTGTCTCCTCCATGATTTCTTTTATTTGGATCTAGAAATCGTTTCTGTTT
>CM022761.1:31216685-31270362 GCA_012411365.1 Ameiurus melas
CGACAGCTGAAATGATAAAGACAAAAATAAATACATCATAGTTACATGAACTGCCTAAATAGAGACAAGCAAGCACTGGTCTGAATGAGTTCATGCATATTATAACACCTTATACTACTTAATTTACATTTGTAGACAGCTTTGTAAGGTTACAGATGTCTACCAAAGAGAGCATCTACCTGTACAACAAGGAATAGATCTACTGTGGGCAACAAAACTCCTCTCAGAGAAGCTGAAGGACTCAGCTGAAGCTGAAGGGTATACAGTTCCTGATTGAGGTTTACTCAGGAGAGGAAATCAGTGCTGGTGGAGGAAAACTACTGAGGGGTAAAAGTCTATGATGGTATTTGAACTGTTTCACTGATTGTTGTTTCCACGTAGATCTGCTATTTGAGTGCCCCAAAGCATAGACACACAATCTAGGGGTATTTGAGCAGTCAAAAGGAACTTCTCTGAAGAGCTGAAAGACTTAACATGTAACCCAGTTTCAGCATGGAAACCCATCACTAATTACAAGACATAGTGATTGTAATTACAGCACCTGGGGCGCCTACACAGTGAGACTTCAGCTCAACCTTAACTTCAATCATTACTGATCCTCCACTACATTTTCATCATGCCTAGCTGAGTTGGATCTAGGGATTCACTAAATTCCTGGCTTGTAGGAGGTAGCAGTGGGCCACTCATCTTACTGGAATAACTGCAGTTCACATATAGGACTAACAGGTCGGTTTATAATGCAGCTACATTACTTTATTACCTCGTTACATTATAAATGGGGTTACATAACCTCCTCCAACACCTTAAGCCTGAGGATCCTAGTGAGGGTACAATTTGGTTGACTTTATCTCAACCTTCAATAAAACCATTCCGCTACAACTCACTATGCCTGACACAATGTTAGCTTATCACTAACATCTTGCTTGGTAGGGGGTAATAGTTGGGCCAAGTGTAACTCACATCTTGAACCATGACAATCAGCTACACCGCTCACACTATTGTTTGTGTTGGCTTTTAAAAGGTGGACCCATTGAGGTATTACTATTGGTTACAGGGACAAGAATATGGTTACCTATTTAATGTGATGTCAGTGTACTTGTTGTGTACGTGTGTGTGTGTGTGTGTGTGTGTGAGTGTGTTGTATATGTAACCATTACGTTATAAGGTCATAGGGGCGCTGGTGTGCTGCTGGATTGTTTTGCGAGGCCACACAGGAGTCAATAAACAGGTGGAGGCTTGGTTCAGCTTAAGTAGGTAATCACCTGCCGCAGTTGCTGATTGAGGTTCACTCGGTACAGGGAATCGGTGATGGGTAGTCAAAGTTGCTGGATGGGTAAAATGGGGTGGTGTTGAACCCAAACCACCGTTCCAATGATAGTTGCATATTTTCGTAATCTTTCCTCATAAAGCGTCTCAACTGAAGAATTCACGGCTCCATCACACATCTCACAACCAACGGGAAACCTGTATTATTTCTGGTGATCTCACCCAACGTTGACTGAGCTGCTTGCACATTATGGGTGTAGATAATCACATCCGTTCTCGGTCTGGGGGGAAGAGCACATAATTACGTGCATTTAATGCATATACAATTAAGCACAATTAGCTAAAGTTTGACCAACAACACATTTATCCTCCAGAGTTGCAATGTTATTTTTTCTATTTTTCTCCTTAATGTGGTTTCCAATTCCCACCCACCAGCCAGTACTTTATTTACATAACATAAATAAAAAAAAAAACAGTCCTTGTCTTGTGGTTTTTTGTCTTACTATTAACCTCCTCCAACAGGGTTTTTTGACTGATGGTACACAATTGTGTAAATATGTTGCCGGGGACACCCCGACCATCCACAAACCTTTTGGCCAGATATTGCATTGTGGGTAATTCAGTACCTGAGAGTGTACATTGTGCGGTTGATGACATAACTCTACTGCAGTGCATTGTGGGATTTCACTGGATCACTGAGGTTACGTAGTAATGTATAAAGTGTAGTGTTACCGTTCTCTGGTGCTGCAGCTATGGAGAGGGAGTTGAAGGTGACATAGTAGTTGTCAGTTGAAGCTCTGCAGCGATGGTCATCCAGATAAAGGTCGTGCATTCCAGCTGAAGCCCAGTGAGTCCAGGTAGGATTTACCAGGATGGCAATCATCATCGAGTCAGAGGAGCAATCCACCACGGCCTGCACGACATTCAACGTTTGACATAAACTCTAAACATGATCTAGTTATTGTGATCTTTGTATTTCATTACCAACCTCTTAGTGTTCACTATAGCAATGCTGAGAACCAGTAGTCCAGGCCATGTTTACATTTTATAGTGAAATCCCAAATTCATTAATAATAATAATAATAATAATAATAATAATAATAATAATAATAATAATAATAGACACAGCTGCCAGCAGCATTTTCGGGGACCAAGCACCCAAACTCACTGAGCCTCATATTTACAGATATGCTACAATTATTGCTTAAGGAATCACAGGAAAGCAGAGCAACAATTATAGGCAAAGGGATTCAAGTATGAGTTGTATTTTCACAAATTTGCAAGACTGTTATAGGAGAATGGTTTTGAATATCAGAGTACCTTTGATAACTTTCATTCAGACAACTCTCAAGATGATGTGAGCCAAATTGGTGAACACTGGACATAATTAGAGAAGGAGTTGCAAAAATGGCACTTAAGACGGGAGCATTTTTAGCATGTGATTGTCACTTTGACCAGTAGGTGAAATTTGTTTAATAAAAGTTGTTGCTTAGCCTCAGGTCATGGTCCTAAGACTGTGTACCAAGCTTTGTGTCATTGAGCAAAGTCGTTGTTGCTGATTGGCTGCTTTGTTATCAGATTTGGGCAAACCATTTGGAATATTCAACATTTTTGAAAGGTTGGTGTGAGGCTTACCCGTAGATGCCAGATTTGGTGATGATTGGACAAATTTTGTAAGAGGAGTAGCAAAAACTTTTTCTTTTTTTTTTTTTCTTTTTTTTTCAAAATCCAAGATGGTCATTAGGAAGTATACTTGAATTTCAGACCTTGTGTGCATAATCTAGTGAATATAAGGGAAATTAACTATGAATTTTGCACAAATTCTTCAAAATTAATTTATTTAAAAAGCTTTTTACAGTTCTTGACCACAAGGTGGCACAAACATTAAATGTCTTGGGTACATTGCTGGCATAGTACTGAAGATACCTTTATCAAGTTTCATGCACAATTGATGCATTGTTGAGATACACCCTCACATCCTGTTTTTGGTATTTGCCAGTGCTTTACAGGAGAAATGTTATGAAAATCAAAATTCCTTTGATAAACCTTGATCAGACATGCTAATGTACGTAAAATTTGGTGAGGATTGGACAAAAGTTGCAGGAGGAGTACCAAAATGGCAGTTAGATGTAATCATTTTAAGCATGTTGTTATAACTTTTGTCCAGTAGATGGTGCTGTAAATCAACTAACTCTGTTGTATAGCCTCAAGTCATGCTTCTGAAGTTGCCTACCAAATTCTCTGTCAGTAGGCATTGCTGAGATACTTCCCGTTTGGCAGCTTCGCTGTCAGATCCGTTGGCTCATTATGGGCAAAATATCTGGAGAATTCAAAATTTTGTTGATAAATTTTGTGATGCATACCTGAAGATGATGACTGCCAAATTTGGTGATGATTGGACAAAATTTGTAGGAATTGAGCTCATCTCAACCCAGGAAACCCAGGGATGCATGGCTTTTTAAATTTTGGACATGGTTCAAAAGTTGTGACCATAAACATACTTCCAAATTAGGCCAAAATTTGACCCAATGATGGGGCAAGATGTTAGCAGCACTTGGCCTAGACCCCCCCCAATCACACTCAGAGCAAAGTGTTCTCAGCAAACTTTGTGTTTCATATAACTCTATTTTATAATGGACTGTGTACCTGTGTTTTGGCTGAGGGAGGAACTGAAGTAGGCTGTAAAGCCACGCCCAACCCCAGAGTAGTCACTCCTGAACATCACGGTCATGTAGGACGAGGACGACTGGAAGTCCAGGTGGCTTGTGCTATTCTGACAGAGCTTTCCTATCAAGTGGGACGTGGTGGATGGACCATCATACACATTCACATAATCACAGTTGCAGCAGCGGTCCAGACTACACACACACACACACACACACACACACACACACACACACACACACACACACAGAGAGAGAGAGAGAGAGAGAGAGAGAGAGAGACAGATAAATAAATAGAGCACTCGATGGATTTACTAAAAATGAAAACAAATTATTCAATTCATATCTACGAATAACACAAATATTAAAAAGTAAAAAAAAAAATTTAACTTTATTCAAATGAATCATATATTTAGTCATCAGTAAGATGTGTTATTGCTGAAATACCCCACATTTAATTAAAGTAAATATAATGTGAATATTGCAAAATATCCATCCAGAATTCTGCCAGAAGCTGGTTGATGGTTACCAAAAGCGTCTGCTTGAGGTGAAACTTGCTAAGGGACATTCAACTAAACCCAAAACCCAAAATAAATAAAAACTAGTGAACCAAACCAATCATTCTGCCATAGAAAAAGAAAAGTTCAAAGAAATGATTGAAAGCCCAATATTGTCCATGACATTCATGTCCATGATGAGTGTATGTAAACTTCCGACCGCAACTGTACATTTATATTGAATATAAATAGATTAATTCACTCAGCAAAGGAAACATCATAATGTTTTTTTTTTTTAAAGTATTCATGAATTTATTATAAATAAATAAATAAATAAATAAATAAGTGATTTCCTGTGATAATTCAGATGTAATTTGAATAAGTAGTAGATGTATACAGTGAAAGTAAAATTTGGGAAATGGACTGACTCTAAGTCCTGGAACGAGAGGAAGACGGTCTGTCCTGCTGGAGCCGAGAGCTGCCACACACAATACGCGTTGTCATGGTAATAACCGGGGTAGTAAGGACTAGAGATGGACCCTGAGCCGTAAAGACTCCCCCCACAGGCTGTAGAGTGTACACACACACACACACACACACACACACACACACACACACACACACGCACACACGCACAAACTATTATTAAATGTAATAATAAAAAAATAATAGGAATAATAAAAAAATAATAAAAACACCAACATGAAGTATATGATAAAGAATATTTTATCAAATATAAAAATACATATACTACATTTAACATTAAAATATCCAAAAATTAAGACAAATATAATCAATAATCTCGGATAAAATGATAAACATAAATAAAATATGTAATAACAATGTCTGTAATGTAAATATGAGTTTTAAAAATAAGGCAAGATGTTACACTTAGTTAGATCATTAGTTGGTTAGTTAGTTAGTTAAATTAAAATTGTAAAAGAGGCCACATGCTGACCCAAGCTAAAGTAAAGAGCTCACCTGGTACAGGAGTTGGTGTCACATGGTAAAAATAATCTGAAAAAAAAATTAAATAAAAACAATAAATACTAGAACTTTTATTTCATACCCCAAACTCCAACAGGTCTACACAGATAGACAGCCAGCCAGCTTGGCCCAGCAAGACAGACGGACAGATCGAGAGACAAAAAGACACACATTCAGACAGACAGACTACCACATTGGAGTACCTGTACACACACACACAAACACACACACACACACAGACACATACACACACACACACACACACACACACACACACACACACATACACACAGCATTTAGAAGTAACTTGACAATGGGGGAGCTCTATTTTTGGTCATTTTTGGCTGTTTTGCTGAATTCAGCCCTGTTATTTAAAAGGTATGTCTTTGAATTTAGATGTATACATGCCACGGACAGTCCTTAAAGCATGTAGCAAAGATTTAGCAGGTTAGCAGGTGGAGAGGATGGCCCGACATGGACGGCCTAACGAATAATGAGATCACTGAGGATGGTACCACTTAAAACCATAAGGAAGACTTTGGCACATTAGCTATGAGTACCCAGTTTTGCACTCAAGTCTCCAGAGTGAACAGCTGATAACTTCAACAAAACTGACTTCAAGTGAAAACTGTAATGAACTTCCTGTTTAGACAGTTGGATAGATGAGTTCTGCTCACAAACACACACACAGAAATTGAAGTTAAATAAGTTAAAATTGACATATACTTTTGAAAGTCCATTCAGCCCGAAAACCTGTGGAGTCACGCTGCGCCACTGATGAAAACGACGGTCATGTATCTGTTGCTGGAGTTGAAGGTAGCTCTCTGATTTCCAGTCACAGAACCCAAAAATGAATCTGAGCAGTCGGACCATCGTACACCGCGGACAAAGTCCCAGCCTGACTCCAAACTGAAGAAAAGCAAAAGGAAACAAAATAAAATCAGCTCAGCACAGTGTAATAAACTAACCACAAATAAATATTCTTAAATGATAAAGATCTAAACAAAGTCAGGTATGATTTATCAGCTGGTCAGAAACAGGAAAGTGATTTCTTACTCGACGAACGTGAAGTTTAACGAAACCACCTGCAGTCCTCCAGCCAGCAGGCTCCATGTGCAGTATGTTATTGGGATAATTATTGGGAGATAATTGGGGCAAAAAACCCCGTGATTGAGTCAGATTTCCACCACATGGAGCTCCACCTGAAAAACACCACGGTTTTAAACACTATCACACATATGAGTAACTCCGACATAATTATGGTAATGGAATCTTAAAAAATAAAAAGTCAAATCAAATGAAATAAATTAAACCAAACAAATCGGACATGTAATAATAGATGAACTCAAAATCAGTTCATTCCTTTAATATTAATATGATTGTTGATTCAGAACATCAGTATTCGGTACTGAAACATTAACTGCTGTTAGTGACCTTTCTGTGTCGGAGGATTTTTAAACAGAGTGAGAAAATATTCAGTTAGAGACGTTAAGGAAACTAAAGAATGGAAGAAGGTCCAGAATGGAGAAACAGAAACGATTTCTAGATCCAAATAAAGAGAAAAATGGAGGAGACAGAGCAGTTTTACTGAGAATAACACCGTTATAGAGAACTACATTGTTACCTGGTGTTGTGGTTGTGGTGTTGGTGGTGGTGTTGTTGTGTTGGTGTTGTTGGTGATGGTGTTGTTGTTGGTAGCGGTGTGGTGTTGTTGTTGTGGTTGTTGTTGGTGGTATTGGTGGAGAAACAATAATCTATATGAAAAATGGTAAAAGTTCACACTTTATGTATTAAACATCAGATTTCTGTGAGTCTGCATTTTTGTAAACACTACTACTGATTTCACACTGTCACTATCTCTTTCCATCTGTTTCTAACTCTGCATCCTATCAACAAGGAAAGAAACGAAAAGAAAAAAAGAAATAAATACAAAAGTAAAAGTCAAATCTTTTTTATTTTTCATTTACCGATTGAAAAGTTTAATAATAAATAGTAATGTTAATTAAGGACTTAAAAATTACATATATCTTACGATAACTAGATTTTTAAACTTTATTACATTAACTAGATTTTTAAGAAATAGTTCTCACTGTAATAAATTGCAGCAGTTTCCGTAGGACTGACAGGAGCTGGGGCAGGAACAGAGCGGTACCATTATATCCACAATGATCCCTGCAGCTACTGAAATCTAAAACAAAAAAGTCAAATCAAATGAAATAAATAAAACTAAACAAATCTGACATTTAATAATAGATGAACTCAAAATCAATTAATTCCTTTAATATTAATATGATTTCTGATTCATTACGTCATACAGACCATCATTTACATTCACATAAACACAGTTACAGCAGCGGTCCAGACCCAACACACACACACACACACACACACACACACACACACACACACACACACACACACACACACAAGCTACATTAACCACACACACACACACACAGCACACACACACACACACACACACACACACACACACACACACACACACACACACACAAGCGCACACACACACACACACACACACACAAGCGCACACACACACACACACACACACACACACACACACACACACACACACACACACACACACACACACACACACACACACACACACACACGTAGGCTGTAGGAGTTAGTTTTTTATTTTTAAGTCATTTAAAAATGTTAACTTTATGTGCTGTCATCTGTATTTAGATAGAACGCCTTACACAACATCATTTTGAAAAAATATATTTGTTTTCATAAAGTAGAGTCTGAAGTACAATGGATATTAAAAGTCTACACACCCCTGTTACAATGGCAGTTTTTATGATGAAAAACAAATGAAACCAGGATAAATCATGTTAGAACTTTTTCCACCCTCAATGTGAAATTATGATGTATAAAAACCTGAATAAAAACAATCAGAAACATTTTAGGGATTTTCTTCACGACCCACTACTGAAGCCATGGTTCACAAAAAGATTACAAAACACGCACAGTATCGATCAGGAGAGGGGTTATTAAAGAATTTCTAAAACACTAAATGTACCATGGAATACAGTAAAGGCCATCATCAACATGTGGAGAAAATAGAACACTACAGTGACATCACCAAGAACAGCACGTCCCTCCAACTTTTATAAAAGGACAAGACAAAAGCTTACCAGGGAGGCTGCCAAAACACCGACAGCAACATTAAAGGAGCTGCAGGAATATCTGACAAGTACTGATTACACTCTGCACATGACAACAATCTCTCTTTCTTCGCATGTCTGGGCTGTGGGGTAGGGCGCCTAGACGGAAGCGCTTTCTCACAAAAAAACATCCAAGCTCAAATAAATCCCCCAAACCATGTGGCAAAATGTGTTATGGATGGCCTGATGAGACCAATTCCAAAAGGTATATTTGGTGCAAAAAAAAGTCACATCACCAAAAGTTGCTACGGTGAAGCACGGTGGTGGCAGCATCATGCATTACGGCTGGTTTTCTTCAGTCAGAACCAGGGCATTTATCAAGGTGGAGGGAATCATGTATAGCTACAAATACCGGCCGATTTTAGATAGATGCAAAACCTTCAGGTGTCTGTTAGTAACTGAAGATGAAAAGAAATTTCACTTTTCAGGACGACAATGACCCAAAGTATACATCCAAATCAAACATTTTTGTTATTTTGTGTTGACTCGCCGTGTAGCCATAATTTTTCGTCATCACAATAAAATTCTGCACTTGCATCCGTTCGCCTCCAGCACGACACTTTGGGGAGCTCTATATTTTTCGTTATTCTTGGCCATTTTGCTGAATTCAGCCCTGTTATTTAAAAGTTATGTCTTTGAATTTAGATGTATACATGCCACGGACATTCCTTAAAGCATGTAGAAAAGACTTAGCAGGTTAGCAGGTGGAGAGGATGGCCCGACATGGACGGCCTAACAAACAATGAGATTACTGAGGATGGTACCACTTAAAAACCATAAGGAAGACTTTGGACTACTATTGATGTGACCAGTTTTGACTCAAGTCTCCATGAGTGAACAGCTGATAACTTCAACAAAACTGACATCAAGTGAAAAACTGTGATGAACTTCCTGTTTAGACAGTTGGATAGATGAGTTCTGCCACACACACACACACACAGAAATTGAAATTAAATAAGTTGAACAAATATGCACTTTTGAAAGTCCATTCAGCCCGAAAACCTTTGTGGAGTCACGCTGTAGTCACTGGAGAAAACGACGGTCATGTATCTGCTGCTGGAGTTGAAGGTAGCTCTGATTTCCAGTCAGAGAACCCAAAAGTGAATGTCTGAGCAGTTGGACCATGCGTATAGCGCGATAAAGTCACAACCTGACTCCAAACTGAAGAAAAGTGTAATGAAACAAAAAAAATCAGCTCAGTACAGGTAATGAAACTAACCACAAATAAATATTCTTAAATGATAAAGATCTAAACAAAGTCAGGTATGATTTATCAGCAGGTCAGAAACTAGAAGGTGATCTTTACTCGACGAACGTGAAGTTTAACGAAACCACCTGCAGTTCTCCAGCCAGCAGGCTCCATGTGCAGTATGCGTTATTGGGATAATTATTGGGATAATTGGGGCTGAAAAATTCCCCTCGTGATTGAGTCAGATTTCCACCACATGGAGCTCCACCTGAAAAACACCACGGTTTTAAACACTATCACAAATATGAGTACCCCGATACGATGGCTAATGGAATCTTAAAAAAAAATAAAAAGTCAAATCAAATGAAATAAATTAAACCAAACAAATCGGACATGTAATAATAGATGAACTCAAAATCAGTTCATTCCTTTAATATTAATACGATTGCTGATTCAGAACATCAGTATTCGGTACTGAAACATTAACTGCTGTTAGTGACCTTTCTGTCGTCGTGGATTTTTAAACAGAGTGAGAAAATATTCAGTTAGAGACGTTTAAGTAAATAGGAAACTAAAGAATGGAAGAAGGTCTAGAATGGAGAAACAGAAACGATTTCTAGATCCAAATAAAGAGAAAAAATGGAGGAGACAGAGCAGTTTTAGTGAGAATACACCGGTTAAAGAGAACTACATTGTTACCTGGTGTTGTGGTTGTGGTGTTGGTGGTGGTGTTGTTGGTGTTGCTGGTGTTGTTGGTGATGGTGTTGTTGTTGGTGTTAGCAGTGGTGTTGTTGTTGTGGTTGTTGTTGTTGGTGGTGTTGGTGGAGAAACAATAATCTATATGAAAAATGGTAAAAAGTTCACACTTTATGTATTAAACATCAGATTACTGTGAGTCTGCATTTTTGTAAACACTACTACTGATTTCACACTGTCACTATCTCTTTCCATCTGTTTCTAACTCTACATCCTATCAACAAGGGAAAGAACGAAGAAAATAAATAAAATAAATACAAAGTAAAAAGCAAATCTTTTTTATTTTTAATTTACCGATTGAAAAGTTTAATAATAAATAGTAATGTTAATTTAGGACTTAAAAATTACATGTATCTTACGATAACTAGATTTTTCTTTTTATTACATTAACTAGATTTTTAAGAAATAGTTCTCACTGTAATAATCACTGCAGCAGTTTCCGTAGGACTGACAGGAGCTGGTGCAGGAACAGAGCGTACCATTATATCCACAATGATCCCTGCAGCTACTGAAATCTAAAAGAAAAAAGTCAAATCAAATGAAATAAATAAAACTAAACAAATCTGACATTTAATAATAGAGCAACTCAAAATCAATTCATTCCTTTAATATTAATATGATTTCTGATTCATTACGTCATACAGACCATCATTTACATCCACATAAACACAGTTACAGCAGCGGTCCAGACCCAACACACACACACACACACACACACACACACACACACACAGATAGGCTGTAGGAGTTAGTTTTTGTTTTTTAAGTCATTTAAAAATGTTAACTTTATGTGCTGTCATCTGTATTTAGATAGAACCGCCTTACACAACATCATTTTGAAAAAATATATTTGTTTTCATAAAGTAGAGTCTGAAGTACAATGGATATTAAAAGTCTACACACCCCTGTTACAATGGCAGTTTTTATGATGAAAAACAAATGAAACCAGGATAAATCATGTTAGAACTTTTTCCACCCTCAATGTGAAATTATGATGTATAAAAACCTGAATAAAAACAATCAGAAACATTTTAGGGATTTTCTTCACGACCCACTACTGAAGCCATGGTTCACAAAAGATTACAAAACACGTACAGTATCGATCAGGAGAGGGGATTAAAGAATTTCTAAAACACTAAATGTACCATGGAATACAGTAAAGGCCATCGTCAACATGTAGAGAAAATAGAACACTACAGTGACATCACCAAGAACAGCACGTCCCTCCAACATTTATAAAAGGACAAGACAAAAGCTTACCAGGGAGGCTGCCAAAACACCGACAGCAACATTAAAGGAGCTGCAGGAATATCTGACAAGTACTGATTACACTCTGCACATGACTACAATCTCTCTTTCTTCGCACGTCTGGGCTGTGGGGTAGGGCGCCTAGACGGAAGCGCTGTCTCACAAAAAAACATCCAAGCTCAAATAAAACCATGTGGCAAAATGTGTTATGGATGGCCTGATGAGACCAATTCCAAAAGGTATATTTGGTGCAAAAAAAAGGCACATCACTAAAAGAACACCGTTGCTACGGTGAAGCACGGTGGTGGCAGCATCATGTTTTTCTTCAGTCAGAACCAGGGCATTTATCAAGGTGGAGGTATTCATGATTAGCTACAAATGCCAATTTTAGATAGATGAAAAACCTTCAGGTGTCTGTTAGTAACTGAAGATGAAAAGAAATTTCACTTTTCAGGATGACAATGACCCAAAGTATACATCCAAATCAAATATTTTTGTTATTTTGTGTTGACTCGCCGTGTAGCCGTAGTTTTTCGCTCTTCACAAAAAAATTCTGCACTTGCATCCGTCTTCGCCTCCATAACTTGACAATGGAGGAGCTCTATTTTTGGTCATTTTTGGCTGTTTTGCTGAATTCAGCCCTGTTATTTAAAAGTTATGTCTTTGAATTTAGATGTATATACGCCACGGACATTCCTTAAAGCATGTAGCAAAGATTTAGCAGGTTAGCAGGTGGAGAGGATGGCCCCGACATGGACGGCCTAACGAACAATGAGACATCTGAGGATGGTACCACTTAAAAACCATAAGGAAGACTTTGGACTACTATTGATGTGACCAGTTTTGCACTCAAGTCTCCATGAGTGAACAGCTGATAACTTCAACAAAACTGACTTCAAGTGAAAACTGTGATGAACTTCCTGTTTAGACAGTTGCATAGATGAGTTCTGCTCACACAAACACACACAGAAATTGAAATTAAATAAGTTCAACAAATACGTACTTTTGAAAGTCCATTCAGCCCGAAAACCTTGTGAAGGCACGATGACGTCACTGATGAAAACGACGGTCATGTATCTGTTGCTGGAGTTGAAGGTAGCTCTCTGATTTCCAGTCAGAGAACCCAAAAGTGAATTCTGAGCAGTCGGACCATCGTACACGCGGACAAAGTCCCAGCCTGACTCCAAACTGAAGAAAAGCAAAAGGAAACAAAATAAAATCAGCTCAGCACAGTGTAATGAAACTAACCACAAATAAATATTCTTAAATGATAAAGATCTAAACAAAGTCAGGTATGATTTATCAGCTGGTCAGAAACTGGAAGGTGATTTCTTACTCGACGAACGTGAAGTTTAACGAAACCACCTGCAGTTCTCCAGCCAGCAGGCTCCATGTGCAGTATGCGTTATTGGGATAATTATTGGGATAATTGGGGCTGAAAAATTCCCCTCGTGATTGAGTCAGATTTCCACCACATGGAGCTCCACCTGAAAAACACCACGGTTTTAAACACTATCACAAATATGAGTACCCCGATACGATGGCTAATGGAATCTTAAAAAAAATAAAAAGTCAAATCAAATGAAATAAATTAAACCAAACAAATCTGACATGTAATAATAGATGAACTCAAAATCAGTTCATTCCTTTAATATTAATATGATTGCTGATTCAGAACATCAGTATTCGGTACTGAAACATTAACTGCTGTTAGTGACCTTTCTGTCGTCGTGGACTTTTAAACAGAGTGAGAAAATATTCAGTTAGAGACGTTTAAGTAAATAGGAAACTAAAGAATGGAAGAAGGTCTAGAATGGAGAAACAGAAACGATTTCTAGATCCAAATAAAGAGAAAAAATGGAGGAGACAGAGCAGTTTTACTGAGAATACACCGGTTATAGAGAACTACATTGTTACCTGGTGTTGTGGTTGTGGTGTTGGTGGTGGTGTTGTTGGTGTTGCTGGTGATGTTGGTGATGGTGTTGTTGTTGGTGTTAGCGGTGTTGTTGTTGTTGTGGTTGTTGTTGTTGGTGGTATTGGTGGGGAAACAATAATCTATATGAAAAATGGTAAAAAGTTCACACTTTATGTATTAAACATCAGATTTCTGTGAGTCTGCATTTTTGTAAACACTACTACTGATTTCACACTGTCACTATCTCTTTCCATCTGTTTCTAACTCTGCATCCTATCAACAAGGGAAAGAACGAAAAGAAAAAAAGAAATAAATACAAACTAAAAGTCAAATCTTTTTTCTTTTTCATTTACCGATTGAAAAGTTTAATAATAAATAGTAATGTTAATTTAGGACTTAAAATATTACATGTATCTTACGATAACTAGATTTTTTAAACTTTATTACATTAACTAGATTTTTAAGAAATAGTTCTCACTGTAATAATCACTGCAGCAGTTTCCGTAGGACTGACAGGAGCTGGTGCAGGAACAGAGCGTACCATTATATCCACAATGATCCCTGCAGCTACTGAAATCTAAAACAATAAAGTCAAATCAAATGAAATAAATAAAACTAAACAAATCTGACATTTAATAATAGAGCAACTCAAAATCAATTCATTCCTTTAATATTAATATGATTTCTGATTCATTACGTCATACAGACCATCATTTACATTCACATAATCACAGTTACAGCAGCGGTCCAGACCCAACACACACACACACACACACACACACACACACGTAGGCTGTAGGAGTTAGTTTTTTGTTTTTAAGTCATTTAAAATGTTAACTTTATGTGCTGTCATCTGTATTTAGATAGAACGCCTTACACATCATTTTGAAAAAAATATATTTGTTTTCATAAAGTAGAGTCTGAAGTACAATGGATATTAAAAGTCTACACACCCCTGTTACAATGGCAGTTTTTATGATGAAAAACAAATGAAACCAGGATAAATCATGTTAGAACTTTTTCCACCCTCAATGTGAAATTATGATGTATAAAAACCTGAATAAAAACAATAGAAACATTTTTAGGGATTTTCTTCACGACCCACTACTGAAGCCATGGTTCACAAAAAGATTACAAAACACGCATAGTATCGAGACATGAGAGGGGTTATTAAAGAATTTCTAAAACACTAAATGTACCATGGAATACAGTAAAGGCCATCGTCAACATGTAGAGAAAATAGAACACTACAGTGACATCACCAAGAACAGCACGTCCCTCCAACATTTATAAAAGGACAAGACAAAAGCTTACCAGGGAGGCTGCCAAAACACCGACAGCAACATTAAAGGAGCTGCAGGAATATCTGACAAGTACTGATTACACTCTGCACATGACTACAATCTCTCTTTCTTTCGCATCGTCTGGGCTGTGGGGGCGTAGACGCGCGACGCGCTGTCTCACAAAAAACATCCAAGCTCAAATAAAACCATGTGGCAAAATGTGTTATGGATGGCCTGATGAGACCAATTCCAAATATGTATTTGGTGCAAAAAAGGCACATCACTAAAAGAACACCGTGCTGCGCAGCACGGTGGTGGCAGCATCATGTTTTTCTTCAGTCAGAACCAGGGCATTTATCAAGGTGGAGGTATTCATGATTAGCTACAAATGCCAATTTTAGATAGATGAAAAACCTTCAGGTGTCTGTTAGTAACTGAAGATGAAAAGAAATTTCACTTTTCAGGATGACAATGACCCAAAGTATACATCCAAATCAAATATTTTTGTTATTTTGTGTGTTGACTCGGAGCCGTAGTTTTAAGCTCTCTCTTCACAAAAAAATTCTGCACTTGCATCCGTCTTCGCCTCCATAACTTGACAATGGAGGAGCTCTATTTTTGGTCATTTTTGGCTGTTTTGCTGAATTCAGCCCTGTTATTTAAAAGTTATGTCTTTGAATTTAGATGTATATACGCCACGGACATTCCTTAAAGCATGTAGCAAAGATTTAGCAGGTTAGCAGGTGGAGAGGATGGCCCGACATGGACGGCCTAACGAACAATGAGATCACTGAGGATGGTACCACTTAAAAACCATAAGGAAGACTTTGGACTACTATTGATGTGACCAGTTTTGCACTCAAGTCTCCATGAGTGAACAGCTGATAACTTCAACAAAACTGACTTCAAGTGAAAACTGTGATGAACTTCCTGTTTAGACAGTTGCATAGATGAGTTCTGCTCACACAAACACACACAGAAATTGAAATTAAATAAGTTCAACAAATACGTACTTTTGAAAGTCCATTCAGCCCGAAAACCTTGTAGAAGGCATCATGACGTCACTGATGAAAACGACGGTCATGTATTTGTGGCTGGAGTTGAAGGTAGCTTCTGATTTCCAGTCAGAGAACCCAAAAGTGAATTCTGAGCAGTCGGACCATCGTACACGCGGACAAAGTCCCAGCCTGACTCCAAACTGAAGAAAAGCAAAAGGAAACAAAATAAAATCAGCTCAGCACAGTGTAATGAAACTAACCACAAATAAATATTCTTAAATGATAAAGATCTAAACAAAGTCAGGTATGATTTATCAGCTGGTCAGAAACTGGAAGGTGATTTCTTACTCGACGAACGTGAAGTTTAACGAAACCACCTGCAGTTCTCCAGCCAGCAGGCTCCATGTGCAGTATGCGTTATTGGGATAATTATTGGGATAATTGGGGCTGAAAAATTCCCCTCGTGATTGAGTCAGATTTCCACCACATGGAGCTCCACCTGAAAAACACCACGGTTTTAAACACTATCACAAATATGAGTAACGTCACACGATGGCTAATGGAATCTTAAAAAAATAAAAAGTCAAATCAAATGAAATAAATTAAACCAAACAAATCTGACATGTAATAATAGATGAACTCAAAATCAGTTCATTCCTTTAATATTAATATGATTGCTGATTCAGAACATCAGTATTCGGTACTGAAACATTAACTGCTGTTAGTGACCTTTCTGTCGTCGTGGACTTTTAAACAGAGTGAGAAAATATTCAGTTAGAGACGTTTAAGTAAATAGGAAACTAAAGAATGGAAGAAGGTCTAGAATGGAGAAACAGAAACGATTTCTAGATCCAAATAAAGAGAAAAAATGGAGGAGACAGAGCAGTTTTACTGAGAATACACCGGTTATAGAGAACTACATTGTTACCTGGTGTTGTGGTTGTGGTGTTGGTGGTGGTGTTGTTGGTGTTGCTGGTGATGTTGGTGATGGTGTTGTTGTTGGTGTTAGCGGTGTTGTTGTTGTTGTGGTTGTTGTTGTTGGTGGTATTGGTGGGGAAACAATAATCTATATGAAAAATGGTAAAAAGTTCACACTTTATGTATTAAACATCAGATTTCTGTGAGTCTGCATTTTTGTAAACACTACTACTGATTTCACACTGTCACTAGCTCTTTCCATCTGTTTCTAACTCTGCATCCTATCAACAAGGGAAAGAACGAAAAGAAAATAAATAAATAAATACAAAGTAAAAGTCAAATCTTTTTTATTTTTCATTTACCGATTGAAAAGTTTAATAATAAATAGTAATGTTAATTTAGGACTTAAAAAATTACATGTATCTTACGATAACTAGATTTTTTAAACTTTATTACATTAACTAGATTTTTAAGAAATAGTTCTCACTGTAATAATCACTGCAGCAGTTTCCGTAGGACTGACAGGAGCTGGTGCAGGAACAGAGCGTACCATTATATCCACAATGATCCCTGCAGCTACTGAAATCTAAAACAAAAAAGTCAAATCAAATGAAATAAATAAAACTAAACAAATCTGACATTTAATAATAGAGCAACTCAAAATCAATTCATTCCTTTAATATTAATATGATTTCTGATTCATTACGTCATACAGACCATCATTTACATTCACATAATCACAGTTACAGCAGCGGTCCAGACCCAACACACACACACACACACACACACACACACACACACACACACACACGTAGGCTGTAGGAGTTAGTTTTTTGTTTTTAAGTCATTTAAAAAGTGATAACTTTATGTGCTGTCATCTGTATTTAGATAGAACGCCTTACACATCATTTTGAAAAAAATATATTTGTTTTCATAAAGTAGAGTCTGAAGTACAATGGATATTAAAAGTCTACACACCCCTGTTACAATGGCAGTTTTTATGATGAAAAACAAATGAAACCAGGTTAAATCATGTTAGAACTTTTTCCACCCTCAATGTGAAATTATGATGTATAAAAACCTGAATAAAAACAATCAGAAACATTTTAGGGATTTTCTTCACAACCCACTACTGAAACCATGGTTCACAAAAAGATTACAAAACACGTACAGTATCGATCAGGAGAGGGGTTATTAAAGAATTTCTAAAACACTAAATGTACCATGGAATACAGTAAAGGCCATCATCAACATGTGGAGAAAATAGAACACTACAGTGACATCACCAAGAACAGCACGTCCCTCCAACTTTTATAAAAGGACAAGACAAAAGCTTACCAGGGAGGCTGCCAAAACACCGACAGCAACATTAAAGGAGCTGCAGGAATATCTGACAAGTACTGATTACATTCTGCACATGACAACAATCTCTCTTTCTTCACATGTCTGGGCTGTGGGGTAGGGCGCCTAGACGGAAGCGCTTTCTCACAAAAAAACATCCAAGCTCAAATAACTCCCCCAAACCATGTGGCAAAATGTGTTATGGATGGCCTGATGAGACCAATTCCAAAAGGTATATTTGGTGCAAAAAAAAGGCACATCACTAAAAGAACACCGTTGCTACGGTGAAGCACGGCGGTGGCAGCATCATGCATTAGGGCTGTTTTTCTTCAGTCAGAACCAGGGCATTTATCAAAGTGGAGGGAATCATGAAAATCTACAAATACCAGCCGATTTTAGATAAATGAAAAACCTTCAGGTGTCTGCTAGTAACTGAAGATGAAAAGACATTTCACTTTTCAGGACGACAATGACCCAAAGTATACATCCAAATCAAACATTTTTGTTATTTTGTGTTGACTCGTCATGTAGCCGTAGTTTTTCGCTCTTCACAAAAAAATTCTGCACTTGCATCCGTCTTCGCCTCCATAACTTGACAATGGAGGAGCTCTATTTTTGGTCATTTTTGGCTGTTTTGCTGAATTCAGCCCTGTTATTTAAAAGGTATGTCTTTGAATTTAGATGTTTACATGCCACGGACATTCCTTAAAGCATGTAGCAAAGATTTAGCAGGTTAGCAGGTGGAGAGGATGGCCCGACATGGAAGGCCTAACGAACAATGAGATCACTGAGGATGGTACCACTTAAAAACCATAAGGAAGACTTTGGACTACTATTGATGTGACCAGTTTTGAACTCAAGTCTCCATGAGTGAACAGCTGATAACTTCAACAAAACTGACTTCAAGTGAAAACTGTGATGAACTTCCTGTTTAGACAGTTGGATAGATGAGTTCTGCTCACACAAACACACACAGAAATTGAAATTAAATAAGTTGAACAAATACGTACTTTTGAAAGTCCATTCAGCCCGAAAACCTTGTGGAGTCACGCTGACATCACTGGAGAAAACGACGGTCATGTATCTGCTGCTGGAGTTGAAGGTAGCTCTCTGATTTCCAGTCACAGAACCCAAAAGTGAATACTGAGTTGTCGGACCGTCGTACACGCGGATAAAGTCCCAGCCTGACTCCAAACTGAAGAAAAGCAAAAGGAAACAAAATAAAATCAGCTCAGCACAGTGTAATGAAACTAACCACAAATAAATATTCTTAAATGATAAAGATCTAAACATAGTCAGGTATGATTTATCAGCAGGTGAGAAACAGGAAGGTGATTTCTTACTCGACGAACGTGAAGTTTAACGAAACCACCTGCAGTTCTCCAGCCAGCAGGCTCCATGTGCAGTATGCGTTATTGGGATAATTATTGGGATAATTGGGGCTGAAAAATTCCCCTCGTGATTGAGTCAGATTTCCACCACATGGAACATCACCTGAAAAACACCACGGTTTTAAACACTATCACAAATATGAGTACCCCGATACGATGGCTAATGGAATCTAAAAAAAAAAAAAAAGTCAAATCAAATGAAATAAATTAAACCAAACAAATCGGACATGTAATAATAGATGAACTCAAAATCAGTTCATTCCTTTAATATTAATACGATTGCTGATTCAGAACATCAGTATTCGGTACTGAAACATTAACTGCTGTTAGTGACCTTTCTGTCGTCGTGGATTTTTAAACAGAGTGAGAAAATATTCAGTTAGAGACGTTTAAGTAAATAGGAAACTAAAGAATGGAAGAAGGTCTAGAATGGAGAAACAGAAACGATTTCTAGATCCAAATAAAGAGAAAAAATGGAGGAGACAGAGCAGTTCCCTTTCAAAGGGAACTTCGACGTTGCATTTAGCAGTATGGGAACGCCTTGCGCGCGTGACCGGTATCTGAAGCTTGTGTAAAATCATGCCTCTACTTATAGGCCTGCCATGATCAGGTGACGTGGCAATTAAGCGCGTCGCATGATATATATATGGCACCTGTGAACCTTATTATCCTTCAGCCTTATTATCTTCAGCGAGACTGCATGTCTGTTGTTTGTGTGACAAAAACGCTTCATTTCTACTCGATATTTTCTCAAAATCTCTTAACTTTTCTATCCCTTTTTAAAGAAAAGGAGAGGTAAGTAATGAGAGAGAAAGAGTTAAAGACGTGTGTAACGTGCTCCCGTTTCATCACGGGGGGAAAAGTGCACACTTTCTGGGTGAAGTGTTAGTGGTGTAGTATGCGATGGCAACCTCGAGAGGCTGCGCATGGTAACGCTACATTAAGCGGCTCGACTCGCGCTTTTCTCAAAAAAAAAAACGGAAGCCGAGTGAGTCGAGTCTCAAAGCCTCGCGGATCTGGGCCGCTGCCGAGGCAGCCAACCATCTCAGGTTCGGGGGATCTCTTAAATCCGAAAGAGGCGGCGAGCCGCTGCTCTATCTCTCTCTCTGTCTTCCGGGTTCAGCTCTCCGCTGGATTTTGGAGTTAGCGTCGCGACTCCTCCTCGCTATGGAAAGCCAAAGGGGTAATAACGCCCCTCTCTGACACCGAGGAGTTAGAAGGATGCGTTGAAAACTGAGAGCAGCGTATAAAGAGCTGCTTGAAGTATTACCCAGTGAAAGTAAATACTGCACACTGCAGAAACTCCCCTGTCTTCCAGAAGATATGACAAAATCTCACTTCAGAAAACCATGCTTAAGCCATAGTCATAACTCCACGATGTTGGATTATTTGGCCATTGTGGGAATGAATGGCATGGCTACTTAGCTATGCCCGAGGTGGAGTAGCGCCTGCTAGCTACCTCTCTCCAACCGATGGCAGGTACTTACAGGGGCTGGCTTGCATCCAAGATGGGCAAGCCTATGCAGTAGTAGTCTTGCTTGTGGGTCACTGCAGACAATGACAGTGTTGCCTACCAAGCAGACCTGCGAGTGAGCTCGACTTATGGCAAAAAAGTTGTCTCAAGCTCATCCGGGTGTCCACGAGTGGAGCCTGGGCCAGCACTAGTATGGGGGAAACCCAGAAGGCGAGTATGGCAGCCCGCCAACCCCCGCAGACAGCCAGGGGAACCGGGCGGCCACAGTCGGGTCTGCTGTTGGGCCTGATCTGAGGATGGTCATAAAGGCCAAGCAGGCAAAGACGAGCGGTCCTGAGGGGCTGCGGAGGGATGTATCCGGGGACATGAGGTTGTTAGGGCGGTAGCCCCCAGTGCTACTGTAGGGCCTCCCTAGCCAAAGTGGTCCCAAAGTTTGCGTGTTCTCTGGTCAGCAAGCTGTCACAGGGCAACGGAAATCTGATGCTTCTCCAATAGAATGTGGAATAGCTAACGTCACTAGAAGACCATCGGGCAGGCGTGCAAGCTACGGCCAAATGTGTCTTCATGGGTTTCTGTCTACCATAGAAAGGGTTCCGGGTCCAGTTATAGCTAGACCCCCGTTCACAGGTGTGCTCACCACAGAAGTCAGCACAGACCAGAGCCCGACGTTAGCGAGGGAAGTAAGCTCCCTTTTGGACAAAGGGGGTCCTGAAACATGTACCCCGTTCCCTCAGGGAGAGAGGTTTACAGCCTTTATTTCCTGTTCCGCAAAAAGTGGGAATATGCGCGGCAATTTTAGATCTGCATCATCTGAACCGTACTCTTTGGATATACAGGTTCAGAGGCTGATGTTCAACGTATGCGCGCACAGATCCAGTTCGAGAACTGGTTTGTGGCGATAGGTCTAAAAGGTGCATGTTTCCGGCATAGGATTATCGCTAGCTTTATCCCTCACAACCTTCCGCAAAGTGCATGGATGTCACTCTGGCTCCATTGGGACTCCAGGGCATCTGTGTACGACGCTACCTGGACGACTGGTTAATTCTAGCACGATCCAGGGAGCTGGCGGTTCAACATTGAGATGTTGTTTCCGCCCACGTGAAGAACTGGGGCTCAGGTTGAATCTCAGAAAAGTTGGTTTTCTCCGGTGCAGTGGGCGACTTTTCTAGGGGTTATAGGATTCTACTACGATGTGGTGCGTTTTTATCCCCAACCGGCCGGAATGTCAATCCTATCAACACTGAGCTAGATAAAGCTGTATCTTGGGAGCCTGGGGTGGAATCCACACATGTGGCTGAGGTCACATCTGTATGCTGCCCCCATTATTGCTCCCACTAGCTCTAGTGAGAGTTCGCCAAGATAGCCTGCTAATAGCACCTTTTGGCCGCTCGAACATGGTTCTGAGAGATAATATCTCTGCGAGATGGCACCTTTTGGGAGATTCCCGTCCGCAGGGATTCACTGTGGACCCAGTAACTGCGCAATAGCTACAATCCTGGGGCTCCTACAATAACATTTCTCAGCGGGGTGAGCTCTTCCTACAATCAGGGTTATGTGGCCGCCATTTCGCCAGCCACGCCTGTTGAGGGAGCCTCTGTGGGGCAACGTCCTCTAACCCGAGGTTCGTGCGTTGTCTCAGATGGCTGAGGCCCATCTGCAGGCCGCCGCATACCTTCCTGGGATTCTCTATGGCCCTCGAAGGTCTGTCGGCTGCCCCATTTGAGCCCCTAAAGCGGATCTACTGTCTCAGGCCGGAGGGCTGATTTATCACGCCGGCCAGAACTCGGCAACTGTGGGTCTGGTCCCTGAGGGCACCAGCTCATAGATTCGGGTCTCACAACTGAGATTGTTGGAAACCATGTTAAAAGCTAGAGCACCATCCACAAGGAAAGCGTACGCACTCAAGTGTCAGCTTTTTGTCTTGTGGCATGAGGGACGTCACTTAGACCCAGTGAACTGCGCAATTGCTACAGTCCTGGAGTTCTTACAGAACGTTCTCAGCGGGCTGGGCTCCGTCTTCTATCAGGGTACTTGCCGCCGTTTCGGCCAGCCATGACCCTGTTGATGGAGCCTCTGTGGGGCAACATCCTCTACTTTTGAGGTTCATGCGCGTGCGTCAGACGGCTGAGGCCCATCTGCAGGCCATGCATACCTTCCTGGGACCTTCTATGGTCCTGGAAGGTCTATCGGCTGCCCCATTCGAGCCCCTGGAGTGGATCCCATCCAGAAGGAAATCAAATGCACTCAGGTGTCAGCTTTTGTCTTGTGGCTTGAGGGACGTCACCTAGACCCAGAGAACTGCGCAATTGCTACAGTCCTGGAGTTCTTACAGAACGTTTCTCAGCGGGCTGGGCTCCTTCTACAATCAGGGGTTACTCGGGCCGCCCGTCGCAGCCATGCCCCTGTTGATGGGAGCCTCCGGGGCAACATCTTCAAACTTAAGGTTCGTACGGTGTCAGATGGCTGCGGCCCATCTGCAGGCCGCGCATACCTTCCTGGGACCTCCTGGGGTCCTGGAAGGTCTGTCATGTGCCCCATTTGAGTCCTTAGGGACCTACCGCCTCAAAAGCCGCAGGGTTGATTTATCATCCTTTGGCAAGAACTAAGGAAGCTGTGGGCCCGGCCCCTGAGGGGCGCCAGCTAGTAGATTCTGGTCGCACGACTGAGGTGGTAGTGACCATGTTTCTACAATAACATTTCTCAGCGGGGTGGACTCCTTCTACAATCAGGGTTATGTGGCCGCCTTTTCGCGCCAGCCACGTCCCTTGTGGGGAGCCTCTGGGGCAGAATCCTCTAACTGCGAGGTTCATGCATGGTGTCAGATGGCTGAGGCTTCATCGCAGGCTGTGCATACCTTCCTGGGACATTCTGTGGTCCTGGAAGGTCTGTCAGCTGCCCCTTCGAGCCCTTAGAGTGGATCCCACCTACAAGGAAATTGTATGCGCTCAAGTGGCACCTTTTTGTCTGGTTGTGTGAGGAACGTCTGCATACCCAGTGAACTGCGCAATCGCTACAGTCCTGGAGTTCTGACAAGAACGTTTCTCAGCAGGTTGGCTCCTTCTACTATCGGGGTTACGGGTTGCCGCCTAGCCCTGCCCCTGTCGATGGAGCCTCTGTGGGCAACATCCGCTAATCCGAGGTTCATGTGTGGTGTCAGACGGCTGAGGCCCATCTGCAGGCCATGCATACCTTCCTGGGACCTTGCTGTGGTCTTGGAAGGTCTGTCAGGGACCCCATTTGAGCCCTTAGAGTCAGCCTCTGAGAAGCTTCTGACTCTAAAGGTAGCTCTTTACAGGCCCTGACATCTCTCAAGCGAGTGGGAGGTCTACAAGCTCTCCCTGTTGTCCCCTCCTGCATTGACTTTACCCCTAGATAAGCCAAGTCCTTCCTGTATCCTAGGGCCGGATTATATTCCTAAAGTGCCTACATTGGCTGCCCACCCTGTGGTGTTGCAGGCTTTCTCCCCTCCTCTGTCTTCTGACCAGAACAAGAGAGGATGCACACGTGTGTCCAGTAAGCGCTCTTGTACCTACGTCCACCGCTCCGGCCAGTGGCGTAAGTCAGAGCAGCTACTAGTCTGCTTTGGCAGCGACAGGAAAAGGGATGCTGTGTCAAAGCAGTGCATCTCTACTGGGATTGTCGAGGGCTTTGTCCAAAGGGGTTTCCTTGCAGTGATGTGTGCGGCTGCAGGGTGGTCTATGCCTCACACGGTCATTTTGTTATGACAGCCTGGATATTCATCCCTCCCCAGGTTCGAGTGTCCTGCACTGACCCCTCGGTTTGGGTATTTTTGAACAGGCCGTACCCTCGGTATGACGGAGTGGGTATTTCCGTTCCCATACTGCTAAATGCAACGTCGAAGTTCCCTTGAAAGGGAACGTCGGGGTTACGCATGTAACCCTGTTCCCCGGAGAAGGGAACGAGACGTTGCATAGCGCTGTCATACCGGGGCTGGCCTGTGAATTCGCGTCTCGCTTCAGATAATAGAGGCTGGCGGCGCGGTTCACAGGTGCATATATATATCGGCGCGGCTTAATTGCCACGTCACCTGATCATGGCAGGCCTACAAGTAGAGGCATGATTTTACGCGCTTCAGATACCGGTCACGCGCAGGCGTTCCCATACTGCTAAATGCAACGTCTCGTTTCCCTTCTCTCAGGGGAACAGGGTTACATGCGTACCCCACCGCTTTTACTGAGAATACAAGGTTATAGAGAACTACATTTTTACCTGGTGTTGTGGTTGTTGTTGTTGTTGTTGTTTTGTGTGGTGGTGTTGTTGATATTGTTGTTGTTGTTGTTGTTGGTGATGTTGGGTGTGGTGTTGGCGGAGAAACAATAATCTATATGAAAAATGGTAAAAAGTTCACACTTTATGTATTAAACATCAGATTTCTGTGAGTCTGCATTTTTGTAAACACTACTACTGATTTCACACTGTCACTAGCTCTTTCCATCTGTTTCTAACTCTACATCCTATCAACAAGGGAAAGAACGAAAAGAAAAAAAGAAATAAATACAAAGTAAAAGTCAAATCTTTTTTATTTTTCATTTACCGATTGAAAAGTTTAATAATAAATAGTAATGTTAATTTAGGACTTAAAAATTACATGTATCTTACGATAACTAGATTTTTTAAACATTATTACATTAACTAGATTTTTAAGAAATAGTTCTCACTGTAATAATCATTGCAGCAGTTTCCGTAGGACTGACAGGAGCTGGTGCAGGAACAGAGCGTACCATTATATCCACAATGATCCCTGCAGCTACTGAAATCTAAAACAAAAAAGTCAAATCAAATGAAATAAATAAAACTAAACAAATCTGACATTTAATAATAGAGCAACTCAAAATCAATTCATTCCTTTAATATTAATATGATTTCTGATTCATTACGTCATACAGACCATCATTTACATTCACATAATCACAGTTACAGCAGCGGTCCAGACCCAACACACACACACACACACACACACACACATCCACACACACACACACACACACACACACACACACACCTAGGCTATATGAGTTAGTTTTTTATTTTTAAGTCATTTAAAAAGTGATAACTTTATGTGCTGTCATCTGTATTTAGATAGAACGCCTTACACAACATCATTTTGAAAATATATATTTGTTTTCATAAAGTAGAGTCTGAAGTACAATGGATATTAAAAGTCTATACACACCCCTATTACAATGGCAGTTGTTATAAAAAAAAAACAAAACCAGGATAAATCATGTTAGAACTTTTTCCACCCTCAATGTGAAATTATGATGTATAAAAACCTGAATAAAAACAATCAGAAACATTTTAGGGATTTTCTTCACGACCCACTACTGAAGCCATGGTTCACAAAAAGATTACAAAACACGTACAGTATCGATCAGGAGAGGGGTTATTAAAGAATTTCTAAAACACTAAATGTACCATGGAATACAGTAAAGGCCATCATCAACATGTGGAGAAAATAGAACACTACAGTGACATCACCAAGAACAGCACGTCCCTCCAATTTTTATAAAAGGACAAGACAAAAGCTTACCAGGAGGCTGCCAAAACACTGACAGCAACATTAAAGGAGCTGCAGGAATATCTGACAAGTACTGATTACACTCTGCACATGACAACAATACTCTCATTCTTCCATGTCTGTTGGGGGAGGTCGGAGCGCCTAGGAAGCGCGCTTTCTCACAAAAAAAACATCCAAGCTCAAATAAATCCCCCAAACCATGTGGCGCAATATGTGTTAGGATGGCCTGATGAAGACCAATTCCAAAAGGTATATTTGGTGCAAACAAAAGGCACATCACTAAAAGAACACCGTTACTATGGTGAAGCACGGTGGCAGCATCATGCATTACGGCTGTTTTTCTTCAGTCAGAACCAGGGCATTTATTAAGGTGGAGGGAATCATGAATAGCCTAAAACACCGACCGATTTAGATAGATGAAAAACCCTTTAGGGTGTCTGCTAGTAACTGAAGATAAAAAAAATAAATTTCTTTTCAGGACGACAATGACACAAAGTATACATCCAAATCAAGTATTTTTGTTATTTTGTGTTGACTCATCATGTAGCCGTAGTTTTTCGCTTTTTCATCAAAAAAAACAAAAAATTTTGCACTTGCATCCGTCTTTGCCTCCATAACTTGACAATGGAGGAGCTCTATTTTTGGTCATTTTTGGCTGTTTTGCTGAATTCTGCCCTGTTTTTTATAAGGTATGTCTTTGAATTTAGATGTATACATGCCACGGACATTCCTTAAAGCATGTAGCAAAGATTTAGCAGGTTAGCAGGTGGAGAGGATGGCCCGACATGGACGGCCCAATGAATAACGAGATCACTGAGGATGGTACCACTTAAAAACCATAAGGAAGACTTTGGGACTACTATTGATGGACAGTTTTCAACTTAAAATTAAAGAAAAGAAAAAAACAAAAAAAAAAAAAAAACAAACTAAAATGAAAAAAATCTTGTGACAGTTTTCACCAACTCCAAAAAAAAATAATAACCAACAAAAAAAAAAAGAAAACTGTTTAGCATTGATAGATGAGTTCTGCTCCCAAAAAAACAACCCCCAGAAATTAAATAAGTTGAACAAATACGTCTTTGAAAGCCCATTCAGCCCGAAAACCTTGTGGAGTCACGCCGCTGACGTCACTGGAGAAAACGACGGTCATGTATCTGTTGCTGCTGAGTTGAAGGTAGCTCTCTGATTTCCAGTCAGAGAACCCAAAAGTGAATTCTGAGCAGTCGGACCATCGTACACGCGGACAAAGTCCCAGCCTGACTCCAAACTGAAGAAAAGCAAAAGGAAACAAAATAAAATCAGCTCAGCACAGTGTAATGAAACTAACCACAAATAAATATTCTTAAATGATAAAGATCTAAACAAAGTCAGGTATGATTTATCAGCAGGTGAGAAACAGGAAGGTGATTTCTTACTCGACGAACGTGAAGTTTAACGAAACCACCTGCAGTTCTCCAGCCAGCAGGCTCCATGCGCAGTGCGTTATTGGGATAATTATTGGGATAATTGGGGCTGAAAAATTCCCCTCGTGATTGAGTCAGATTTTCCACCACAGGAGCTCCACCTGAAAAACACACCGGCGTTTAAACACTATCACAAATATGAGTACCCGATACGATGGCTAATGGAATCTAAAAAAAAAAAAAAAAGTCAAATCAAATGAAATAAATTAAACCAAACAAATCTGACATGTAATAATAGATGAACTCAAAATCAGTTCATTCCTTTAATATTAATATGATTGCTGATTCAGAACATCAGTATTCAGTACTGAAACATTAACTGCTGTTAGTGACCTTTCTGTCGTCGTAGATTTTTAAACAGAGTGAGAAAATATTCCATTAGAGACGTGTAAGTAAATAGGAAACTAAAGAATGGAAGAAGGTCTAGAATGGAGAAACAGAAACGATTTCTAGATCCAAATAAAGAGAAAAAATGGAGGAGACAGAGCAGTTTTACTGAGAATACACCGGTTATAGAGAACTACATTGTTACCTGGTGTTGTTGTTGTTGGTGTTGTGTTGGCGGGGAAACAATAATCTATATGAAAAATGGTAAAAAGTTCACACTTTATGTATTAAACATCAGATTTCTGTGAGTCTGCATTTTTGTAAACACTACTACTGATTTCACACTGTCACTAGCTCTTTCCATCTGTTTCTAACTCTGCATCCTATCAACAAGGGAAAGAACGAAAAGAAAAAAGAAATAAATACAAACTAAAAGTAAAATCTTTTTTATTTTTCATTTACCGATTGAAAAGTTTAATAATAAATAGTAATGTTAATTTAGGACTTAAAAATGACATGTATCTTATGATAACTAGATTTTTTAAACTTTATTACATTAACTAGATTTTTAAGAAATAGTTCTCACTGTAATAATCATTGCAGCAGTTTCCGTAGGACTGACAGGAGCTGGTGCAGGAACAGAGCGTACCATTATATCCACAATGATCCCTGCAGCTACTGAAATCTAAAACAAAAAAGTCAAATCAAATGAAATAAATAAAACTAAACAAATCTGACATTTAATAATAGAGCAACTCAAAATCAATTCATTCCTTTAATATTAATATGATTTCTGATTCATTACGTCATACAGACCATCATTTACATTCACATAAACACAGTTACAGCAGCGGTCCAGACCAACACACACACACACACACACACACACACACACACACACACACACACACACACACACACACACACACACACACACACACGTAGGCTGTAGGAGTTAGTTTTTTGGTTTTAAGTCATTTAAAATGTTAACTTTATGTGCTGTCATCTGTATTTAGATAGAACGCCTTACACAACATCATTTGTAAAAAATATATTTGTTTTCATAAAGTAGAGTCTGAAGTACAATGGATATTAAAGTCTCTACACACCCCTGTTACAATGGCAGTTTTTATGATGAAAAACAAATGAAACCAGGTTAAATCATGTTAGAACTTTTTCCACCCTCAATGTGAAATTATGATGTATAAAAACCTGAATAAAAACGATCAGAAACATTTTAGGGATTTTCTTCACAACCCACTACTGAAGCCATGGTTCACAAAAGATTACAAAACACGCACAGTATCGATTAAGAGAGGGTTATTAAAGAATTTCTAAAACACTAAATGTACCATGGAATACAGTAAAGGCCATCGCCAACATGTGGAGAAAATAGAACACTACAGTGACATCACCAAGAACAGCACGTCCCTCCAACATTTATAAAAAGGACAAGACAAAAGCTTACCAGGAGGCTGCCAAAACACCGACAGCAACATTAAAGGAGCTGCAGGAATATCTGACAAGTACTGATTACACTCTGCACATGACAACAATCTCTCTTTCTTCGCATGTCTGGGCTGCGGGGTAGGGGCGCCTAGACGGAAGCGCGTCTCACAAAAAAACATCCAAGCTCAAATAAAACCATGTGGCAAAATGTGTTATGGATGGCCTGATGAGACCAATTCCAAAAGGTATATTTGGTGCAAAAAAAAGGCACATCACTAAAAGAACACCGTAGCTATGGTGAAGCACGGTGGTGGCAGCATCATGCATTACGGCTGTTTTTCTTCAGTCAGAACCAGGGCATTTATCAAGGTGGAGGGAATCATGAATAGCTACAAATACCGGCCGATTTTAGATAGATGAAAAACCTTCAGGTGTCTGCTAGTAACTGAAGATGAAAAGAAATTTCACTTTTCAGGACGACAATGACCCAAAGTATACATCCAAATCAAACATTTTTGTTATTTTGTGTTGACTCGTCATGTAGCCGTAGTTTTTCGCTCATCACAAAAAAATTCTGCACTTGCATCCGTCTTCGCCTCCATAACTTGACAATGGAGGAGCTCTATTTTTGGTCGTTGTTGGCTGTTTTGCTGAATTCAGCCCTGTTATTTAAAAGGTATGTCTTTGAATTTAGATGTATACATGCCACGGACATTCCTTAAAGCATGTAGCAAAGATTTAGCAGATTAGCAGGTGGAGAGGATGGCCCGACATGGACGGCCTAACGAATAATGAGATCACTGAGGATGGTACCACTTAAAAACCATAAGGAAGACTTTGGACTACTATTGATGTGACCAGTTTTGCACTCAAGTCTCCATGAGTGAACAGCTGATAACTTCAACAAAACACAAGCTCTGTATCTGTTCCCAGGTTTCCTTCATTTGAATGCCTGGTCTTGAGTATCTCCGCTCCTGTATCCACTGTCATCGCTACAGTCTATAAGCCACCTAAGGCTAAGGCGCATGCAGATTTTATGTCTGAGTTTGCGGACTTCCTGTCAATGTTGAGCACTAAGTTTGACAGAATTCTGATTGTGGGAGACTTCAACATTCATGTGGACTGTAGTGACTCGGTGGTGGCCAAGGATTTTCTGTCACTAATTGACTGTTTTAACTTCACTCAGTTTATAACTGACCCGACTCATAACAAGGGTTATACGCTGGATCTAGTGATTGCTAATGGTTCATTTGTATCTGAGTTTTCAGCTACTGACATTGGACTGTCTGATCATTCAGCTGTCTTTTTTAACCTCGAACTGTATCATTCAAGTGCGCCTCCCATCCGAACAGTAACCTTCCGGAAGTGGAAGTCCATCGATCTGACAGCCTTCTCCAATTCTGTGGTTTCCACCCTAAGCGATCTTCATCCATCATCACTGGAGGAGAAAGTTCTGCAGCTAAATTCCACTCTTGCTGCTAACCTTGACACTTTTGCCCTCTAAAGTCCGCGAAGGTCACATTCACCCGCTCTGCTCCCTGGTATAATGACAATCTGCGCTCTAGAAAGGCTGTATGTCCGGAAAATGGAGCGAAAATGGCGCTACCGGACTGAGTGTCTACTATGCACGTGGAAGGATCTTCTGGGGGATTATCGCGGCACTACTGGAGACTGAACGATCCTCTTACTTCTCTGTTGCTATTGTAAAAAACCAAAATAATCCCAGACACTTGTTCCATACCATAAATAGACTCCTTCAAGTTAATGCTGTTACCACTTTGCCTGTTTCTCAGCAGCTCTGTGATTCCTTTCTACAGTTTTTCAATTCTAAGATTGTCAATGTTCGGAAAGAAATTTCTGTTAACCCTGACTGTGCCACCCCACCCTTCGCGTCCTTCTGGGTTCACTGGTGTTTCTTTCACTCATTTCTCACTGCTTGATTCAGAGGCTCTCACAAGGGAGGTCTCCAGCATGAAATCTACCACCTGCCTGCTGGATCCAATCCCCACGATGCTGTTTAAATCGTGCTTTGCTGTGTGGTGCCCTGCTATCCTCAGCATTATAAATGAATCACTGGAGACTGGGGTTGTTCCAGCAGTACTGAAGACGGCTGCTGTTACGCCTGTCCCCAAGAGAGGAAATGTTCGGTGGATGATTTTAACAATTTTCGCCCCATTTCAAATCTTCCGTTTTTGGCAAAATTACTTGAGCGTGTTGTCGCCTCTCAACTATGTTCTCATCTGACAACCAACAACCTCTTTGAACCACTTCAATCAGGTTTTCGTAAATTTCATAGCACTGAAACTGCGTTGGTCAAAGTTACAAATGATCTTTTGATGGCCTCTGATTCTGGAGCTACCTCACTTCTGATTCTTCTTGACCTTAGAGCTGCCTCCGATACTGTGGATCATGGTCTTTTACTTACCCGCCCCGAAGTGTTTTGTGGTGTGTCTGGGGCCGGGGAAAGAAAGTTTTAAACTGGTTTAAATCCTATTTTACTGACCGTTCCCAGTTTATTTCTATGAGTGGCTTTAGATCTGACACTTGCTCGGTGCTCACTGGTGGTCCTCAGGGTTCAATTGCCCTCTATTGTTCAATATTTATCTGTCTCCACTTGGGCATCTGCTGCAAACACTTGGCCTCCATTATCACTTCTATGCTGACGATACCCAAATCTACATTCACTCAAGATCTGGTGAAAGCATTGATGTTGGGTTATCTTTCTGGCTGTATTTCTGAGATAAAGAAGTGGATGAATAATAACTTTCTGTGCCTGAACAGCGGAAAACTGAGGTCATGCTCATAGGTTCCCGTCATCAGGTTCGCAAGCGGCTCCACTGTCTCTATCCGTTGTACGGCTCTGTTCTAGAGTTCCAAAGCAAGATGAGGAACCTTGGTGTAATTTTTGACACTAACCTCACTTTTGATTCTTTGTTCAGAGCACTGTGAAAGCTTTCTTTTTCATCTCAGAAATATTGCCAGATTAAGACCAATGCTAAACTTATCTGTCGCTGAAAAGCTGATAAACTCATTCGTGGTCACGCTGATTGGATTTGTGCAATGCCGTTTTAGCTGGAGTTTCTAAAACTGCAATTAGCAAATTGCAGTATGTTCAGAACTCTGCCGCCCGGATCCTGAGGGAGAGCAGGAGATATGACCATATTACCCTGTTCTGAAGTCCCTACACTGGCTCCCGGTCAGGTTCCGGGTGGATTTTAAGATCTAACGCTAACATACAAGGCATTGCATGGATTGGCTCCACAATATTTGACTGACTTATTAATCCCATACACCCCACATCGCAGACTGCGCCCCTCACAGGGGAATCTACTGACGCGGTTCCACTTACCCACCTTAAGTCTATGGGTGACAGGGCTTTTTCTGTCTACGCTCCATCTCTTTGGAACTCTCTTCCCCCTGAACTCAGGGAAGCTCAGTCCTTTGGAATTTTTAAAGCTCTTTTAAAGACACACTTTTTAAACTCGCTTTCGATTCTTAATATCTTTTGACTGTTTTATATTTGTTATTATTAGTTTTATTCATGTTATTTAAGTTTTTATTTATTCTGTGATTTGTCTTTTTAATGTACAGCGCTTTGAGAAGCCACTTTAAAGGCGCTTTATAAAATAAAGTTTATTATTATTATTATTATTAAAACTGACTTCAAGTGAAAACTGTAATGAACTTCCTGTTTAGACAGTTGGATAGATGAGTTCTGCTCACACAAACACACACAGAAATTGAAGTTAAATAAGTTGAACAAATACGTACTCTTTGAAAGCCCATTCAGCCCGAAAACCTTGTGGAGTCACGCTGTCGTCACTGGAGAAAAGACGGTCATGTATCTGTTGCTGGAGTTGAAGGTAGCTCTCTGATTTCCAGTCAGAGAACCCAAAAGTGAATACTGAGTAGTTGGGACCATCGTACACGCGGACAAAGTCCACAGCCTGACTCCAAACTGAAGAAAAGTAAAAGGAAAAACTATCTCAGCACAGGTAATGAAACTAACCACAAATAAATATTCTTAAATGATAAAGATCTAAACAAAGTCAGGTATGATTTATCAGCAGGTGAGAAACAGGAAGGTGATTTCTTACTCGACGAACGTGAAGTTTAACGAAACCACCTGCAGTTCTCCAGCCAGCAGGCTCCATGTGCAGTATGCGTTATTGGGATAATTATTGGGATAATTGGGGCTGAAAAATTCCCCTCGTGATTGAGTCAGAGTTCCACCACATGAAGCTCCACCTGAAAAACACCACGGTTTCAGTTAGAGACGTTTAAGTAAATAGGAAACTAAAAATGGAAGATGGTCTAGAATGGAGAAACCTGATATCTTTGGGATGGAACTTTTTTTTTTTTGTAGTGCAGGTCTGAACCCCCCTTTCAGAGTTCCAGCCTGCCCTAGCCTCGCCTTGCTCCCGCCTCCCAGGATGACATCACTAATTGACACATATTTAAAGAGGAAGAGGGGGTGAAAATGGTGTGGGATGTCAGAGGTGGTTATGTGTGATTTGTTCTTAGGAGATTGTTTGTTTCATGTTGCTCGCCCTTTTTGGCTAACAAATTCTGTATTCTGAATGGTCTTCTGTTTTTGACTCTTGCCTGGTTTTTAACATTGAGTTTGGTTGTCCCTGCATTTGTGTATGTGTATACTCTTCACCACTGTATATATTTTGCAATTGGTAGTAGGGTTGTCGGACATTTCTTTTGGGGGGGGTCCTTTTTGTCTCTGTTTTTGACTTAGGTAGTTAAGGAAGTATTTGTATTTTCTTTGTTATTTTCTTTTAGGTAAGCTAGCTACCTAACAAAATAGAATTCTTTTGTTTATTATTTTGGCCTTGCGTCCACCCCGAAGTTATGCCTGGTTTGGTTCATTTGTACAGTAATATGTATATATTTGTGTGTTACAATATACCACAACTTTTGAACAACCCTGTTTGTGGTGTTATTCCTGGCTCCTTCATTTTTAAAGGTCAATTCTATTGAATCCTGAGCTGGTTACTCTGTGTGGCCTAACCTAGACTTGGCCGTAACAGGTGGTTGAGAATAATGAAACCCCACCTGTTGTCGGGACAATTCACACACATATCAAATCACTGGTGCTATAAGAGACGTCCGAACACTGAGCTATTGTAGTGGATCTCTAATCTATATTTACATCTACATACCTGCTGTTCTGTCCCAGTACGGTGTGGCATCAGCTATTAAAAAAAAAAAAAAACATAATTAATATGAAATATTAATAAAAAATACTCTAATAATAAAATAATCAACATCAGGGTTGTAATAATGCTCTGCTTCATCACACCAACACATTGCTGATTATTTTCCTGTAACAGCATCATATGGAGTGTTTTATTCCATCGTATGTATATCATCAGATTTACATTTAAAGTAGTGAACAAAAGGATGATGAACAGATTCTCATCAATTAAAATGCACAATGCTTTTTTTGCTACTCTAAATAAAGCATGAAGCATAAAGCAAGTCCATCTATCCATCCATCTTCTACCGCTTACTCCTTCTTCAGGGTTGCGGGGGAACCTGGAGCCTATCCCTGGGAGTATCGGGCACAAGGCGGGGTAAACCCTGGAAAGGGTGCCAGTCCAAGCATAAAGCAAGTAATTATTCAAAATAATAATTGCAGACTTACGTGTTGTGAATCCAGAACTGTGCCCGAAAAGAGCAGAGCTGAGCAAAAATATCACGAATCCAAACTCCATATTGTTTCACCTGCAGAATTTCTGTCCTCATAGAGGTTTATATAGGCACAAAAGGAGAAGTAAACCACTTCCTTATGACGCTCATATCCTGGAATATGCAGTAAAAGAGAGATACATGTGGGAATGCAGGTATGGGATTTAATAATACTTGTTGATCTCACCTATCTGCATTCCAGACATTTGTGTTAAGTAGGGTTATACAGTAGACAATGGCCTTTATATCCCATTTAACTGCGGTCTGTAGTACACGTAGTACAAAACACACACACACACACACACAAACACACTTACTGTTCCACCATCAGAAGTAAAACTTCAAACTGAACTCAAAGGTGTTAATACAAAACCAAGATACTGGGTTAAACAAAACAAATTTATTTACAATTAATGAAATTAAGGAACAAATTCTGACCAGAATCCAGACTTCAACAGACAGTGGCATAATAAATAGTATTGTTTCCCTTCAATAAAATACTATTTAGAACTACTTTCTGCACATTTCTGCTATTTCCTTAGGCTATTCCTTAGCATTATCTCTTGCTAAAAATCTATGTATACATCTATTCACTAGCTTTAGCAAATAAATAAATAAATAAACTAATACTAATAATAATATGTTGCAACCAGCATTTTCAGGGGGCCAAGAACCCAGACTTGGTGAGCCGCACATTCATCAACACACTGCAACTGTTGCAATTATTAATGCAGTAGTTGGTGCTGGCACAAAATTTATTTCATAGCCTCAGCTCATGGTCCTGAAGTTGCCTATCAGGTTTTATGTCGGTGCACAAAGTCTTTTGGTTGCTTCATTGTCAGATTTGTTGGCCTGTTACAGATGTTTTCCCATTACAGACATTACAACTGTTTGGATATTCTAAATTCTTATGGTAACTTTTGTGAGGCTTACTTTGAAGATGATATTTCCCAAATTTGGTAATGATTAGACACAATTTGTTGGAGGAGTAGTGAAAAAAAACAAACAGTTTTTGACCAAATCCAAGAGGGTGGAAAATGTAATGTGGTGGAAATTGACATCATAGGGTGCACTGAACTGGTCTCAAAACAGGGATCCAGGGATGCTTGGCTTTTACATTTTGTACACACGGTTCAAAGGTTATGATACAAACGTACAACCAATTAGGTCCAAATTTGTCCAGATGGTGGCACTTGGCACAAATTTGGTGAGAACATTCCTTAGACTCTCCCCAGTCAGTATGCCAAATTTCACAACTTTTTACAAGACGATTCTTTGGGCTGTCGTAGACACCCTAGCCAGAAGCAGAAGATGAAGAAAAGGTAGAATAACAATAAGGTGCCTGCATACCTTTAGTGCTTGCCACCCTAAATAATAAACCTTTACTTTAGAAAAGAAAACAAATATGACAGCTATGTTGTAATAAATAAAAAGCTGAACTACACCCTTCTTGAGATTTGTGGGACCCCATGGAGAGATCGAGCAGCTTCAGTTACCTTGGAGTACACATCTCTGAGGATCTGACTTGGACTCATCACATTCAAGTTCAGTTGAACAAAGCCAGACAATAGTTGTACCATTTGAGACTGCTGCGGAAATTCAAGGTCTCCACAGCGATCCTGATCTTTCTATACTGTTGCTATAGACAGTTTACAGAGATGAACATGCATCTGAGCATGGTATGGAAACTGCTCAACCCAGGACCGAAAAGCCCTGAACAGATAGCTGTGTTTCATTGTGGGCTTCTCACGTTCCACTCAGAGACACATGGTACAATCAAAGTTTAGCATTCTCAGCTGGGTTGAGGTCAGGTGATTGACTCGGCCACTTAACAACATTCCATTTCTTTGCCTCAAGAAGCCCTTGGGTTACTTTCGCTGTACTTTTTGAGTACTTTTTGCTGTCCTATCAGTTCCCTGAGGGGACGTGGAGATATGTATCTGGGGACATGAGGTTGTTAGGCCATGTGTCTCCATGGGTTCTGTCTACCATAGAAAGGGTTACCAGGTCCAGTTATAGCTCAACCCCTCCCGTTCACAGGTGTGCTCACCACAGCAGTCAGCACAGACCAAAGCCAGACGTTAGTTCAGGGAAGTAAGCTCCCTTTTTGGACAATGGGGCCATAGAACATGTAATCCCGTTCCCTCAGGGAGGGAGGTTTACAGCCATTATTTCCTGTTCCGCCAAAAAGTGGGAGTATGTGGGCCCATTTTACATTTACATTTACATTTACATTTATTCATTTAGCAGACGCTTTTATCCAAAGCGACTTACAAATAAGCAAAGCGATATATCAAGCAGGGAACAATACAAGTAGTGCTACTATACAAGATCCATTAATTGAATACCAGAGGAAGCAAAGTGTACAGAGTAGAGGTGTAAGTGCAAGTCTGTGGTTTGTTTTTTTTTAGGAGATGGTTAGGTGTTCACGGAAAAGTTGGGTCTTTAGCTGTTTTTTGAAGATAGTGAGAGACTCTGCAGTCCGATTGAGATCGGAAGAGCATTCCACCACTGGGGAACGGTATATGTGAAGGTTCTGGAAAGGGACCTTTACGCCTCGCTGAGTGGGAACTACTAAACGTCCGTCGCTAGTCGATCGCAGATTGCGAGGGGGAATGTATGCCTTCAGGAGAGAGTTGAGGTAGGAGGGTGCTGTTCCTGACAAGGTCTTGTAGGTGAGCATCAAGGCCTTGAACTTGATGCGGGCAGCTACAGGAAGCCAGTGGAGGGAGATGAAGAGGGGTGTGACATGAGTAGTCTTGGGCTGGTTGAAGACATTTTAGATCTGAACCGTACTCTTTGGACATAAAGGTTCAGAAGCTGATGCTGAAACTTATTGTGCCACAGATTCAGTTCAAGAACTGGTTTGTGGCAATAGATCTAAAAGGTGCGTGTTTCCACATAGGAATATCGCTAGTTTTATCCCTCGCAACCTTCTCAAAATGCATGGATGTCACTCTGGCTCCATTGGGACTCCAGGACATCTGTCTACCAAACTACCTGAATGACTGGTTAAATCTAGCACGATCCAGGGAGCTGGCGGTTCAACATCGAGATATTGTTCTCGTCCACATGAAGAGCTTGGGGCTCAGGTTGAATCTCAAAAAAGTATGCTTTCCCCGGTGCAGTGGACAACTTTTCAAGGGGTTGTAGGATTCTACTACGATGAGGCCGTTTCTATCCCTGAAATGTGTAGTGTCAATCCTATGAACACTGAGCAAGATAAAGCTGGATCTTGAGAGGCTTTTGGGGTGGAGTCCACACATGTGGCTGACGTCACATCTGTATGCTGCTCCCCCAATCTGCTCCCACAAGCTTTAGTGGGAGATTGCCAAGACAGTCTAATAGTAGCACCTTTTGGCCAGCTCAAACATGGTTCTTCAGATGCTTCAGGTAATAGAGGCTGGCGGCGCGGTTCACAGGTGCCATATATATATATATCATGCGATATGCATAATTGCCACGTCACCTAATCATGGCAGGCCTATAAGTGGAGGCATGATTTTACACAAGCTTCAGATACCGGTCACACGCAAGGTGTTCCCATACTGTTCTATACAGTATGTTCATACAGCTCTATACACTTCAGAAGTCATCCTGCTCCTTCTATCAGCAGTCACATCATCAATAAACACCAGTGAGAGATTTCCACTGGCAGTCATGCATCTTCACACCATAACACTATCACTACCTCCACCAGGTCTGACAGATGATGTGGTATGCTTTGGATCATGAGTCCTTCCTTCCCTTCTCCATACTCTACTCTTCCCATCACCTTGGTACAAGTTCAACTTGCATTAGAACTGGTCAGACTTTTTTTTTTTTTAGAGGGTTTTTAGTCTAATCTGGCCATTCTCTACTTGAGTGTTACCAGTGGTTTGCATCTTGAGGTAAACCGTCTGTATTTAAATTTACGAAGGCTACTCTTGATTTTAGACTGTTACAATGTTATGTCTACCTCCTCCAGAATGTTCTTGACTTGACTAGATGTAGTGAAGGGGTTTTTCTTCAACAAGGCAAGAATTCTGTGACAATCCACTTTAGTTGTCTTCAGTGGTCTTCCAGCCCTTTTGGTGTTGCTGATCTCACCAGTGCATTCCTTTAAAATGTGCCAAATTGTTAATTGCACCGCTTAAGTAAATGTATGGATAATGTGTCAAAATCTTATTCAGTTCAAAGTTCTTATTCAGTTTATCTAGATGAAAGACTTCAACTGACACCTCAACAAGTTTATATTTTTAAATATTATGTAATTTAATGAATGGGATGTTATATTGTGAAAGCTGCTTTTTTATCACTGATCTAAGACATTTTGAAATGAGCGAATATGGTGTTTTTCACTAAAATAGAACATTCATCTTAGATGAGCTGCAGTGAACATGAACACTGTGGATTATTTATGATTATTCATTCTTTTTTTCACCATAAGACCTTGTGATATAAAGCATTGCTCAACTATAACTTTTGTTGACCTATTGACGGATATTAGAATTTACCCCCTCAGATAACATCACCACCAGCCGTCACTGCTCTGAATTATAACCCCTTCCTTTGTGTATGCATGGAGTGTGTTAAATAATAATCCTTCTTAAGCCCTTCTATAATCTGACACCAATAAAACTCTTGTGCGAATGCTGAGCTCATTCCTATGACCAGCACTAACTAATAATAACTAATAACTTTCGATAAGGGCACACCTCTTCGAAATTACCACCTTTCAGAAAATAATTAGAAAAAATTTTCAGCATAGGACAATTTTTTTTTTTTTTTTTTTAACAGTAAATTAAATTAATAAAATGTAATAAAAGCAAAAAATATTTCTATAACTAACTGGAAATGCCTCCATTGATTATTAAAGCTAAAACAAATACAGCTCTCTCCAAAACATGTAAAAGCTTATTAGCCAATACTGTATCTCTCCCAGTCAAGAAATGGGAGAAAGATGTCTTCACTATGAAAGGAGACAGCAATTTTTAACTCAGATATGTAAATCTATGTTTAATTTACAATTTAACATACAACTTTGTTAATAAAAGGTTATCCATAGAACACACCTCACACAAACACAAGATCCTGGTCTTTTTAGAACTTATGGAAAACAGTCTGGTTCTGAACCAGGGTAAATGATGTGGTGCAGCCTGTTGAGGTCTGGAATGCAAAGACAGCTGACGTAGCGGAGGCACGTGAGAGAACCTCAGGACATATGAATACAGCATACAAACAGAGACCAGTGAGAAAAGAGTGGCAGTAGTTTGCAGGATCAGGTGACTGATGTGATCATCTAGAATCACACAACAGTTTTCAGAGTAAGGGCGTAATATGATATGACTGAAAGGCCATCTAGTGGTACTACATACTCAGAAAGATTACTTCTATCTGTCTGTGGCTCTAGTAGAAGTTCTTCTGTCTTGTCAGAGTTACGGAGAAGAAGTTACTAAGCATCCAATGTCTAATGTAATTTACATATTCTGCAACTTTATTAAGCTGGTGTCGGTAATCCAAGTCAACAAAGGAATGGCTTCAGAAGAAGAAGATCATCGGTTTGGAATGGCCCAGACCAAGCCCAGATGTAAATCCTGTTGAAAACCTGTGGAACAACTTTAGGAAGGGTGGTGTGAAAAAAAAAAAAACTTTAGATTATTGCAGATCTAGGATATGTCTGATCTTATCCGGAAAGGGCCATTGTGTGTGCAGGCTTTCATTCCAACCGAGCAGGAGCCAAACCTCATTCCACCTGTTTAATCAGTTGATCTTATCGTGGAACATTTTTGCAATGAAAAGTGAACTAAAATTGTGAAATGACGATGTGCTACCTTGGAAGACTCAACTTTAGACTCAAAATCACTGAGTGCTGTATTACAAGCAAAATGTGCTTTAATTAAATATTAGTTATGGGGTGTCCATACTTATGCAACCAGGCTATTGTAAGTTTTTTTTTTTCTTTAAGATTTTTTTATCTTATTTACCTCAAGAGAGAGATAACGAGAGGTTGGTGAGGGAACTATCTTTTTATAACTGCTATAACATAAGTGAGAACATCAACTAACTTGATTTGTGGCTTGATTTCCACAACATTAACCATAACAATAAATAGATAAAAAGTAGGACATTCTTTAATAAATGAGGTGATAACATCACACCATTCTGTTCATCACACCATTCTGTTGTTGTTGATTTCCTTATGACAGAGTGTTTTCTTTGTTAAATTTGATCATCGTTCTGTGTGAACAAAGAATCTTGTGTTTGTCATTTCATCTAGTGTTGCTAAAATATTTTCATTGCTAGAACCGTCTTCCCATAACCAGTGGTATCTGGTGGTGTTGCACATTACGTTTAAACTACTGCACTACTGTCACTTCCTTTTAGGTACTGTGTGTATATAAGTTCTACAGATTTTAACAAATAAATATAATTATTTTCTTATCATAACACCAATGACACCACACCAGCTTGCCTTTAGATAATGCTTTAATAGAGGAAGGTTAGTCAAATTATTCAGTTTTAACTATATTTAAGTGATTAATTAATCAGTCAGTGTGAGTTCACTCCTTGTCCTCCGTCTTTGCCTCAGCATATTAATAAATAAATAAATAATGTTCAGAATACATAATAAGCCTGCTTTTCTGTTTATCACGGTTTATGATACATCGCATCCTTAAAATGTCTGTCCACCATACTCTGTAGTAAACAGAATTATGGGATTGTCTTCTACACTTTTGTGCATAATAAGAGTCTTTCAAAGTCCCTAGTCCCAAAATTCACAAGTTGTCCTCTGACATTTGAGTGTGATTGGCCCAAGAGTGAGAACCTCAGTGTGGTGATCAGAGCTAGTGCTTCGTTTCCTGCGATTACGGAATCCTTGGCGACATCGTGAGTTTACCCCCTGGCTGTGTGTGTGCAGGAACTTGAATGCGCTGAAGCTGAACTGAGCGAAGTAACGATTTCCATTTCTGTATATGTTAACCATGTTGTCTCTCCGACAGCTGAAATGATAAAGACAAAAATAAATAGATCATTGTTACATGAACTGCCTAAATAGAGACAGCACGTAGCAAGTACTGGTCTGAATCAGTTCATGGATATTATGACACCTTATACAACTTCATTTACATTCCTAGGCAGCTTTGTAAGGCTGCGGATTTCTTCCAAAGAGAGAACAACTACCTGTACAACAAGGAATAGAATCTACTGTGGGCAAGAAAAACACCTCTCAGAGAAGCTGAAGGGTAAACAGTTCCTGACTGAGGTTTACTCAGAAAAGGATATCAGTGCTAGTGTAGGAAAACCTGCTAGAGGAGTAAAAGTCTATGGTGGTGTTGAACCACTTCAGCATTAACTGCAATCATTACTGATCTCCTCCACTACATTTTCCTAACTTACTATGCCTGTCTAGTTGGAGGATCACTAACTTCCTGACTTGTAGGAGGTAGCAGGTAGGGCACCCATCTTACTGGAATAACAGCATTTCACCGTCAATACAACCATTCTTGACTTTGTGTTGCCTTTAAAAGGTCGGTTCACTGAGATATAGTTATTGGTTTAAAGGGACAATAACAATAGTGTGAGCATGTTTGTATACCAGTATTTTTGTGTCACTGTGCTTGTATTATTTCTTAATGAGAGAGAGAGAGAGAGAGAGAGAGAGAGAGAGATAGAGTGTGTGTGAGTGTGTATGTTGTACCCATTGTGTATAAGGTCATAGGTGGGCTGCTGAAGCTGTGGTTTGGCGAGGCCACACAGGAGTCCATGAACAGGTGGAGGCTTGGTTCGGCTTTGGTTAGCTACACCTGCACATACAGTTGCTGATTGAGGTTCACTCGGTACAGGGAATCGGTGATGGGGTAGTAAAAGTTGTTGGATGGGTAAAAGGCCATGGTGGTGTTGAACCAACCCGTACCACTGATAGTTGCATATGTAATCTCTTTGGTCTCATAAAGAATCCCGACTGAAGAATCACACTCCATCAAACATCTCACAACCCACAGGAACGCTGTATCATTTCGGGTGATCTCACCCAATGTTGACTGAACTGTTCGCACATCAGTGGTGTAGATAATACATCCTCTGTCTGGGGGGAAGAGCACATACAGTGGCAAAAAAAATCATGTGAACCTTTTGGAATTTCATGGTTTTCTGAATAAATTTGTCATAAAATGTGATCTGATCTTCATCTAAGTCAGGGGTATTGACAAATATAAAGTGTCTAAAATAATAACACAAAAAAATCAGATCTTTAAAGTCTTTAATGTCTCCAATTCCCAGCCACCATCCTGTCCATGTTGTTATATGATTTATCTAACAGCAGCTCAGTCCTCCTTCTACACAGAAAAGCTGGAAGCCTCTGCACATAATCCTCACACACTCCACAACATCTTTACTTCTTTTACCTGCCACAATTTGAAAATTGGTCAAATCTGCCAGTCTTTACTCCTGCCCCTATTCCTACAGTTCACACTCAGGACTTCTCTCCTCTTTCTTCGTGTCACTTTGTGTCACAAGGTAACTGAATGTATACTTCGCACATGGTTCTGAGTGAATGACTGCTAAATACTAATGGAGAGAGTATGTGTGTGATTAGTGAAAGGTGTGACTGATGAGAACTCTGGGGATGGAGAGCAGATGCCTGCATGAGAGGTGAGTGTTGCTTCTTGGGAAACTGAGTCGTGATCAGGCTGAGCTATGACACTTTGGTCTTGTCCTGTAATTCTCCTTGCCTTCATTCTTCTATAAGCAGTGACTCCATAGCATCTGTTCATGTACCAACTGCATTCAAGACATCACTCGAGACTATCATTTCTCCCCAGAGAGACAATCAATTATCTTTCTGTCTGACCCAGAATAGCCTCCAAATCCTTACCAGTCTGGCTTCAAAGTGGCTGAGAAGTACTGAGAAACTTCACGCTGCTAGATCAGGTAAGTCATTGATCAAGATCAGTCATCAGTTCTCATCCCCTTCAACACGTCATGGCAACTGTTTGCTTCTTATCTGGAAGGATGGTCATATCAGGTAGGGACAGTGAGGGGATCCAGATCTGCCACATGCAGGCTCTCCACTGGTGTCCCAGAAAGCTCAGTGCTGGGTCATTTCTGTTCTCCCTCTAAACCTGCTCTTTTGGTGAAGTCACATCCTTACATGGGTTTTCATACCACTGTTATGCTGATGACACTCAACTGATCCTGTCCTTTCCTTCCTCAGACACTCATGTGTTGGCATGAATCTCAGCATGTCTGGCAGACCACTTATCATGAAACTAAAGCTGAAATGAAATCCTAGTAAAACTGAGCTGCTGTACATCTCTGGTGATGTGTCCCAATGTCAGGTTCTGGACAACTCTCAGATCTCACAATCTGTCACTGCTTGTAAACTTGGAGTAACCATGGACAACCTGTCCTTTTTTCCTCACATCGCTAAACTGACTCCCTCATGCCTGTTCCTTCTTTACAATGTCAGGAGGATTACGCCATTCATATCCAAAGAGGCCACCGAGGTGATTGTTTAATCTTGTGTCATTTCGAGACTAGAATATTGCAACACACTCCTGGCACGTCTTCCCCTGTGTTGCATTCAACCTCTGCAACTAATCCAGAATACAGCTGCATGACTTGTTTTCTTTTTTTTCTTTTTCATTTTTATTGAACATTTCTGCTGAACTTCTGATGAACATTTCTACAGAACATTTCTACATTTCTACAATTTTGGCTAAACCAGTTCTGCTAAACATTTCTGCTATACATTTCTGCAAAATGTTTCTTTTATTAAACGTTTCTGAATAATATTTCTGTTGAACTGCTAAGAATACCTAAATCGCTCTTTCTGTTCTGTCCACCCCACCATTTCCCGAAAAATACAAAATGAGCAACAGCAGAAAATATTCACAGATTTTTTTCTTTTTATACAAAGAAAAACAAAATTGAACCCACAACCCACCCCTCCGGCTCATCATGGCTACCCATTAACTGTCGCTGGTTATAGAGATATTATAAAATTCAACAACAGGCACCAACCTTTAAGTGGGTAGTGTCTGTAACTCCATAAAGTAGGCAATAAAGGGATGCCATTTATGAAAAAACTTATCTGTACATCCATTCATCGTATATCGTATTTTCTCGAGTTTCAGAAAAAACATCACGTCCTTTATCCACTGAGAGATAGATGGGTATTTAGCAGACTTCCAATGTAACAGTAGGGAACGTCTAGCTATAAGGGATGTGAAAGCAATAACATCCTTTTGTATCGAACTCAAAGGAATTGAAGCTTGAGGGATCCCAAATATCGCAATCAATGGACAAGGCTTTAAATCTGCCCTGAGAATAGTAGACATGATGGTAAAAAAGCCAGACCAAAAACCATGGAGTTCAGGAGAGAAGAAAAACATATGGCCAAGATGACAGGGAGAGCCATGGCATTTATCACACTTGTCCTCTACATCCGGATACATCACAGACAATCTCGACTTGGACAAATGGACTCTATTTAAAACTTTGAACTGTATAAGTCCAAGACGAGCACAAGAAGTGGTAGTCTGTACCCTCCCTATAGCATGTTCCCAACACTCATCACTTATTTGTACTCCTAATTCTGTTTCCCATGCATTCCTAATTTTATTACTCGACCCACTACCTTGCGTCAAAATAAAATCATAAATCTAAGAAATCATTTCTCTCTGATGCGGGTTATTTGAAAACAGGTCTTCCCAAGCCTGTTCTGAAGGAGCAGAAGGGAAATCAGGAAAACATCTAGAAACAAAATTCCTTATTTGAAAGTACCGAAAGAAATGTGTCAAGGGGAGATCGTAAGTGGATGCCAAATTGGCCAAGCTATCAAACACACCATCAGAATACAAATTTCTAACTTGTTTAATACCCTTGTCATACCACACTGAAAATGAGGAGTCCAATGACTTGTTTTCAACCTCCCACACCACCTCACTGCTACACTCCCTCCACTGGCTTTATGTATCTCTGCGCATCAGATTTAAAACACATATGCTTGCATAAAAAGATAAAAATGGACCAGTACACACTTATGTTAAAGCACTTATGACACCCTGCTCTGCATGATGCTCCCTCTGATTGTCTAGTACTGTGTAATTGGACCACCAACTCTCAAGGTAAAAGGGAAGGCTTGCACCAGAGCTATTTTCTGTCCTGGCACCCAGGTGGTGGAATAAACTGTCCAAACATCTGAGTCACAAACTGTCTTTAAATGAATACTAAAATACACAACTTTAGTCTTTAGTACTTCGTTATTTAAAAAATAATGATACATTTTTAAAAATCCCTGTTTTGTGGTATTTGTCACATTGTACTCTTCAACAGGGTTTTTAGACTGACGGTACACAATTTGGTTGTGCATTGTAGTGCATTGTTGGTAATTCAGTACCTGAGAGTGTACATTGTGCAGTTCATGACATTACCGTACTCCATTGCATTGTGGGATTTCACTGGATCACTGGATGTTATGTAATAATGTATAAAGTGTAGTGTTACCTTTCTCCCAGTGCTGCAGCTATAGAGAGGGAAGTTGAAGGTGACATAGTAGTTGTCAGTTGAAGCTCTGCAGCGATGGTCATCCAGATAAAGGTCGTACCAGCTGAAGCCCAGTGAGTCCAGGTAGGATTTAAGGATGGCAATGTTCATCGAGTCAGAGGAGCAATTCACACGGCCTGCACGACATTCAACGTTTGACATAAACTCTAAACATGCATCTAGTTATTGTGTTTATTGTATTTCATTACCAACCTCTATAGTGTTCACTTCATAGCAATGCTGAGTCCCACTGGTCCAGGCCATGTTTATATTTTATAGTTTTATTGTTAAATACACAAATTATTACCAATAATAAATAATAATAATAATCATCATCAACATAATAATAATAATATAAAATAACTAACCAACTACTGTGGGTGCATTAATGTATGGTGGTAGAGCGTGTTGTCCCCGAACCCACATTCCCGCCCCACATGACTCCAAATACTTTGGGCAACTGGAGCCCCAAGTTGCTCCCCGATGGCAAGCTAACACCGTGCATGGCAGCCCTGTTACCATTGGTTGTGTGTGTGTGTGTGTGTGTGTGTGTGTGTGTGTGAATGAGAACCAGTGTAAAGTGTTTTGTACAACTGCTAAGGTTAGAAAAAGTACTATATAAGTGCAGACCATTTTTCATTTGGACAAATGTATAGTTGGAAGGATTTTGGATACATCACCAGGTACAGAATTATCTGTATGGCTGTACTTAAGACCACCATTGCCAACTCCAAGACAAGTTTAAGACCAGGACCAAGATTTAGTCAAAACTGAGTCTTAAGGGAGTCCAGGGCGGGTCAAGATCAAATCAACATCTCTGTATACACAGAGAGAGTATGATGATCTTGGCTCATAGGGGTGAATGCTTATCTGTTGCACACCTCAGGAGGCTGATATGGCTCTTTTTTCTAGAAGGAATATTAGGTCTCTTAAAATGTTGTGCATGTGAAAAATCCAGGTTAATGCAGAAAACATCTTGAGACCATACCTCCAGTCCTACAGCCACAAGCGTGTCTGACTTAGTAACAATAACTTGGCGGTTTTATAATAGACTGCGTACCTGTGTTTTTGGGTGAGGGGAGGAACTGAAGTACGCTCTTTAAAGCCACGCCCCAACCCCAGAGTAGTCACAGAGTAGTCACAGAGTAGTCACAGAGTAGACAAGGACAATTTTTTTTTTTTATTTTTTTACAGTAAATTCAATTAATAGAAATGCAATAAAAGCAAAAATTATTATTTTTTTCTTTTTTTTTTTAATGGTGGAAATAATTTTTATTTTTTTAAATAAATTGCTAATTATCCAGTGTGATTCAAAACAAAGAAATGGAATTAATATGCATGGAAACCATTTGCATCCAGAGCTATTAAACGACAGCATTGCAGTTAGCTGATAGGGATTAGGCACACCAAGTTACACACAAGAGCTTCTTATGCAAGCACAACATATGGCACAAGTCTGAACAGGGGAACACATACACACACACACACACACACACACACACACACACACACGTCTCAGCAACATGAATCTGCAGAGCCTGAAGCAGGCATACAAACTATGTGGATGATTATGAAATACTAAGGCATGTCTGAGAAGTTTAAAGAGGCAGCTAAAGCATGAGTGGACTCATAACAATTTCATTTTTGGTTGCACCTGAAAGATTCAATTCAATTCAATTCAATTTTATTTGTATAGCGCTTTTTACAACAGACATTGTCTCAAAGGAGCTTTACAGAAATAGAAACATGGTATACAGATAATGAAAGTGTGAATTTATCCCAACTGAGCAAGCCATTGAGTGGCAACAGTGGCAAGGAAAAACTCCCTAAGATGTTTAAGAGGAAGAAACCTTGAGAGGAACCAGAGTCAGAAGGGAACCCATCCTCATTTGGGTAACAACAGATAGTGTGAAAAAGTTGATAATGGATTTATATGAAATCTGTATGGCCTTAGGTGCAGCCATAATCCCAGTAGTCCGGAATTAGAGAATATTTGAGCTCCATCCAGAGGAAGAATGGATCTGGATCTCCAGTATCTCCATAAATTTGTGTGGGGCTCAGCAAAAGGAGAGAGAGAGAAAAACATTATTATGACTGTGAATTAGTAAGATAGAATCTAGTCAGGGTAGGCTTGAGTAAATAAATACGTTTTAAGCCTAGACTTAAACACTGAGATTGTGTCTGAGCCCCGAACACTAATAGGAAGACTGTTCCATAACTGTGGGGCTCCATAAGCGAAGGCTCTTCCCCCTGCTGTAGCCTTCACTATTCGAGGTACCATCAGATGCATCTTTTGATCTAAGTAGGCATGGAGGATCATAGAAAACCAAAAGGTCGCTTAGATATTGTGGCGCGAGATTGTTTAGTGCTTTATAATAAAAGTATTTTAAAGTTGATGCGAGATTTTACCAGGAGCTAGTGCAGTGTTGATAATATTGGTGTGATATGGTCGTATCTTCTAGTTCTAGTTAGGACTCTAGCAGCTGCATTTTGGACTAACTGTTTATTTATATTCCTACTGGAACATCCAGACAGTAAGGCATTACAGTAATCTAATCTAGAGGTGACGAATGCATGATCCAGTATTTCCGCATCATGTAGTGATAATGTGTTTCTTATCTTAGAAATATTTCTGAGATGAAAGAAAGCTATCGTAGTAATATTATCTACATGAGCATCAAATGATAGACTGGAGTCAATAATCACTCCGAGGTCTTTAACTGCTGTACATGATGAAACAGAAAGACCATCCAGAGTTACTTTGTAATCAGAATGATTACTTCTAGCTACACGTGGTTCTAATAATAGTATTTCTGTTTTATCAGAATTAAGTAAAAGGAAGTTAGTTGACATCCAACATCTAATGTCCTTTACACAATCCTCGACTTTACTAAGCTTCTGTCTCTCCTTGATTCACTGAAACATACAGCTGTGTATCATCAGCATAACAATGGAACTAATTCCATGTTTACGAATAATTTGTCCTAGGGTAATATATATAAAGTAAAAACAGTGGGCCTAAAACAGAACCTTGTGGAACTCCAAAAGTAACCTCAGTACGCATGGAGAAATCACCATTTACATCTACGACCTGATAACGATCGGTCAGATAAGACCTGAGCCAGGAGAGGACTGTTCCCTTAATGTCAACAACATTTTCTAATCTATCAAGGAGAATAGTGTGATCTATAGTATCAAAAGCTGCACTAAGGTCGAGTAACACAAGCAGCGAGACACAACCCTGATCAGAGGTCAGTAGAAGGTCATTTACTACTTTAACTAACGCTGTCTCATATGGCCAAGATGACAGGGAGAGCCATGACATTTATCACACTAGTCCTCAACATCCGGATACATCAAAGACATTCTCGACTTGGACAGATGGACTCTATTTAAAAACTTTGAACTGTATGCGCGGACCTCTTCCCGGGATGACGCCAGGTCTTTGTCTCCGCCAAGGGTCATAGTTCATTGGGTCAACGTGATGTTTGGGAATTCGCCGCAGCTGCTACCGTTGGGGTTAATGACTGAGAGACCTATATATATTGTGAGCCGTGCTCTAGATGGCCGGTTCGAGTAAACAGATATAGCATTTATGTGTATATTGTTTTGCCATGTTTAGCGTTACAGAGCATCCTAGTTTCATGCCATGTTCTAGTTATAGCCATAGCCATAGCCATAGAATTAGTATTAGACTTAGCCAAGTGAGCCTAGCTTAGTTTGTTGATTGCATTACGTTTATTGTTTTTGTTTGGTTTGCTTTCCTTCTATAAATAAAGATCTCCTCGCTTGAACTTGCGCTTGCATCCTGCCTCTTGCCTGCTGTCACACCCCATGACAGATCGGACCACTCCAACATGGATGCAGTATGCTGAACGGAGAGGACGCCGTATCAAGGGTCCATGACAATTATCCCAGCCTTGGATTCTATGCGCTTCGAGGACTTTCAAGGACATTCCGGATCGGTATGATGGCTGCTTTGTTTACCTGGACTTTTTCCTACTAGATTGCCAAAGCTATTTTTCAAGTCTGTGTGAACCGAAACCTCAGGAGAAAAAGTGGATCCAGTTCATGGTGTCCCGATTTTATGGCCCAGCCCGTACATGGGTGCCACGTCCCAGGTCCAGGTCCCTGCCATGTCCCAGGTCCAGGTCCCTGCCACGTCCCAGGTCCAGGTTCCTGCCATGTCCCAGGCCCATGTCCCTGCCACGTCTCAGGTCCATGCCCCTGTCCAATTTAAGTCTTCCTTCCCTGTTTGAGTCATATCCCAAGTCCCTTTCTAGGCCAAACCACAGGTCCAAGTCACAGCCACAGCCAAGCCTCAAGTCACAGCCGAGCTAAGCTCCTGCCTGACCCAATTCTCAGAGTTCCGCTCAAAGGCAAGTTCCAAGTTCATGTTCCAGTCACAGTCACGCCTCCAGTTCAAGCCCCAGTCACGCCTCCAGTCCAGGCTCCAGCCCCACCTCACATCCAAGCATTCACATCCAGAACTCAGCCACAGCCAAGTCCCAAGGTTCAATCCAAGCCATGCCTTCAGTTCCGGACCTCTAAGTTCAGTCTCAAGTCTCTGATTGCAAAGCCCAAGTCAAGTCCCAAGTCTATGATGTCAAAGCCCAAGTCATGTCAGGGGTATCTGACGCTCAAGTTCCTGCCAAGTCTCAGGTTCCTGACATCCCTACCCAAGCCATTCCTCAAGCTCCAGGCACAGTCACTCAGAGTAGCTACGTCAAAACTACTGAAGAGGGCTCATCCATTGGTGGAGTCTCAACTACAAGCAAACACAGGTTTTGCTGCAAAGAGGAGACACTCCGGAAACAGGTTCTGAGCATACGGCTTTGTCAACTAGAGGACGAACGAAATCGACTAAGGGAGCTTCTGGAGGAGGAAAAGGAGAGAAGGAAAAGTGCGGAGAACCAGCTTCACCCCGTTCAGATACAAATGTCAGAATTGGAGAAGAAATTGGAACAGGTGCATGAAATGGGGGCAGAGCTGGAGGATGAGAGGACACAGAAAGCTCTGGCTGTAGCAGCAAAGCAGAAGCTGGAGCTTGACCTGTCCGAGCAGGAAGCTGAACTCATCCAGGCCATTAAAGCTCGAGATGAAGCACAGGGACAGCTGAAGAGAGTACAGACTCGGGTAAAGGATCAGTTGCGGGAGGTGGATGAACTCCGAGCGGCGAGAGATGCAGCACGGAGCAGCACCAAGGAGAATGAACACAAACTCAAGATTCTGGAGGCTGAAAATATGCAGTTACATGAGGATCTGTCTGCCGCTGAGCATAGTCAGAAGCAGGTTCAGCAGGAGAGAGACAAGATGCAGGATGAAGTGTACAGCTGCAACTCCAAGATATCTGCTTTGCATGGTGAGAAGCGGAGGTTGGAGGCTCGTATCTCCCAGCTGGAGGGAGAGACTTGATGAGGAGCAGGGCAACATTGAACTCGTTAATGACTGATTGAAGAAGGCAAATGCACAAGTGGACACGCTGAGCTAGCGGGTGAGCGCAGCAAGGCTCGGAGGAGTGAGACTGCTTGGCAGCAGCTGGAGAGACAGAATGAAGATCTGACTGCCAAAATGCAGGAGCTGGAAGGCTCGGTCAAATCGAAGTCTCAAGTCCATGACGCCCAAGTCCAGACCCAGTCTCAAGTCTCGGACACCCAAGTCCAAGCCCAGTCGCCGGTGCCTGACCGCCAAGCCATGTCTCGCCAAGCCCACGTCTCAAGCTCAAGCCCACGTCTCAAGCTCAAGCCATGTCTCTTGTCCAAGCCATGTCTCTTGTCCAAGCCATGTCTCAAGCTCAAGCCATGTCCTAAGCTAAAGCCATGTCTCGTCCAAGCCATGCTCCTGTCCAAGCCACGCCTCAAGCCTCCAAGCCATGTCTTTCGTCCAGCCATGTCCCAGGTCTCAGCAGGCCAAGCACAAGTCCTGTCTTGAGCTCCTGACCTCTCTCGGCCCATGCCGGTTGTTCCGTAAATTCCGCTCAGCAGCCCTGTTCAGCTGAGGAGCCGCGCTCAGCAGCCCTGTTCAGCTGAGGACGCCGCCAGCCTCACTGCTCTGCTGAGGTCATTGCTCAGTCTCCACGTCCAGCTGAGGTCATCGCCAGCCTCCACGCCCAGCTGGGGTTGTCACCAGCAGTCCCGTCCAGCTGAGGACGTTGCACCCGCTCCTGCGCCAGCCGGGACGCTGCACCTCTCCCAAGCCATCGAGGAGCACGCCGCCAGCCTGTCAGCTAGGGGCTTTGCTCTGCTTCTCTGCTCCACCAAGAACAGCTGGCGTTTCCTGGCTCTGCCTGGGACATTCGGCCCAGGGCCCGGGGCCGCCAATGAAAGGGGTGGACTCTGGTACCCGGGAGGAGTGCCTTGGGGGTTCTGTCATGATTCCCCCGCATAACAGTGCGCATTGACCGCTGTTGCGCATGCGCCGACCTTCTTTGGGTTGACGTCAGGTCTTCGGGCTCCCCACCTCGTCAAGGGTCAGCAGTTCATTGGGTCATGTGTGTTTGGGAATTTCTGGCAGCTGCTACCGTTGCAGGTTAATGACTGAGAGACCTATA
>CM022761.1:31270862-31430580 GCA_012411365.1 Ameiurus melas
CAGCCCGAAAACCTTGTGGAGTCACGCTGTAGTCACTGGAGAAAACGACGGTTATGTACATCTGCTGCTAGAGTTAAGGTAGCCTCTGATTTCCAGTCAGAGAACCTAAAAGTACATGTTGAGCAGTCGGACCATCAGTACACGCCGGATAAAGTCATAGTTTGACTCCAAAACTGAAGAAAAGCAAAGGAAACAAAATAAAATCAACTCCAGCACAGTGTAATGAAACTGACAACCATAAAACAAATATTCTTAAATGATAAAGATCAAAACAAAGTCAGGTATATTTATCAGCAGGTGAGAAACAGGAAGGTGATTTCTTCATGTGACCAACGTGAAGTTCGCTCAAAACCACCTGCAGTTTTCCTCCAGCAAGTTGGCTCCATGTGAGTATGCGTTATTGAGATCAATATTGGATAATTGGGCTGAGGGATTCCCCTCGTGATTGAGTCAGATTTCACCACATGGAGCCTTCCAACTGAAAAACACCACGGTTTTAACACTATCACAAATATAAGTACCCGATACGATGCTTCAATGGAATCTAAAAAATAAATAAAATAAATCAAATGAAATAAACTAAACTAAACAAATCTGACATTAATAATAGATAGAACTCAAAAATCGTTCAGTCCTTATATTAATATGATTGATGATTCAGATCATCAGTATTTCTGGTACTGAAACATTAACTGCTATAGTGACTTTCGTCGTCGTGGATTCTTAAACAGAGTGAGAAAATATTCGTTAGACGTTAGTCAATAGGAACTAAAGAATGGAAGAAGGTCTAGGAATGGAGAAAGAGAAAACGATTTCCTAGATCCAAATAAAGAGAAATCATGGAGGAGACAGAAGAAGTTTTTACTGGAGAATACACCGGTGATAGAACTACATTTTTACCTAGTGTTGTTGTTGTGGTGTTGGTGATGGTGTTGTTGGTGTTGTTGTTGGTGTTGTTGTTGTTGGTGGTGTTGTTGTTGGTGGTGTTAGTGGTGGTGGTGGTGTGGGTTGTTGTTGGTGGTGTTGTTGTTGGTGTTGCTGGTGTTACGAGTTGGTGGTGTTGTTGGTGGTGTTGTTGTTGTTGTGGTTGTTGTTGTTGGGTGTGTTGGTGTTGGTGGTATTGGCGGGCAAACAATAATCTATATGAAAAATGGTAAAAGTTCACACTTTATGTATTAAACATCAATTTCTGTGAGTCTGCATTTTGTAAACACTACTACGATTTCACTATGCTTACTCTTCCATCTGTTTCAACTCTGCATCCGTATCAACAAGGAAAAAGAAAAAAAGAAATAAATACAAAGTAAAAGCCAAATCTGTTTTATTTTTCATTATACGTGAAAAGTTTAATAATAAATAGTAATGTTAATTTAGACTTAAAAATTACATATATCTACTATAACTAGATTTTTTAAACTTTATACATTAACCAGATTTTTTAAGAAATAGTTCTCACTGTAATAATCATACAGTAGTTTCCGTAGGGATCGACAGGAGCTGGTAGGAACAGAGCGCACCATTATATCCACAATGATCCCTGCAGCTACTGAAATCTAAAAACAATAAAGTCAAATAAATGAAATAAATTAAAACTAAAACAAATCTGACATTTAATAATGAGCAACTCAAAATCAATTCATTCCTTTAATATTAATATGATTTCGATTCATTACGTCATACAGACCATCATTTACATTCACATAATCACAGTTACAGCAGCGGTCCAGACCCAACACACACACACACACACACACACACACACACACACACACACACACACACACACACACACACACACACACACACACGTAGGTTGGAGTTGTTTGTTTTTAAGTCATTTAAAAAAGTGTTAACTTTATGTGCTGTCATCTGTATTAGATAGAACGCCTACACAACATCATTTTGAAAAATATATTTGTTTTCAGAAGTAGAGTCGAAGTACAATGGAATAAAAGTCTACACAACCCCTGTTATAATGGCAGTTTTATGATGAAAACGAATGAACCAGGATAAATCATGTTAGAACTTTTTCCACCTCAATGTGAAATTATGATTTATAAAAACCTGAATGAAAAACAATCAGAAACATTTAAGGATTTTCTTCAACCCACTACTGAAGCCATGGTTCACAAAACGATTACAAAACACTGCACAGTATGGAGACAGAGAGGGGTTATTAAAGAATTTCTCAAACACTAAATGTACCATGGAATCCAGTAAAGGCATCAACATGTGGAGGAAATAGAACACACAGTGACATCACCAAGAACAGCACGTCCCTCCAACTTTTTAAAAGGACAAGACAAAAGCTTACCAGGGAGGCTGCCAAACAACGGCAACATTAAAGGAGCTGCAGGAATATCTGACAAGTACTGATTACACTCTGCACATGACAACAATCTCTTTCTTCGCATGTCTTGGCTGTGGGGTAGGGCGCCTAGACGAAGCGCTTTCTCACAAAAAAAACATCCAAGCTCAAATAAAACCATGCGGCAAATGTGTTATGGATGGCCTGATGAGACCAATTACAAGGTATATTGGTGCAAACAAAAGGCACATCAAAAGAACACCGTTACGGTGAAGCACGTGGTGGCAGCATCATGCATTACGGCTGTTTTTCTTCAGTCAGAACCAAGGGCATTTATCAGGGTGGAAGGAACACAATAGCTAAATACCGCACGATTTTATAGATGAAAAACCTTCAGGTGTCGGGCTAGTAACTGAAGATGGAAAGAAATTTCACTTTGGACGACAATGACCCAAAGTATACATCCAAATCAAAATTTTTGTTATTTTGTGTTGAATCATGTAGCCGGTTTTCGCCTCTCACAAAAATTCTTCACTTTCATCTGTCTTCCATAACTTGACAATGGGGGAGCCTATTTTTGGTCATTGTTGCTGTTTGCTGAATCCCCCTGTTATTTAAAAGGTATGTCTTGTGATTTAGATGTATGCATCACGGACATTCCTTAAAGCATGTAGCAAAGACTTAGCAGGTTAGGCAGGTGGAGAGGATGGGCCGGACATGGACGCCGAACCAACAATGATGACGAGGATGGTACCACTTAAAACCATAAGGAAGACTTTGGACTACTATTGATGTGACCAGTTTTGCACCAAGTCCCATAAGAACAGCTGATAACCTCAACAAAACTGACTTCAAGTAAAACGTAATGAACTTCCTGTTTAGACAGTTGATAGATGAGTTCTGCTCACACAACACACACAGAAATTGAAATTAAATAAGTTGAACAAATACGCATTTTGAAAGTCCATTCAGCCCGAAAACCTTGTGGAGTCACGCTGTAGTCACCTGAAAACGACGGTATGTATCTGCTGCTGGAGTTGAAGGTAGCTGATTTCCAGTCAGCAGAACCCAGAGTGAAGTGAGCAGTCGGACCATCGTACACGGATAAAGTATGTTTGACTCAAACAAAAAAAAAGAAACAAATAAAAAGCTCAGCACAGGTAATGAAACCAACCATAAACAAATATTCTTAATGATAAAGATCTAAACAAAGTAGTATGATTATCAGCAGAGAACAGAAGGTATTTCACGTACGTAGGAATAGAAACAACCACTGCAGTCTCCTCCACAGCAGGTCCATGTAGTATGTATTGGGATAATTATTGGGATACTTGCTGAAAATTTCCCTCGTGATTGAGTCAGATTTCCACCACATGGAGCTCCAACTGAAAAACACCACGGTTTTAAACACTATCACAAATATAAGTACCCGATCACGATGGCTAATGGAATCTAAAAAATAAATAAAAAGTCAAATCAATAGAAATAAACTAAACTAAACAAATCTGACATGTAATAATAGATGAACCAAAATCAGTTCAGTCCTTTAATATTAACGATTGATGATTCAGAACATCAGTATTCGGTACTGAAACATTAACTGCTGTTAGTGACCTTTCTGTCGTCAGGATTCTTAAACAGAGTAGAAAATATTCAGTTAGAGACGTTTATAAATAGGAAAACCAAAGAATGGAAGAAGGTCTAGAATGGAGAAACAGAAACGATTTCGATCCAAATAAAGAGAAATCATGGAGGAGACAGCAGTTTACTGAGAATACACTAACGGTTATAGAGAACTACATTTTTACCGGTGTGTTGTTGTGGTGTTGGGGTGGTGTTGTTGGTGTTGTTGTTGATGGTGTGTTGTTGGTGGTGTTGTTGGTGGTGTTAGTGGTGGTGGTGGTGTGGTTGTTGTTGTTGGTGGTGTTGTTGTTGGTGTGTGTTGTTGGTGGTGTTGTAATGGTGTGTGGTGTTGTTGTTGTTGTGGTTGTTGTTGTTGGTGGTGTTGGTGTTGGTGGTGTTGGCGGGCAACACAACTATATGAAAATGGTAAAAGTTCACACTTTATGTATTAAACATCACATTTCTGTGAGTCTGCATTTTGTAAACACTACTACTGATTTCACACTGTCACTAGCTCTTTCCATCTGTTTCTAACCTGCATCCTATCAACAAGGGAAAGAACAAAAGAAAAAAGAAATAAATACAAAGTAAAAGTCAAATCTGTTTTATTTTTCATTTACCGATTGAAAAGTTTAATAATAAATAGTAATGTTAATTTAGGACTTAAAAATTACATATACTTTACGATAACTAGATTTTTTAAACTTTATTACATTAACTAGATTTTTAAGAAATAGTTCTCACTGTAATAATCACTGCAGCAGTTTCCGTAGGCTGACAGGAGCGAGTGCGGAACGAGCCGTACCATTATATCCACAATGATCCCCGGCAGCTACTGAAATCTAAAACAATAAAGTCAAATCAAATGAAATAAATAAAACTAAACAAAACTGACATTTAATAGAGCAACTCAAAATCATACATTCCTTTAATATAATATGATTTCTGATTCATTACGTCATACAGACCGATATCATTTACATTCACATAATCACAGTTACAGCAGGGTCCAGACCACACACACACACACACACACACACACACACACACACACACACACATTAACAAAGCGCACACACACACACATCACAACACACACACACACAGCACACACACACACACACACACACACACACACACACACACACACACACACACACACACACACACACACACACACACACACACACACACAACACACACACACACACAGCACACACGAGGGCTGTAGGAGTTAGTTTTTTGTTTTTAAGTCATTTAAAAATGTTAACTTTATGTGCTGTCATCTGTATTTAGATAGAACGCCTTACACAACATCATTTTGAAAAATATATTTGTTTTCATAAAGTAGAGTCTAAGTACAATGGATATTAAAAGTCTACACACCCCTGTTACAATGGGAGTTTTTGATGAAAACAAATGAAACCAGGATAAATCATGTTAGAACTTTCCTCCCCCTCAATGTGAAATTATGATGTATAAAAACCTGAATGAAAAAACAATCAGAAACATTTTTAGGATTTTCTTCTACAACCCACTACTGAAACCATGGTTCACAAAAAGATTACAAAACACGCACAGTATCGATCAGGAGAGGGGTTATTAAAGAATTTCTAAAACACTAAATGTACCATGGAATACAGTAAGGCCATCATCAACATGTGGAGAAAATCGAACACCACAGTGACATCACCAAGAACAGCACGTTCCTCCAACTTTTATAAAAGGACAAGACAAAAGCTTACCAGGAGGCTGCCAAACACCGACAGCAACATTAAAGGAGCTGCAGGAATATCTACACGCGTACTGATTACACTCTGCACATGACAACAATCTCTTCTTCTGCATGTCTGGGCTTTGGGGGTAGGCGCCTAGACGGAAGCGCTTTTCTCACAAAAAAAAAAAAACATCCAAGCTCAAATAAATCCCCCAACCATGTGGCAAAAAGTGTTGGATGGCCTGATGAGACCAATTCCAAAAGGTATATTTGGTGCAAAAAAAAAGGCACATCACTACAAGAACACCGTTCTTACGGTGAAGCACGGTGGTGGCAGCATCATGCATTACGGCTGTTTTTCTTCAGTCAGAACCAGGGCATTTATCAAAGGTGGAGGAACCATGATTAGCTACAAATGCCGATTTTAGATAGATGAAAACCTTCAGGTGTCTGCTAGTAACTGAAGATGAAAAGAAATTTCAAGTTTCCAGCAGGACAATGACCCAAAGTATACATCCAAATCAAACATTTTTTGTTATTGTTGTGTTGGACGCCACTGTAGCCGTAATTGTTCGCTCATCACAAAAAATTGCGCCCCTCGCATCCGTCTTCGCCTCCATAACTTGACACTGGGGGAGCTCTATTTTCAAGTTATTCTTGGCCATTTTGCTGAATTCAGCCCTGTTATTTAAAAGGTATGTCTTTGAATTTAGATGTATATACCGCACGCACATTCTAAAGCAATGAGAGAAAAGACTTAGCAGGTTAGCAGGTGGAGAGGGTGGACCGACATGGACGGGCTTAACAAACAATGAGATTACTGAGGATGGTACCACTTAAAAACCATAAGGAAGACTTTGGACTACTATTTATGTGACCAGTTTTGACTCAAGTCTCCATGGAGGAACAGCTGATAACTTCAACAAAACTGACTTCAAGTGAAAACTGTGATGAACTTCCTGTTTAGAACAGTTGGATAGATGAGTTCTGCTCAAACACAAACACACACAGAAATTGAAATTAAATATAAGTTGAACAAATACCGCTATTTTTGAAAACCCATTCAGCCCGAAACCTTGGTGGAGTCACGCTAGTCACTGGAGAAAACGACGGTCATGTATCCCTGCTGGAGTTGAAGGTAGCTCTCTGATTTCCAGTCACAGAACCCAAAAGTGCATGTTGAGCAGTTGGACCATCGAGACACGCGGATAAAGTCACAACAACCCAAACTGAAGAAAGTGTAATGAAACTAGCCTACAGACTAACCACAAATGAATATTCTTAAATGATAAAGATCAAAACAAAGTCAGGTATGATTTATCAGCAGGTGAGAAACAGGAAGGTGATTTTCACGTGACTAACGTGAAGTTTAATCCAAACCACCTGCAGTTCTCCAGCCAGCAGGCTCCATGCGCAGTATGCTATTGGTGATAATTATTGAGATAAGGGGGCTGAAAAATTCCCTCGTGGTGATTGAGTCAGATTTCACCACATGGAGCTCCAACTGAAAAACACCACAGTTTTAAACACTATCACAAATATACGTACCCCCATACGATGACTAATGGAATCTAAAAAAATAAAAGTCAAATCAAATGAAATAAATTAAACTACACAAATCTGACATGTAATAATAGATGAACTCAAAATCAGTTCATTCCTTTATAATATGATTGCTGATTCAGTACATGTACCGGTACTGAAACATTAACGCTGTTAGTGACCTTTCTGTCGCGTGGATTTTTAAACAGAGTGAGAAAATATTAAGTTAGAGACGTTAAGTAAATAGGAAACTAAAGAATGGAAGAAGGTCTAGAATGGAGAAACAGAAACGATTTCTAGATCCAAATAAAGAGAAAAATGGAGGAGACAGAGCAGTTTTACGAGAATACAACAGGTTAAAGAGAACTACATTTTTACCTGGTGTTGTTGTTGTTGTAAGTATATGTTGGTGTTGTTGTTGTTGGTGGTGTTGTTGGTGGTGTTAGGTGTTGGTGGTGTTGTTGGTGGTGTTGTTGTTGTTGTGGTGTTGGGGGGGAAACAATAATCTATATGAAAAATGGTAAAAGTTCACACTTTATGTATTAAACATCACATTTTCTGTGAGTCTGCATTTTGTAAACACTACTACTGATTTCACACTGTCACTAGCTCTTTCCATCTGTTTCTAACTCTGCATCCTATCAACAAGGGAAAAGGACGAAAAAAAAAAGAAATAAATACAAACTAAAAAGTCAAATCTTTTTCTTTTCATTTACCGATTGAAAAGTTTAATAATAAATAGTAATGTTAATTAGGACTTAAAAATTACTATATATCTTACGATAACTAGATTTTTTAAACTTTATTACATTAACTAGATTTTTAAGAAATAGTTCTCACTGTAATAATCATTGCAGAAGTTTCCGTGAGGACATGAGAGCTGGTGCAGGAACAGAGCGTACTATTATATCCACAATGATCCCGCAGCTACTGAAATCTAAAACAATAAAGTCAAATCAAAGAAATAAATAAAACTAAAACAAATCTGACATTTAATAATAGAGCAACTCAAAATCAATTCATTCCTTTAATATTAATATGATTTCTATTCATTACGCCCCGACCATCATTTAACATTCACATAATCCCAGTTACAGCAGCGCTCCAGACCCAACACACACACACACACACACACACACACACACACACACACACACAAGACACAGCGCACACACAAGCGTGACACACACACACACACACACACACACACACAGCGCACACACACACACACACACACACACACACACACACACACACACACACACACACACACACACACACACAGATAGGCTGTAGGAGTAGTTTTTGTTTTTATTGATTAAAAAGTGTTAACTTTATGTGCTGCATCTGTATTAGATAGAACGCCTTACACAACATCATTTTGAAAAATATATTTGTTTTCATAAAGTAGAGTCTGAGTACAATGGATATTAAAGTCTACACACCCCTGTTACAATTGCAGTTTTTATGATGAAAAACAAATGAAACCAGGATAAATCATGTTAGAACTTTTTCCACCCTCAATGTGAAATTATGATGTATAAAACCTGAATGAAAACAATCAGAAACATTTTAGGGATTTCTTCACAACCCACTACTGAAGCTATATGGTTCACAAAAAGATTACAAAACACGCTCAGTATCGATCAGAGAGGGGTTATTAAAGAATTTCTAAAACACTAAATGTACCATGGAATACAGTAAAGGCCATCATCAACATGTGGAGAAAATTAGAACACTACAGTGACATCACCAAGAACAGCACGTCCCTCCAACTTTATAAAAGGATAAGACAAAAGCTTACCAGGGAGGCTGCCAAAACACCGACAGCAACATTAAAGGAGCTGCAGGAATATCTGACAAGTACTGATTACACTTGCACATGACAACAATCTCTCTTTCTTCGCATGTCTGGCTGTGGGGTAGGGGCGCCAAGACGGAAGCGCTTTCCCAAAAACATCCAAGCTCAAATAAATCCCCCCCAAACCATGTGGCAAAATATGTTATGGGATGGCCTGATGAGACCAATTCCAAAAGGTATATTTGGTGAAAAAAGTCACATCACCAAAGTTGCTACGGTGAAGCACGGTGGTGGCAGCATCATGCATTACAGCTGGTTTTCAGTCAGAACCAGGGCATTTATCAAGGTGGAGGAATCATGAATAGCTACAAATACCGGCCGATTTTAGATAGATGCAAAACCTTCAGGGTGTCTGTTAGTAACTGAAGATGAAAAGAAATTTCAAGTTTGCAGGACAATGACCCAAAGTATACATCCAAATCGAACATTTTGTTATTTTGTGTTGACTCATTCGTAAAGCCATAATTTTTCGCTCATCACAATAAAATTCTGGGCTTGCATCCGTCTTCGCTTCCATAACTTGACACTTGGGAGCTCTATTTTTCGTTATTCTTGGCCATTTTGCTGAATTCAGCCCTGTTATTTAAAAGTTATGTCTTTGAATTTAGATGTATATACGCCAACGGACATTCCTAAAGCATGTAGAAAAAGACTTAGCAGGTTAGCAGGTGGAGAGGATGGCCCGACATGGACGGGCCTAACAAACAATGAGATGACTGAGGATGGTAACACTTAAAAACCATAAGGAAGACTTTGGACTACTATTGATGTGACCAGTTTTGACTCAAGTCTCCATGAGTGAACAGCTGATAACTTCAACAAAACTGACATCAAGTGAAAACTGTGATGAACTTCCTGTTTAGACAGTTGGATAGATGAGTTCTGCTCACACAAACACACACAGAAATTGAAATTAAATAAGTTGAACAATACGTATTCTTTGAAAGCCCATTCAGCCCGAAACCTTGTGGAGTCACGCGTAGTCACTGGAGAAAACGACGGTCATGTATCTGCTGCTGGAGTTGAAGGTAGCTCTCTGATTTGCAGTCACAGAACCCAAAAGTGCATGTTGAGTAGTTGACCGACCATCGTAACGGATAAAGTCACAACATGACTCCAAACTGAAGAAAGTGTAATGAAACTAGCCTTACAGACTAACCACAAATAAATATTCTAAATGATAAAGATCTAAACAAAGTCAGGTATGATTTATCAGCAGGTGAGAAACAGGAAGGTGATTTTACGTGACGAACGTGGAAGTTTAACGAAACCACCTGCAGTTCTCCAGCCAGCAGGCTCCATGTGCAGTATGTTATTGGATAATTATTGGGATAATTGGGGCTGAAAAATTCCCCGCTGATTGAGTCAGAGTTCCACCACATGGAGCTCCACCTGAAAACACCACGGTGTTTCAGTTAGAGACGTTAAGTAAATAGGAAACTAAAGAATGGAAGAAGGTCTAGAATGGAGAAACCTGATATCTTTGGGATGGAACATTTTTTTTGTATGCAGGGTCTGAACCCCTTCAGAGTTCCAGCCTGCCCTAGCCCGCCTTGCTCCTCACTCCCAGGATGACACATCACTAACTGACGATCATATTTAAAGAGGAAGAGGGGGTGAAAATGGTGGGATGTCAGAAGTGGTTATGTGTGATTTGTTCTTAAGAGATTGTTTGTTTCACGTTGCTCGCCCTTTGGCTAACAAATTCTGTATTCTGAATGGTCTTGTGTTTTTGACTCTTGCCTGGTTTTTAACGTTGAGTTTGGTTGTCCCTGCATCTGTGTATGTGTATACTTCACCACTGTATATATTTTGCACTTGGTAGTAGGGGTGTGGCTGACATTTCTTTTTGGGAGGGAGGGTCCTTTGTCTCTACTTCGGACTTAGGTACAGAAGTATTTGTATTTTCTTTGTTATTTTCTTTTAGGTGTTTAGCTACCTAACAATAGAATCTTCTTTGTTTATTATTTTGGCCTTGGCCCATTCTGAAGTTATGCCTGGTTTGGTTCATTTGTACAGTTATATGTATATAATTGTGTTACAATATACCACAACTTTTGAACAACCCTGTTGTGGTGTTATTCCTGGCTCCTTCATTTTTAAAGGTCAATTCTATTGAATCCTGAGCTGGTTACTCTGTTGGCCTAACCTAGACTTGGCCGTAACAGGTGGTTGAGAATAATGAAACCCCACCTGTTGTCGGGACAATTCACACACATATCAAATCACTGGTGCTATAAGAGAACGTCCAACACTGAGCTATTGTAGTGGATCTCTAATCTATATTTACATCTACATACCTGCTGTTCTGTCCCAGTACGGGTGTGGCATCAGCTATTAAAAAAAAACATAATTAATATGAAATATTAATAAAAATACTCTAATAATAATATAATCAACATCAGGGTTGTAATAATGCTCCGCTTCATCACCCAACACATTGCTGATTATTTTCCTGTAACAGCATCATATGGAGTGTTTTATTCCATCTTATGTATATCATCAGATTTACGTTAAAGTAGTGAACAAAAGGATGATGAACAGATTCTCATCAATTAAAATGCACAATGCTTTTTGCTACTCTAAATAAAGCATGAAGCATAAAGCAAGTCCATCCATCCATCCATCTTCTACCGCACTTCTTCTTCAGGGGTGCGGGGAAACCGGAGCCTATCCCTGGGAGTAGTTCGGGCACAGCATGGGTACACCCTGGACAGGGTGCCAGTCCAAGCATAAAGCAAGTAATTATTCAAAAGATTAATTGCAGACTTACGGTTGTGAATCCAGAACTGTGCCCAAAAAGAGCAGAGCTGAGAAAAATATCACGTAATCCAAACTCCATATTGTTTCACCTGCAGAATTTCTCCTCATAGAGGTTTATATAGGCACAAAAGGAGAAGTAAACCACTTCCTTATGACGCTCATATCCTGGAATATGCAGTAAAAGAGAGATACATGTGGAATGCAGGTAGGGATTTAATAATACTTGTTGATCTCACCTATCCGCATTCCAGACATTTGTGTTAAGTAGGGTTATACAGTAGACAATGGCCTTTATATCCCATTTAACTGCGGTTCAGTACACGTAGTACAAAACACACACACACACACACACAAACACACTTACTGTTCCACCATCAGAAGTAAAACTTCAAACTGAACTCAAAGGTGTTAATACAAAACCAAGATACTGGGTTAAACAACAAAACAAATTTATTTACAATTAATGAAATTAAGGAACAAATTCTGACCAGAATCCAGACTTCAACAGACAGTGGCATAATAAATAGTATTGTTTCCTTCATTAAAATAATATTTAGAACTACTTTCTGCACATTTCTGCTATTTCCTTAGGTTATTCCTTAGCATTATCTCTTGCTAAAAATCTATGTATACATCTATTCACTAGCTTTAGCAAAAATAAATAATAAATAAACTAATACTAATAATAATATGTTGCAACCAGCATTTTCAGGGGCCAAGAACCCAGACTTGGTGAGCCGTACATCTATCAACACACTGCAAATTGTTTGCAATTATTAATGCAGTAGTTGGTGCTGGCACAAAATTTATTTCATAGCCTCAGCTCATGTTCCTAAAGTTGCCTATCAGGTTTTATGTCGGTGCACAAAGTCTTTTGGTTGCTTCATTGTCAGATTTGTTGGCCTGTTACAGATGTTTTCCCATTACAGACATTACAACTGTTTGGATATTCTAAATTCTTATGGTAACTTTTGTGAGGCTTACTTGCAGATGATATTTCCCAAATTTGGTAATGATTAGACACAATTTGCGAGGAGTAGTGAAAAAACAAACAGTTTTTGACCAAATCCAAGAGGGTGGAAAATGTAATGTGGTGGAAATTGACATCATAGGGTGCACTGAACTGGTCTCAAAACAGGGATCCAGGGATGCTTGGCTTTACATTTTGTACACACGGTTCAAAGGGTTATGATATGACACGAACAACCAATTAGGTCCAAATTTGTCCAGATGGTGGCACTTGGACACAAATTTGGTGAGAACATTCCTTAGACTCTCCCCAGTCAGTATGCCAACTTTCACAACTTTTACAAGATGATTCTTTGGGCTGTCAGACACCCTAGCCAGAAGCAGAAGATGAAGAAAGGTAGAATAACAATAAGGTGCCTGCATACCTTTAGTGCTTGCCACCCTAAATAATAAACCTTTACTTTAGAAAAGAAAACAAATATGACAGCTATGTTGCAATAAATAAAAAGCTGAACTACACCCTTCTTGAGATTTGTGGACCCCATGGAGAGATCGAGCAGCTTCAGTTACCTTGGAGTACACATCTCTGAGGATCTGACTTGGACTCATCAATACCAAGTTCAGTTGAACAAAGCCAGACAATAGTTGTACCATTTGAGACTGCTATGAAATTCAAGGTCCCACAGCGATCCTGATCTTTCTATACTGTTGCTATAGACAGTTTACAGAGATGAACATGCATCTGAACATGGTATGAAACTGCTCAACCCAGGAACCGAAAAGCCTGAACAGATAGCTGTGTTTCATTGTGGGCTTCTCACGTTCCACTCAGAGACACATGGTACAATCAAAGTTTAGCATTCTCAGCTGGGTTGAGGTCAGGTGATTGACTCGGCCACTTAACAACATTCCACTTCTTTGCCTCAAAAGCCCTTGGGTTACTTCGCTGTACTTTTTGAGTACTTTTTGCTGTCCTATCAGTTCCCTGAGGGGACGTGGAGGGATGTATCTGGGGACATGAGGTTGTTAGGCCATGTGTCTCCATGGGTTCTGTCTACTATAGAAAGGGGTTACCAGGTCCAGTTATAGCTCAACCCCTCCTGTTCACAGGTGTGCTCACCACAGCAGTCAGCACAGACCAAAGCCAGACGTTAGTTCAGGAAGTAAGCTCCCTTTTGGACAATGGGGATATAGAACATGTACCCCTGCTCCTCAGGGAGGGAGGTTTACAGCCATTATTTCCTGTTCCACAAAAAGTGGGAGTATTGGCCCATTTTACATTTACATTTACATTTACATTTATTCATTTAGCAGACGCTTTTATCCAAAGCGATTTCACAATAAGCAAAGCGATATATCAAGCAGGGAACAATACAAGTAGTGCTACTATACAAGATCCATTAATTGAATACCAGAGGAAGCAAAGTGTACAGAGTAGAGGTGTAAAGTGCAAGTCTGTGGTTTTTTTTTTTGGTTTTTTTTTAGGAGATGGTTAGGTGTTCACGGGAAAGTTGGGTCTTTAGCGTTTTTTTGAAGATAGTGAGAGACCTCTGCAGTCCGGATTGAGATCGGAGAGAGCATTCCACCACTGGGGAACGGTATGTGAAGGTTCTGGAAAGGGACCTTACGCCTCGCTGAGTGGGAACTACTAAACGTCGGGTCGTGATCGCAGATTGCGTAGAGGGAATGTATGCCTTCAGGAGAGAGTTGAGGTAGGAGGGTGCTGTTCCTGACAAGGTTTAGGTAGGTGAGCATCAAGGCCTTGAACTTGATGCGGCAGCTACAGGGAAGCCAGTGGAGGGAGATGAAGAGGGGTGACACATGAGTAGTCTTGGGCTGGTTGAAGACATTTTAGATCTGAACTGTACTCTTTGGACATAAAGGTTCAGAAGCTGATGCTGAAACTTATTGGCGCAGATTCAGTTCAAGAACTGGTTTGTGGCAATAGATCTAAAAGGTGCGTGTTTCCACATAGGAATATCGCTAGTTTTATCCCCGCAACCTTCTCAAAATGCATGGATGTCACTCTGGCTCCATTGGGACTGCAGGACATCTGTCTACCAAAACTACCTGAATGACTGGTTAAATCTAGCACCGATCCAGGGGCTGGCGGTTCAACATCGAGATATTGTTCTCGCCACATGAAGAGCTTGGGGCTCAGGTTGAATCTCAAAAAGTATGCTTCCCGGTGCAGTGGACAACTTTTCAAGGGGTTGTAGGATTCTACTACGATGAGGCCGTTTCTATCCCTGAAATGTGTAGTGTCAATCCTATCAACACTGAGCAAGATAAAGCTGAATCTTGGGAGGCTTTTGGGTGGAGTCCACATGTGGCTGACGTCACATCTGTATGCTGCTCCCCAATCTGCTCCCACAAGCTTTAGTGGGAGATTGCCAAGACAGTCTAATAGTAGCACCTTTTGGCCAGCTCAAACATGGTTCTTCAGATGCTTCAGGTAATAGAGGCTGGCGGCCAGGTGCCAGGTGCCATATATATATATATCGTGCGATATGCATAATTGCCACGTCACCTAATCATGGCAGGCCTATAAGTGAGGCATGATTTTACACAAGCTTTCAGATACCGGTCACACCAAGGCGTTCCCATACTGTTCTATACAGTATGTTCATACAGCTCTATACACTTCAGAAGTCATCCTGCTCCTTCTATCAGCAGTCACATCATCAATAAACACCAGTGAGAGATTTCCACTGGCAGTCATGCATCTTCACACCATAACACTATCACTACCTCCACCAGGTCTGACAGATGATGTGGTATGCTTTTGGATCATGAGTCCTTCCTTCCCTTCTCCATACTCTACTCTTCCCATCACCTTGGTACAAGTTCAACTTGCATTAGAACTGGTCAGACTCTTTTTTTTTTTAGAGGGTTTTTAGTCTAATCTGGCCATCTTCTCACTTGAGTGTTACCAGTGGTTTGCATCTTGAGGTAAACCGTCTATTTAAATTTATGAAGGCTACTCTTGATTTTAGACTGTTACAATGTTATATCTACCTCCTCCAGAATGTTCTTGACTTGACTAGATGTAGTGAAGGGTTTTTCTTCAACAAGGCAAGAATTCTGTGATAATCCACTTTAGTTGTCTTCAGTGGTCTTCCAGCCCTTTTTGGAGTTGCTGATCTCACCAGTCATTTCCTTTAAAATGTGCCAAATTGTTGATTGCGCCACTTAAGTAAATGTATGGATAATGTGTCAAAATCTTATTCAGTTCAAAGTTCTTATTCAGTTTATCTAGATGAAAGTCTTCAACTGACACCTCAACAAGTTTATATTTTTAAATATTATGTAATTTAATGAATGGGATGTTATATTGTGAAAGCTGCTTTTTTATCACTGATCTAAGACATTTGAAATGAGCGAATATGGTGTTTTTCACTAAAATAGAACATTCATCTTAGATGAGCTGCAGTGAACATGAACACTGGGGATTATTTATGATTATTCATTCTTTTTTCACCATAAGACCTTGTGATATAAAGCATTGCTCAACTATAACTTTTGTTGACCTATTGACGGATATTAGAATTTACCCCTCAGATAACATCACCACCAGCCGTCACTGCTCTGAATTATAACCCCTTCCTTTGTGCATGCATGGAGTGTGTTAAATAATAATCCTTCTTAAGCCCTTCTATAATCTGACACCAATAAAACTCTTGTGCGAATGCTGAGCTCATTCCTATGACCAGCACTAACTAATAATAACTAATAACTTTCGATAAGGGCACACCTTCGAAATTACCACCTTTCAGAAAATAATTAGAAATATTTTCAGCATAGGACACTTTTTTTTTTTTTTAACAGTAAATTAAATTAATAAAATGTAATAAAAGCAAAAATATTTCTATAACTAACTGGAAATGCCTCCATTGATTATTAAAGCTAAAACAAATACAGCTCTCTCCAAAACATGTAAAAGCTTATTAGCCAATACTGTATCTCTCCCAGTTAAGAAATTGGAAGAAAGATGTCTTCACTATGAAAGGAGACAGCAATTTTTAACTCAGATATGTAAATCTATGTTTAATTTACAATTTAACATACAACTTTGTTAATAAAAGGTTATCCATAGAACACACCTCACACAAACACAAGATCCTGGTCTTTTTAGAACTTATAGAAAACAGTTCTGAACCAGGGTAAATGATGTGGTGCAGCCTGTTGAGGTCTGGAATGCAAAGACAGCTGACGAAGGGAGGCACGTGAGAGAACCTCAGGACTTATGAATACAGCATACAAACAGAGACCAGTGAGAAAAGAGTGGCAGTAGTTTGCAGGATCAGGTGACTGATGTGATCATCTATAATCACACAACAGATTTAGGGTAGAGGCGTAATATGATATGACTGAAAGGCCATCTAGTGGTACTACATACTCAGAAAGATTACTTCTATCTGTCTGTGGCTCTAGTAGAAGTTCTTCTGTCTTGTCAGATACGGAGACGTTCTAAGCATCCAATGTCTAATGTAATTTACATATTCTGCAACTTTATTAAGCTGGTGTCGGTAATCCAAGTCAACAAAGGAATGGCTTCAGAGGAAGAAGATCATCGGTTTGGAATGGCCCAGACCAAGCCCAGATGTAAATCCTGTTGAAAACCTGTGGAACAACTTTAAGGAGTTGTGTGTGTACAGGAGATCAAATTGCAGATTGAGTAGATCTAGATCAGGCATGTCTGATCTTATCCGGAAAGGGCCGTTGTGGGTGCAGGTTTATTCCAACCGAGCAGTAGCCAAACCTCATTCCACCTGTTTAATCCGTTGATCTTATCGTGGAACATTTTTGCAATGAAAAGTGTACTAAAATTGTGAAATGATGATGTGCTACCTGTGGTAGAATCAACTTTAGACTCAAAATCACTGAGTGCTGTATTACAAGCAAAATGTGCTTAAATTAAATATTAGTTATGGGGTGTCCATACTTTGCAACCAGGCTATTGTAAGTTTTTTTTTTTCTTTAAGATTTTTTGTCTTATTTACCTCAAGAGAGAGATAACGAGAGGTTGGTGAGGGAACAACTTTTTATAGCTGCTATAACATAAGTGAGAACATCAACTAACTTGATTTGTGGCTTGATTTCCACAACATTAACCAGAACAATAAATAGATAAAAAGTAGGACATTCTTTAATAAATGAGGTGATAACATCACACCATTCTGTTCATCACACCATTCTTGTTGTTGTTGTTGATTTCCTTATGTCATAGAGTGTTTTCTTTGTTAAATTTAATCATTGTTCTGTGTGAACAAAGAATCTTGTGTTTGTCATTTCAGCTAGTGTTGCTAAAAGATTTTCATTGCTAGAACAGTCTTCCCATAACCAGTGGTATCTGGTGGTGTACCACATTACATTTAAACTACTGCACTACTGTCACTTCCTTTTAGGTACTCTGTATATATAAGTTCTACAGATTTTAACAAATAAATATAATTATTTTCTTATCATAACACAATGACACCACACCAGCTTGCCTTTAGATAATGCTTTAATAGAGGAAGGTTAGTCAAATTATTCAGTGTTAACTATATTTAAGTGATTAATTAATCAGTCAGTGTGAGTTCACTCCTTGTCCTCCGTCTTTGCCTCAGCATATTAATAAATAAATAAATAATGTTCAGAATACATAATAAGCCTGCTTTTCTGTTTATCACGGTTTATGATACATCGCATCCTTAAAATGTCTGTCCACCATATTCTGTAGTAAACAGAATTATGGGATTGTCTTCTACACTTTTGTGCATAATAAGAGTCTTTCAAAGTCCCTAATCCCAAAATTCACAAGTTGTCCTCTGACATTTGAGTGTGATTGGCCCAAGAGTGAGAACCTCAGTGTGGTGATCAGAGCTAGCGCTTCGTTTCCTGCGATTACGGCATCCTTGGCGACATTGGTAGTTTACCCCTGGCGTGTGTGTGCAGGAACTTGAATGCGCTTGAAGCTGAAGTGAGCGAAGTAACGATTTCCATTTCTGTATATGTTAACCGTGTTGTCTCTCCGACAGCTGAAATGATAAAGACAAAAAAAATAGATCATTGTTACATGAACTGCCTAAATAGAGACAGCATGTAGCAAGCACTGGTCTGAATCAGTTCATGGATATTATGACACCTTATACAACTTCATTTACATTCCTAGGCAGCTTTGTAAGGCTGCGGATTTCTTCCAAAGAGAGAACAACTACCTGTACAACAAGGAATAGAATCTACTGTGGGCAACAAAAACACCTCTCAGAGAAGATGAAGGGTAAACAGTTCCTGACTGAGGTTTACTCAGAAAAGGATATCAGTGCTAGTGTAGGAAAACCTGCTAGAGGAGTAAAAGTCTATGGTGGTGTTGAACCACTTCAGCATTAACTTCAATTACTTGCGATCTCCTCCACTACATTTTCCTAACTTACTATGCCTGTCTAGTTGGAGGATCACTAATTTCCTGACTTGTAGGAGGTAGCAGGTAGGGCACCCATCTTACTGGAATAACTACATTTCACCCGCAATCAAATAAAACAACCATTCTTGTACTTTGTGTTGCCTTTAAAATGTCGGTTTCCTGAAATATAGTTATTGGTTTAAAAGGACAATAACAATAGTGTGAGCATGTTTGTATACCAGTATTGTTTGTGTCACTGTGTTTGTATTATTTCTTAATGAGAGAGAGAGAGAGAGAGAGAGAGAGAGAGAGAGGAGTGTGTATGTTGTACCCATTGCGTATAAGGTCATAGGTGCGGCTGCTGAAGCTGTGGTTTGGCGAGGCCACACAGGAGTCCATGAACAGGTGAAGGCTTGGTTCGGCTTGGGTTAGCTGCACCTGCACATACAGTTGCTGATTGAGGTTCACTCGGTACAGGGAATCGGTGATGGGGTAGTAAAAGCTGCTGGATGGGTAAAAGGCCATGGTGGTGTTGAACCGACCCGTTCCACTGATAGTTGCATATGTAATCTCTTTGGTCTCATAAAGAATCCCGACTGAAGAATCACACTCCATCAAACATCTCACAACCCACAGGAACGCTGTATCATTTCGGGTGATCTCACCCGATGTTGACGAACTGTTCCGCATCAGTGGTGTAGATAATACATCCGTTCTGTCTCTGGGGAAGAGCAAATACAGTAAAAAAAAAAATATGGGCCCCTTTTTAAAAAGAAAAAAAAAATTAAAAAGAAAAATTTCATGGTTTTCTGAATAAATTTGTCATAAAATGTGATCTGATCTTCATCTAAGTCAGGGTATTGACAAATATAAAGTGTCTAAAATAATAACACAAAAAAATCAGATCTTTAAAGTCTTTAATGTCTCAATTCCCAGCCACCATCCTGTCCATGTTGTTATATGATTTATCTAACAGCAGCTCAGACCTCCTTCTACACAGAAAAGCTGGAAGCCTCTGCACATAATCCTCACACACTCCACAACATCTTTACTTATTTTACCTGCCACAATTTGAAAATTGGTCAAATCCGCCAGTCTTACTCCTGCCCCTATTCCTACAGTTCACACTCAGGACTTCTCTCTCTCTTTCTTCGTGTCACTTTGTCAAAGGTAACTGAATGTATACTTCACACAGAGTTCTGAGTGAATGAATGCTAAATACTAATGGAGAGAGTATGTGTGTGATTAGTGACAGGTGTGACTGATGAGAACTCTGGGGATGGAGAGCACATGCCTGCGTGAGAGGTGAGTGTTGCTTCTTGGGAAACTGAGTCATGATCAAGCTGAGCTATGACACTTTGGTCTTGTCCTGCAATTCTCCTTGCCTTCATTCTTCTATAAGCAGTGACTCCATAGCGTCTGGTCATGTACCAACTGCATTCAAGACATCACTCAGACTATCATTTCTCCCCAGAGAGACAATCAATTATCTTTCTGTCTGACCCAGAATAGCCTCCAAATCTTTACCAGTCTGGCTTCAAAGTGGCTGAGAAGTACTGAGAAACTTCATGCTGCTAGATCAGGTAAGTCATTGATCAAGATCAGTCATCAATTCTCATGCCCTTCAACACGTCATGGCAACTGTTTGCTTCTTATCTGGAAGGATGGTCATATCAGGTAGGGACAGTGAGGGGATCCAGATCTGCCACATGCAGGCTCTCCACTGGTGTCCCAGAAAGCTCAGTGCTGGGTCATTTCTGTTCTCCCTCTAAACCTGCTCTTTTGGTGAAGTCACATCCTTACATGGGTTTTCATACCACTGTTATGCTGATGACACTCAACTGATCCTGTCCATTCCTTCCTCAGACACTCATGTGTTGGCATGAATCTCAGCATGTCTGGTAGACCACTTATCATGAAACTAAAGCTGAAATGAAATCCTAGTAAAACTTAGCTGCTGTACATCTCTGGTGATGTGTCCCAATGTCAGGTTCTGGACAACTCTCAGATCTCACAATCTGTCACTGCTTGCAACCTTGGAGTAACCATGGACAACCTGTCCTTTTTTCCTCACATCGCTAAACTGACTCCCTCATGCCTGTTCCTTCTTTACAATGTCAGGAGGATTACGCCATTCATATCCAAAGAGGCCACCGAGGTGATTGTTTAATCTTGTGTCATTTCGAGACTAGAATATTGCAACACACTCCTGGCAGGTCTTCTCCTGTGTTGCATTCAACCTCTGCAACTAATCCAGAATACAGCTGCATGACTTGTTTTCTTTTTTTTCTTTTTCATTTTTATTGAACATTTCTGCTGAACTTCTGATGAACATTTCTACAGAACATTTCTACATTTCTACAATTTTTGCTAAACCAGTTCTGCTAAACATTTCTGCTATACATTTCTGCAAAATGTTTCTTTTTTATTAAACGTTTCTGATTAATATTTCTGTTGAACTGCTAAGAATATCTAAATCGCCTTTTCTGTTCTGTCCTCCCCACCATTTCCCAAAAATACAAAATGAGCAACAGCAGTAAATATTCACAGATTTTTTTCTTTTTATACAAAGAAAAACAAAATTGAACCCACAACCCACCCCTCCGGCTCATCATGGCTACCCATTAACTGTCGCTGGTTATAGAGATATTATAAAATTCAACAACAGGCACCAACCTTTAAGTGGGTAGTGTCTGTAACTCCATAAAGTATGCAATAAAGGGATGCCATTTATGAAAAAACTTATCTGTACATCCATTCATCGTATATCGTATTTTCTCGAGTTTCAGAAAAAACATCACGTCCTTTATCCACTGAGAGATAGATGGGTATTTAGCAGACTTCCAATGTAACAGTAGGGAACGTCTAGCTATAAGGGATGTGAAAGCAATAACATCCTTTTGTATCGAACTCAAAGGAATTGAAGCTTGAGGGATCCCAAATATCGCAATCAATGGACAAGGCTTTAAATCTGCCCTGAGAATAGTGGACATGATGGTAAAAAAGCCAGACCAAAAACCATGGAGTTCAGGGCAGAAGAAAAACATATGGCCAAGATGACAGGGAGAGCCATGGCATTTATCACACTTGTCCTCTACATCCGGATACATCACAGACAATCTCGACTTGGACAAATGGACTCTATTTAAAACTTTGAACTGTATAAGTCCAAGACGAGCACAAGAAGTGGTAGTCTGTACCCTCCCTATAGCATGTTCCCAACACTCCTCACTTATTTGTACTCCTAATTCTGTTTCCCACGCATTCCTAATTTTATTACTCGACCCACTACCTTGCGTTAAAATAAAATCATAAATCTAAGAAATCATTCCTCTCTGATGTGGGTTATTTGAAAACAGGTCTTCCCAAGCCTGTTCTGAAGGAGCAGAAGGGAAATCAGGAAAACATCTAGAAACAAAATTCCTTATTTGAAAGTACCGAAAGAAATGTGTCAAGGGGAGATCGTAAGTGGATGCCAAATTGGCAAAGCTATCAAACACACCATCAGAATACAAATTTCTAACTTGTTTAATACCCTTGTCATACCACACTGAAAATGAGGAGTCCAATGACTTGTTTTCAACCTCCCACACCACCTCACTGCTACACTCCCTCCACTGGCTTTATGTATCTCTGCGCATCAGATTTAAAACACATATGCTTGCATAAAAAGATAAAAATGGACCAGTACACACTTATGTTAAAGCACTTATGACACCCTGCTCTGCATGATGCTCCCTCTGATTGTCTAGTACTGTGTAATTGGACCACCAACTCTCAAGGTAAAAGGAAGGCTTGCACCAGAGCTATTTTCTGTCCTGGCACCCAGGTGGTGGAATAAACTAGTTCAAACATCTGAGTCACAAACTGTCTTTAAATGAATACTAAAGACATAACTTTAGTCTTTAGTACTTCGTTATTTAAAAAATAATGATACATTTTTTAAAATCCCTGTTTTGTGGTATTTGTCACATTGTACTCTTCAACAGGGTTTTAGACTGACGGTACACAATTTGGTTGTGCATTGTAGTGCATTGTTGGTAATTCAGTACCTGAGAGTGTACATTGTGCAGTTCATGACATTACTCTACTGCAGTGCATTGTGGGATTTCACTGCATCACTGGATGTTATGTAATAATGTATAAAGTGTAGTGTTACCTTTCTCCCAGTGCTGCAGCTATGGAGAGGGAAGTTGAAGGTGACATAGTAGTTGTCAGTTGAAGCTCGGCAGCGATGGTCATCCAGATAAAGGTCGTACCAGCTGAAGCCCAGTGAGTCCAGGTAGGATTTACAGATGGCAATGTTCATCTAGTTAGAGGAGCAATCCACATGGCCTGCACGACATTCAACGTTTGACATAAACTCTAAACATGCATCTAGTTATTGTGTTTATTGTATTTCATTACCAACCTCTATAGTGTTCACTTCATAGCAATGCTGAGTCCCACTGGTCCAGGCCATGTTTATATTTTATAGTTTTATTGTTAAATACACAAATTATTACCAATAATAATAATAATAATAATCATCATCATCAACATAATAATAATAATATAAAATAACTAACCAACTACTGTGGGTGCATTAATATATGGTGGTAGAGCGTTGTCCCGACCCACATTCCCGGCCCACATGACTCCAAATACCTTGGGCAACTTGAGCCCCAAGTTGCTCCCGATGGCGCGCTAACACCGTGCATGGCAGCCCTGTTACCATTTGTGTGTGTGTGTGTGTGTGTGTGTGTGTGTGTGAATGAGAACCAGTGTAAAGTGTTTTGTACAACTGCTAAGGTTAGAAAAGTACTATATAAGTGCAGACCATTTTTCATTTGGACAAATGTATAGTTGGAAGGATTTTGGATACATCACCAGGTACAGAATTATCTGTATGGCTGTACTTAAGACCAACCATTGCCAACTCCAAGAAAAGTTTAAGACCAGGACCAAGATTTAGTCAAAACTGAGTCTTAAGGGAGTCCAGGCCGGGTCAAGATCAAATCAACATCTCTGTATACATGAGAGAGTATGATGATCTTGGCTCATAGGGTGAATGCTTATCTGTTGCAAACCTCAGGAGGCTGATATGGCTCTTTTTTTCTAGAAGGAATAATTAGGTCTCTTAAAATGTTGTGCATGGAAAAATCCAGGTTCATGCAGAAAACATCTTGAGAGCATACTCAGGTCCTACAGCCACAAGTGTCTGCGTGACTTAGTAACAATAACTTGGCGGTTTTATAATAGACTGCGTACCTGTGTTTTGGGTGAGGGAGGAACTGAAGTACCGCTTTAAAGCCACGCCCACCCCAGAGTAGTCACAGAGTAGTCACAGAGTAGTAAGAGTAGACAAGGACACTTTTTTATTTTATTTTTTTTTTACAGTAAATTCAATTAATAAAATGCAATAAAAGCAAAAATTATTATTTTTTCTTTTTATTTTTTTTAATGGAGGAAAATATTTTTCTTTTTTTAAATAAATTGCTAATTATTCCAGTGTGATCTTAAAACAAAGAAATGGAATTAATATGCATGGAAACCATTTGCATCCAGAGCTATTAAACGACAGCGTTGCAGTTAGCTGATAGGGATTAGGCACACCAAGTTACACACAAGAGCTTCTTATGCAAGCACAACATATGGCACAAGTCTGAACAGGAGAACACATACACACACACACACACACACACACACACACACGTCTCAACAACATGAATCTGCAGAGCCTGAAGCAGGCATATAAACTATGTGTATGATTATGAAATACTAAGGCATGTCTGAGAAGTTTAAAGAGGCAGCTAAAGCATGAGTGGACTCATAACAATTTCATTTTTGGTTGCACCTGAAAGATTCAATTCAATTCAATTCAATTTTATTTGTATAGCACTTTTTACAACAGACATTGTCTCAAAGCAGCTTTACAGAAATAGAAACATGGTATACAGATAATGAAAGTGTGAATTTATCCGAACTGAGCAAGCCACTGAGTGGCAACAGTGGCAAGGAAAAACTCCCTAAGATGTTTAAGAGGAAGAAACCTTGAGAGGAACCAGAGTCAGAAGGGAACCCATCCTCATTTGGGTAACAACAGATAGTGTGAAAAAGTTGATAATGGATTTATACGAAATCTGTATGGCCTTAGGTGCAGCCATAGTCCTAGTTGTCCGGAATTAGAGAAGATTTGAGCTCCATCCAGAGGAAGAATGGATCTGGATCTCCAGTATCTCCATAAATTTGTGTGGGGCTCAGCAAAAGGAGAGAGGGAGAGAAAAGATTATTATGACTGTGAATTAGAAAGATAGAATCTAGTCAGGGTAGGCTTGAGTAAATAAATACGTTTTAAGCCTAGACTTAAACACTGAGATTGTGTCTGAGTCCCGAACACTAATAGGAAGACTGTTCCATATCTGTGGGGCTCCATAAGCGAAGGCTCTTCCCCCTGCTGTAGCCTTCACTATTCGAGGTACCATCAGATAGCCTGCATCTTTTGATCTAAGTAGGCGTGGAGGATCATAGAAAACCAGAAGGTCGCTTAGATATTGTGGCGCGAGACCGTTTAGTGCTTTATAATAAAAGTATTTTAAAGTTGATGCGAGATTTTACCAGGAGCTAGTGCAGTGTTGATAATATTGGTGTGATATGGTCGTATCTTCTAGTTCTAGTTAGGACTCTAGCAGCTGCATTTTGGACTAACTGTTTATTTATATTCCTACTGGAACATCCAGACAGTAAGGCATTACAGTAATCTAATCTAGAGGTGACGAATGCATGAACAAGTATTTCCGCATCATGTAGTGATAATGTGTTTCTTATCTTAGAAATATTTCTGAGATGAAAGAAAGCTATCGTAGTAATATTATCTACATGAGCATCAAATGATAGACTGGAGTCAATAATCACTCCAAGGTCTTTAACTGCTGTACATGATGAAATAGAAAGACCATCCAGAGTTACTTTGTAATCAGAATGATTACTTCTAGCTACACGTGGTCCTAATAATAGTATTTCTGTTTTATCAGAATTAAGTAAAAGGAAGTTAGTTGACATCCAACGTCTAATGTCCTTTACACAATCCTCGACTTTACTAAGCTTCTGTCTCTCCTCTGGATTCACTGAAACATACAGCTGTGTATCATCAGCATAACAATGGAAGCTAATTCCATGTTTACGAATAATTTGTCCTAGGGGTAACATATATAAAGTAAAAAACAGTGGGCCTAAAACAGAACCTTGTGGAACTCCAAAAGTAACCTCAGTACGCATGGAGAAATCACCATTTACATCTATGACCTGATAACGATCGGTCAGATAAGACCTGAGCCAGGAGAGGACTGTTCCCTTAATGTCAACAACATTTTCTAATCTATCAAGGAGAATAGTGTGATCTATAGTATCAAAAGCTGCACTAAGGTCGAGTAACACAAGCAGTGAGACACGACCCTGATCAGAGGTCAGTAGAAGGTAATTTACTACTTTAACTAACGCTGTCTCTGTGCTATGATGATGTCTAAATCCTGACTGATACATTTCATGAATGTTGTTCCTATCTAAGTATGAGCATAACTGCTTTGCTACAACATTTCTAAAATCTTAGAGATGAAGGGGAGAATTGATATTGGGGTATAGTTGGACAATTGGGACGGGTCAAAGTCAGGTTTTTTAATCAAGGGTTTAATAACTGCTAATTTAAGTGATTTAGGTACATAGCCAGTGCTAAGGGAAGAATTTATTATATTTAAAAGTGGTTCAATTACTCCTGGACAAATCTGTTTAAACAAACATGTAGGTATGGGATCTAGTATGGAAGTTGATGAATTGGCTGAAGAGATTAATGTAGCTAGTTCTGTTTCTCTAAGCGGAGCAAAACACTCTAAACATTGATCTTATATTGCTACATTATCATCTAAGGGGTTTGTTACAGTACTGTCCGGTTTTAATTTAATGGCCTGTATTTCACGACTAATATTTTCAACCTTATCAATGAAAAAATCCATGAAATCTTCACTGCTATGTAATGATTGAGTGTTTCTCTCTGTAGTGGTTTTATTCCTAGTTAATTTTGCTATCGTGTTGAAAAGGAATCTAGAATTGTTTTTGTTATCTCCTATTAAGGTGGAGAAATAGATTTTCCTAGCATCGGCAAGAGATTTCCTATATTTCAGTAGGCTCTCCTTCCATGCTGTTTGAAATATCACCAGTTTGGTTTGATGCCATTTACGTTTTAATTTTCGAGATGTCTGTTTTATGGTTCGCGTTTGATCGTTATATCAGGGTGCTACTTATTTCTCTCTAATTATTTTTCGTTTGAGTGGAGCCACTCTATCTAGCGTGTAGCGGAGTGTTGACTCAAAGCTTTCAGTCGCCTGATCTAGTTCTATTGGATCTGACGGTGATCCAAGTATAATTGATGTTTCTGCGAGGTTATTTATGAAACTCGGTGCAGTAGCTGATGTGTAGGTACGTTTTACTCGGTAGCGAGGCGAGGTGGAAATATTCTGATCAATATGTATTATGAATGAGATAAGATAACAGTCTGAGACAACTTCAGACTGCGGAGGAATTACAATGTTTTCTATACTTAGTCCGTATGTTAGTATGAGGTCAAGAGTGTGACCACCATTATGAGTAGGCCCGATTATGTTCTGATTGATCCTGAATCTAAGATGAACACAACCGCTGTTCTCAGAGGGTCTTCCAGGTTATCAAAATGAATATTAAAATCTCAGATGATTAATGCTTTATCTACAGACACGACCAGGTTTGAGACCAAGTCTGCAAATTCACTAAGAAATTCAGTTTATGGACCTGTGGGTCTGTAAATAATAATTAGGGGAATTTACTTATTTTTTGTGGCTACATAACTGACACTGGTATAAAGAATTTCAAAAGAATTAAATTCATGCTTACGTTTTTGTGTGACAACTAGATTTTTACTGTGGATGAGACCAACACCTCCTCCTCTACCAGTTAAACGAGGCTGATGTACATAACTGTATCCAGGAGAACTGGCTTCATTTAATGCTACATACTCGTTTGGTTTAATCCAAATTTCCGTTAAACACATTAAATTATATTTCTGATCAGTAATGATGTCGTTAACAATAAGAGCCCTAGATGCAAGAGATCTAATGTTTAAAAGTCCCAGTTTCAGATTAAAAGTGCTGGATGTGCATTCAATATGATCTAATTTTATGTTAATTAGATTACGAAGACAGACTTTCTGTGAATTTTTATATATTTGTATAGCTTGGGGAAAAGACACAGTCTCTATTGTATGTATTACCGTTGCTGGACTATTAACTGAACATTGATTATACCGAATGTTGTTATTGTCGGAAGAAGTACTTATGTTAGGCAGTCACTTGGAGTGTAGCACCTTGGAGATGTTGTCAGACAGCAGTTCTGCTCCAACGCTGCTGGGGTGCAGGCCATCAGGACGAAACAACCTAGGACGCTCCCAGAACAGATTCCAGTTATTAACAAACACCAGATTCTGTTTATTACACCAAGAGACTAACCAATCATTTAAAGCGAGAAGTCTACTGAACTTTTCTGCTCCACGTCTGAATGTGGGAAGAGGTCCAGAGACGATGATATTCACGGTGAGTGATCTGCTTTTTACCGTCTCGATCAGGCCGGAGAAGTCCCTCTTCAGAACCTCTGACTGCCGCAGCCTGATGTCGTTCGTCCCCGTGTGCAGCACAACCGCGATCTTTGACTAACCTTCAGACAAAAACAGGTTTGGTCAAAATATGCAGACAGAGAGCTCTAGCATATGTTAGCAGGTCTTTCCTTTTTTTTATATAGTTTTATTTTTATTGAAAATTTCTGCTAAACATTTCTACTGAACATTTCTGCTGAACATTTCTGCTAAACATTTCTAAATCGCCTTTTCTCTTCTGTCCTCTCCTCCCTTTCCCAAATATTCCATTGAGAAGAAAACAAAAAACAAATTGAGCAACAACAGTAAACATTCACAGTGTTTTTTTTTCCTTTTTATACTAACAAAGGAAAACAAACATAAAAAATATCGAAAACCCAACCCTGATACAGCCCAAATACAGCAATCAGTGGACAAGGCTTTAAATGTACCCTGAGAACGGTGGATATGATTGTAAAAAAAAAAAAAAAAAACAGCCCAAAAACCATTAAGATCAGGACAAAAAAACAAACAAACATATGGCCAAGATGACAGGGAGAGCCATGGCATTTATCACACAAGTCCTCAACATCCGGATACATCAAAGACATTCTCGACTTGGACAGATGGACTCTATTTAAAACTTTGAACTGTATGCGCGGACCTCTTCCGGGTTGACGTCAGGTCTTTGTCTCGCCTCGTCAAGGGTCATAGTTCATTGGGTCACGTGTGTTTGGGAATTGCCGGCAGCTGCTAACGGTTGCGGATTAATGACTGAGAGACCTATATATATTGTGAGCCGTGCTCGAGACGGCGCGGTTCGATAAACAGATATAGCGATTTATGTGTATATTGTTTTGCCATGTTTAGCGCTTACAGAGCATCCTAGTTTCATGCCATGTTCTAGTTATAGCCATAGCCATAGCCATAGAATTAGCATTAGACTTAGCCAAGTGAGCCTAGCTTAGTTTGTTGATTGCATTACGTTTATTGTTTCTGTTTGGTTTGCTTTCCCTTCTATAAATAAAGATCTCCGTTTGAACTTGCGTTTGCATCCTGCCTACTTGCCTGCCATCACACCCCATGACAGATCGGACCGCCTGAACATGGATGCAGTATGCGAACGGAGAGGACGCCGTACTCGAAGGTCCATGCCAATCATCCCAGCCTTGGATTCTATGCGTTTCGAGGACTTTCAAGGACATTCCGGATCGGTATGATGGCTGCTTTGTTTACCTGGACTTTTTCCTACTAGATTGCCAAAGCTATTTTTCAAGTCTGTGTGAACCGAAACCTCAGGAGAAAAAGTGGATCCAGTTCATGGTGTCCGATTTTATGGCCCAGCCTGTACATGGGTGCCACGTCCCAGGTCAAGGTCCCTGCCATGTCCCAGGTCCAGGTCCCTGCCACGTCCCAGGTCCAGGTTCCTGCCATGTCCCAGGTCCATGTCCCTGCCACGTCTCAGGTCCATGCCCGTGTCCAATTTAAGTCTTCCTTCCCTGTTTGAGTCATATCCCAAGTCCCTTTCTAGGCCAAACCACAGGTCCAAGTCACAGCCACAGCCAAGCCTCAAGTCACAGCCACAGCCAAGCTCCTGCCTGACCCAATTCTCAGAGTCCCGCTCAAAGGCAAGTTCCAAGTTCATGTTCCAGTCACAGTCACGCCTCCAGTTCAAGCCCCAGTCACGCCTCCAGTCCAGGCTCCAGCCCCACCTCACATCCAAGCCCTAGTCACAGCTTGAGTCCAAGCCGAGGCCAAAGTTCACATCCAGAACTCAGCCACAGCCAAGTCCCAAGGTTCAATCCAAGCCACGCCTTCAGTTCCGGACCTCCAAGTTCAGTCTCAAGTCTCTGATTGCAAAGCCCAAGTCAAGTCCCAAGTCTATGATGTCAAAGCCCAAGTCATGTCAGGGGTATCTGACGCTCAAGTTCCTGCCAAGTCTCAGGTTCCTGACATCCCTACCCAAGCCATTCCTCAAGCTCCAGGCACAGTCACTCAGAGTAGCTACGTCAAAACTACTGAAGAGGGCTCATCTGTGGAGTCGCAACTACAAGCAACACAGGTTTTGCTGCAAGAGGAGACACTCCGGAAACAGGTTCTGAGCATACGGCTTTGTCAACTAGAGGACGAACGAAATCAACTAAGGGAGCTTCTGGAGGAGGAAAAGGAGAGAAGGAAAAGTGCGGAGAACCAGCTTCACCCCGTTCAGATACAAATGTCAGAATTGGAGAAGAAATTGGAACAGGTGCATGAAATGGGGGCAGAGCTGGAGGATGAGAGGACACAGAAAGCTCTGGCTGTAGCAGCAAAGCAGAAGCTGGAGCTTGACCTGTCCGAGCAGGAAGCTGAACTCATCCAGGCCATTAAAGCTCGAGATGAAGCACAGGGACAGCTGAAGAGAGTACAGACTCGGGTAAAGGATCAGTTGCGGGAGGTGGATGAACGAGCGGCGAGAGATGCGGCACGGAGCAGCACCAAGGAGAATGAACACAAACTCAAGAGTCTGGAGGCTGAAAATATGCAGTTACATGAGGATCTGTCTGCCGCTGAGCGTAGTCAGAAGCAGGTTCAGCAGGAGAGAGACAAGATGCAGGATGAAGTGTCAGCTGCAACTCCAAGATATCTGCTTTGCATGGTGAGAAGTGGAGGTTGGAGGCTCGTATCTCCCAGCTGGAGGGGAGACTTGATGAGGAGCAGGGCAACATTGAACTTGTTAATGACCGATTGAAGAAGGCAAATGCACAAGTGGACACGCTGAGCACCGAGCTAGCGGGTGAGTGCAGCAAGGCTCGGAGGAGTGAGACTACTCGGCAGCAGCAGGAGGTGACAGAATGAAGATCTGACTGCCAAAATGCGGGAGCTGGAAGGCTCGGTCAAATCGAAGTCTCAAGTCCATGACGCCCAAGTCCAGACCCAGTCTCAAGTCCACGATGCCCAAGTCCAGACCCAGTCTCAAGTCTCGGATGCCCAAGTCCAAGCCCAGTCGCCGGTGCCTGACCGCCAAGTCATGTCTCAAGTTCAAGTCACGTCTCAAGCTCAAGCCACGTCTCAAGCTCAAGCCATGTCTCTTGTCCAAGCCATGTCTCTTGTCCAAGCCATGTCTCAAGCTCAAGCCATGTCCCAAGCTCAAGCCATGTCTCTCGTCCAAGCCATGTCTCTTGTCCAAGCCACATCTCAAGCCCAAGCCATGTCTTTCGTCCATGCCATGTCCCAGGTCTCAGCAGGCCAAGCATAAGTCCTGTCTTGAGCTCCTGACCTCTCGTCCATGCCGGTTTTTCCGGTAAATTCTGCTCAGCAGCCCTGTTCAGCTGAGGACGCCACTCAGCAGCCCTGTTCAGCTGAGGACGCCGCTCAGCCTCACTGCTCTGCTGAGGTCATTGCTCAGTCTCCACGTCCAGCTGAGGTCATCGCTCAGCCTCCACGTCCAGCTGGGGTCGTCACCCAGCAGTCCCATCCAGCTGAGGACGTTGCACCGCTCCCAAGCGCCGCCGAGGACGTTGCACCTCTCCCAAGCATCAAGGAGCACGTCGCTCAGCCTGTCAGCTAGGGACTTTGCTCTGCTTCTCTGCTCCACCAAGAACAGCGTGCGGTTTCCTGGCTCTGCATGGGACATTCGGCCCAGGGGCCCGGGGCCGCCAATGAAAGGGGTGGACTCTTGGTACTCCGGGAGGAGTGCCTTTGGGGGGTGTTCTGTCATGATTCCCCTGTACATCAGTGCGCATTGACCGCTGTTGCGCATGCGCGGACCTCTTCTGGGTTGACGTCAGGTCTTCGTCTCACCTCGTCAAGGGTCATAGTTCATTGGGTCATGTGTGTTTGGGAATTTCTGGCAGCTGCTACCGGTTGCGGGTTAATGACTGAGAGACCTATGTATATCGTGAGCCGTGCTCGAGACGGCGTGGTTCGATAAACAGATATAGCGATTTATGTGTATGTTGTTTTGCCATGTTGAGCGCTTACAGAGCGTTCTAGTTTCATGCCATGTTCTAGCTATAGCCTTAGCCATAGCATTAGCATTAGCCTTAGCCAAGTGAGCCTAGCTTAGTTTGTTGATTGCGTTATGTTTATTGTTTCTGTTTGGTTTGCTTTCCCTTCTATAAATAAAGATCTCCGTTTGAACTTGCGTTTGCATCCTGCCTACTAGCCTGCCATCACGCCCCATGACAATAAGAGGTGGAGTCATTCTGATTGAAGAAAAGAAAGTCATCAAGGACTCGCTCGAGCTTCACAGGGTGCTGCTGGAACTGGATTATGTGGAGAAGCAGATCCGCGACCTACTCAACCAGCAGACCAAGCTGCAGGAGCGACGAACTACACTGGAAACATCACGTGCCTCTGCCTACACATCCAAGGTAAGCACACAGCGTGGTATTTCCACTCCTAGCCCCTCTACGCCGTGTGTTTCTCTGTGCAGGGACCAAGCACCTAGGACTTTCCCAGCCGTGGTCTCCGTCACACCGGTGCCAACACACCTCGAGCCTTGGCTGTACCGGCGGCGGAAGGCGAGGGCTGTACCCCGGGCGAGGACCTCTCCTCCTCCATTGTTCGAGATTCCAATCAGGAACCGCTTCGCCCCTCTCCGTCAGACCAGACCTAACGCTGTGATCGTCGGGGACTCCATTGTGCGGAACGTCTGTGTAGCCTCATCTAAAGGTAAGATGTACACACACTGTTTTTCTGGTGCTCGTGTCCTTGATGTCGCTGCGCAGGTATCCGGGATCCTGAAGAAGGACGAGCGCATTGGAGCGGTTGTGCTGCACACGGGGACAAATGACACCAGGCTGCGGCAGTCGGAGGTTCTGAAGTCGGTGTTTCTCCAGCCTGATCGAGAGGGTACGAGGCAGATCACCCACCATGAAGACCCTCTTCCCACATTCAGATGTGGAGCAGAAAAGTTCAGTAGACTTTTCAATGATTGGTTAGTCTCTTGGTGTAATAAGCAGAATCTGGTGTTTGTTAATAACTGGAATCTGTTCTGGGAGCGTCCTAGGTTGTTTCGTCCTGATGGCCTGCACCCCAGCAGCGTTGGAGCGGAACTGCTGTCTGACAACATCTCCAAGGCGCTACACTCCAAGTAATTGCCTAACGTAAGTACTTCTTCCAACAATAACAACATTCAGTATAATCAATGCTCAGTTAATAATCCAACACCTGTAATACATACTATAGAGACTGTGTCTGTTCCCCGACCTATACAAATATATAGAAAATCTCAGAAAGTCTGTCTTCGAAACCTAATTAACATAAAATTAAATCATATTGAATGCACAGCCAGCACTTTTGATCTGAAGCTGGGACTATTAAACATTAGATCTCTTGTATCTAAAGCTGTTATTGTTAACGACATCATTACTGATCAAGAATTTAATTTAATGTGTTTAACGGAAACTTGGATTAAATCAAACAAGTATGTAGCATTAAATGAAGCCAGTCCTCCTGGATACAGTTATGTATTAGGATACAGGCTATTTGACATTACCTAGAATAGTGAAGTCTACAGCAGGGGGAAGAGCTTTCGCTTATAGAGCCCCACAGTTATGGAACAGTCTTCCTATTAGTGTTCGAGGCTCAGATACAGTCTCAGTGTTTAAGTCTAGGCTTAAAACATATTTTTTACTCAAGCTTACCCTGACTAGATTATATCTCACTACTTCACAGTCCTAATAATCGTTTTTCTCCCTCTCTCTCTTTTTGCCGAGCCCCACACGAATTTATGGAGATATTGGAGATCCAGATCCCTTCTTCCTCTGGATGAGCCCAAATCTTCTGTTGGGACTACGGCTGCTCCTAAGGCCATACATACTTCTCATTTTCACATTATCTGTGCTACCTTCACATTCTGTGTTACCCAGATGAGGATGGGTTTTCCCTTCTGAGTCGGGGTCCTCTCAAGGTTTCTTCCTCAAGAAAACATCTTAGGGAGTTTTTCCTTGCCACCATCGCCACTCAGTGGCTTGCTCAGTTGGGATAAATTCCATTTGTTTTATACCTGTTTACCTCTGTTTATCTGTTCCTGTTTGTCTCTGTTTATCTGTTTCTGACTGTTTATATCTGTTTTTTATTTCTGTAAAGCTGCTTTGAGACAATGACTATTGTAAAAAGCGCTATACAAATAAAATTGAATTCAATTAAATTCAATTCAATTGAATGTACATCAGCCTCGTTCAACTGGTAGAGGAGGCGGTGTTGGTCTCATCCATAGTCAAAATCTAGTCATCACACAAAAACCTTATCATACATTTTATTCTTTTGAAATTATTTATACCAGTGTAAACTATGTAGCCAGAAACAATGTCAGTTGCTCTATTATTATTTGCAGACCCCCAGAGCCATACACTGAATTTCTTAGAGAATTTGCAGAATTTATCCCAAACCTGGTTGTGTCTGTAGATAAAGCATTAATCGTCTGAGATTTTAATATTCATTTTGATAACTTCGAAGACCCTCTAAGAATAGCGGTTGTGTCGATCTTAAATTCAGTAGGGATTAATCAGAATGTAATCGGGCCTACTCATAATGGTGGTCACACTCTAGACCTCAACTAACATACGGACTAAGTATAGAAAATATTGTAATTTTTTCACAGTCTGAAGTTGTCTCAGACTGTTATTTTATCTCATTCATAATACATATTGATCAGAATATTTCCACCTCACCTCTATACCGCGTTAAATGTATCTACACATCAGCTACTGCACCGAGCTTCATAAATAACTTCGCAGAAACATCAATTAGATTTGGATCACCGTCAGATCCCATAGAACTCAATCAGGCAACTGAAAGCTTGGAGTCAACACTCCGCTACACGCTAGATAGAGTGGTTCCACTCAAAAGAAAAATAATTAGAGAGAAAAAAGTAGCACCCTGATATAATGATCAAACGTGAACCTTAAGACAGACATCTTGACAATTAGAACGTAAATGGCATCAAACCAAACTGGTGATATTTCAAACAGCATGGAAGGAGAGCCTACTGAAATATAGGAAATCTCTTGCCGATGCTAGGAAAATCTATTTCTCCACCTTAATAGGAGATAACAAAAACAATTCTAGATTCCTTTTCAACACGATAGCAAAATTAACTAGGAATAAAACCACTACAGAGAGAAACACTCAATCATTGCATAGCAGTGAAAATTTCATGAAATTTTTCATTATTTAAGGTTGAAAATATTAGACATGAAATACAGGCCATTAAATTAAAACCGGACAGCACTGTAACAAACCCCTTAGATGATAATGTAGCAATATCAGATCAATGTTTAGAGTGTTTTGCTCTGCTTAGAGAAATCGAACTAGCTACATTAATCTCTTCAGCCAATTCAACAACTTCCATACTAGATCCCGTACCTACATGTTTGTTTAAACAGATTTGTCCAGGAGTAATTGAACCACTTTTAAATATAATCAATTCTTCACTAACCACTGGCTATGTACTTAAATCACTTAAATTAGCAGTATTAAATGACCTTCTACTGACCTCTGATCAGGGTTGTGTCTCGCTGCTTGTGTTACTCGACCTTAGTGCAGCTTTTGATACTATAGATCACACTATTCTCCTTGATAGATTAGAAAATGTTGTTGGTATTAAGGGAACAGTCCTCTCCTGGCTCAGGTCTTATCTGACCGATCGTTATCAGGTCGTAGATGTAAATGGTGATTTCTCCATGCGTACTGAGGTTACTTTTGGAGTTCCACAAGATTCTGTTTTAGGCCCACTGCTTTTTTCTTTATATATGCTACCCCTAGGACAAATTATTCGTAAACATGGAATTAGCTTCCATTGTTATGCTGATGATACACAGTTGTATGTTTCAGCGAAGCCAGAGGACAGACAGAAGCTTAGTAAAGTTGAGGATTGTGTAAATGACATTAGACGTTGGATGTTAACTAACTTCCTTTTACTTAATTCTGATAAAACAGAAATACTTGTATTAAGCCCACGTGTAGCTAGAAGTAATCTTCCTGACCACATGGTTACTCTGGATGGACTTTCTGTTTCATCATGTACAGCAGTTAAAGACCTCGGAGTGATTATTGACTCCAGTCTATCATTTGATGCTCATGTAGATAATATTACTAGGATAGCTTTCTTTCTCTCAGAAATATTTCTAAGATAAGAAACATATTGTCACTACATGATGCGGAAATACTGGTTCATGCATTCGTCACCTCTAGATTAGATTACTGTAATGCCTTACTGTCTGGATGTTCCAGTAAGAATATAAATAAGCTCCAGTTAGTCCAGAATGCAGCTGCTAGAGTCCTAACTAGAACTAGAAAATACGACCATATCATCCCGATCCTATTCACACTGCATTGGCTCCCAGTAAAATCTCGCATTAACTATAAAGTACTTTTATTAACCTATAAAGCACTAAATGACCTGGCGCCACAATATCTAAGAAAACTTCTGGTTTTATATGATACGCCACACCTACTTAGATCAAAAGATGCAGGGGTATTTGATGGTACCCCGAATACTGAAGGCTACAGCAGGGTGAAGAGCCTTCGCTTATAGAGCCCCACAGTTATTGAACAGTCTTCCTATTAGTGTTCGTGACTCAGACACAGTCTCAGTGTTTAAGTCTAGGCTTAAAACGTATTTGTTTAATCAAGCCTACCCTGACTAGATTCTATTTTTACTACTTAGCAGTCATAATAATCTTTTTTCTTCCTCTCTCATTTTGCGAGCCACACACATGAATTTATGGAGATACTATAGATCCAGATCATTTCAGCCTCTGGATGGAGCTCAAATCTCAAATCTTCTCCAATTCCGGACTACTGGGTCTACGGCTGCTCAGAAGGCCATACAGACTTCATGTACATCCATAATATACTATTTCACACTGTCTGTTGTTACCCAGATGAGGATGGGTTCCCTTCTGAGTTGGGTTCCTCTCAAGGTTTCTTTCTTTAAACATCTTAGGGAGTTTTTCCTTGCCATCGTCGCCACTCAGTGACTTGCTCGGTTGGTATAAATTCACACATTTAATATCTGTATACCGTGTTTATATTTCTGTAAAGCTGCTTTGAGACAATGTCTGTTGTAAAAAGCACTAAAATTGAATTGAATTGAATTGAATCAATAGAAATAGAAATGAACTCACAGAATTCACTGTCTGCTAAAAGAAGAGAATTAAATATCCAATGCGGCCGGCTTTGTTTATAAATAGAAAGATGAATGTCTAATTGTAGAGGCGCATGATCAGAAATTACAATACCCAAATAGTCAGAGGAAACTACGCAAGAATCAAGAGTGCTGTCTATAAAAAATAGTCAGTCCTTGAATAAGAATGATGCACCAAGGAGAAGAAAGAGAACTTTTTAACTTTTTTTTTATCTCCAGGGATCAACGAGACCATTCTGACACATAAAATCGGAAAATGTTTTAGACATTGCAGATTGATTCAGAGTACGGGGATTAGACCGATCCAAGTTTGGGTCAAATACACAATTTAAATCTCCAGAGAAAATCAACAGGTGAGTATTTATAAAAGGGAGATTGCTCAACAGTCTATTAGCAAATTCTACATCATCAAAGTTTGAAGAATATACATTTACCAACAATACCTGTCTTTGCATTAGAGTACCAGCAACTATAATATATCTACCGTTTGCATCAGCAATAACATTAGTGGACGAAAACTGTAACCTTTTGTCAATTAAAATAGCGACCACTCTTGCTTTCGAATTAAAGTTCGAGTGGAAGACATGACTCAACCAAGGGCTGTGTAACCTATGATGATCTTTAATACGTAGGTGCGTCTCCTGTAAAAATATTATATTAGAGTTTAAATGTTTCAAATGTGTAAAAACCTTAGATCTCTTAACAGGATTACCCATACCTCTGACATTCCAACTAATAAATCTTAAAGGTGTGCCTGTCCCGGCTATGCTGGGATCCATATTACTACTAACCATTTAAATAAAGTAAACCATAGGAATATAAATAGCCAATTAGGAAAAAGCAAAAATTATTTCTAATAACTAAATGGAAACACCTTCATTGATTATTAAAGCTAAAACAAATATAGCTCTGTCCAAAACATGTAAAAGCTTATTAGCCAAAGAAAACACTATACTGTATCTCTCCCAGTCAAGAAATGGGAGAAAGATGTCTTCACTATGAAAGGAGACAGCAATTTTTAACTCAGATATGTAAATCTATGTTTAATTTACAATTTAACATACAACTTTGTTAATAAAAGGTTATCCATAGAACACACCTCACACAAACACAAGATCCTGGACTTTTTAGAACTTATAGAAGGACAGTCTGGTTCTGAACCAGAGTAAATGATGTGGTGCAGCCTGTTGAGGTCTGGAATGCAAAGAAAGCTGATGTAGGGGAGGCACGTGAGAGAACCTCAGGACATATGAATACAGCATACAAACAGAGACCAGTGAGAAAAGAGTGGCAGTAGTTTGCAGGATCAGGTGACTGATGTGATCATCTATAATCACACAACAGTTTTTAGGGTAAGGGCGAATAGATCAAAGAGATCGAATAGATCAAAGTCAGGCATGTCCGACCTTATCCGGAAAGGGCCGTTGTGGGTGAAGGTTTTCATTCCAAACCTCATTCCACCTGTTTAATCAGTTGATCTTAGCGTGGAACATTTTTGCAATGAAAAGTGTACTAAAATTGTGAAATGATGATGTGCTACCTTGGTAGACTCAACTTTAGACTCAAAATCACTGAGTGCTGTATTACAAGCAAAATGTGCTTTAATTAAATATTAGTTATGGGGTGTCCATACTTATGCTATTTGCTTATGCTACTTATGATATTTTTGTCTTATTTACCTCAAGAGAGAGATAAAGGTGACGTGAGGGAACTATTTTTTTTTTTATAGCTGCTATAACATAAGTGAGAACATCAACTAACTTGATTTTGTGACTTGATTTCCACAATATTAACCATAACAATAAATAGATAAAAAGTAGGACATTCTTTAATAAATGAGGTGATAACATCACACCATTCTGTTCATCACACCATTCTGTTGTTGTTGTTGTTGATTTCCTTATGTCATGGAGTGTTTCCTTTGTTAAATTTGATCATCGTTCTGTGTGAACAAAGAATCTTGTGTTCGTCATTTCAGCTAGTGTTGTTAAAAGATTTTCATTGCTAGAACCGTCTTCCCATAACCAGTGGTATCTGGTGGTGTAGCTCATTACATTTAAACTACTGCACTACTGTCACTTCCTTTAAGGTACTGTGTATTGTAGCGGGATGGGCGGTGCACAGAGACACGGAGGCGAAGGTAGCGCAAAAACTCAGGCTTTATTCTTGGTTTGGTAGAGTGTAGGTCCCGGGGGTGTGTGTGTAGGTTTGCGGGGCCGGGCTGACGCCGTGACGCTCGTGGGGGCGTGTCGGGGGAATCCCGGAAGACGCCTCGGGGCTCCCGGGCAGTCCCTCAGCGCTGCGCGTCGTCTCGGCCGGCGCGGTCCTCGTCCGTGTCGGTGCCTTCCGCCGAAGTACAGAGAGAGAGAGAGAGAGAGAGAGAGAGATTAGTCATCCACAATAAAAGGGAGCACGGGTGAATACCTGCACGAGGGTCTGTTCGGACGCCAACCGTTTCGGTAAGTCGGTACTCAACCTTCCCGGGGCGGAAGGGCGTCCTTTTATCTCCGCCATCCGGGTAGCGAGTGGTGGAATTCTCCCGTCCGATCCTCCAATCCCCGGACGGTACGGCATCGGTGGGTCCTCCCCGGCATGGCGTCCCTTCCGGTTACTGCCAGGTAGTACCTCAGCTCCTCAATGGCCCATTTTATTGCCAGGGCCTCCCTTTCTACTGCGGCGTACTTTCTCTCTGCCGGGGACAGCTTCCGGCTGATATAGAGTACCGGGTGCTCTTCTCCCTCGAAGGCTTGTGAGAGAACTGCGCCCAGCCCGGTTTCGGAGGCGTCGGGGTGCACCGAGAAGGGGAGTGCGAAGTCCGGGTTGCGCAGCACCGGCTCGCTGGTGAGGGCCTCCTTCAGAGCCCGGAAGGCCCGCTCGGCGTCGGCTGTCCACCTCACCTGGTCCGGCTGGCCCTTCTTTGTCAGGTCTGAAAGAGGAGAGGCTATCGCCGAGAAGTTAGGGACAAACCTCCGATAGTATCCCGCCAACCCCAAGAAGGCACGCACCTGTTTCTTTGACGAGGGCCGAGGGTAGCCTTTCACCGCTTCGACTTTCTTTGCCTGGGGCTTTAGCATCCCGCCCCGATGCGGTATCCCAGGTACTGCGCCTCGAGCCCAAGGTGACATTTCTTGGGGTTGGCAGTCAAGCCAGCGTCCCGAGTCCCTTTAGAACCTCCCCAGATGGAACAGGTGGTCCGACCAGGTGGAGGAATGGATGACTACGTCATCCAGGTAGGCCGCGTGAAGCTACGATGGGGCCGTAGGACGATGTCCATCAGCCGTGAAGGTGGCTGGGCCCCCATGTAGCCCAAAGGGGAGGACCCGTACTGCCAGTGGCCCGTGGCGGTGCTAAAGGCCGTCTTGGGTCGAGCTCGCCGCCAGGGCCACTTGCCAGTACCCCTTTGGTGAGGTCCAGTGGAAATGAATCGGGCCCTCCCAAGCGCGCCTCCACAAGGTCGCCCTCGGGGAGGGGGTAGCTGTCAAACTCCGAGACCTGCTTGAGTCGGCGAAAGTCATTGCAGAGCCGGATACTCCCGTCGGGGTTCGGCACTACAACGACGGGGCTGGACCAGGGGCTGTTGGACTCCTCGATGACTCCGTCTCGTAGCATGCTCTCTACCTCTTTCTCGATGGCCTTACGCCGGGCCTCTGGGACACGGTAGGGCCTCTGCCTCACCACTACCCCTGGAGGTGTTTTTATGTGGTGGCGCACCACTTGGGTCCTTCCTGGGGAGGAGGAGAATACGTCCGTGAATTGGTCCACGAACTCGCGGAGCTCCTGTCTCTGGGCGGGTGTGAGGTCCTCCCCGAGGTTGACCAAAGCACGCTTGTTCTGATCTGTGTCTAGGGCGGCGTATGCTGAAACGACCGGGGCGGGTTCCATCCACTTCTTCAACAGGTTAATGTGATAGAGTTTGCCGTCCGTTCTCCTACCGGGCTGTTGCAAGCGGTAGTTGACGGCGCCCTGACGCTCTAGAACGGTGTACGGCCCCTGCCAGCGGGCCAGGAACTTGCAGGCGCTACTGGGTACCAGCAGAAGTACCTGGTCCCCTGGGTGGAACTCTCGGCTGCGCCGCGCGGGCGGTTGTACACCCGCTGCTGTTCTTCCTGGGCGGCGCGCATGTGTTGTTGGACTATCGGTCCCACTCAGTCGATCCGTTCTTGCATTTCTCGTACATATTCCACGACCGAGCCGGCACGGGGACGGTTGCGCTGTTCCTCCCAGGCTGCGCGGGCAACGTAGTAGTCCTCGAGGGGCCGAACAGCAGCGCAGGGGTAAAGCCGGTGGATGCCTGGGGGCACCCCGGACCCCAAAGAGTACGTGAAGGGAGGAGGAGGTCCCAGTTCCTCCCTTCTTCGTCTACCACCCGCCGCAGCATTCGTTTGAGCGTCTGGTTGAAGCCAACCCCGTCAGTCTGGGGGTGGTAGACCGACGTCTTCAGATGCTTCACCTGCAACAGCCGACACAGATCAGACATTAGCTTGGAGACAAAGGGCGTACCTTGGGTCGGTTAGGATGTTTTTGGGGATCCCCACACGGCTGAACAGGAGTACCAGTTCCCTGGCGATGTTGGGGAGGTGGCTTTGCGTGAGTGGTACGGCCTCCGGGTACCGGGTGGGCGAGTCCACAATCACCAGGACGTACTTCCGTGCCCCCGGACCGACTTGGGGAGGGGCCCACGAGGTCCATGCCGATCCGTTCAAAGGGGACGCCGATGATGGGTAGAGGGGGGGGCGCCGGCGGGGGCCTCCGGGAGCGGGGCGTTGGCACTGGGGACACTGCTGGCAGAACCTCTGGACCTCGGCTTCATCCCGGGCCACACGAATCGTTCCTCAGCTTTTCCACTGTGTTCCGCGGTCCCAGGTGACCGCCCGAGCGGGTGGACATGGGCAAGATGCATGACGAGGGGCGCCTTCGTCCTTCGGTACCACCAGGAGGTCTACCTGCGCTCTCGCGTGGCGTCGCCCTGGTAGAGGAGGCGACCCCGGACGAGGAAGTACGAGGTGGGAAGCCTCAGGTCGGGGTTTTTGGGCGACCCCCTACAACCCGTACCTGGGCCCAGCAGTGCTTGAGTCGGTTGTCCTCCTTCTGTTCCCGCCCAAAGCTCCCCTCTCGGGTTACCTGATGGACGACACCGACATAGGGTTAGTTGATATAGCGTCCTCACTTCTTCGGGAGTGGCGTCCCGTTGTCCTGGGCCAGGTAAGCGGTCCGGGCCCAGGTCCTCTGTTTCCGACGTCGTGGCTGCCCCTCTCCGGTGTCCCGGCCCGGCGGGCATCCTGGCCAGTCCCTCCCCAGGAGTAGTGGTACGGGAGGTCAGGGATCACGCCTACATGGAGAGACCAGCTCCCGGTCACGCCCTTGATCGGCACCTCGGCTGTCGGGACTTCGGGTGTCCCCATGAACGCAGGTCACAGTGAGGCTCCCCCTGGTTGGAGTCCGCTGGGGAGGATGGACGGTCGGGCGCGAGGGTCACCGAGCTCCCGGTGTCCAGCAGCGGTGGATCGGCCTCCCTCCAACCAACACCTTCTGGGTGGGCCCCCCCGCAACGGTCGTACATGGAGGGCGCAGCCGGCCAGCCAAGGTTTCTGGGTCAGTCCGGGAGGCCCCAGTTCCGGCTCCGTGGGCATGGGCTCATCGGTGGGATTTACTGGGGCGGGCGACCTCCGGCGGGTTCGCCAAGTGCAAGCTGGGCGTGGCCGGACAGACCGGACTCCCGAGGCCCCTAGAGGTAGGTCAGACGGCTGTGGCTCTTGTGGGTCGAGCTCGAGGGTGGCAGTGATGCGCTCCAGGGCGTCGGCCGAGCTCCTGGGGCGTTCGCGGTGCTTGGACCCCCACGGCCTGTCGTACCATCCGGGTAATGCCCTCAGGAACCGATCCATCGCCACCTCTTCCGCCACCTCGAGGGCCTTATGCTGGTCTGGCCGCAGCCACCTTTTTGGTGAGGCGGATGAGGGTGTTCAGCTGGCTGCGGGGCGCGGCCGCCGGCTGATAGACCCAGCGATGGAACTCGGCGGCCGCTGGGGAGAGCCTCGGCCACACCACGCCAGGACGCCCTCCTTCATGGTGCGGTAGTCCGCCGCGTCCTCCGGCTCGAGACTGTAATAGGCCTCGCGGGCCTCCCCTGTGAGCAGGGGACCTATGGCGCGGGGCCAGTCCTCCTTATCCCAGCCCTCGCGGCGGGCGATGGTTTCAAAGGTCTCGAGGTACGCCTCCGGGAGAGGCGTGGAGGCCGAGCGGGACTGTAGCGCCACCAGCGTCTCTGTCGCCGCCTGGAGGCTTTCCGTAAGTTGTTGGGTGACGGCCTGTTGCTGTATACTGGCCTGCACCAGCTGCTGTAATGTCTGCTCCATTGTGTGCGCGTGTTTTTTTTTTTTGTTTTTTTTTTTGGAAAAAGAAGAAAAACTGATAGTCTCTCCTTCTCTCTTGTTTTTTTTTTTGAAAAAGAAGAAAAACTGATAGTCTCTCCTTTTTTTTTTTTTTTCTAGGTAAGGGGCGGTTCTGTGCTCATGCCCGCATCCTCCACCAGTGTAGCGGGATGGGCGATGCACAGAGACACGGAGGCGAAGGTAGCGCAAAAACTCAGGCTTTATTCTTGGTTTGGTAGAGTGTAGGTCCCGGGGGTGTGTGTGTAGGTCCGCGGGGCCGGGCTGACGCCGTGACGCTCGTGGGGGCGTGTCGGGGGTATCCCGGAAGACGCCTCGGGGCTCCCGGGCAGTCCCTCAGCGCTGTGCCGCTCCCGGCCGGGCGCGGTCCTCGTCCGTGTCGGTGCCTTCGCCGGCACAGAGAGAGAGAGAGAGAGAGAGAGAGATTAGTCATCCACAATAAAAGGGGAGCACGGGTGAATACCTGCACGAGGGTCTGTTTGGACGCCAACCGTTTCGGTAAGTCGGTACTCAACCTTCCCGGGGCGGAAGGGCGTCCTTTTATCTTCGCCATCCGGGTAGCGAGTGGTGGAATTCTCCCGTCCGATCCTCCAATCCCCGGACGGTACGGCATCGGTGGGTCCTCCCCGGCATGGCGTCCCTTCCGGTTACTGCCAGGTCCAACGCGGGGCAGTTCTCTGGGTCTAGGTGACGTTCCTCATGCCACAAGACAAAAGCTGACACCTGAGTGCATTTGATTTCCTTCAGGATGGGATCCACTCGGGGGTTCGAATGGGGCAGCCGACAGACCTTCCAGGACCATAGAAGGTCCCAGGAAGGTATGCATGGACTGCAGATGGGCCGCAGCCGTCTGACGCCACGCATGAACTCAAAGGTAGAGGATGTTGCCCCACAGAGGCTCCATCAACAGGGTCATGGCTGGCCGAAACGGCGGCCAAGTACCCTGATAGAAGACGGAGCCCAGCCCGCTGAGAAACGTTCTGTAAGAACTCCAGGACTGTAGCAATTGCGCAGTTCACTGGGTCTAGGTGACGTCCCTCATGCCACAGGACAAAAAGCTGACACTTGAGTGCATATGCTTTCCTTGTGGATGGTGCTCTAGCTTTTAACATGGTTTCAACAATCTCAGTTGTGAGACCCGAATCTATGAGCTGGTGCCCCTCAGGGGCCAGACCCACAGTTGCCGAGTTCTGGCCGAGCGTGATAAATCAGCCCTCCGGCTTGAGACAGTAGATCCGCTCTAGGGGCTCGAATGGGGCAGCCGACAGACCTTCCAGGGCCATAGAAGATCCCAGGAAGGTATGCGCGGCCTGCAGATGGGCCTCAGCCATCTGACACCACGCATGAACCTCGAAGTTAGAGAATGTTGCCCCACAGAGGCTCCCTCAACAGGGCGTGGCCGGCCGAAATGGCGGCCACATAACCCTGATTGCAGAAGGAGCTCACTCCACTGAGAAATGTTATTGTAGGACTGTAGCTATTGCGCAGTTACTGGGTCCACAGTGAATACCCTCTATACCTGCTCTCTTGGTGAAGTCACATCCTCACATGGGTTTTCATACCACTGTTATGCTGATGACACTCAACTGATCCTGTCCTTTCTTTCCTCCGACACTCATGTGTTGTCATGGATCTCAGAATGTCTGGCAGACCACTTATCATGAAAGTAAAGCTGAAATGAAATCCTAGCAAAACTGAGCAGCTGTATGTAACCCGCTTGTCGGGGGCGGGTCGCTTATTGGGGTATTACAGCGTGTGATGACTGTAATGAGTAATTGAAATACCTAGATGGTCGGAATTGGGCCAGATCAAAAGACTATAGATTCACTCGCTGGAGCCACGAGTTGGATGACGACCAATGAAATAATACACCAGATGTGCAATTTAAGTTAACTTTGTATATTTTATAAAATAACCAATAGGAACAAATATAACAGTAAGGAAATAAAATAAATAAAATAAATACAAAATTAGAATCCCAAACTTATATTCTAAACAGTTATCAGAAGAACACAGTGTATGTACACCAAACAATTATTAAGTTAACACAACCTCTTTCAAACAAAGTGATACTCAAATCAGATCACCCTGAACTACAAACTTGAATAAACTCGGGTCGTGGTGAGACAGAGTTCACAGTCCCTCGGTTTACAGAGTACCGAGTCAGTGCAGTCTGATTGTCCTCCTCCAAAGGAAACAAGTGTCAACGTTCACACAGTTCTACCTGATCCCTTGATCCAAGGGAAAAAAACAAATCAGAGCTCTCGGACGCAGTGTGCTGAAACTGCAACGTCCTAGCTGCAGTCAGGTTCGAGATCAAGTGGGGTTGGCTCGCCATCCATTACTAGAACAATTTCTCTGAGGTGATCCAGAATCTTCGCCGACAGGTCGGACTCCACCGTATCCGCGGTCAATCAACATCTGAACTCAACATTAAAACCTGACCTATATGAAATAAATCACATAAAATGACTTAAGAGCTAACATGGTCTGCATAACTGGAGTTAATATAAATAACTCAGTAATCACATTCACAATACACTTAATTTAACATTCAACATAAAATATAATTAAACAAGCATCTCAACGGAGCTACTCCACTCACCAGTAGTAGCAGTCTTAAGTACAGAATACCATTAAATATCCTGTTTTTATCAGTTAATATATACACAACTTATTAACAAAGATAAGCACCTTAGCCCTTAGCTTACAGCTCACAGCTAGCATACAGCAACACGAGGCGCGAAGGCTAGCGCCGTTTATACACGAGGCGCGGAGGCTAGCGCCGTTATACACGAGGCCAATAATCTAAAATGGCGGATGTCGCATATAAGTTGACAGATATAAACTCACCAGTGCAAGAGAATGGCAAATTACTCGAGCATGCCTTCCAAATTAGACTCTCGCACTTTGCACTGTTGGCAATTTACACCCGTAACAGCAGAATCAACATGCCGCTACGATACCTCGGTTATTACTGAGTCTCTTCGATTCAATTCAATTCAATTCAATTCAGTTCAATTCAATTTTATTTGTATAGCGCTTTTTACAATAGTCATTGTCTCAAAGCAGCTTTACAGAAATAAAAAACAGGTATAAACAGTCAGAAACAGATAAAGAGAGACAAACAGGAACAGATAAACAGAGACAAACAGATATAAAACAAATGGAATTTATCCCAACTGAGCAAGCCACTGAGTGGCGACGGTGGCAAGGAAAAACTCCCTAAGATGTTTTTGAGGAAGAAACCTTAAGAGGAACCTGACTCAGAAGGGAAACCCATCCTCATCTGGGTAACACAGAATGTGAAGGTAACACAGATAATGTGAAAATGAGAAGTACGGCCTTAGGAGCAGCCGTAGTCCCAGCAGAAGATTTGGGCTCATCCAGAGGCAGATCTCCAATATCTCCATAAATTCGTGTGGGGCTCGGCAAAAAGAGAGAGAGGGAGAAAACGATTAGGACTGTGAAGTAGTGAGATATAATCTAGTCAGGGTAAGCTTGAGTAAACAAATATGATTTAAGCCTAGATTTAAACACTGAGACTGTGTCTGAGTCACGAACACTAATAGGAAGACTGTTCCATAACTGTGGGGCTCTATAAGCGAAGACTCTTCCCCCTACTGTAGTCTTCACTATTCTAGGTAATGTCAAATAGCCTACACCTTTTGATCTAAGTAGGCGTGGCGGATCATATAAAACCAGAAGGTCACTTAGATATGGTGCAAGACAGTGTAGTGCTTTATAGGTTATTAGAAGTATTTTAAACTTAATGCGAAATTTTACAGGGAGCCAATGCAGTGTGGATAAGATCGGGGTGATATGGTCGTATCTTCTAGTTCTAGTAAGGACTCTAGCAGCTGCATTCTGGACTAACTGGAGTTTATTTATATTCTTACTGGAACATCCAGACAGTAAGGCATTACAGTAATCTAATCTAGAGGTGACGAATGCATGAACCAGTATTTCTGCATCATGTAGTGACAATATGTTTCTTATCTTAGAAATATTTCTGAGATGAAAGAAAGCTATCCTAGTAGTATTATCTACATAAGCATCAAATGATAGACTGGAGTCAATAATCACTCCGAGGTCTTTAACTGCTGTACATGATGAAATAGAAAGACCATCCAGAGTTACTGTGTAGTCAGAATGATTACTTCGAGCTACACGTGGGCCTAATAAAAGTATTTCTGTTTTATCAGAATTAAGTAAAAGGAAGTTGGTTGACATCCAACGTGTAATGTCATTTACACAATCCTCAACTTTACTAAGCTTCTGTCTGTCCTCTGGCTTCGCTGACACATACAGCTGTGTATCATCAGCATAACAGTGGAAGCTAATTCCATGTTTATGAATAATTTGTCCTAGGGGTAACATATATGAAGTAAAAAGCAGTGGGCCTAAAACAGAACCCTGGGGAACTCCAAAAGTAACCTCGGTACGCATGGAGAAATCACTATTTATATCTACGAACTGATAACGATCGGTCAGATAAGACATGAGCCAGGAGAGGACTGTTCCCTTAATGCCAACAACATTTTCTAATCTATCAAGGAGAATAGTGTGATCTATGGTATCAAAAGCTGCACTAAGGTCGAGTAACACAAGCAGCGAGACACAACCCTGATCAGAGGTCAGAAGAAGGTCATTTACTACTTTAACTAGTGCTGTCTCTGTGCTGTGATGAGGTCTAAATCCTGACTGATACATTTCATAAATGTTGTTCCTTTCTAAGTATGAGCATAACTGCTTTGCTACAACCTTTTCTAGAATCTTAGAGATGAAGGGGAGATTCGATATTGGTCTATAACTGGACAATTGAGACGGGTCAAGGTCAGGTTTTTTTTATCAATGGTTTAATAACTGCTAATTTTAGAGATTTAGGTACATAGCCAATGGTTAGGGAAGAATTTACTATATTTAAAAGTGACTTAATTACTCCTGGATAAATCTGTTTAAACAAACATGTAGGTATGGGACAAACATGTAGGTATCTTACTATCTCCCTCTCTAGCTGAGAGGCAGGCTCGGAATGTAGCAACTCTCACTCCTATAGGCTGATGTCTTGACAGCACCCTGACCTCGTATTGGATAATACTAATATTCAGTCTAACTTATTTATTTAATTAATCCATTTATATCTCAGTTTTACCCCTGGGTTACATGTACATCTCTGGTGATGTGTCTCAATGTCAAGTTCTGGACAACTCTCAGATCTCACAATCTGTCACTGCTTGCAACCTTGGACAACCTGTCCTTGTGCCTCACATAGCTAAACTGACTCCCTCATGCCTGTTCCTTCTTTACAATGTCAGGAGGATCACGCCATTCATATCCAAATAGGCCACCCAGGTGATTGTTCAATCTTGTGTCATTTCGAGACTGGACTATTGCAACACATTCCTGGCAGGTCTTCCCCTGTGTTGCATTCAACCTCTGCATCTAATCCAGAATACAGCTGCATGACTTGTTTTCAACCTCCACCACCTCACTGCTACACTCCCTCCGCTGGCTTTATGTATCTCTGCGCATCAGATTTAAAACACAGATGCTTGCATAAGAAGCTAAAAATTGACCAGTACACACTTATGTTAAAGCACTTATGACACCCTGCTCTGCATGATGCTCCCTCTGATTGTCTAGTACTGTGAGATTGGACCCACCAACTCTCAAGGTAAAAGGAAGGCTTGCATAAAAGCTATTTTCTGTCCTGGCACCCAGGTGGTGGTATAAACTGTCTGAACATCTGAGTCACAGACTGTCTTTAAATAAATACTAAAGACATAACTTTAGTCTTTAGTACTTTGTTGTTTAAAAAATAATTATAAATTTTTTTTAAAATCCCTGTTTTGTGGTTTTTGTCACATTGTACTCTTCAACAGGGTTTTTAGACTGACGGTACACAATTTGGTTGTACATTTTAGTGCATTGTTGGTAATTCAGTACCTGAGAGTGTACTTTGTGCGGTTCATGACATTACTCTACTGCAGTGCATTGTGGGATTTCACTGCATCACTGGATGTTATGTAATAATGTATAAAGTTTCTCCCGGTGCTGCAGCTATGGAGAGGGAAGTTGAAGGTGACATAGTAGTTGTCAGTTGAAGCTCTGCAGTGATGGTCATCCAGATAAAGGTCGTACCAGCTGAATCCTAGTGAGTTCAGGTAGGATTTATGGATGGCAATGTTCATCTAGTTAGAGGAGCAATCCACACAGCCTGCATAACATTCAACGTTTGACACAAAACTCTAAACATGTATCTAGTTATTGTGTTTATTGGATTTCATTACCAACCTCTATAGTGTTCACTTCATAGCAATGCTGAGTCCCACTGGTCCAGGCCATGTTTATATTTTATAGTTTTATTGTTAAATACACAATTTATTACCAATAATAATCATCATCATCATCATCATCATCAACATAATAATAATATAAAATAACTAACCAACTACTGTGGGTGCATTAACGTATGGTGGTAGAGCGGGTTGTCCACTAATCGTAGGGCTGGTGGTTCGATTCCCGGCCCTCATGACTCCAAATACCTTGGGCAACTTGGAGCCCCAAGACAAGTTTAAGACCAGGACCAAGATCTAGTCAAAACTGAGTCTTAATGGAGTCCAGGCCAAGTCAAGATAGATAGATAGATAGATAGATAGATAGATAGATAGATAGATAGATAGATAGATAGATAGATAGATAGATAGATAGATAGATAGATAGATAGATAGATAGATAGATAGATAGATAGATAGATAGATAGATAGATAGATAGATAGATAGATACTTTATTGATCCCCAAGGGGAAATTCAGGAAAGATCAAATCAAGATCAAATCAACATCTCTGTATACATGAGAGACAGTAGGCTGATCTTGGCTCATAGGGTGAATGCTTATCATTTGCACACCTCAGGAGACTGATATAGCTCTTTTTTTCTAGAAGAAATAATTAGGTCTCTTCAAATGTTGTGCATGTGAAAAATCCAGGTTCATGCAGAAAACATCTTGAGACCAGACTCAGGTCCTAATAGGTCAGCCACAAGTGTCTGCGTGACTGGGTAACAATAACTTGGCCATTTTATAATGGACTGCGTACCTGTGTTTTGAGTGAGGGAGGAACTGAAGTACGCTTTAAAGACGCGCCCAACCCCAGAGTAGTCACAGAGTAGACAAGGACCCTTTTTATTTATTTTATTTTTTTACAATAAATTCAATTTCGAATTAAAGTTCGAGTGGAAGACATGACTCAACCAAGGGCAGTGTAACCTTTGATGATCTTTAATACGTAGGTGCGTCTCCTGTAAAAAATACTATATTAGAATTTAAATGTTTCAAATGTGTAAAAACCTTAGATCTCTTAACAGGATTACCCATACCTCTGACATTCCAACTAATAAATCTTAAAGGTGTGCCTGTCCCAACTATGTTGGGATCCATATTACTACTAACCATTTAAATAAAGTAAACCATAGGAATATAAATAGCCAATTAGGAAAAAACTAAAAATTATTTCTAATAACTAAATGGAAACACCTTCATTGATTATTAAAGCTAAAACAAATATAGGTCTCTCCAAAACATGTTAAAGCTTATTAGCCAAAGAAGACACTATACTGTATCTCTCCCAGTCAAGAAATGGGAGAAAGATGTCTTCACTATGAAAGGAGACAGCAATTTTTAACTCAGATATGTAAATCTATGTTTAATTTACAATTTAACATACAACTTTGTTAATAAAAGGTTATCCATAGAACACACCTCACACAAACACAAGATCCTGGACTTTTTAGAACTTATAGAAGGACAGTCTGGTTCTGAACCAGAGTAAATGATTTGGTGCAGCCTGTTGAGGTCTGGAATGCAAAGACAGCTGACGTAGGGGAAGCATGTGAGAGAACCTCAGGACATATGAATACAGCATACAAACAGAGACCAGTGAGAAAAGAGTGGCAGTAGTTTGCAGGATCAGGTGACTGATCAGTTTTTAAAACTGAACAGTTTTTAGGGTAAGGGCGTAATATGATATGACTGAAAGTCCATCTAGTGGTACTACATACTCAGAAAGATTACTTCTATCTGTCTGTGGCTCTAGTAGAAGTTCTTCTGTCTTGTCAGAGTTACGGAGAAGAAGTTACTCAGCATCCAATGTTTAATGTCATTTATATATTCCGCAACTTTATTAAGCTGGTGTCTGTCATCCAAGTCAACCAAGGAATGGCTTCACAAGAAGAAGATCATCGGTTTGAAGGCGGCCCAGACCAAGCCCAGATGTAAATTCTGTTGAAAACCTGTGGAACGACTTTAAAGAGTTCTGTGCACCGGAGATCAAATTGCAGTTTGATAGATCTAGATCAGGCATGTCCGACCTTATCCGGAAAGGGCGTCGCGTGGGGTGCAGGTTTTCATTCCAGCCGAGCAGGAGCCAAACCTCATTCCACCTGTTTAATCAGTTGATCTTAGCGAGGAAACATTTTGCAATGAAAAGTGAACTAAAATTGTGAAATGATGCGATGTGCTACCTTGGTAGACTCAACTTTAGACTCAAAATCACTGAGTGCTGTATTACAAACAAAAGGTGCTTTACTTAAATATTAGTTATGGGGTGTCCATACTTATGCAACCAGGTTAATTTAAGTTTTTTTTTTTTTTTAGATTTTTTGTCTTATTTTTTACCTCAAGAGAGAGATAACGAGAGGTTGGTGAGGGAACAACTTTTAATAGCTGCTATAACATAAGTGAGAACATCAACTAACCTGATTTGTGGCTTGATTTCCACAACATTAACCAGAACAATAAATAGATAAAAAGTAGGACATTCTTTAATAAATGAGGTGATGACATCACACCATTCTGTTCATCACACCATTCTGTTGTTGTTGTTGTTGTTGATTTCCTTATGTCATGGAGTGTTTTCTTTGTTAAATTTGATCATCGTTCTGTGTGAACATAGAATCTTGTGTTCGTCATTTCAGCTAGTGTTGCTAAAAGATTTTCATTGCTAGAACCGTCTTCCCATAACCAGTGGTATCTGGTGGTGTAGCTCATTACATTTAAACTACTGCACTACTGTCACTTCCTTTAAGGTACTGTGTATATATAAGTTCTACAGATTTTAACAAATAAATATAATTATTTTCTTATCATAACACCAATGACACCACACCAGCTTGCCTTTAGATAATGCTTTAATAGAGGAAGGTTAGTCAAATTATTCAGTGTTAACTATATTTAAGTGAGTAATTAATCAATCAGTGTGAGTTCACTCCTTGTCCTCAGCCTCCTCTGGACCTGTAAATAAATAAATAAATAAATTAATAATATTCTGAATACATAATAATCCTGCTTTTCTGTTTATCACGTTTTATGATACATTGCATCCTTAAAATGTCTGTCCACCATATTGTGTAATAAACAGAATTATGGGATTGTCTTCTACACTTTTGTGCACAATAAGAGTCTTTCAAAGTCCCTAGTCAAAATTCACAAGTTGTCCTCTGACCTTTGAGTGTGATTGGCCCAAGGGTGAGAGCCTCGGTGTGGTGATCAGAGCTAGTGCTTCGTTTCCTGTGATTACGGCATCCTTGGCGACATCGTGAGTTGTAGTCGTTGTCAGGGCAGGTAACGACATCACACCTGAGAAACACCTTGTTGTGTGTGCAGGAACCTGAATGCGCTGAAGCTGAACTGAGCGAAGTAACGATTTCCATTTCTGTATATGTTAACCGTGTTGTCTCTCCGACAGCTGAAATGATAAAGACAAAAATAAATACATCATTGTTACATGAACTGCCTAAATAGAGAAAGCAGGTAGCAAGCACTGGTCTGAATGAGTTCATGGATATTATGGCATCTTATACAACTTCATTTACATTCCTAGGCAGCTTTGTAAAGTTACAGATGTCTACCAAAGAAAGAGCAACTAACTGTACAACAAGGTATAGAATGTACTGTGGGCAACTGTCACGATTCCTACGGGAAGCAGCGCGCGAATTAGATAGTGAAAAGAGTTAGAGTCTTTGTTCCTGCCAAGTGTTATAGTTCTTGTTCATGTTTCCTAGCCATAGCTATAGTCATAGCCATAGTGCTAGTCTCTGTCAAGGCTAGTTAGCATAGCATTGCTTCTAGCATAGCCTAGCTCTTAGCCTAGTAGCTTATAGAGTGATTTAGCGACAGAGATAGATATAGAATTAGATTAGACTACATTATAGATCTAGAGTGTCTTTGTTCCATGCCATGTTTCATAGTTCATGTCCATGTTCATGTTCCTGGTCATAGCCATAGTTCATGTGCAGATAGAATTGCTTAGAGCATAGCATAGTGTAGCATAGCATAGGGCTTAACTTAGGTTATTTGTCATGTTGCTTGTTTCTTGTTCTTTGTTGTTTTGTGTCTGCTCTCCTTTGGTCAATAAAGGTCTTGTCCTAACTGCACTTGCATCTGTCCTACTTCCCTGACGTCACGCCTCTTGACAGCAACAAAAACTCGTCTCAGAGAAGCTGAAGGATTTAGCTGAAGCTGAAGGGTATACAGTTCCTGATTGAGGTCTACTCGGGAGAGGAAATCAGTGCTGGTGTAAGAAAAACTACTGGAGGGGTAAACGTCTATGATCGTATTTGAACTGTTTCACTGACGTTTACAACTGTGATCTGCTACTGTAAGTGCCCCGACCATAGACACACAATCTAGGGGTATTTGAGCAGTGAAAAGGAACTTCTCTGAAGAGCTGAAAGACTTAACATGTAACCCAGTATCAGCATGAAAAACCATCACTAATAACAAGACACTTGGGGCCTATCGGTAGACTTCAGCTCAACCTTAACTACAATCATTACTGATCTCCTCCACTACATTTTCCCAACATACTATGCCTGCCTATTTGGAAATAGGGATCACTAAATTCCTGACTCATAGGAGGTAGCAGGTGGGGAACTCCTCTTACTGGAATAACTGCAGTTCACATAAAGGACTAACAGGTCAGATTATAACGTGGCTACATCACTTTATTACCTCAGTTACATTATAATGGGGTTACATAACCTCCTCCAACACCTTAAGCCTGAGGATCCTAGTGTTAGATGCTATTTGTTGACTTTATCTCAACCTTCAATAAAACCATTCCTGTATACAACTCACTATGCCTGACACAATGTTAGCTTATCACTAACATCTTGCTTGGTAGGAGGTAATAGTTGGGCCAAGTGTAACTCACATCTTGAACCATGACAATCAGCTATACAAACACACACTATTGTTTGTGTTGCCTTTAAAAGGTGGGTCCATTGAGGTATTGCTATTGGTTTACAGGGACAAGAATATGTGTGCCAATGTTGCTTGTGTCAGTGTACTTGTTATAGTTGTGCATGAGTGTGTGTGTGTGTGTGTGTGTGTGTGTGTGTGTTGTACCCATTGCATATAAGGTCATAGGTGCGGCTGCTGTAGTCGTGGTTTGGCGAGGCCACACAGGAGTCCACGAACAGGTGGAGGCTTGGTTCAGCTTGGGTTAGCTGCACCTGCACGTACAGTTGTTGATTGAGGTTCACTCGGTACAGGGAATCGGTGATGGGGTAGTCAAAGCTGCTAGATTGGTAAAAGGCCATGGTGGTGTTGAACCGACCCGTTCCAATGATAGTTGCATTTGTATTCTCTTTGGCTTCATAAAGCGTCTCAACTGAAGAATCACGCTCCATCACACATCTCACAACCAACGGGAACTCTCTATCATTTCGGGTGATCTCACCCGACACTGGCTGAGCTGCTCGCACATTATTGGTATAGATACAGTGAGGGAAAGAAGTATTTGATCCCCTGCTGATTTTGTACGTTTGCCCACTGACAAAGATATGATCGGTCTATAATTTTAATGGTAGATTTACTTGAGCAGTGAGAGAGAATAACAACAAGAAAATCCAGAAATGTCAAAAAATTTTATAAATTGAGTTGCATTTTAATGAGGGAAATAAGTATTTGACCCCCTCTCAATCAGAAAGATTTCTGGCTCCCAGGTGTCTTTTATACAGGTAATGAGCTGAGATTAGGAGCACACTCTTAAAGGGAGTGCTCCTAATCTCAGCTTGTTACCTGTATAAAAGACACCTGTCCACAGAAGCAATCAATCAATCAGATTCCAAACTCTCCACCATGGCCAAGACCAAAGAGCTCTCCAAGGATGTCAGGGGCAAGATTGTAGACCTACACAAGTCTGGAATGGGCTACAAGACCATTGCCAAGCAGCTTGGTGAGAAGGTGACAACAGTTGGTGCGATTATTCGCAAATGGAAGAAACACAAAAGAACTGTCAATCTCCCTCGGCCTGGTGCTCCATGCAAGATATCACCTCGTGGAGTTGCAATGATCATGAGAACAGTGAGGAATCAGCCCAGAACTACACGGGAGGATCTTGTCAATGATCTCAAGGCAGCTGGGTCCATAGTCACCAAGAAAACAATTGGTAACACACTACGCCATGAAGGACTGAAATCCTGCAGTGCCCACAAGGTCCCCCTGCTCAAGAAAGCACATATACATGCCCATCTGAAGTTTTCCAATGAACATCTGAATGATTCACAGGACAACTGGGTGAAAGTGTTGTGGTCAGATGAGACCAAAATGTAGCTCTTTGGCATCAACTCAACTCGTCGTGTTTGGAGGAGGAGGAATGCTGCCTATGACCCCAAGAACACCATCCCCACCGTCAAACATGGAGGTGGAAACATTATGCTTTGGGGGTGTTTTTCTGCTAAGGGGACAGGACAACTTCACCGCATCAAAGGGACGATGGACGGGGCCATGTACCCTCAAATCTTGGGTTTTGAACCTCCTTCCCTCAGCCAGGGCATTGAAAATGGGTCGTGGATGGGTATTCCAGCATGACAATGACCCAAAACACACGGCCAAGGCAACAAAGGAGTGGCTCAAGAAGAAGCACATAAAGGTCCTGGAGTGCCCCGCCCGGTCCCCAAACTTAATCCAAAAAAAAATTGGGGGAAAAAAAAGCTAAAGGTTTCTAACCCCCCCCCCCCCCCCCCATACCCTCATAAAATAAAAAAAAAAAAAAAAAAAAAAAAAAAAACCCCCCCCCCTTTTTTCTCCCCCCCCCACCCCCCCAAACAACCCCCTCCCCCCCTCTTTTCCCCAAAACTTTTTTTGCCCCTTCTTATTACTTTTTTTTTTTTTTTTTTTTTTTATTTTTTTTATTCTTATTATTATAATAAAATTTAATAATTTTATTTTTTTTTTTTTTTTTTTCCCTCTCCGGGAAACAAAACAAACCACAAACCAAAAACCAAAAAAAAAACAAAAAAAAAGAGAAAGGGGAGGAGCAACCACAAACACCAAAAAAAACCCAAAAAACAACAAAAAACAAGAAAAAAAAAAAAAAAAAAAACACCCACAAAAAAACAACAAAAAAACAAAACAAACAAAAAAACACACCAAAAACCAACAAAAAAAAACAAAAACAAACCAAAAAAAAACAAAAAAAAAAAAAAAAAAAAAAAAAATACACAAAAAACAAAACAAAAAAAAAAACTATCAGGGTTTTTTGGTGTTGTTATCCTGTCTCTCACTGTTCAAGTAAACCTACCATTAAAATTATAGACTGATCATTTCTTTGTAAGTGGGCAAATGTACAAAATCAGCAGGGGATCAAATCCTTTTTTTCCCTCACTGTAATACGTCCCTTCTCGGTCTGGAGGGAAGAGCACATAAGTACGTGCATTTAAGTGCATATAAAATTAAGCACCATTAGTTGTTTAAAGTTTGACCGACAACACATTTATCATACAGAGTTGCAATGTTATTTTCTCATTTTCTCCTCAATTTGGTCTCCAATTCCCACCCACCAGCCAGTACTTTGTTATTTAAAGATAACAATAAATTAAAAAAACAACCAATCCTTGTCTTGTGGTTTATTTTGTCTTACTGTATTAACCTCTCCAAAAGGGTTTTTTGACTGATGGTACACAATATGACCAAATGTCTCTGGACACCTGACCATCCACAAACTGTTGGCCAGATATTGCATTGTGGGTAATTCAGTACCTGAGAGTGTACTTTGTGCAGTTCGTGACATTACTGTACTCCAGTGCATTGTGGGATGTCACTGGATCACTGGATGTTATGTAATAATGTATAAAGTGTAGTGTTACCTTTCTCCCAGTGCTGCAGCTATGGAGAGGGAAGTTGAAGGTGACATAGTAGTTGTCAGTTGAAGCTCTGCAGCGATGGTCATCCAGATAAAGGTCGTACCAGCTGAAGCCCAGTGAGTCCAGGTAGGATTTACGGATGGCAATGTTCATCGAGTCAGAGGAGCAATCCACACGGCCTGCACGACATTCAACGTTTGACACAAAACTCTAAACATGCATCTAGTTATTGTGTACATTGTATTTCATTACAAACCTATTTAGTGTTCACTACATAGCAATGCTGAGTCCCACTGGTCCAGGACATCTTTATATTTTATAGTGAAATCCCAAATTCATTAGCAAAAAAAAACACAAAAAAAACAGCAATAATAATAATAATAATAATAATAATAATAATAATAAAGCTGCAAGCAGTATTTTCAAGGGCCAAGCACCCAGACTCAGAGAGCCTCATATTTAGAGACATGCTACAATTATTGTTGAGGGAATCACAGGAAAGGAGAGCAATAACTATAGGCAAAGGGATTCAAGTATGAGTTGTATTTTCACAAATTTGCAAGACTGTTATGGGAGAATGGTTTTGAATATCAGAGTACCTTTGATAACTTTCATTTAAACAACTCTCAAGATGATGTGAGCCAAATTTGATGAACACTGGACATAATTTGGAGAAGGAGTTGCAAAAATGGCAGTTAGATGTGAGCATTTTTTAGCATGTGATTGTCACTTTTGACCAGTAGGTGAAATTTGTTTAATAAAATGTGTTGCTTAGCCTCAGGTCATGGTCCTGAAGATATGTACCAAGCTTTGTGGCATTGAGCAAAGTAGTTGCTGAGATGCAGCCTCACTTCCTGTTTGGCTGCTTTGTTATCAGATTTGTTGTTGGCACATTGTTGGCACACCATTTGGGCAAACCATTTGGAATATTCAACAATTTTTAATTAAGTTTTGTGAGGTATACTCTGTAGATGATGTGCCAAATTTGGTGATGATCGGACAAAGTTTGTAAGAGGAGTAGCAACAAACTTTTTTTTTTTTTTTCAAAATCCAACATGGTCATCAGGAAGTATACTTGAATTTCAGACCTTGTTGTGCATTCACATCAGCATACTCCAGTGAATTAAAGGAAAATTTAATTATGAATTTTGCACAAATTCTTCAAATGATATAAAAGAAAAATTAAAAGTTTTTACAGTTCATGACCACAAGGTGGCACAAACAAAAAACGTCTTGGGTACATTGTTGGCACAGTACTGAAGATACTTATCAAGTTTCATGATACATTGATGCATTGTTGAGATACACCCTCACATCCTGTTTTTGGCATTTGCGAGTGCTTTACAGGAGAACGGTTATGAAAATCAAAATTCCTTTGATAACCTTTGATCAGACAGGTCACATGCTAATGTACGCAAAATGTGTGTACTAGCCACTCATGCTAAACACTATTTAGGAGGTACACAGTTAATCAACATGAAGAAAAAAAAAAAAATAATTTTAAAAATACGTTGTGGTTCAAAACTATATATTTTGTATATATATATATATATATATATCAGTGGTGTGAAAAAGTGTTTGCCCCCTTCCTCATTTCCTGTTCCTTTGCATGTTTGTCACACTTAAGTGTTTCGGAACATCAAACCAATTTAAACAATAGTCAAAGACAACACAAGTAAACACAAAATGCAATTTGTAAATGAAGGTGTTTATTATTAAAGGTGAAAAAAAATCCAAACCATCATGGCCCTGTGTGAAAAAGTGATTGCCCCTAAACCTAATAACTGGTTGGGCCACCCTTAGCAGCAACAACTGCAACCAAGCGTTTGCGATAACGTGCAATGAGGCTTTTACAGCGTCCTGGAGGAATTTTGGCCCACTCATCTTTGCAGAATTGTCCTAATTCAGTTACATTAGAGGGTTTTCGAACATGAACGGCCTTTTTAAGGTCATACCACAACATCTCAATAGGATTCAGGTCAGGACTTTGGCTAGGCCACTCCAAAGTCTTCATTTTGTTTTTCTTCAGCCATTCGGTGGTGGACTTGCTGGTGTGTTTAGGATCATTGTCCTGCTGCAGAACCCAAGTTCGTTTCAGCTTGAGTACACGAACAGATGGTCGGACATTCTCCTTCAGGATCTCTTGGTAGACAGCAGAATTCATAGTTCCTTTTATCACAGCAAGTCTTCCAGGTCCTGAAGCATCAAAAACAGCCCCAGACCATCACACTACCACCACCATATTTTACTGTTGGTATAATGTTCTTTTTATGAAATGCAGTGTTCCTTCTACGCCAGATATACTTGGACACACACCTTCCAAAGAGTTCCACTTTTTGTCTCATCGGTCCACAGAATGTTGTCCCAAAAGTCTTGGGGATCATCAAGATGTGTTGTGGAGAAATTGAGACGAGCTTTGATGTTCTTTTTGCTCAGCAGTGGTTTTCTCCTTGGAACTCTGCCATGCAGGCCATTTTTGCCCAGTCTTTTCCTGATGGTGGAGGCATGAACGCTGACCTTAACTGAGGCAAGTGAGGCCTGCAGTTCTTTGGACGTTGTTGTGGGGTCTTTGTGACCTCTTGGATGAGTCGTCGCTGCGCTCTTGGGGTAATTTTGGGCGACGGCCACTCCTGGGAAGGTTCACCACTGTTCCATGTCTTCGCCATTTGTGGATAATGGCTCTCACTGTGGTTCGCTGGATTCCCAAAGCTTTGGAAATGGCTTTATAACCCTTTCCAGACTGATAGATCTCAATTACTTTCTTTCTCAATTGTTCCTGAATTTCTTTGGGTCTCGGCATGATGTGTAGCTTTTAAGGATCTTCTGGTGGACCTTACTGTGTCAAGCAGCTCCTATTTAAGTGATGCCTTGATTGTGAACAGGTGTGGCAATAATCAGGCCTGGGTGTGGCTAGAGAAATTGAACTCAGGTGTGGACAACCACAGTTATAGTATGTTTTAACAAGGGGGGCAATCACTTTTTCACACAGGGCCATGATGGTTTGGATTTTTTTCACCTTTAATAATAAACACCTTCATTTACAAATTGCATTTTGTGTTTACTTGTGTTGTCCTTGACTATTGTTTAAATTGGTTTGATGTTCCGAAACATTTAAGTGTGACAAACATGCAAAGGAAAAGGAAAAAAAAAAAGGGCAAAAACTCTTTCACACCACGTTATATATATATATATATATATATATATATATATATATATATATATATATATATATAATGCATTAAAATACAAGTCAATTTATAACATTTTTGACATGCATTTTTCTGGATTATTTTTGTTGTTATTCTGTCTCTCACTGTTCAAATAAACCTGCCATTAAAACTATAGACTGGTCATTTCTTTGTTAGTGGGCAAATGTACAACATCAGCAGGGGATCAAATACTTTTTTTCCCTCTGAAGGCCCTAATCTAGCCTGTTACCCAAAGACAATTAAAATCAGAAGCAAATACTCACATCCGTAAACCCAATTGAGATAGAAAAAGAGACGATTAGCCGTGAGTGAGGAAAGGCAAGGGTCCAGTTTTTATTTCGGTCCACCACACGAGATCCACACCAATGAGAATTCCCAGAAGTGATCCGATAACTGGAGCTTAAGCTCCAGTATTTATAGCTTATGTACAGAGAATATTACCAATAAATTTCAGAAAGATTAGGATCTCATTACAAATAGGGTTAAAAAGAGCTCATCTACATTTACCATGAGGATTAAAAAACCCTCCCCAACAGTTACCATTAGAACAGAAAACAATCCACTTGCGATAACCATGAGGTTGCGAAAAGGCTTATCACGATTACCATGAGGATAAAAAAACCTTCTCAAAAATTTACCATTAGGTTTGGAAGCCGGATAGCGAGAAATCAAAACAATTTGAAGCAACGAGAGAGAAAAAGTAAACAATTTGGAGAACGACCTTGGTCACACAGGTGCAATGTGACGCAGCTATTCGTATAAATAGCTCCTCACGGTTCTCTACCAAACATTCAAGGCCCATGTCTACAGCATGCCCGACCCATCTCCGCGAGACAAGAATCTTTATCCTCTGTATTATGAGTAAGTTTCTTTTACCTTTTTCCCTATTTTTCTGGTTTATAATTTACTTTTATAATCTGTTTTATATTTCCATTTTATAAATATATATGGTTATACTACTTGCACATGGTTTACTGTACTCCCTACTTCATAATATTATTAAATTATCCTAATAATATCTCAATACTATTTATTCTTGTCAAGCTCTAATGTTGTGTGTGCGTTCGGGCCTTCGGGAGGGGGTGTTAGAGAGAGAGGGAGAGACAGAGAGTGTGTGTGTGTGTGTTATCTATGTGTGTGCGCCTCCCTAACTCTCCTTCTCTGTGACTATTAAACCATAGTGTGTCAATCCCAAAATGTGAATCCTGTTTATCAATATCCACCTTATTCCTCCTCTATGTGTCTAGGTGCCCATTTATTGGAAGGGCTGGATTTGGATTCGAGCACCCGCCACCAAACTGCGCATCCCACCACCGACCGCCAACAAAACCACTCACCACTCCTATTCGGTCTCCCTCACGTTTATTTTATGTATATGTATATTTTTAACCACAACACCTCACTGTACTAATGAAATCCAATTGTAATGTACTAATTGAAATGTCTAATGAAATCACTATCTCAGGGTGAACAGCCGAATGTTTTGAATAAATTATATTAAAGAGTGTACGGATATTGAAAAACAATTGAAGTCCCTTTATAAAACCGTTCTGATCTTCAGATATAATATAAGGAAGTACATTCTCTAACCGAGATGCCATTACTTTCGCCAACACCTTTACATCTGCATTCAGCAATGACAACGGTCTGTAAGAACCACAGGAGGATGGATCCTTACCCTCCTTTAGGAGCAGAGCTATCGTGGCTTGTGTCAGAGTTGGAGGCAAAGACCCACATTCCAAAGATTCGTTGAACATAGCCAAAAGCAATGGAGCTAATTTTCCAGTAAACGTTTTAAAAAATTCGATTGGAAACCCGTCCGGGCCAGGAGCTTTGTTAGATTGCATAGATTTAACTGAATTTAAAATTTCTTCAAGAGAGAGTGGGGAGTCCAATAGCATAGCAAAATCAATAACAGGGTTACAGAGATTTTGAAAAAATGCGATCACTTTAGTATTATCTGTTGGAGATTCAAACTTATAAAGCGAAGAGTTAAATGATTTAAAAGTAGCATTAATTTCCATGGGATGTGCAGTGACAATATTATAAGTGTTTTTAATACTAGGTATGAGACAGGAAGTGGCCTGTCGCCGTAGATGATGTGCCAGTAGACGACTCGGCTTGTCGCCATGTTCATAATATGAACCACGAGTAAGTAACAATAAGCGTTCCGCCTCTTTAGTCGAAATAAGATTAAATTCTGCCTGCAAGTCAAGATGCTGTTTAAGAAGTTGTGAGGAGGGATTCAATGCACATCTTTGATCGAGACTACTGATTGCAGATGTAAGTTCATTAATCCTAGCAGTGCGTTTTTTATTACAGTGAGCAGAATAAGAAATAATCTGCCCTCTGATGTTGGATTTAAGTGTCTCCCATAACAGTGAATAAGAGGTGGAGTCATTCTGATTGAAGAAAGAAAGTCATCAATAGAAATAGAAATTAACTCACAGAATTCACTGTCTGCTAAAAGAAGAGAATTAAATCTCCAAGGCGGCCGGCTACGTTTATAAATAGAAAGATGAATATCTAATTGTAGAGGCGCATGATCAGAAATTACAATACCCAAATAGTCAAAGGAAACTACGCAAGAATCAAGAGTGCTGTCTATAAAAAATAATCAATCCTCGACTAAGAAGGATGCACCAGGGAGAAGAAAGAAAACTTTTTAAGAGAGGGGTTACGGGATCTCCAGGGATCAAAGAGACCGTTCTGACAAAAAAAATCGGAAAATGTTTTAGACATTGCAGATTGATTCAGAGTACGGGGATTAGACCGATCCAAGTTTGGGTCAAATGCACAATTTAAATCTCCAGCGAAAATCAACAGGTGAGTATTTATAAAAGGGAGATTGCTCAACAGTCTATTAGCAAATTCTACATCATCAAAGTTTGAAGAATATACATTTACCAACAATACCTGTCTTTGCATTAGAGTACCAGCAACTATAATATATCTACCGTTCGCATCAGCAATAACATTAGTGGACGAAAACTGTAACCTTTTGTCAATTAAAATAGCAACCACTCTTGCTTTCGAATTAAAGTTCGAGTGAAAGACATGACTCAACAAAGGGCAGTGTAACCTATGATGATCTTTAATACGTAGGTGTAAAAATATTATATTAGAGTTTAAATGTTTCAAATGTGTAAAAACCTTAGATCTCTTAACAGGATTACCCATACCTCTGACATTCCAACTAATAAATCTTAAAGGTGTGCCTGTCCCGGCTATGCTGGGATCCATATTACTACTAACCATTTAAATAAAGTAAACCATAGGAATATAAATAGCCAATTAGGAAAAAAGCAAAAATTATTTCTAATAACTAAATGGAAACACCTTCATTGATTATTAAAGCTAAAACAAATATAGCTCTGTCCAAAACATGTAAAAGCTTATTAGCCAAAGAAAACACTATACTGTATCTCTCCCAGTCAAGAAATGGGAGAAAGATGTCTTCACTATGAAAGGAGACAGCAATTTTTAACTCAGATATGTAAATCTATGTTTAATTTACAATTTAACATACAACTTTGTTAATAAAAGGTTATCCATAAAATGGTGGGTCCACCGAGATATAGTTATTGGTTTGAAGGGACAATAACAATAGTGTGAGCATGTTTGTATACCAGTATTGTTTGTGTCAGTGTGCTTGTATTATTTCTTAATGAGAGAGAGAGAGAGAGAGAGAGTGAGTGTGTGAGTGAGTGTGTTGAACCCATTGCGTATAAGGTCATAGGTGCGGTTGCTGTAGTCGTGGTTTGGCGAGGCCACACAGGAGTCCATGAACAGGTGAAGGCTTGGTTTGGCTTGGGTTAGCTGCACCTGCACGTACAGTTGCTGATTGAGGTTCACTCTGTATGGGGAATCGGTGATGGGGTAGTAAAAGCTGCTGAATGGGTAAAAGGCCATGGTGGTGTTGAACTGACCCGTTCCACTGATAGTTGCATTTGTAATCTCTTTGGCCTCATAAAGAATCCCAACTGAAGAATCACGCGCCATCACACATTTCACAACCCACAGGAACTCTATCATTTCAGGTGATCTCACCCAACGTTGACTGAGCTGTTCACACATTATTGGTGTAGATAATATGTCCGTTCTCAGTCTGGGGGGGAAGAGCACATACAGTGGCAAGAAAAAGTATGTGAACCTTTTGGAATTTCATGGTTTTCTGAATAAATTTGTCATAAAATGTGATCTGATCTTCATCCAAGTAAGGGGTATTGACAAATATAATGTGTCTAAAATAATAACACAAAAAAATTCAGATCTTTAAAGTCTTTACTGAGAACAACCAAAAAAAAAAAACTCATAGTGCTTGTGGAAAAAGGAGGTGAACCCTTGAGTTAATGACCTCAAAAAAGCTTTTTTTTGCACACCTGGAGCCTCGTTAAAAAAATGAGTTTGGAGGTGTGGACTACAGCTACTTTGACAGATAAAAACCCCTCAAACTTTTGGAGTTTGCTCTGCACAAGATGCACACGCTTATGTGAGCCATGCCTCGCCAAAAAGAGCTTTCAGAGAATCTACGATCAAGAATAGTTGATTTACATAAAGCTGGCAAGGGTCACAAAGTGATTTCAAAGACTGTAGAACTTCACCAGTCTACAGTTAGGCAAACATTCTACAAATGGAGACACTTTGGGACTGTTGCTTCTCTACCAAGAATCTACCAAGAATTGGGGGCCTAGTCAAAATGACACCAAGAGCACATCAAAGGCTCATCAGTGAGGTAAAGAAACAACCCCGAATGACAGCCAAATATTTGAAGGCATCATTGGAACTTGCTAACATCTCTGTTCATGAGTCTACAATACGCTAAACATTGAACAAGCAGAGTATCTACAGCAGGACACTACGAAGGAAGCCACTGCTTACTAAAAAGAACATTGCTGCACACCTGAAGTTTGCAAAAGAGCACAGTGACACTCCACAGCAGTGTTTGCAAAATGTTTTGTGGACTGATGAAACTAAGTTTGAACTATTTGTAAAAACCACACAGCACTACATCTGGCATAGAAAGGGCACGGCATATCATCATGAAAACATCATCCCAACCGTAAAGGATGGTGGAGGAAACCTCATTATTTGGGCCTGCTTTGCTGCATCAGGACCTGGCCAGCTTGCAATCATTGAGGGGAAGATGAATTCCCAAGTATATCAGACAATTCTTCAGGATAATGTGAGAATGTCTGTACGTCTGCTGAAACTGTGTAGAAGTTGGGTGATGCAACAGGACAACGACCCAAAACACTGGAGCAATTCGACAACAGAATGGCTTCAGAAAAACAAAATCCACCTTTTGGAGTGGCCGAGTCAGAGCCCAGAACTCAACCCAAGAGAGATGCTATGGAATGACTTGAAGAAAGATTTGAAAGACACATGAGACGTCCAAAGAATATGACCGAGCTAAAACAGTTTTGCCAGGAAGAATGGACTAAAATTCCTCCTGAACCATGTGCAGGTCTGATCCATATCTACAGGAAGTGCCTGGTTGTGGTTATTGCTGCCAAGGGGCGGGGTCAACCAAATATTAATTCTAAGGGTTCACTACCTTTTTCCACAGCCATTTTGAATGTTGAATAAGTGTGTTCAATAAAGACATGAAAGATCAGAATTTATTTTGTGTTATTAACTTAGACACATTATATTTGTCAATACCCCTGACTTAGATGAAGATCAGATCTCATTTTATGACAAATTTATTCAGAAAATCATGAAATTCCAAAGGGTTCACATACTTTTTCTTGCCACTGTAAATACGTACATATAAGTGCATAAAATTAAGCACAATTAGCTAATGTTTGACCGATAAACCATTTATCCTTCAGAATTGCAATATTATTTTCTCATTTTCTCCTTAATTTGGTCTCCAATTACCACCCACCATCCAGTCCATGTTGTTATATGATTTATCTAACAGCAGCTCAGACCTCCTTCTACACGGAAAAGCTGGAAGCCTCTCCACATAATCCTCACACACTCCACAACATCTTTACTTCTTTTACCTGCCACAATTGGAAAATTGGTCTAATCTGCCAATCTTCCCTCCTGCCTCTATTCCTATAGTTCAAACTCAGGACTCCTCTCCTCTTTCTTTGCTCTTGTCCTGCAATCCTCCATGCCTTCATTCTTCTATAAGCAATGACTCCATAGCATCTGGTCATGTACCAACTGCATTCAAGACATCACTCAAGACTATGATTTCTCCCCAGAGAGACAATTATCTTTCTGTCTGACCCAGAATAGCCTCCAAATCCTTACCAGTCTGGCTTCAAAGTGGCTGAGAAGTACTGAGAAGCTTCACGCTGCTAGATCAGCTAAGTCATCGATCAAGATCAGTCATCAGTTCTCATCCCCTTCAACACGTCATGGCAACTGTTTGCTTCTTATCTGGAAGGATGGTCATATCAGGTAGGGACAGTGAGGGGATCCAGATCTGCCACATGCAGGCTCTCCACTGGTGTCCCACAAAGCTCAGTGCTGGGTCTTTTCTGTTCTCCCTCTATACCTGCTCTCTTGGTGAAGTCACATCCTCACATGGGTTTTCATACCACTGTTATGCTGATGACACTCAACTGATCCTGTCCTTTCTTTCCTCCGACACTCATGTGTTGTCATGGATCTCAGAATGTCTGGCAGACCACTTATCATGAAAGTAAAGCTGAAATGAAATCCTAGCAAAACTGAGCAGCTGTATGTAACCCGCTTGTCGGGGGCGGGTCGCTTATTGGGGTATTACAGCGTGTGATGACTGTAATGAGTAATTGAAATACCTAGATGGTCGGAATTGGGCCAGATCAAAAGACTATAGATTCACTCGCTGGAGCCACGAGTTGGATGACGACCAATGAAATAATACACCAGATGTGCAATTTAAGTTAACTTTGTATATTTTATAAAATAACCAATAGGAACAAATATAACAGTAAGGAAATAAAATAAATAAAATAAATTCAAAATTAGAATCCCAAACTTATATTCTAAACAGTTATCAGAAGAACACAGTGTATGTACACCAAACAATTATTAAGTTAACAGAACCTCTTTCAAACAAAGTGATACTCAAATCAGATCACCCTGAACTACAAACTTGACTAAACTCGGGTCGTGGTGAGACAGAGTTCACAGTCCCTCGGTTTACAGAGTACCGAGTCAGTGCAGTCTGATTGTCCTCCTCCAAAGGAAACAAGTGTCAACGTTCACACAGTTCTACCTGATCCCTTGATCCAAGGGAAAAAAACAAATCAGAGCTCTCGGACGCAGTGTGCTGAAACGGCAACCTCCTAGCTGCAGTCAGGTTCGAGATCAAGTGGGGTTGGCTCGCCATCCATTACTAGAACAATTTCTCTGAGGTGATCCAGAATCTTCGCCGACAGGTCGGACTCCACCGTATCCGCGGTCAATCAACATCTGAACTCAACATTAAAACCTGACCTATATGAAATAAATCACATAAAATGACTTAACAGCTAACATGGTCTGCATAACTGGAGTTAATATAAATAACTCAGTAATCACATTCACAATACACGACCTAGTTAATATTGACAAGTTGTCCTCTGACCTTTGAGTGTGATTGGCCCAAGGGTGAGAACCTCAGTGTGGTGATCAGAGCTAGTGCTTCGTTTCCTGCAATTACGGCATCCTTGGCAACATCGTGAGTTGTAGTTGTTGTCAGGGCAGATAACGACATCACACTTGAGGAACACTTGGCTGTGTGTGCGCAGGAACCTGAATGCGCTGAAGCTGAACTGAGCAAAGTAGCGATTTCCATTTCTGTATATGTTAACCGTGTTGTCTCTCCGACAGCTGAAACGATAAAGACAAAAATAAATACATCATTGTTACATGAACTGCCTAAATAGAGACAGAACGTAGCAAGCACTGGTCTGAATGAGTTCATGGATATTATGGCATCTTATACAACTTCATTTACATTCCTAGGCAGCTTTGTAAAGTTACAGATGTCTACCAAAGAGAGAACAACTACCTGTACAACAAGGAATAGAATCTACTGTGGGCAACTGTCACGATTCTTACGGGAAGCAGAGCGCTTTGAGTGCTAGTGCGCATGTTCCTGCTTCCTCATTGTTGACAGCAATGACATTCCAACACGTGTATAACCACGTGTCTTGTGTTTTGTTATTGTTGATGTCATGTCTCCGCCCCGATTTGTCATGTGTTTTCAGGTCACGTGTGTTAGTGTATTGCCTGCAGCTGTTAGCGGTTGGGGATCTAATGATAGGTGTGTGTATATATATATACCGTGAGCTGTGCTACACACGGCGTGGGTAATTCAATATAGGTGATAGATAGATTTAGTCAAGGTCACTGTAGAAAGACTAGATAGACTTCGAGATTGATTCTAGAGTTGAGAATTAGATAGCGAAAATAGTTATAGTCTTTGTTCCTGCCAAGTGTTATAGTTCTTGTTCATGTTTCCTTGCCATAGCCATAGCCTAGTAGCTTATAGAGTCATTTAGATATAGAGATAGATATACAATTAGATTAGACTAGATTATAGATCTAGAGTGTCTTTGTTCCATGCTATGTTTCATAGTTCATGTCCATGTTCATGTTCCTGGTCATAGCCATAGTTCATGTGTAGATAGAATAGCTTAGAGCATAGCATAGTGTAGCATAGCATAGGGCTTAACTTAGGTTATTGAGTTTGTCATGTTGCTTGTTTCTTGTTCTTTGTTGCTTTGTGTCTGCTCTCCTTTGTTCAGTAAAGGTCTTGTCCTAACTGCACTTGCATCTGTCCTACTTCCATGACGTCATGCCTTGTGACAGCAACAAAAACACCTCTCAGAGAAGCTGAAGGATTCAGCTGAAGGGTATACAGTTCCTGATTGAGGTTTACTCAGGAGAGGAAATCAGTGTAGGTGTAGGAAAAACTAGTGGAGGGGTAAAAGTCTATGATCGTATTTGAACTGTTTCACTGATGTTTACAAATGTGATCTGCTACTGTGAGTGCCCTGACCATAGACACACAATCTAGGGGTATTTGAGCAGTGAAAAAGAACTTCTCTGAAGAGCTGAAAGACTTAACATGTAACCCAGTATCAGCATGGAAAACCATCACTAATAACAAGACACTTGGGGCCTATCGGTAGACTTCAGCTCAACCTTAACTACAATCATTACTGATCTCCTCCACTACATTTTCCCAACATACTATGCCTGCCTAGTTGGAAATAGGGATCACTAAATTCCTGACTCATAGGAGGTAGCAGGTGGGGAACTCCTCTTACTGGAATAACTGCAGTTCACATAAAGGACTAACAGGTCAGATTATAACACGGCTACATTACTTTATTACCTCAGTTACATTATAATGGGGTTACATAACCTCCTCCAACACCTTAAGCCTGATGATCCTAGTGTTAGGTGCAATTTGTTGACTTTATCTCAACCTTCAATAAAACCATTCCTGCATACAACTCACTATGCCTGACACAATGTTAGCTTATCACTAACATCTTGCTTGGTAGGGGGTAATAGTTGGCCAAGTGTAACTCACATCTTGAACCATGACAATCAGCTACACAAACACACACTATTGTTTGTGTTGCCTTTAAAAGGTGGGTCCATTGAGGTATTGCTATTGGTTTACAGGGACAAGAATATGGGTACCAATGTTGCTTGTGTCAGTGTACTTGTTATAGTTGTGTGTGTGTATGTTGTACCCATTGCGTATAAGGTCATAGGTGCGGCTGCTGTAGTCGTGGTTTGGCGAGGCCACACAGGAGTCCACGAACAGGTGGAGCCTTGGTTCGGCTTGGGTTAGCTGCACCTGCATGTACAGTTGCTGATTGAGGTTCACTCGGTACGGGGAATCGATGATGGGGTAGTAAAAGCTGCTGGATTGGTAAAAGGCCATGGTGGTGTTGAACCGACCCGTTCCACTGATAGTTGCATTGTATTCTCTTTGGCTTCATAAAGTATCCCGGCTGAAGAATCACGCTCCATCACACATCTCACAACCAACGGGAACTCTGTATAATTTCAGGTGATCTCACCCGACACTGGCTGAGCTGCTCGCACATTATTGGTGTAGATAATACGTCTATTCTCAGTCTGGGGGGAAGAGCACATAAGTACGTGCATTTAAGTGCATAAATTAAGCACCATTAGCTAAAGTTAGACCAACAACACATTTATCCTACAGAGTTGCAATGTTATTTTCTCATTTTCTCCTCAATTTGGTCTCCAATTCCCACCCACCAGCCAGTACTTTATTTAAATATAATAATAAATTAAAAAAACAACCAATCCTTGTCTTGTGGGTTTTTTGTCTTACTGTATTAACCTCTCCAACAGGGTTTTTTGACTGATGGTACACAATTTGGCCAAATGTCTCTGGACACCCGACCATCCACAAACTTTTGGCCAGATATTGCATTGTGGGTAATTCAGTACCTGAGAGTGTACATTGTGCGGTTGATGACATAACCCTACTGCAGTGCATTATGCGATTTCACTGGATCACTAGAGGTTATGTAATAATGTATAAAGTGTAGTTTTACCGTTCTCCTGGTGCCGCAGCTATCGAGAGGGAAGTTGAAGGTGACATAGTAGTTGTCAGTTGAAGCTCTGCAGCGATGGTCATCCAGATAAAGGTTGTACCAGCTGAAGCCCAGTGAGTCCAGGTAGGATTTACAGATGGCAATGTTCATCTAGTCAGAGGAGCAATTCACACGGCCTGCACGACATTCAACGTTTGACATAAACTCTAAACATGCATCTAGTTATTGTGTTCATTGTATTTCATTACCAACCTCTATAGTGTTCACTACATAGCAATGCTGAGAACCAGTAGTCCAGGACATCTTTATATTTTATAGTGAAATCGCAAATTCATTAGCAAAAAAACAAACAAACAATAACAACAGCAATAATAATAATAAAATAATAATAATAATAATAATAATAATAAAGCTGCAAGCAGTATTTTCAGGGGCCAAGCACCCAGACTCAGTGAGCCTCATATTTACAGACATGCTACAATTATTAGTGAAGGAATCACAGCAAAGCAATTCAAGTATGAGTTGTATTTTCACAAATTTGCAAGACTGTTATGGGAGAATGGTTTTGAATATCAGAGTACCTTTGATAACTTTCATTCAGACAACTCTCAAGATGATGTGAGCCAAATTTGGTGAACACTGGACATAATTTGGAGAAGGAGTTGCAAAAATGGCAGTTAGATGTGAGCATTTTTTAGCATGTGATTGTCACTTTTGACCAGTAGGTGAAATTTGTTTAATAAAATGTGTTGATTAGCCTCAGGTCATGGTCCTGAAGATATGTACCAAGCTTTGTGGCATTGAGCAAAGTTAGTGGATGCAGCCTCACTTCCTGTTTGGCTGCTTTGTTATCAGATTTGTTGTTGCACATTATGGGCAAACTGTTTGGAATATTCAACAATTTTTAAATAAATTTTGTGAGGCATACTTTGTAGATGATGTGCCAAATTTGGTGATGATTGGACAAAGTTTGTAAGAGGAGTAGCAACAAACTTTTTTTTTTTTTTTCAAAATCCAAGATGGTCATCAGGAAGTATACTTGAATTTCAGACCTTGTTGTGCATTCACATCAGCATACTCCAGTGAATTAAAGGAAAATTAACTATGAATTTTGCACAAATTCTTCAAATGATATAAAGGAAAAATTAAAAGTTTTTACAGTTCATGACCACAAGATGGCACAAACAAAAAACGTATTGGGTACATTGCTGGCATAGTACTGAAGATACTTATCAAGTTTCAATGACACATTGATGCATTGTTGAGATACACCTTCACATCCTGTTTTTGGCATTTGCCAGTGCTTTACAGGAGAATGGTTATGAAAATCAAAATTCTTTTGATAACCTTTGATCAGACAGGTCACATGCTAATGTACGCAAAATTTGGTGAAGATTGGACAAAATTTGGAGGAGGAGTAACTAAAATGCAGTTAGAGGTAAACATTTTAAGCATGTTGTTGTAACTTTTGTCCAGTCAGTGATGCCGTCACTAAATCTACTTAGTCTGAAGATGAATAGTGCCAAATTTGGTGGTGATTGGACAAAATTTGTAGGAATTGAACTAATCTCAACCCAGAGAATCCAGGGATGCCTGGCTTTTAAATTTTGGACACGGTTCAAAAGTTATGACCATAAACATACTTCCAAATTTACCAAAATTTGACCCAATGATGGGGCAAGATCGTTGCCAGCACTTGGCCAGATTTGGTCAGAATTTTCCCCAGACCCTCCCCAATCACTGTACCAAATTTCGCAAATGTTTATCAGATGGTTCTATGGGCTGCCATAGACACCCAACCCAGACGAAGAAGAAGTAGAAGAAGACAGAATAAGTATAAGTTTCTTGGCCTCCTAATAATATATGATGCATATCCAACTACTGCTGGTACATTAACACGTTGAATTTTAGGTGATATTTTTCTGGCAGATAAAGTCTTTCTTGGTTGGAAAGGTTTGGGCACATTACCTGAATTTTGGACACATAAAGAATTGCCTGTATGTGTCGGCATGGGTCTACTTTAGACTGATCTTACCAACTCCAAAACAAGTTTAAGACCAGGACCAGCCAAGATCAAGTCAAAACTGAGTCTTAAGGGAGTCAAGGCCAAGGCAAGGTCAAGTCTAAATGAAAGTAAGTCAAGAACGTGACCAAAAAAATCATCAAAGCCTTTTGGAGGCTTTAGCTTCAACTAGCTGGTTTTATTTGTGTACTGTGCTGTTTTTTCATTTTTCTATTTTTTCCAACCATTTTCTCCTTAATTTAGTTTTGGTCCACCAGCTAGCTCTCTCTTATCATAAAACAGTTACCAACCAGGGAAGGTGAGGGCTAAGACATGCCACACCTGAAAGTTCACAAACCACTGCTCATGCAGAGACACAGAGCAGCATAACACACTCTGAACAAAGTGTTCTCATCAAACTTTGTGTTTCATATAACTCTATTTTATAATGGACTGTGTACCTGTGTTTTGGTTGAGGGAGGAACTGAAGTACGCTTTAAAGCCACGCCCAACCCCAGAGTAGTCACTCCTGAACATCACGTCATGTAGGACGAGGACGACTGGAAGTCCAGTTTGCTCGGGCTATTCTGACAGAGCTTCATCATACACACTCACATAATCACAGTTGCAGCAGCGGTCCAAACTACACACACACACACACACACACACACACACACACAAATAAATAAGTAGAGCACTCGATGGATTTACTAAAAATTAAAACAAATGATTCAATTCATATCTACAATTAACACAAATATTAAAAAGATGAAGTTAAAGAAATCATATAATTAAAAAGTCATAGCAAGATGTCTTTTATCGCTTTTAATTAAAGTAAATATAATGTGAATATTGCAAAATATCCATCCAGAATTCTGCCAGAAGCTGGTTGATGGTTACCAGAAGCGTCTGCTCGAGGTGACACTTGCTAAGGGACATTCAATACATATGAGGTCTGCTGTATGTATATTTTTGACCTGTGACCCTGTGTTGATTACAGAAAACCCGCAAATAAATAAAAAGTTGTGAACCAAGATGTATGTTGTACAATTATTCTGCCCCAGAAAAAAGAAAAGTTAAAAGAAATGATCGAAAGCCCGATATTGCCATGAAATTCATGTCCATGATGAGTGTATGTAAACTTCCGACCAAAACTGTACATTTATATTGAATATAAATAGATTATTTCACTCAACAAAGGAAACATCATAAAAATTGTTTATTATGAATTTATTAGAAATAAACAAATAAATGATCTCCTGTGATAATTCAGATGTAATTTGAATAAGTAGTAGATGTACACAGTGAAAGTAAAATTTGGGAAATGGACTGACTCTAAGTCCTGGAACGAGAGGAAGACGGTCTGTCCTGCCGGAGCCGAGAGCTGCCACACACAATACACGTTGTCATGGTAATTACGGGGTAGTAAGGACTGGAGATGGAGCCTGAGCCGTAAAGACCTCCCCCACAGGCTGTAGAGTGTACACACACACACACACAGACACACACACACACACATAAACACACATTATATTAAATGTAACATTAAACAATGCTCTGCTAATTTTCCATCCATAACTTTACAAGTAAAGATCTAAGCAAAGTCAGGTATGATTTATCAGCAGGTGAGAAACAGGAAAGTGATTTCTTACGGAGACAAACGTGAAGTTTAACGAAAACCACCTGCAGTTCTCCAGCCAGCAGGCTCCATGTGCAGCGGCGTTATTGTGATAATTCTTGGGATAACTGGGGCTGAATAATTCCCTTCGTGATTGAATCAAAGTTCCATCACATAGACCTCCACATGAAACACACCACTGTTCTCAGTGAATCACAGTATCAGTATTATAAACACAGTAAAAGTGTGATCATTTGTGTAGCTGCTCCCAAACTTATTCTTCTGATCAGATTAAACGTACGCTTCAACCTGATGTTTGCAGTTTCTTTTACTGCATTCCTTCACAACTTAAGCGCATCCAAACACCATCAAACATCATGAAAAACATAACACGCGCCCCTTCCCACCAGAAATCTAGGAGTTGCTGTAACGCTTTACTGTTTAATTATTCTCTTCTTTAGCACCTAACCTGTGTACAGCGTAGCACCAAAAACTGCATGCACATGTTTGCACTGCTATTAGTTAGGCTAATCACATGACCACAGTAACTTAAATTAAATGCAGGTCACTAGTTTAACCTGTAGGTGTCACTATTTCTCCAAGCCTTGTAAAAAAACTCACATAGGCAAATTATTATTAATATTTATATTGCATTATTGTAATAACAACAACATAACAAATAAATACTTGAAAGACTTAAAGAAAGAAAAGACCCATACATGTTTTCAGTGACAGGTACAATTTGGTTTGAGAAAATATCATAATGGAGTATTTTAAAAATCAGTACGTTATCAAAAAATTACTCCTCCATCGGGGAAACAGTTCTGTTCATCATTTTACACACTTGCTTTTTCTCTCTTCTGAACAAAATGACGGTCTCCTTCGCTGTGACCTCTTTTCTGTGATGGTTTTTGAAATGTATTTATCCTGAATCAGAACCCTGAGAAGACAGTTCTCCTTATGCTACCTTCTTCAACAGGCTATTGAAGCGGCATTGCTGTTACCACCCTGAAGTTGATTATTTTCCTTTTACCAACATGTTCTGTAGTGTTTTCTACCACGGCAATTGGTTAATGTTTATTATTTAATTATTAATTTATTTATTTTTATTACATTTTTTTTTCACTGAACTGTCCATAAACAAAATGAAAGGAGTTGAAATTAGATTAAATAACACTAACCTCTAAAAGCCCATTCAGCTTGAAAACCTTGTTGAGTTATAGAGTGATCACTGGAGAAAATGACGGTCATGTATCTGCTGCTGGAATTGAAGGTAGCTCTCTGATTTCCAGTCACAGAACCTAAAAGTGGATGCTGAGCAGTCGGGCCGTCGTACACGCGGATAAAGTCATAGTATGACTGCAAACTGAAGAAAAGCAAACGGAAACAAAATAAAATCAGCTCAGCACAGTGTAATGAAACTAACCACAAACAAATATTCTTAAATGACAAAGATCTAAATAAAGTCAGGTATGATTTATCAGCAGGTGAGAAACAGGAAAGTGATTTCTTACTCGACAAACGTGAAGTTTAACGAAACCACCTGCAGTTCTCCATGTGCAGTTTGTGTAATTGGGATAATTATTGGGATAATCGGGGCTGAAAAATTCCCCTCGTGATTGAGTCAGATTTCCACCACATGGAGCTCCAACTGAAAAACATCACAGTTATAAAACACTATCACACATATGAGTACCCCGATACGATGGCCATCGTCATGCTGCCTAAAGTTAATCAACACCTTCTGACCAATCACAATCCAGAACTGAACATGTTCTGTGGTATATTATGTATGTAGACTGTGTTAAGTAAAGCAGTTATTAATGATGGAGTGCATTTTATGATGCCCCAAAAAAAAAAAAAAACAACCCCCCTAAAAAAAAAAATTGAATAAACTATATGACATTATGTAACAATCTTATAGCACCATGAATTTCTGACCCTTATAATGGAGTTATAAAGGGTTTCTTTAATTGTTAATCTTTTCTCAGAACTTTTTCCATTTTCTAGACTTCATTACTCAGTTATGAAATTCTGAGATTAGCACCAGTGTTTAAAATTTAACAATGAAACCTCACCTGTTGTCGGGACAACGTACACACATACTGAATCACTGGTGCTATAAGAGACGTCCTAACACTGAGCTATTGTAATGGATCACTCATCTATATTTACCATCTACATACCTGCTGTTGTGTTCCAGTACAGTGTGGCATCAGCTATTTAAAAAGCCAAAATAAACATGAAATGTTAGGAAAGAGGAATAAAACACTTGGGGATGTGCTGTAATAGTAAAAATAATCAACTTCAGGTTTGTAATAATGCTCTGCTTCATCACACCAACACGTGTTGAAAGTTATTTTATTCCATGTATAATATCAGAGTTACTTTTAAAGTAGTGAACAAAAGGATGATGAACAGATTCTCATGAAGTAAAATGCACAACGCTTTGTTTTGCTACTCTAAATAAAGCATAAAGCAAGTAATTATTCAAAAGATGAATGAGAATTAAATGTTCGGCACTTTTCTAATTGCAGACTTACGTGTTGTGAATCCAGAGCTGTGCCCAAAAAGAGCAGAGCTGAGCAAAAATATCATGAATCCAAACTTCATCTTGTTTCACCTGCAGAATTTCTGTCCTCACAGAGGCTTAAATAGACACAAAAGGAGAAGTAAACCACTTCCCTATGACGCTCATGTCCTGGAGTATGCTGTTAAAGAGATATAACTGTGGGAATGGAGCGGTGCTACGGGGGGGTTAATATTAAATGGTAAATGGTAAATGGCACACATATATAGCGCCTTACACTGTGTCTCATTCACACATACACTCACACACCAATGGTAGCAGAGCTGCCATGCAAGGCGATAACTTGCCATCCGGAGCAACTTGGGGTTCAGTGGCTTGCCCAAGGACACTTCGGTATGTGGAGTCATGTGGGCCGGGAATCGAACCACCAACCCTACGATTAGTTTACCACCTGAGCCACAGCCACCCCCTGTATTACTTATTGATCTCACCTGTGCTTAGCAGGTTTATACAATACACAATGGCCTTAATATCCCATTTAACTGCGGTCTGTAGTACATGCATGTAAATGTAGAATAACTAAAGGAATAATAATAATTGTTTCAATATATTATAATTACTGCATAGTCTCCATATATTATAGATGTCTACATTGTGTAGAACACACAGGCATTATGTATAAATGTACAGTGAGGGAAAAAAGTATTTGATCCCCTTCTGATTTTGTACGTTTGTCCACTGACAAAGAAACGATCAGTCTATAATTTTAATGGTAGATTTATTTGAACAGTGAGAGACCAGAAAAATCCAGAAAAATGCATGTCACATATGTTATTCATTTATTTGCATTTTAATGAGGGAAATAAGTATTTGACCCCCTCTCAATCAGAAAGATTTCTGGCTCCCAGGTATCTTTTATACAGGTAACGAGCTGAGATTAGGAGCTCACTCTCTTACATTGGTATGCTTCCTGTTTTTTTGATAAATTTAGGCTCTTCTGAATAGCCAATCAATGGTTAATAGATAAATGAGAGATCTTGCTATATGAATTTTCTGTGTCTGTGTATCATTTAGCAAACTCTCCCAAGGCCTTGGTGTGGGAAGTTTGTGGCGGTGTTCTCGCACCGTCTTTTTGTGTATTTTCGCTTTCTCTAACCCGAAGATCACAATTCCTAACACTTACTTTACTGTTATACGGAACTGTTATATAGTCAAGGCCTGACTGGAACTTCTTCAGCTGTGCATTGACTGAAAAATAATTGCACACCTCAGAACGTCTGTCAGCCAATCAGAATCAAGAACAGCGCTGTGCTATAAACCTGGTTACAGTCCCGCCCAATAGGTGGCATTAATGCACCTTTTGGCTTGATTTAAACTGCCTTTATTGAAAGAGTAAGAGCTTATTTTTATACCATGTACTAAACGTACTTACTAGTTTTGTGTTTTCTAAACTGTGTCCTTCAATTTGGCGAAGCAAACCATCACAAAACTCCTCCTCCTTCATGCAAGATACTGTGGGTAATAATAGCTGAAAAAAGTGTCCACGGATCCATACTTCGAAACTCTACCAGAAATACGAGACCATCCGGGTACCTTTGGGATAGGCCCTTTAGATGGTTTTTTTTTGTATTTTTTTTCTCAAAAATTGGTATTATTAGCATAACATGCAAAATGCAGCTCTTCAATTACTCTCATTAATTTCCTTTCTATTTCCTCATCCTCCTCTATCCTATCCATCTCTTTCAACCATTCATGCACACTTAGCCCATGCAGTAAATCAAAATGACTTTTTGAAATACTTTATTTGGCACAGTAATACTGAAGTAATGAGGTCACAGGTGTGAGTTTAAAGGGTAGTCTACAGTGGCTTCGAATGCGGCTCAACCAATCACAATCAATGACCAAAGCTCTGTTTAATAAAGGAGATTTCTCTGCAGAACTGAACTGTCAGCATGTAAAATAATTAAACACACATGCAGGCTGACACCCTGATGCACTTCCTATTTTACATTTCACTTCTTCTACCCAAATTATGACAAACGACACACTTCCTACTTTCTCTTTGACTTCTTCTGCTTGACTAATGACATTCAAACCATACACAAGTGCTGCAGTCAGCAATTTTCCATAATTCCAAATTCTGAGAAAACTCAGAATGACCTAGAAAAAAAGAATGTGATACAAAATAATATTTTGATTAAAAATTAATAAAATCAATAAAAGTCTATAATGATCTTTTTAATTAAATGCCACTATTATATGCATACATTTATTAATTTGATACATTTTGTACATTTTGTTGATGCTTAGATTCTTAAACTACATCACAATATTTCCATTTCATTTTCTAATCATGTTCTTGTTTTCTCTTGAATTCAGAAGATTACAGAAACATTTTATCTTCAGATTTATGCAGAGAAATGCATCCGAATGAATCAGGAGGAACTTCATCATGCAGCAAGACAACGATCCAAAACACACTTCCACCTCAACACAGGACTTCACCATGGGGAAAAGTGGAAGGTGTTAGACTGGACAAGTCCATCACCAGACCTTCATCCAACTGATCAGCATTTCACCTCCTGAAAAGGAGACTGAAGGGAGAAACCCCCCGAAACAAACAACTACTGAAAGAAGCTGCAAGAAAAACCTGGAGAAGCTTCACAGAAGAAGAAACCAGCAGTTTAGATGTTTCCATACTTCTGCTCGCCTAAAATTTGGATGGTCTGATACAAAAGCTTCTATGTTTTATGTTGTTTAATGCGTCTAGATGTAAGTAGATGTAAATAAAAGCTGAATCCCTAAACTCTCGTCTCTTATCCATCGTTTGATCTCAAACCCAAATGTTGTTGGTGTAGAGCGCAAACAAACAAACTGGCCTTGCCATTCCAATAGTTACGGAGGGGACTGTATTCTACAGTTGTTGTTAATGTTTTTTCAACTTCTTTTTTTACATACATGTTTTGCAGTGAAGCAAAGAATAACAGTTTTACCTCTTAAACCGAACCTGGTTTAGTGTTTGGGTTTATTGCAGCATAATGTCAAGCATTTATGCAGATGTTTATTTTATTTTAAATATTTGATTAACATTTTATTATTCAGAACTGATGAGAGGGTCAGCCTGAATAGATTAACTGATATTTATACTGTAGGTCATGTTAAATAGCCCTGCTGTACACTGTAGATTGTAGACTGTACACTGTTCCTTAAGAACATTTATTTATAAATGTCACAAGTCGTGACGGAGCGGAAGAAGGAAGGAGATAAGCACACTTAAGAACGAGTGATGTTTATTTACAAGTGAGGAGAGCAAATAAATCCCAAAACATGATCCAGAAACATAATCCAAAAACAGGCGAAGGTCAGGCGAACGGCAAACAGGCATATAAAGGGCAAGGCAGAGATCAAGGTCGTGGTACGGAAAAACAGGGTCGATAAACAAGCATGAACATAAGCATAAACACGAACGAGAGCTATGATAATGATCTGGGAGCGGATAACCCAGCGTGAACTATAACTAACAAGGAACTACGTTTAGTAAGTTTACTCCGTTTAATTAACCGCGCCGTGTCTATAGTATATATACCGGCATGAATCAACTTAAACCGAATTCAGCTGGGAGTAATTCAGACACACATGGGGATACAACCTATGAGAGACACGGGGCAGGGTCATGACGAACATAAACAAAACACACGTGTACTCCCAGCCATTGACAGAAACGAAAACAAAGAGCTCATGTTCAGAAGTCGCAACACGCATGCGCAACCGCGCGAGTGCATGCTGCTTCAAGGGGGAACCGTGACAGAGTCCCCCCCCAAGGGCACTCCTCCCGGAGTGCCATGAAACATCCCATACCACCGGCGGCCCCGGGCCCCTGGGCTGAATGTCCCAAGCAGAGCCAGGAAACCGCATGATGTTTCTGGCGAAGTAGGGACGCGGAGCAAAGTTCACCGCGAGGCTCAAGGGGAAAGCGAGGTTCTCCACGAGGCTCCAGGGGGGAGCGAGGATCTCCGCGAGGCTCCAGGGGGGAGCGAGGTTCTCCGCGAGGCTCCAGGGGGGAGCGAGGTTCTCCGCGAGGCCAGGGGAAGGAGCGAAGTTCTCCGTGAGGCTCAAGGGAGGAACGATGCCCTCCACTGAGCCCAGGGGTGGAGCGATGACCTCCGTGGAGCAGGAAGGGGGAGCAACACAAGGAGCGACGTCTTCTGCGGAGCATGGACGCAGAGCGACGTCCCCAGCGAAGCAGGATGGCGGAGCGACGACCTCAGCCGAACAGGAAGGCGGAGCGACGACCTCAGCCGAGCAGGAAGGCGGAGCGACGACCTCAGCCGAGCAGGAAGGCCGAGCGATGTCCACAGCCGAGCAGGAAGGCTGAGCAACGTCCACAGCCGAGCAGGAAGGCCGAGCAACGTCCACAGCCGAGCAGGAAGGCCTAGCGACGTCCTCAGCCGGACGTGGAGGCTGAGCGGCGCCCTCAGCAGAGCAGGAAGGCTGAGCGGCATCCTCAGCAGAGCAGGAAGGCTGAGCGGCGTCCCCAGCAGGATGTGGAGGCTGAGCAGGCATCACAACCGGGGAGGGAGGGTGGGAGCCGGTCTCAGTCCCGATCCCAGATTCCCCCTCCTGTCGACGTGACTCCTTTTTACTCTGAACGATTACCAATGGGACGTGAGGCTTGGCTGTGACGGGGATGTCGTGAGCTTGAGACTGAGTCTGGACCTGGATGTCGTGAGCTTGAGACTGAGTCTGGATTTGGACGTCGTGAGCTTGAGACTGAGTCTGGACCTGGATGCTGTGAGCTTGAGACTGAGTCTGGACCTGGACGCTGTGAGCTTGAGGCTGTGTCTGGACCTGGACGCTGTGAGCTTGAGGCTGTGTCTGGACCTGGAGGCTGTGAGCTTGAGACTGTGTCTGGACCTGGACGCTGTGAGCTTGAGACTGAGTCTGGACCTGGACGCTGTGAGCTTGAGACTGAGTCTGGACCTGGATGCTGTGAGCGTGAGACTGAGTCTGGATTTGGTGAAGCAGGGTCTCTGTAATTTTCCTTTTATCCTTCTACTCCTCCAGAAGCTGCTTTAGTTGGTTTTGTTCGTCCTCTAGTCGACAGAATGCTCAGAACCCGTTTCCGGAGTGTCTCCTCTTGCAGCAAAACCTGTGTTTTCTGTAGTTGCAACTCCACGGATGAGCATTCCTTAGTAGCTTCGATGCATTTCTTCTCCGTTTCAGACAGAGTGCTCCTCAAACTCTCTAACTCCAACTGCATTCTGCTAATTTTTTCCACCGTTTCCTTCTTACCCTGAGTGATTGTGACTGGAACATGAGGCTTGGCTGTGACTGGAGCTTGAACTGGAAGTGTGACTTGGGCTTGAACTTGGAACTTGGCTGTGAGTGAAACTTTGTGAATTGGGTCAGCAGACTTGGAGATGAATGAATTCTGCTTAGCAGGATGCACGGTAACTTGGACTTGAGGCTTGGTCTGGACTGGGACATGAACCTGAGGCATGGCAGGGGCTGGAGACTTAGCTTGGTCTGGAAACTTGGAGATGAGCGGAACTCGCTTCCCTGGATGAGCGGTGGAGGTCTTGTCCATCTCCTCTGGAGTGCTCACCTGCCCATAATACCTGGGGAATGGGCGCTCCGCCACGTTCACGTCCTCCAGCAACTGATCATAGTTCTGTCCTGGTTCTCCAAACTCCTCCAAAAACACTTCCAAAAACTGCCAAATATCCTCCAGCACCCGGGATTCCTTGGCTGCCACTCGCTGTGCCCATGCGCGAGCTGCGCCAACGTAGGCGAGACATAATAAACAGAATGAATCGTCCTTCAGTCAGTTTCGGGTCACGTAGGCTAGAAAAATAATACTGACAGTCCATCAAAAACTCATCTGGGTAAAAGTAGCCATCATACGGCTCCGGCATGTCCACAGAATACCTCTGTGCGAAGCTCATGGAATCCAAGGCGGGAATCTTGGGCGTGCGGTTTTGGGTTCGGCGTCCTCGTCGTTCTCGTGCTACCTCCATGATCACGGCCGTTAATTCAGCCATTGACAGAAACGAAAACAAAGAGCTCATGTTCAGAAGTTGCAACACGCATGCGCAACCGCGCGAGAGCATGCTGCTTCAAGGGGGAACCGTGACAATAAACAGTTTATAGCTGTTTACAATGTAAGTAACATCAAGAAATTCTTTGAAAAGTGCAACATATAGTATCGTTCTTTTTTAAAATAAAAAATGCTGTGGTGTCAGAGAAAAAAACAAAACAAAAAAAACCAACAACTCAGAATTAAGAAGAACATGCAGGATCACAATGGATAACATGATCAGTGTCGTAAACAGAGCTGTAGTGTTGTTTCTCCTGTGATGAAGGCATTGATTGACTACAGCTCAGAAGCTACCTTCTGCTTTTATCACAGGAGGAACACCACCACAGAAATATTTAAATGTGGAGAAATGATCTAAATCTAAAATAATATTATACTTGGCACCTGTCACGCCACGGCCGCTAGAGGCCGCTGGGGCGCAGTTGAGTCGGGTGTGTGCAGGCATGGTGAATCTGCGCGTGAACGTGATCTCATGGCAGGTGTTGGGGTTTAGTTTGATTACCTGCCTTATTTATGTGCCTGTGTTTCCCGAGCGCGTGGCTCATGATTATATATGTGTATAGATATTAGTGTCTATGTTGTAGTTAAGTATGTAGAGACTTTAAGTTGACGTTATGCTTTGTGTCCTTTATTTTGAATGAAGTGTGTCTACGTTTGTGAGTATTATTAAATAAAGCATTGATCTGTGCCTACGCCCGTATTGAGTCTGCCTCCATCTACAACACGGTCCCGAACCGTCACAGAATCACGAGCCACACAAGGGAGTAGCAGATCATGAAGAAATCCAACCGCCCCACCAGAGAAGCCGCGGAGGCACGGCAAGGACGCCGAACTTGCGACTCACCAACCGGTATTCCCGCCCTGGATTCAGTGCAGTTTACGCAGCAGTTTAAGGAAGAAATGCCGGACCGATACTCTGATCGTTAACGGCGGTCTGGAGTTCTTCATCCGTGACTGTCAGAGCTATTTCTCCAGCCTGAGCGAACTGAAACCGACCGAGGGACAGTTTGTGCAGTTCATCACGTATCGCTTTTGCGATCCGGCTCATGCATGGGCACAGCGAGTCGCGGCAACGAGACCCGGAGTGCTGGAGAATGTTCAAAAGTTCATGGACTTATTTTTTGAGGAGTTTGGAGAACATGGAATACACTACGACCTGGATGAAGTGCTCGGAGATGTTATTTGGCCGACCCATGCTGGACCCCTTTTCCACGAGCATTATGCGCATGTGAGACAACAAAGAGAGGTAAATGCTAACACCACAGCACTGCCTGCTGAGTCTCAATTCCCAGTCACATCTCCATTCCCCGTCACGTCTCCGGTCCTCATCGCGTCTCCCTTCCTCGTCACGTCTCCAGTCCCTGCCATATATCCAGTGCATGTGAAGTCTCGGGTCACAGACATGCCTCAAAGTCCAGTCACGGCCACGCCAGGAAAAAAGGATGTTGGAAAACAGAAGAGGGAGATGGCGGACAAAATGAGCAAGATGCAGCTGGAATTGGAGGATTTGCGCAGCACGCTGTCTGAAGTCAAAGCACAACTACAGACAACACAAGTTTCGCTGCACGAGGAGACACTCTGGAAACAAGTTGCAGATTCCCTGCTGTGTCAGCTAGAGAGAGGAACAGCTGAAGGAGCAAATCGCAAAGACGAAGGAGCACAGAGAAACGGCTTCACTCCGTACAAGTGTTAATGGCAGAAAAGGATAAAAAGCTGGACCAGGTATGTGAAATGGAGGCAGAGCTAGAGGATGAAAGAAGAATGAGAGCTCAAGCGGTGGCAGCAAAGGAAAGGCTGGAAATTGAACTGTCTGAGCGTAAAGCACAACTCATCCTCAATAAAGAAGCTCAAGTCAAAACACATGTACAGCTAAAACAGGCCCAGACTCAATTAGAGGACCAGTTGGAAGAGCTCCGAGTGGCGAAGGAAGCGGCATTGAGCGGAGCCGAGGAGATAGAACGTACGGTCAAGAGTCTGGCAGCCGAAAAGGAACAGCTACGGAGGGCGCTGTCTGCAGCTGATCGCAGTCTGAAGCAGGTACTGCAAGACAGGGAGAGGCTACATGAGGAAGTGACCAGCTGTCACTCCATGATAACCACTTTGAAAGAAGAGAAACTAAAATGTGAATCCGATATGTCACAACTGGAGGAGGAACTGAAGGAAAGGCTGGTCTATAGTGAACTGGTTAATGATTGAATGAATGAGGCAAATGCACTGGTGGACATGCTGAGCACCGAGCTAGCTGGTGAGCGCCACAAGGCTCAGAAGAGTGAGACCGCATGACAGCAGCTGGAAAGACTGACTAAGAAGCTGACTGCCAAAGTACAAGAATTAGGCCACGACATCCACATTCAGACCCAAGCTCAGTTCCACGACGTCCAAATACAGACCCAGTATAATTTCTGCGACGTCCATGTTCAGACGCAGCCTCCCGCTCTCGATGCGCACCTGCAATCTCCAGAGTTGAGAGCCCTGTCTGAATCTCCAGAGTTCAGAGCCCTGTCTGAATCTGCAGAGTTCAGAGCCCTGTCTGAATCTCCAGAGTTGAGAGCCCTGTCTGAATCTCCAGAGTTCAGAGCCCTTGAGTGTCCCGCCTGCTCAGCCAAGGAAGCGGTCCCTGAGAGTTTTTTGGGGGAGGGGGCTGGGACGACAGTGGAGCTCCAGCCTGAGGCCTACGGGGAAGCCTCTGAGGAGGACGCTATGCCTATGCCTACCTGCGCCACTGAGAACGTCCCTCCGTGTTCCAGAGCCACCGGGGGCGGCGTTCCTCATTCCAGAGCCGCAGGGGCGGTGTTCCTCGTTCCAGAGCCACCAAGGAAGGCGTCTCGATTTTCAACCCTGGTGGAGAGTCTGACCTACACAGTCGCTGTCCTGCTTGGACAGCCTCTCTTCCCGAACTGGCAAAGAACTGTCTTTTCAGGGGCCCAGGACTCCTGTTAGGAGGGGGGTTTGTGGGCACTCCGGGAGGAGCACCCTTTGGAGGGGGATACTGTCACGCTACGGCCGCTAGAGGCCGCCGTGGCGCAGTTGAGTTGGGCGCGCACAGGCGTGGTTAGTCTGCTCATGAACGCGATCTCACGGCAGGTATTGGGGTTTAATTTGATTAGCTGCCTTATTTATGTGCCTGTGTTTCTCGAGCGCGTGGCTCGTGATTATATATGTGTATAGATATTAGTGTCTATGTTGTAGTTAAGTATGGAGAGACTTTAAGTTGACGTTATGCTTTGCGTCCTTTATTTTGAATGAAGAGTGTGTCTACGTTTGTGAGTATTATTAAATAAATCGTTGATCTGCGCCTACGCCCGTATTGAGTCTGCCTCCATCTACAACACGGTCCCGAACCGTCACAGCACCATAGCTGTAACTAGCTGAGGTCTGTTTTGGAAGGGTTTTGTTGTTGCTGTTTAGTTTCATGGTAAACATCAGACACTTTGGGAAAAAGCTGCCATTTATCTGTTATAATTAAGATCTATGCACTCCAAATGCTTCATTAGTACATAACATCTTACCTTTGAACTACGTACATTTTTAAGTAGAATAAAATGTTCATTTTGCACGTTTGCATAACAAGGAACAATTAATGTAAATAAAACATGCACAGCACTGAACAAATCTGTTCAGCTGTATAATATACATGATTTATTCATTGTAAGAGTGAGCTCGACTATTTAATCAGTTCAATGTGAACAGTTTGAAAATATTCTGAATGCATGGAAAGATAAAGGAACTGAACTGTCAGGAATACTGATGTAGGTATGTTCAATATGTCTGAGGCTGATTTACTGTCATTTTAAAATAAATTTGAAAGCTAACAAAAAGGATATTGTCAAACGGACTGTTTCCGGATGTTGAACCCAAAAAACGTAAAAGTGTCTTGTAAACCAAAATATTTCAGTCAATAAAATGAAATGCTCTGGAGTCGTGGCAGTTTATGAATAGGAGTATAACATAACGGAAATTGCAAATGACTGAAATGGACACTAGGCATTGCGATGTATATATCCCCTGTGATGCATTTCTGCAATATGGACCTCACTTCAATTTAGATACTTGTTACAGTCCTGCTTGCCATCCAATGTACACTGAAGGCTCGAATTTAGCCTATTACACAGAGACAATTAAAATTCAACCTAAAAGCAAATACTCACATCCGTAAACCCAATTGGAGATAGAAAAAGACAACCAGCCATGAGTGAAGAAAAGCAAGGGTCCAGTTTTTATTTCGGTCCACCACACGAGATCCACACCAATGAGAATTCCCAGAAGTGATCTGACAACTGGAGCTTAAGCTCCAGTATATATACTGAGTTTACATAGTAATTAACCATTAAATTTTAGAAATACTATGATATAAATACCAATAAGGGTAAAAAGAGCGCATTTAAATTTACAATTAGGTAAATAAGGTTCTAAAAACATTTCCCCTTAGGTAAAAGAAAGTCTGAGAAAGATCCACAATTAGGTAAAGAGAATCTGACAAAATTATACCATTAGGGAAAAGAATGTTTGATAAAATTCACCATGAGGTACAGGAAGTCTGAGAAAATTAATACCATTAGGTTTCAGAAAAGGCTTTTTACAAGTACAAGGGTTTTTCAACTTCGGAGATAACCAAAACAATCTAGAGCGACGACCTTGATCTCACTGTGCAGGTGCTATGTAATTCAACCATTTTTATAAAATGTCTCCTCACGGACGGTTCTCTCGGACGGTTCTCTCTTAAAAATTTGAGGCCCTTGTCTACACCAAACCAGACCCTTCCTCACGAGACAAGAATCCTCATTATCTGAATTATGAGTAAGTTTCTTTTACATCTTTCTGTATTCCTGGATTATAATTTACTTTCATATTTGCTCTGCAATTCATATTTCTATTTTATATATGGTTATGCTGCTTGAAAGTGGTTTATTGTACTCCCTACTGTCAGGTGGGTTGTAGACGGGGACAGAGGCAGGTGCAGATCCAACTTCTTTATTAAACATAAATGTAAAAACCCAAATCAAAACGGAAAATAGACAGATCAGGAGCAAACATAGCAGATGCAAACTGGAGCAAACGTAGCAAAGACTAACTGGAGCAAACGTAGCATAGACAAACTGGAGCAAACGTAGCATAAACAAACTGGAGCAAACGTAGCATAAACAAACTGGCGACCCGCTACAACACAGAAGACTTGTGAACAAAAAATACTATCATAATGTCTATCTAATCCAGAGCAACGTGCTTCATTGCTCGGGAGCCTTAAATACCCAAACTAAACAATTAACAGAATGCCAAACACCGGTGTCAAATAAGGAAGTACAAACCAAAACAAAGAACACGTGATTAGTCCGATAGTAAAACCCAGTGCCACAGTGCCCTCTGCTGGCCGCACTGTGACAGAACCCCCCCCCAGGGCACTAACCCCCGGAGTGCCCAAAGTCCTCCACCCTCCACTGGCGGCCCCGGACCTCTAGACTGAACGTCCCCTGCATCGCCAGGTGGGAACCGTCCACAGTTCCTGGCCGAGCCTGGGAGCAGAAGGCTGTACACAGTTATATAATGGATCGGAGTGTCACATTCAGGGGAGACGAGAGGCTGGGCGACCTTCCCGGGAAAACAGGGGTGCCGAGCGACGTTCTCACCAGAGCAGAGATGCTGAGCAACATCCTCAGGAGAGCAGACATGCTGAGCGACGTCCCCCACGGAACGGGCAGGCTGGGTGGCGCTGACGCCGCGAGGTGGCGACCATCCCCCGCGCGGAAAAGAGGGGCCGGGCCCAAAAAAAAAAAAGAGGAGGGGGGCGGCAACCAAAAAACAAAGCGAAGAGAGAAAAAAAAAAACACAACAAGAAGAAGGGGGAGGGAGGAAGAAAGCAAAACAGAAAAGGGAGGCAGCGCAAACAACCAAAAAAAAAAGAAAGACAAAAAAACACAAAAAAAAAAACAGAAAAGGGGGAGAGGAGAGGAGAAAAAACGCAGAGGGGACAAAAAAACACGCAGAGGGGGGGAAAGAAAAGGCCAAAAGGGGGGAAAAGGGGGAAAAAGGGGGGAGAGGGGGAAGAAGGACGGGAGGGAGAAGGGGGAGGGGGGGGGGGGAGGCAGAGCTGTGGAGTCGGCACAGTAAGGCAGAGCAGTGGCACGGCCCCGGGTCGGGATTTGCATTGGGGATATGACAGGGACCGGGACAAGGGACGGGACAGGGACCGGGACATGGGACGGGACAGGGACCGGGACATGGGACGGGACAGGGATATGAACCTGGAGTGGGATAGGGACTGAGACCTGGAGCGTGACAGGGACTGAGACCTGGAGCGGGACAGGGACTGAGACCTGGAGCGGGACGGGGACTGAGACCTGGAGCGGGATTTGGGACATGGCATGAACTAGGATGAGGTATTGTGATTTAGCTGTGGCAGGAACCTGATACCTGGTCTGAACTGGCTCGAACTCGCACGGCGGTGGCTCGAACTCGCACGACGGTGGCCCGAACTCACACGGCGGTGGCCCGAACTCGGAACGCGGAAACTGGAACTCGGAACGCGGAAACTGGAACTCGGAACTCGGAACTCGGAAACTCTAACTTGGAACTCGGAAACTCTAACTCGGAACTCGGAAACTCTAACTCGGAAGCTTGGACTCAGAACTCCAACACTTGGACGGGAACTGAGGCTGGGTCTGAACCTTGGCGTCACATACTGGAGACTGGGTCTGTACTTCCACCTGCTGTCTCTGTGCTTCATCTCGAGCTTCACGGGCTTGAATGAGTTGAGCTTCTTGCTTGGACAGATCAAACTCCAGCTTCTCCTTTGCAGCTACAGCCAGAGCTCTCTGTCTTCTCTCATCCTCTAGCATGTCCACTTGCGCGTTTGCGTTCGATAATCGGTCATGAACAAGTTCACTGTTGAGCTGCTTCTTTTCAAGTTCCCTCTCCAGCTGTGACATTTGAGATTCCCATTTCTGCTTCTCCTCCTTCAAGGTAGCTATCTTGGAGGAACAACCGGTCACCTCCTTATGTAGCTTGTCTCTGTCCTGCAGTACCTGCTCCTGATGGCGGACAGCTGCAGACAGATCCTCATGGAGCTGCTCCTTTTCTGCTTTCAGACTCTTGACCTTGCTTTCAGACTCCTCGGCGCTGCTCAGTGCTGCATCTCTCACCACTTGGAGTTCTTCCGTTTCACGCAACTGGTCCTTTAGCTGATCCTGGGCCTGTCTTAACTGTCCAAGTTCTGCGGTTTCTGCCTCTACTGTCTGGACAAGTTGAGCTTCGCGATGGGACAGGAGGTACTGAAAAGCCTCCTTCGCGGTGACGGCCCGAGCGCTCCGCTTTCTCTCCTTCTCCAGCTCCTCTTCTCTCTCCTGCAGCAGGACTTGTGTGGCTTGGATCTGTGACTCCCTTCCAGTCAACGCGCTGCATAAACTTTCCATCTCTAGCTGCATCTTGCGCATCTCTTCAGCCATCTCCTTCCTCTGCTTCTCACTCTCGCTGGGTTTCACTGGGAGCTCTGGCAGCCGAGCGTCACCTCGCTTCTTGCAAGATTTAGCGTCCTTTTTCCTCTGAGTACTTACAACAGGAACGGGAGGCTTGGCTGAGACTGGAGCTTGAACTTGGAACTTGGCTTTGGGCGGAATTCTGAAAATTGGGTCAGCAGACTTGGAGATGAACGGATTTCGCTTAGCCGGATGCGCGGTAACTTGGACCTGTGACTTGGCCTGGACAGGGACATGGGCCTGGGACAGGGCAGTGGTTGGGACTGGAGACCTGGAGATGAGCAGAATCTGCTCATAGTACACGTGGAATGGGCGCTCCGCCACGTCCACATCCTCCAGCAACTGAGCATAGTGCCATCCTGGTTCTCCGAACTCCTCCCAAAACACGTCCAAAAACTCCCAGACATCTTCCAGCACCCAGGGTTCTACGGCTGCCACTAGCTGTGCCCATGTGCGAGCTGGGCCAACCAGGCGAGACACGATAAACAAAGTGAATTGTCCTTCGGTCGGCTTTGGGTCGCATAGGCTGGAGAAATAATACTGACTGCAAGAACTTATCCGGGTAAAGGTAGCCATCATACGGCTCCGGCATGACCATAGAAAACCTCTGTGCAAAGCTCATGGATTCCAGGGCGGGAACCCATAGCGTAGGCTCCCGGGTGTGGCTTCTTCGCCATTCTCCTATGGCGTCCATGGTGGTGCGGTTCGATCTGCTGCGTCCATAAGTAGGCTCAGGATTCTGTCAGGCGGGTTGTAGACGGGGACAGAGGCAGGTGCAGATCCAACTTCTTTATTAAACATAAATGTAAAAACCCAAATCAAAACGGAACATAGACAGATCAGGAGCAAACGTAGCAGAGACAAACTGGAGCAAAAGTAGCATAGACTAACTGGAGCAAACGTAGCATAGACAAACTGGAGCAAACGTAGCATAAACAAACTGGAGCAAACATAGCATAAACAAACTGGCGATCCGCTACAACACAGAAGACTTGTGAACAAAAAATACTATCATAACGTCTATCTAATCCCAAGCAACGAAGCCTTAAATACCCAAACTAAACAATTAACAGAATGCCAAACACTGGTGTCAAATAAGGAAGTACAAACCAAAACAAAGAACACGTGATTAGTCCGATAGTAAAACCCAGTGCCACAGTGCCCTCTGCTGGCCGCACTGTGAGACCTACTTCATAATATCATTATATTATCCTTACTACTTACTACTCCAAGTTATAATGTTATGTGTGTGTGTTGGGGCCTTTTCAGTGTGTGTGTGTGTGTGTGTGAGAGAGAGAGAGCGACAGAGAGAGTGTGTGTGTTATCTCTGTCTGCACGCCTGGCCTTAAATGTGCAAGAGTGTGTGTTATCTATGTGTGTGTGTGGGGGTTTCATTAAATCTTTTTTTTTTTTATTTCTCGGGGACTAATAAATTCTAGAGTGTTGATCTTAAAGTGCGAATACTATTCATCAATATCCATCTAATACCACTTCTGAGTGTCTAGGTGCCCACCATCCCTCCTCTTCAAGAACTGTCTTCAAATAACCATTGGTATCTGGTGGTGGAGCACATTAAGTTTCAACTACTGCACTACTGTCACTTTCTTTTAGGTACTGTGTAAATATAAGTTCTTCAGATTTTAACAAATAAATATAATTATTTTCTTATCATAACACAATGACACCACACCAGCTTGCCTTTAAATAATGCTTCAATAGAGTAAGGTTAATCAAATTATTGTCACGTGGCGTGACGGCAGGCAAGTAGGCAGGATGCAATTGCAGTTCCAACGGTGAGTTTTATTTACAAAGTGATGAAAGCAAAACAAAAACAGAAACAAGAAACATAACTCTCTCTACAACTAAGCTAAGCTAAAGTAAACTAGGACTATGGCTAATGCTAAGGTTATGGCTAAGGCTATGGCATAAACAGGATATGAAACTAAGACTCCCTAAAGTCGCACTCGAGCTATACATGGCATACATACATATATTCAACGGCGCCGCGTGAAGCACGGCTCACGGTATATATCCACACTACCAGCTACGGGCACTTCCGCATACGTCACACATGATGCGAGGGGGCGAAAACATGACGTCACCCCAGAAGAAGTCTGCCCGTGCGCGCCAGCGCCCAAGGAGCGCTGCTGCATGGGGGAATCGTGACAGAACCCCCCCCCCCAAAGGTACTCCTCCCGGAGTGCCAAGAGTCCTCCCCCTCCATCGGCGGCCCCGGACCCCCTGGCTGAATGTCCCAAGCAGCGCCAGGAAGAAATTGTATGGTGTCTTTGGAGCAGGGGAGCAGAGCAAAGTCCCTAGCTGAACCGGGCTGCTGAGCGGCGTCCTTAGCTGAGACCTGGGACGTGACTTGGATGAGAAACATGGCTTGAGCGAGAGACATGGCTTAAGCCTGAACTTGAGACTTGGCTTGAGCTTGAGACATGGCGTGAGCTTGAACTTGAGACTTGGCTTGAGCGAGAGACCTGGCTTGAGCTTGAACTTGAGACATGGCTTGAGCGAGAGACATGGCTTAAGCTTGAGACGTGGCTTGAGCTTGAGACGTGGCTTGAGCTAGACCTTGAGACGTGGCTTAAGCTTGAGACCTGGCTTGAGCTTGAACTTGAGACATGGCTTGAGCGAGAGACATGGCTTAAGCTCGAGACGTGGCTTGAGCTCGACCTTGAGATGTGGCTTGAGCTTGAGATGTGGCGTGAGCGAGAGACATGGCTTGAGCTTGAGACATGGCGTGAGCTCAAGACGTGCCTTGAGCTTGAGACATGGCTTGTGCTCGAGATGTGGCGTGAGCTTGAACGAGAGACATGGCCTGAGCGAGGGACATGGCCTGAGCGAGGGACATGGCTGTGGTGTCGGGAACGTGAGGCATGGTTGTGGTGTCAGGAACATGAGCCGGGGCGGTGACCGGGACCTGAGCCGGGGCTGTGACCAGGACCTGGACCTCAGACAGGGTCTGGATTTGGACATCCTGAGCTTGAGACTGAGTCTGGACGTGGACGTCTTGGACTTGGGACTGGGTCTGGACCTGGGCATCGTGGACTTTGGACTGAGTCTGGACTTGGGCGTCGTGGACTTGAGACTTCGAACTGAGCGAGCCTTCCAGCTCCTGCATTTTGGCAGACAGATACTCATTCTGTCTCTCCACCTGCTGCCGAGCAGTCTCCTCTGAGCCTTGCTGCGCTCACCCGCTAGCTTGGTGCTCAGCGTGTCCACTTGAGCATTTGCCTTCTTCAATCGGTCATTGACGAATTCAATGTTGCCCTGTTTCTCCTCAAGTTCCTCCTCCAGCTGTGAAATACGAGCTTCCAACCTCCGCTTCTCATTATTCAATGCAGATATCTTGGAGTTACAGCTGGTCACTTCATCATGCAGCTCATTTCTCTCCTGAAGAACCTGCCTCTGTCTGAGATCAGCTGCAGACAGATCCTCACATAACTGCACATTTTCAGCCTCCAGACTCTTGACTTTGCGTTCACTCTCTTCGGCGCTGTTCATCCACATCCCGCAACTGATCCTTTAACTGAGTCTGTACTCTCTTCCTTCTCTCCTTTTCCTCCTCCAGAAGCTCCCTTAGTCGATTACGTTCCTCATCTAGTTGACAAAGCCGTATGCCCAGAACCTGTTTCCGGGGTGTCTCCTCTTGCAGCAAAACCTGTGTTGCTTGTAGTTGAGACTCCACAGATGAGCCCTCTTCAGTAGCTTTGACGTAGCTACTCTGAGTGACTGTGCCTGGAGCTTGAGGAATGGTGCAAGGTGCGCTGCTGCACGCCGGGAATCATGACAATTATTTAGTGTTTTTTTTTCTTCCCATATTTATTTATTCATTTTCTTGTGATTCTCTTTAAATCCAGTTTTAGACTGTGATATTACAAAGGTTTTTCCAGATTATTACTTGCCACACTGTATGAGATAACCCCAGTAAAATTGCCTGAATTCTATAATATAATTTCTTCACCATGTTAGGTTTAAATCCTCTAAAAACAGATTTGCAACTGAATAACATTATTCTGTTCCAGTTCACATCCTTCAAAGCAGTGACATGTTTTGTCTACTTTCATAATTTCCACTACTGTATTTTAGCTAGTTCTAGAGTTTTACCTGTTGTCTTGTAATTATTATATTTTAGATGAGCATTGTAATAAATTCATTCACAGTTTTTTTTCTTTTTATGCAAACAAAGGAAAACAAAATTAAAAAGAAAACACCCCCCACCCCACCACCCCCCCGGACCCTTATCATGGATATCCAATAACTATCGCTGGTTATATAGATGTTGTAAAACCCAACCACATGCACAAAAATTTAAGTAGAAAGTGACTGTGTCTGCCAAAAGAAGAGAATTAAATCTCCAAAGTGATGGAATACGTTTATAAATAGAAAGATGAATATCTAATTGAAGAGGCGTGTAATAAAAAATTACAATACCCAGATAGTCAGAAGAAACTACACAAGAATCAAGAGTGCTGTCTATAAAAAAATAATCATTCCTCGAATAGGAATGATACACCTGGGAGAAGAAAGAAACTTTTTTAGAAAGGGGTTACAAAATATCCAGGGATCAACAAAACAGTTCTGACACATAAAATCGGAAAATCTTTTAGACATAGCAGATTGATTCAGATTACGGGGATTAGACAGTTCTAAGTTTGGGTCAAAAACACAGTTTAAATCTCCCCCTGAAAATCAACAGATGAGTATTTAAGAAAGGGAGAATGCTCAACAATGTATTAGCAAATTCATTCAGTGTTAACTATATTTAAGTGATTAATTAATCAGTCAGTGTGAGTTCACTCCTTGTCCTCTGTCTTGGCCTCAGCCTCCTCTGGACCTCTAAATATATAAATGAATGAATAAATGAATAAATAAATAGATTAATTAATTAATTTTCTGAATACATACAGTGAGGGAAAAAAGTATTTGATCCCCTGCTGATTTTGTACGTTTGCCCACTGACAAAGAAATGATCAGTCTATAATTTTGTCAGTCTAATAATGCTTTCTATTTCCTCATCCTCCTCTATCCTGTCCGTCTCTTTCAACCATTCATGCACACTTAGCCCATGCGGTAAATCAAAATTCACAACAAAATCTGTCTTTTGAAATCCTTTATTTGGCACAGTAATACTGATGTACTGAGGTCACAGGTGTGAGTTTAAAGGGTAATCTGGCTTCAAATGTGGCTCAACCAATCACAATCAATGACCAAAGCTCTGTTTAATAAAGGAGATTTCTCTGCAGAACTGAACTGTCAGCATGTAAAATAATTAAACACACATGCAGGCTGACACCCTGATGCACTTCCTATTTTACATTTCACTTCTTCTACCCAAATTATGACAAACACACTTCCTACTTTCTATTTGACTTCTTCTGCTTGACTAATGAATTTGTCTTTGTTGGCTATGTCAGCCAGTTCCATCTCAAGATCAGGTGGATTCTGCAAATGTCTTGCGACATTTGATTTTTTGTTGTAATCTAGTTTCTTATTACATATTAAGCACACTGGTAAACCAGTCTTGTCAGCAGTGAAAGCAAATGAATCTGCCCACGTAGCATTGAACGTCCTGTTTTTTTTCAGACACTTTTCTTTTCATTGAATTCTCCATAATTGGCCTACCTGGGGTTAAAAAGTTCAAGAAACCACATACTGGCAGGTGTCGCACATTGGAGGTTGTGACGTGTATTAAAAGTGACAAAAATATTTTAACACGATTTATTTAGATGTTAAAAGATCGCCATAATCTTTAAAGAATTACATTTTGAAAATGAACGGACTAAAATAAAACACATTTTAATTAAATACTCATTAATTATTTTCAAAAGCTGAGCCGCATCAGTGGGATCAAAGAGCCTCATGCGGCTCCGGAGCTGCGGGTTGCTGGCCCCTGACCTAGAAAAAAGAATGTGATACAAAATAATATTTTGATTAAAAATTAATAAAATCAATAAAAGTCTATAATAATCTTTTTAAATAAATGCCACTATTATATGCATACATTTATTAATTGTATACATTTTGTACATTTTGTTGATGCTTAGATTCTTAAACTACATCTCAATATTTCCATTTCATTTTCTAATCATGTTCTTGTTTTCTCTTGAATTCAGAAGTTTACAGGAACATTTTATCTTCAGATTTATGCAAAGAAATGCATCCGAATGAATCAGGAGGAACTTCATCATGCAGCAAGACAACGATCCAAAACACACTTCCACCTCAACACAAGACTTCATCATGGGGAAAAGTGGAAGGTGTTAGACTGGACAAGTCCATCACCAGACCTTCATCCAACTGATCAGCATTTCACCTCCTGAAGAGGAGACTGAAGGGAGAAACCCCCCGAAACAAACAACTACTGAAAGAAGCTCAAGAAAAACCTGGAGAAGCTTCACAGAAGAAGAAACCAGCAGTTTAGATGTTTCCATACTTTTGCTCGCCTAAATTTTGGATGGTCTGATACAAAAGCTTCTATGTTTTATGTTGTTTAATGTGTCTAGATGTAAATAGATGTAAATAAAAGCTGAAATCCTAAACTCTCGTCTCTTATCCATCATTTGATCTCAAACCCAAATGTCTTTGGTGTAGAGCGCAAACAAACAAACTGGCTTTGACGTTCCAATAGTTACGGAGGGGACTGTATTCTACAGTTGTTGTTAATGTTTTTTCAACTTCTTTTTTTACATACATGTTTTGCAGTGAAGCAAAGAATAACAGTTTTACCTCTTAAACCGAACCTGGTTTAGTGTTTGGGTTTATTGCAGCATAAAGTCAAGCATTTATGCCGATGTTTATTTTATTTAAAATATTTGATTAACATATTAATATTCAGAACTGATGGTCAGCCTGAATAGATGAACTGATTTTTATCCTGTAGGTCATGTTAAATGGCCCTGCTGTAAATGTAAATGGCAAATGTGCACTTATATAGCGCTTTTATCCAAAGCGCTTTACACTTTCATTCACCCATTCACACACACCAATGGTAGCAGATGCCATGAAGGCACTAACTTGCCATCAGGAGCAACTTGGGGTTCAGTGTCTTCGGCGATGTGGAGTCATCCGGGCCGGGAATCGAACCGCCAACCCTACAGTTAGTGGACAACACACTACCAACTGCACCACAACCACCCCACTGTACACTGTAGATTGTAGACTGTACACTGTTTCCTAAGAACATTTATTTATAAACAGTTTATAGCTGTTTACAATGTAAGTGACATCAAGAAATTCTTTGAAAAGTGCAACATATAGTATCGTTCTTTTTTAAAGTAAAAATGCTGTGGTGTCAGAGAAAAAAAACAAAAAAACAACAACCCAGAGTTAAGAAGAACATCCTGGATCACAAATGATCAGTGTCGTAATCAGAGCTGTAGTGTTGTTTCTCCTGTGATGAAGGCAGTGATTGACTACAGCTCAGAAGCTACCTTCTGCTTTTATCACAGGAGGAACACCACCACAGAAATAATTAAATGTGGAGAAATGATCTAAATCTAAAATAATATTATACTTGGCACTTGTCACGCCACGGCCGCTAGAGCCCGCTTGGGCGCAGTTGAGTCGGGTGCGCGCAGGCATGGTTAGTCTGCGTGTGAACGTGATCTCATGGCAGGTGTTGGGATTTAGTTTGATTACCTGCCTTATTTATGTGCCTGTGTTTCCCGAGCGCGTGGCTCATGATTATATATGTGTATAGATATTAGAGCATATGTTGTAGTTAAGTATGTAGAGACTTTAAGTTGACGTTATGCTTTGCGTCCTTTATTTTGAATGAAGAGTGTGTCTACGTTTGTGAGTAATACTAAATAAAGAATTGATCTGTGCCTACGCCTGTATTGAGTTTGCCTCCATCTAGAACACGGTCCCGAACCGTCACAGAATCACGAGCCACACAAGGGAGTAGCAGATCATGAAGAAATCCAACCGCCTCACCAGAGAAGCCGCGGAGGCACGGCAAGGATGCCGAACTCACGACTCACCAACCGGTATCCCGCCCTGGATTCAGTGCAGTTTCTGCAGCGGTTTAGGGAAGAAATGCCGGACCGATAGTCTGGTCGTTACGGCGGTCTGGAGTTCTTCATCCATGATTGTCAGAGCTATTTCTCCAGCCTGAGCGAACCGAAACCGACCAAGGGACAGTTTGTGCATGGGCACAGCGAGTCGTGGCTCATGATTATATGTGTGTATAGATATTAGTGTCTATGTTGTAGTTAAGTATGTAGAGACTTTAAATTGACGTTATGCTTTGCGTCCTTTATTTTGAATGAAGAATGTGTCTACGTTTGTGAGTAATATTAAATAAAGCATTGATCTGTGCCTACGCAGGCTTTCTGGTTCTGGCCGCCCAGTGAGAGTGCCCATTCCCCGGGTAAGAGTGTGTGGAAGCCTGGGTGTATTTGTTGGGGTTTTCTGATTTTTCTGCCCAGTGAGGTGCCCCTTCCCGGGTAAGAGGTGTGGAGGCCTGGGTGTATTTGTTGGGGTTTCTGTTTTTTCTGCCCAGTGAGTGCCCTTTCGGGTAAGGTGTGGAGGCCTGGGTGTATTTGTTGGGGTTTTTTGATTTTTCTGCCCAGTGAGAGTGCCCTTTCCCGGGTAGAGTCTGTGGAGCTGGGTGTATTTGTTGGGGGTTTGTGAATTTTGCTGCCCAGTGAGAGTGCCTTTCGGGTAAGGTGTGGAGGCCTGGGTGTCTTTGTTGGGGGTTTTGTGAATTTTGCTGCCCAGTGAGAGTGCCCTTTCCCGGTAAGATTGTGTGGAGGCCTATGTGTATTTGTTGGGGGTTTTCTGATTTTTCTGCCCAGTGAGAGTGCCCTTTCCCGGGTAGAGTGTGTGGAAGCGGGTGTATTTGTTGGGGGTTTTCTGATTTTTTCTGCCCAGTGGAGTGCCCTTTCCGCGGAAGAGTCTGTGGAGGCCTGGGTGTCTTTGTTGGGGGTCTGTGAATTTTGCTGCCCAGTGAGAGTGCCCTTTCCCGGGTAGAGTCTGTGGAGGCCTGGGTGTATTTTTGAGCGGTGTTCTGACTTTTGGCTGCCCAGTCAGACTGCATCATGCCTGGGGAAGCTTTGTGCTGACTCCCCTGGTAGAGCTCCGTTCAAGGGAAAAGTCCCTGGAAGTCTGTCATTTTGCCCGAAAATGGTGGACTTTGCCTGGTTGGACTTTGACCATGCCTTGTTGTTGTTGGTGGTGTTTTTCTTGTTGTTTAGTTTCATGGTAAACATCAGACACTTTGACAACTTTATGCAACCTTTTTTAGTACATAACATCTTACCTTTGAACTACGTACATGCACAACAAGGAACAATTAATGTAAATGAAACCTGCACAGCACTGAACAAATCTGTTCAGCTGTATAATATACATGATTTATTCACGGTACGAGTGAGCTCGACTATTTAATCAGTTCAATGAGAACAGTTTGAAAAAATTCTAAATGCATGGAAAGATAAAGGAACTGAACTGTCAGGAATACTGATTTAGATATGTTCAATATGTCTGAGGCTGATTTACTCTCATTTTGAAATAAATTTGAAAACTAACAATCGGACTGTTTCCGGTGGTTGAACCCAAAAAACGTAAAATTGTCTTGTAAACAAAAATATTTCAGTCAAAAAAATGAAATGCTCTGGAGTCATGGCAGTTTATGAATAGGAGTTTAACATAACGGAAATTGCAAATGACTGAAATGGACATTAGGCACTGCGATGTACAGTGGTGTGAAAAAGTGTTTGCCCCCTTCCTCATTTCCTGTTCCTTTGCATGTTTGTCACACTTAAGTGTTTGGAACATCAAACCAATTTAAACAATAGTCAAGGACAACACAAGTAAACACAAAATGCAATTTGTAAATCCAAGGTGTTTATTATTAAAGGTGAAAAAATCAAACCATCATGGCCCTGTGTGAAAAGTGATTGCCCCTAAACCTAATAACTGGTTGGGCCACCCTTACAGCAACAACTGCAACCAAGCGTTGCGATAACGTGCAATGAGGCTTTTACAGCGTCCTGGAGGAATTTTGGCCCTCATCTTTGCAGAATTGTCCTAATTCATTTACACTAGAGGGTTTTCGAGCATGAACGGCCTTTTTAAGGTCATACCACAACATCTCAATAGGATTCAGGTCAGGACTTTTGGCTAGGCCACTCCAAAGTCTTCATTTTTTTTTCTTCAGCCATTGGTGGTGGAATTGCTGGTGTGTTTAGGATCATTGTCCTGCTGCAGAACCCACTTTCAGCTTGAGTACCACGAACAGATGGTCGGACATTCTCCTTCAGGATCTCTTGGTAGACAGCAGAATTCATAGTTCCTTTTTATCAACGCAAGTCTTCCAGGTCCTGAAGCAGCAAAACAGCCCCAGACCATCACACTACCACCACCATATTTTACTGTTGGTATAATGTTCTTTTTATGAAATGCAGTGTTCCTTCTACGCCAGATATACTTGGACACACACCTTCCAAAGAGTTCCACTTTTGTCTCATCGGTCCACAGAATGTTGTCCCAAAAGTCTTGGGGATCATCAAGATGTGTTTGTGGAGAAATTGAGACGAGCTTGATGTTCTTTTTTGCTCAGCAGTGGTTTTCTCCTTGGAACTCTGCCATGCAGGCCATTTTGCCCAGTCTTTTCCTGATGGTGGAGGCATGAACGCTGACCTTAACTGAGGCAAGTGAGGCCTGCAGTTCTTTGGACATTGTTGTGGGGTCTTTGTGACCTCTTGGATGAGTCGTGCGCTGGCTCTTGGGGGTAATTTTTGGTGCGGCCACTCCTGGGAAGGTTCACCACTGTTCCATGTCTGCCATTTGTGGATAATGGCTCTCACTGTGGTTCGCTGGATTCCCAAAGCTTTGGAAATGGCTTTATAACCCTTTCCAGACTGATAGATCTCAATTACTTTCTTTCTCAATTGTTCCTGAATTTCTTTGGGTCTCGGCATGATGTGTGCTTTTAAGGATCTTCTGGTGGCCTTACTGTGTGTAAGCAGCTCCTATTTAAGTGATGCCTTGATTGTGAACAGGTGTGGCAATAATCAGACCTGGGTGTGGCTAGAGAAATTGAACTCAGGTGTGGACATCCACAGTTATAGTATGTTTTAACAAGGGGGCAATCACTTTTTTCACACAGGGCCATGATGGTTTGGATTTTTTTCACCTTTAATAATAAACACCTTGATTTACAAATTGCATTTTGTGTTTACTTGTATTGTCCTTGACTATTGTTTAAATGGGTTTGATGTTCCAAAACACTTAAGTGTGACAAACATGCAAAGGAACAGGAAATGAGGAAGGGGGCAAGCACTTTTTCACACCACTGTATATATCCCCTGTCATGCATTTCTGCAGTATGGACCTCACTTCAATTTAGATCCTTGTTTCAGTCCTGCTTTCCACCCAGTGTACACTGAAGGCCCGAATTTAGCCTATTACAAATTCAACCTAAAAGCAAATACTCACATCCGTAAACCCAATTGGAGATAGAAAAAGACAACCAGCCGTGAGTGAGGAAAAGCAAGGGTCCAGTTTTTATTTCAGTCCACCACACAAGATCCACACCAATGAGAATTCCCAGAAGTGATCTCACCACCAGAGGACAACTGGGTGAAAGCGTTGTGGTCAGATGAGACCAAAATGGAGCTCTTTGGCATCAACTCAACTCTCCATGTTCGGAGGAGGAGGAATGCTGCCTATGACCCCAAGAACACCATCCCCACCGTCAAACATGGAGGTGGAAACATTATGCTTTGGGGGTTTTTTCTGCTAAGGGGACAGGACAACTTCAGCGTATCAAAGGGACGATGGACGGGGCCATGTACCGTCAAATCTTGGGTGAGAACCTGCTTCCCTCAGCCAGGGCATTGAAAATTAAAAATAATTATTAAGTCATTACCAAGTACTAAGTCATGTTTTGCAGAGGGGTCAAATACATTTCCTTCAAAGGGAACACGTTGCATTTAGCAGTATGGGAACGCCCACTGCGGTACTGAAACTTGTGTAAAATCATGCCTCTACTTGTAGGCCTGCCATGATCGGGTGGCGGTGGCAATTAAGCGCGTCGCATGATATATATATGGCACCTGTGAACCCGCGCCGCCAGCCTTATTATCTTCAGCGAGACTGCATGTCTGTTTTTGTGTGACAAACGCTTCATTTCTACTTTCATTTTCTCAAAATCTCTTAACTTTTCTATCCCTTTTAAGAAAAGGTGAGGTAATAGAGTGAGAAAGAGTTAAAAGGCGTGTAGCGTGCTCCGTTTCATCCGCGGGAAAAGTGCACACTTTCTTGGTGAAGTGTTAGTGGTGTAGTATGCGATGGCAACCTCGGAGGCTGCGCATGGTAGCACTACATTAAGCAGCTCGACTTCGCTTTTCTCAAAAAACGGAAGCGGGTGAGTCGAGTCCTCAAAGCCTCTGAGGATCTGGGCGGCGCTGCGGGGCAGCCAACCTAGGTTGGGGATCTCTTAAATCTGGAAGAGAGGCGGAGAGGCAGCTGCTCTTCTCTCTCTCTGTCTTCGGGTTCAGCTCTCCGCTGGATTTTGGGTTGGCGTCGCGACTCCTCCCCTCCCATATGGAAAGCCAAAGGGGTAAGACGCCCCCTCTCTGACTCCGAGGAGTTAGAAGGATGCGTTGAAAACTGAGAGCAGCGTATAAAGAGCTGCTTGAAGTATTACCAGTGAAGTAAATACTTCACACTGCAGAAACTCCCCTGTCTTCCAGAAGATATGACAAAATCTCACTTAGAGAAAACCATGCTTAAGCCATAGTCATAACTCCCGATGTTGGATTTTTGGCCCTTGTGGGAATGAATGGCATGGCTACTTAGCTATGCCCGAGGTGGAGTAGGGCTTGCTAGCTACCTCTCTCCACCGATGGCAGGTACTGGGGCTGGCTTGCATCCAAGATGGGCAACCTATGCAGTAGTAGTCTTGCTTGTGGGTCACTGCAGACAATGACAGTGTTGCCTACCAAGCAGACCTGCTGAGTGAGCTCGACTTATGGCAAAAAGTTGTCTCAAGCTCATCGGGTGTCCACCGAGTGGAGCCTGGGCCAGCACTAGTATGGGGAACCCAGAAGTATGGCAGCCCCGCCAACCCCACAGACAGCCAGGGGAACGGGCGACCTGATCGCGGTCTGCTGGGGCCTGATCTGAGGATGGTCATAAAGGCCAAGCAGGCAAAGGCGGCGGTCCTGAGGGGCTGCGGAGAGGATGCCATCGGGGGCCGAGGTTGTTGGGGCAGGTAGCCCCCAGTGCTACTGCTAGGGCCTCCCCTAGCCAAAGTGGTCCCCAAGTTTTGGTGTTCCCTGGTCAGCAAGCTGTCACAGGGCAACGAAATCTGATGCTTCTCTCCAATAGAATGTGGAATAGCTAACGTCACTAGAAGACCATCGGGCAAGCGTGCAAGCTACGGCCAAATGTGTCTCCATGGGTTCTGTCTACCATAGAAAGGGTTACGGGTCCAGTTATAGCTAGACCCCCTGTTCACAGGTGTGCTCACCACAGAAGTCAGCACAGACCAGAAGCCCGACGTTAAGCGCGAGGAAAGCTCCTTTGGACAAGGGGTCCTGAAACATGTACCCCGTTCCCTCAGGGGAGAGGTTTACAGCCTTTATTTCCTGTTCCAAAAAGTGGGAATATCGCGGCCAATTTTAGATCTGACGACTCTTCGGATATACAGGTTCAGAGGCTGATGTTCAACGTGCCCACATCAGTTCGAGAACTGGTTTGTGGCGATAGGTCTAAAAGGTGCGTGTTCATAGGGTTATTGCTAGCTTTATCCCTCACACCTTCCGCAAAGTGCATGGATGTCACTCTGGCTCCATTGGGACTCAGGGCATCTGTGTACCAAGCTACCTGGGCGACTGGTTATTTCTAGCACGATCAGGGGAGCTGGCGGTTCAACATTGAGATGTTGTTCTCGCCCATGTGAAGAACTGGGGGCTCAGGTTGAATCTCAGAAAAGTTGGTTTTCTCGGGTGCGGTGGGCGACTTTTCTAGGGGTTATGGATTCTACTACGATGTGGGCGTTTCTATCCCCAACAAGTAGTGTCAATCCTATCAACACTGAGCTAGATAAAGCTGTATCTTGGGAGCCTGGGGTGGAATCCACACATGTGGCTGAGGTCACATCTGTATGCTGCCCCCATTATTGCTCCCACTAGCTCTAGCGAGTTCGCCAAGATAGCCTGCTAATAGCACCTTTTGGCAGCTCGAACATGGTTCTGAGAGATAATATCTCTCGCGAGATGGCACTCCTTGGGAGATTCCCGTCCGCAGGGATTCACTGTGGACCCAGTAACTGCGCCAATAGCTACAGTCCTGGGGCTCCTACAATACAATTTCTCAGCGGGGTGAGCTCTTCCTACAATCTCGGGGTTATGTGGCGCCATTTCGGCCAGCCACGCCTTGTTGGGGAGCCTCTGTGGGAACAGCGTCCTCTAACCCCGAGGTTCGGTGGTTGTCTCAGATGGCTGAGGCCCATCTGCAGGCGCGCATACCTTCCTGGGACCTTCTATGGCCCTCGAAGGTCTGTCGGCTGCCCATTGAGCCCCTAGGATCTACTGTCTCAGGCGGGAGGGCTGATTTATCCCGCCAGAACCAGCACCCTGTGGGTCTGGTCCCAGGGGCACCAGCTCATAGATTGGTCTCACAACTGAGATGTTGAAACCATGTTAAAAGCTAGAGCACCATCCACAAGGAAAGCGTGCCTCAAGTGTCAGCTTTTGTCTTGTGGCATGAGGGACACCTAGATCCAGTGAACTCGCATTGCTACAGTCCTGGGTTCTTACAGAACGTTCTCAGCGGGCTGGGCTCCGTCTTCTATCAGGGTGCCGCGCGGCGGCCAGCCATGACCCTGTTGATGGGGCCTCTGTGGGGGCAACATCCTCTACCTTTGGGGTTCGTGTGCGCGTCCAGGCGGCTGCGGCCCATCTGCAGGCCATGCATACCTCCCTGGGACCTTCTATGGTCCTGGAAGGTCTTCGGCGCCCATTCGAGCCCCTGGGTGGATCCCATCCAGAAGGAAATCAAATGCACTCAGGTGTCAGCTTTTGTCTTTGTGGCTTGGGGGCGTCACCTAGACCCAGAGAACTGCGCAATTGCTACAGTCCTGGGGTTCTTACAGAACGTTTCTCAGCGGGCTGGGCTCCTTCTACAATCGGGGTTACTGCGGGCGCCTGGCCATGCCCCTGTTGATGGAGCCTCCGTGGGGGCAACTCTTCTAACCTTAAGGTTGCGTGCACGTGGTGTCAGGCGGCTGCACTCATCGAGCGCGCGCATACCTTCCTGGGACCTCCTGGGGTCCTGGAAGGTCTGTCATGTCCCCATTTGAGTCCTAGGGACCTACCGCCTCAAAGCACGGGGGTTGATTTATCATCCTTGGCAAGAACTAGGGAAGCTGTGTGTCTGGCCCTGAGGCGCCAGCTATGGGGAGTCGGTCGCCGCGACTGAGGTGGTAGTGACCATGTTTCTACAATAACATTTCTCAGCGGGGGTGGACTCCTTCTACAATCAGGGTTCTGTGGCGCCATTTTGCTATACACCCCCTGTTGTGGGAGCCTCTGGTAGGCAGCATCCTCTAACTGGGGGTTCATGCGTGGTGTCAGATGGCTGGAGGCCTATCTGCAGGCTGTGCATACCTTCCTGGGACATTCTGTGGTCCTGGAGGGTCTGTCCTTCCCGAAGCCCCTGAGTGGATCCCACCTACGAGAAATTGTATCGCGCTCAAGTGGCACCTTTTTGTCTGGTGGTGTGAGGAGCGTCAGCTATACCCAGTGAACTGCAATCGCTACAGTCCTGGAGTTCTGACAAGAACGTTTCTCAGCAGGTTGGCTCCTTCTACTATCGGGGAGCTGGTCGCCGTTTCGCCAGCCCTGCCCCTGTCGATGGAGCCTCTGTGGGGCAACATCCGCTAACCGAGGTTTATGTGTGGTGTCAGGCGGCTGAGGCCCATCTGCAGGCCATGCATACCTTCCTGGGACCTTGCTGTGGTCTTGGAAGGTCTGTCAGGGACCCCATTTGAGCCCTTAGAGTCAGCCTCCCGGAAGCTTCTGACTCTAAAGGTAGCTCTTTACAGGCCCCTGACATCTCCTCAAAGTGGGAGGTCTACAAGCTCTCCCTGTTGCCCCTCCTGCATTGACTTTACCCCTAGATAAGCCAAGTCCTTCCTGTATCCTAGGCCGGATTATATTCCTAAAGTGCCTACATTGGCTGCCCACCCTGTGGTGTTGCAGGCTTTCTCCCCTCCTCTGTCCTCTGACCAGAACAAGAGAGGATGCACACGCTGTGTCAGTAAGCTCTCTGTACCCTCGTCCACCGCTCCGGCCAGTGGCGTAAGTAGCAGCAGCTACTAGTCTGCTTTGACAGGAAAAGGGATGCTGTGGTCAAAGCAGTGCATCTCTACTGGGATTGTCGAAGGCTTTGTCCAAAGGGGTTTCCTTGCAGGAGTGTGTGCGGCTGCAGGGTGGTCTATGCCTCACACGGTCATTTTGTTATGACAGCCTGGATATTCATCCCCCCCAGGTTCGAGTGTCCTGCACTGACCCTCGGGTTTGGGTATTTTGAACAGGCCGCCCTCGGTATGACGAGTGGGTATTTCCGTTCCCATACTGCTAAATGCAGCGTCGGTTCCCTTTGAACGCGTGGTTACGCATAACCCTGTTCCCGAGAAGGGAACGGAGGCGTTGCATAGCGCTGTCATACGGGGCTGGCCTGTGAATTGCGTCTTCGCTTCAGATAATAGAGGCTGGCGGCGCGTTCACAGGTGCCATATATATATCATGCGCGCCGCTAATTGCCACGTCACCTGATCATGGCAGGCCTACAAGTAGAGGCATGATTTTACACAAGCTTCAGATACCGGTCACGCTGCTAGCAGGCTTCCCATACTGCTAAATGCAACGTTCTGCTCCTTCTCAGGGGAACAGGGTTACATGCGTACCCCGGCGATTTCTCTCATTAAAATGCAAATCAATTTTTGACATTTTTGACGTATTTTTCTGGATTTTTTTGTTGTTATTCTATCTCTCACTGTTCAAATAAACATACCATTAAAATTATAGACTGATCATTTCCTTTTTAGTGGGCAAACGTGCAAAATCAGCAGGGGATCAAATACTTTTTTCCCTCACTGTATGTGTGTGTGTTGGGGCCTTTTCGGTGTGTGTGTGTGTGTGTGTGTGTGTTAGAGAGAGCGACAAAGAGAGTGTGTGTGTTATCTCTGTCTGTACGCCTGGCTTTAAATGTGCAAGAGTGTGTGTTTTATCTATGTGTGTGTGTGGGTTTCATTAAATCTCTTATATTTCTCGGTGACTAATGAATTCTAGAGTGTTGATCTTAAAGTGCGAATACTATTCATCAATATCCATCTATTACCACTTCTGTGTCTAGGTGCCCGTCATCCCTCCTTCCCTCATCCACTGGAAGGGCTGGACCCGGATCTGAGCAACCAGATCGTGTCTCTCACTGCTGATTTTCAATAAAATTACATATTATTCATACTAGGTCTCCCTCGTGTTTAATTTATAAATATTTTAACCACAACATTCCCTCATCTGAGGCAATAAAGCCTCACAAACCAGTATATCTATATTTTATTTTGAACCCCGTCCTTTATTTTATATTTTATTTTTTATTTATTTATTTTTATTTAATTTTTTTAATTGTGTACCCCCTAAATAGTGTTAGCATGAATCGCAAGTACTAATATTGAATCTTCACATCCCTATTTTTCTCAACTGGGCCTTAAAAACCCTTAGTTTTGTATTTGTCGGGCCCTGCAGAGTCTTGCTTCCCCACAAAAAACAGAATCCCAAACTTTCGCATTCAGAAGTGGATGACAAAACCTGACCTTCTATCAGGAAAATTTTCCACCCTGCCAGCCATAGCTCAACAGCACCATTTTCATGCCTGAGTGCGTCACACTTCGTTACACATCACAGGTCACAAACATTTTATAACAATCCAACTCACAGTCTCTGTTGGCAGTTTCTCTCTGTATGCTGGTTGTCTTCAGCTCAAGCACTTTACGTACTGTGGAGACTGTACGTTCATCACATCGTCTTCTCATCCTGGTCTGCCATTGACTTGAGAGTTCTGTGATAATGTCTCTTGAGGGCAGACCCCCCTTTGACAGCTTCATACAGCTTCTTGGATCCTTGAACATCCTTGGGGAAAATCTGAAAATCCACAGGGGTCGCATGTTATTGTAGTCTGCTGCTGCCTCATGTTCTTGTAGTCCGCTTCAGCCATTCTCTCACTGCTCCTGGTCTCCCATCTCTGGGTGAACACCTACCACACCCCCCCTTTGAGGCTGTAACGCCTCACCCTTCACTCCTGGACTGGAACACCCCTAGGTATACAAGTCGGGGGTCAAAGGATAAGGAACTTCTGTCTCCCCTCTCTGTCCCCAGCTCTGGTCCAGTGAATAGATAGCTTCATACATAGCAGTTAGTTATCTCATATATGCTCTTGATCCATCTGCAATTACTCCAGCGGCAGTCCTTCATCAGGAACAGACAGACACAGACATGGGTTGACCCGTAAGCATTTCATGCAGTGTTAGCTACATATTGCTGTTAGTCTGCATAGGTCATTAGTGCAAGAGGTAGAGCATCTACTGAAATATGTTTAGTATCAGCACAAATGACGTTAAGCTTGAGATTGTATGCCAGATCTAGTAACTACCTCTCTGGTCAAAATGAAAAATTCAAGCACAAATATCACACTCAGATTATCCTCCACCATTGCCTGTAAGTACAGAGATCATTTCTCTACTTTCCCCCTCGCACCCTAGTTAAAACCATGTGCATCCATAATACATACAGTGCAAAGTGCAGAAGGTAGAATTTAGAATTCAATCAACTATTTGCTCGGTATGTTAAAGTGGCGTTCCAACGTTTTATTCTAAAACCTCACTGCATTGAACAACTCCAAACAGATGACACAATCCATGGGCATAAACGTCAGTATTTATCTATATATTTATATATTCGCAATTCTACCCTTAACCAGTTTGCACTCTGTCGTGATAGCTTTTAATTCAGCCAATTGGGCAGATCAGGGTGCTCACAATGTTTGTAAAATTTAAGACACGATATCTTTCAGATGGAACATTTAAAATTTAAATTTTTAGCTCGAGGACATATAAATTGCGGCTAGGCAATCATGAGTGTTCTCAGTGACTGGCTCCACAGAATTAATTAGGCAATACGACACTACAGTTGGTGTATTAGGCACACTAATAGGTTTAAGAGGTTCATTTTGAGTGACACATAGAATAACCCCATATCCCCATAACCTGTTATTTCAAAATAGAAATGACCCGGTAAGATCAATGTGTGAGAGAGCAATATTCCCAGTGTTCTGCATTAAATGGTAAATTTGCACTTATATAGCGCTTTTATCCAAAGCGCTTTACACTGTGTCTCATTCACCCATTCACTCACACACTCACACACCAATGGTAGCAGAGCTGCCATGCAAGGTGCTAGCTTGCCATCGGGAACCTAACTTCCGGTTAAGAGAGCATCTTCAGCCGTGGCATACCAATGTGCTGGCAATTCTTGTGCCACCAAACCCACTGACCTGCAAGCGCCCCATGCTCCTGAGCCGCCCAGCAGCGCCCCCCCTTCAGTCACTTGCAAGACAAAGTCTTTGTTGTAGTTTGCCAGCCATAGTACAGGTGCAGAGCATAAGTCCATTCAATGTCAGGCTTGTTCAAAGAACTCCCAGATCTCAGGATTTTGTCAATTGGAGAGCAATCAGTGATCCACTGCAGACCATACTTGATAATGTCCAGGAACATTTGTTGTGCTTTATTGGGAGCGTGCAAGGGAGTCTCTGACCACAGAGGAGTACACCGCAGGGGAGCCCACAGCCCCCAAAGGAGACGATCCCAGGTGTACTACTGATCTAGGAATGTTTAGGGGAGTAAGGCCTTGAGCTCTCACATGCAATCACTGGAAAAGAGCTGATCACAGTTGAACAACAGAATAGGTTACAGTAGGGACATCATATATATATATATATATATATATATATATATATATATATATATATATATATATATATATATATATATATATATATATATATATAGTCCCGGCGGACCGACACCCGACGCGCAGACTAAAAGATTCGCTCCTTCCCCGAGTGCCGGCAGCCTCGCGCCGGTCCCAACACTAACCGGAAGAGCCGTCACGGCGGGGTGGAGCCACCCACGCCTCGCCGGCGGCTGATTGGCGAACCTGGAGCGAGATGTCAACCAATGCAGTTCCGGAAGGAGGGGATAAAAGGACGCCCTTCCACCCGAGGAAGACTGAAGACCGACTCGGCTACGTAGGCATCTAATAGACGAGGTATTTCCACCGCAACCACGCAACACGGGCTTCACTAATCTCTCGCGTTCTCTCTCGCTCTCTCTCTCTCTCTCTCCTCTCCTCTCCTCTCCTCTCACAGAGGGCTCTGCCCCGGACGAGGACAACGACAGACGAGGACAGTGGTAACGCGAAAAAACCGGCATAGGGAACTGCTTCTTCCAAGCTTCTTCCGGGAATCCCGACACGCCCCGAAGAACGCCGCTACGCCAGCCCCGCCCCCGCCGGGTTTCGCTCATTCAGCCACACACACACAGGCACACACCCACACACACACCGCTTCAGACTGAAGGAAAATAAATCCTTGTTTTTTTCAGTGCTTTCACCACAACCGGCTTCCCGCGTGTTTGTGCTACGCCTCCCCCTTGGCTGATCCCGCCACACTATATATATATATATATATATATATATATATATATATATATATATATATATGTGTGTGTGTGTGTATAAAATAATACATATATATTCTACATACAACATGCTATAAGAAATGGAGCTACTGGGATGACTAGTTAATTGATTTTGCAGCTTTTGTGTAAAATGCCATCCTCTTCCAGCCTTAAACATTGGTAACTGGGTGTGTTGTATTACAGAACTTATCGCAGCTTGCTGAAATAATGCTAGACTGAGTGAGCATGTCCCTTCATTCTTTTCTAAGGATTGAGGACAGGACACAAGATGACTGTACTTCACTTTAGCTTATTACAGTGTACATGTTACTTGCCGTGTTTCAACCTTATGTAGCTCATAATGTGCCAGGTATGTTAGGTAAGTTATGTTATGTTAGGTAATCCAGGTAAGTTCAGGATGAGGGATGCCATCATCACTGTCCAATTTGGAAACTGGAGACAGACAACTGGGAACACATAACTGCAAAACCCATAATTAAATGTTCTATTTATGCATCAGATCTTGGCCTATTGAAAATGTTAATACTTTTCATGTGATTCACAGTATACTGATTTTAATACTGCAGAAAGCCATTAGAACCATTCAAAATGAGGAGACTTCTGCTGTTTACAGAGCACACGCATGTTTGATATAAATAAATTACCAGGCGCTGATTGTGTGGAGTCTGTATTTCTAAACTTAGCAGCTGATATTATTTCATCTCTTTTAACTTATCGTATTAATCTTTTATTAGACAATGGGGTTACACCAGAAATTTGGAAATCAGCTTTTGTTTTCTTTTATTTATTAAACCAGGGAAATCCCACTATATTAGATCATTACAGTCCAATCCCAAAGCCTTCTGTCCTAGCAAACACTTTTAGAAAACCTTTTCATTGAACCGTTGACATGTTATCAGTCTGCAAAAAGTCTAAGGTCATAAAGCGTATCACCACAACAGCTGTTTTGAAAGTCTTAAAACAATGTCACGGTACCCTCTGCACTTCCCTGTTTATTTCGACACAGTGAATCATGAAATATTGCTGCAGAGATTAAATGATGAGTTATCATCTATAAGCTTTGTTTCAATTTAACACCAATTTGTTTCATTGGCTGAGTGCCCATTTGTGAAAAGGCATACAATTCCTTCTATAAATGTATCCATTTCATTTAAACTTTATTTGAACATATTATGGTAGAGTTTAATCTACTTTAAACTTTATTTGACCAAATTAAGGTATCGTTAAATCTATTTATGTCACGAACCAAATTTCCCATCCTGCACTGTGGTCCACAAACATGCCATGGACTACAATTCCAAGATCACACACACACCTAGTTCACAGCTCCGTCACAGCTACATTATAAAGATTTATCAATTCACTTCACAGATTGTACAGTGTATGCTCCATTCCTTATTTTTTGTGACCACTGCTCTGTATTTGTCACGCCACGGCCACCAGAGGCCGCTGTGGAGCTTCATTTGGAAGGACTTTGGGTTGAGCGAGCACTTCCGGGTTAAGGACTAGCTTAACCCCCATGATCTAGCACAGGTGTTACGTGTAAGATCTAGTGATGTTGGCTTTTTGGCTCGTTATTATTTGCCCATTTGCTTAGTTACAGTGCCTTGCGAAAGTATTGGGCCCCCTTGAACTTTTCAACATTTTGCCACATTTCAGGCTTCAAACATAAAGATATAAAATTTTTATTTTTTGTGAAGAATCACCAACAAGTGGGACACAATTGTGAAGTGGAACGAAATCTATTGGATTTTTGAAACTTTTTTAAGTAATAAAAAAATGAAAAGTGGTGCGTGCAAAATTATTCATCCCCTTTACTTTCAGTGCAGCAAACTCACTCCAGAAGTTCAGCGAGGATCTCTGAATGATCCAATGTTGTCCTAAATGACTGATGGTGATAAATAGAATCCACCTGTGTGTAATCAACTCTCTGTATAAATGCACCTGCTCTGTGATAGTCTCAGGGTTCTGTTGAAAGCGCAGAGAGCATCATGAAGACCAAGGAACACACCAGGCAGGTCCGTAATACTGTTGTGGAGAAGTTTAAAGCCGGATGTGGATACAAAAAGATTTCCCAAGCTTTAAACATCCCAAGCAGCATTGTGCAAGCGATCATTTTGAAATGGAAGGAGTATCAGACCAGTGCAAATCTACCAAGACCTGGCCGTCAAAACCTGTTGGAGTCTGCAAAAGACCTGAAACTGGGACGGAGATTTATCTTCCAACAAGACAATGATCCCAAACATACAGCAAAATCTACAAAGGATTGGTTCACAAATAAACGTATCCAGGTGTTAGAATGGCCAAGTCAAAGTCCAGACCTGAATCCAATCGAGAATCTGTGGAAAGAGCTGAAAACTGCTGTTCACAAACGCTCTCCATCGAACCTCACTGAGCTCGAGCTGTTTTGCAAGGAAGAATGGGCAAGAATTTCAGTCTCTCGATGTGCAAAACTGATAGAGACATACCCCAAGTGACTTGCAGCTGTAATCGCAGCAAAAGGTGGCTCTACAAAGTGTTAACGCAAGGGGGACGAATAATTTTGCACGCCCCACTTTTCATTTTTTTATTAGTTAAAAAAGTTTAAAAAATCCAATAGATTTCGTTCCACTTCACAATTGTGTCCCACTTGTTGGTGATTCTTCACAAAAAAATAAAAATTTTATATCTTTATGTTTGAAGCCTGAAATGTGGCAAAAGGTTGAAAAGTTAAAGGGGGCCGAATACTTTCGCAAGGCACTGTATACGTTTAGCGGTTAGTTGTAGTCGGAGGGAAAACTGTTTGTTTTCAGCGCTAGAGTTCATGCCAAGAAGGATATGCTCTACACTCCGTTTGCTTTAAAGAGTTAAAGAGTTCTGATCTGCATCTGTGTCCGACTCCACTATGTTCCGTAACAGAATAATGAGCCAGCTTACGGACACAGCAGAGAGTTTGAGCAGCACTCTGTCTGAAATGGAGAAGAAATACACCAAAGCTACTAAAGAATGCTCATCCGTGGAGTCGCAACTACAAGAGACACAGGTTTTGCGGCAAGATGAGTCACTCCGGAAAAGGGTTATGAGCATACAGCTTTTTCAACTAGAGGACGAATGAAATCGTCCTACGGGGGCTTCTGGAGGAGGAGAAGGATCGAAGGAAAAGTGCAGAAAACCAGCTTCACCCCGTTAAGATGCAGATGTCTGAATTGAAGGAGAAATTGGAACAGGTGCATGAAACGGAGGCAGAGCTAGAGGATGAGAGAAGACAGAGAGCTCTGGCTGTAGCAGCCAAGGAGAAGCTGGAGTTTGATCTGTCTGAGCGGCAAGCTCAACTCATCCAAGCCCATGAAGCTCGAGATGAAGCACAGAGACAGCTGGCGGAAGTACAGACTCAGTTAAAGGATCAGTTGCGGGAGATGGATGAACTCCGAGTGGCGAGAGATGCTCGCACGCGGCAGCGCCGAGTAGAGAGTGAACGCAAGGTCAAGAGTCTGGAAGCCGAAAAGGTACAGTTGTTGGAGAATCTGTCTGCAGCTGATCACAGTGAGCAGCAGGTTCTGCAGGAGAGAAGTGAGCTGCATGAAGAAGTGACCAGCTATACTTCCAAGATATCTGCTTGGAAAGAGAAGAAGTGGAGATTGGAGGCTCGTATTTCACAGCTGGAGGAGGAACTAGAAGAGAAACAGAGCCTCATTGAACTCGTTAATGAACGATTGAAGAAGGCACAAGTGGACACGCTGAGTACTGAGCTAGCGGGTGAGCGCCGCACGGCTCAGAAAAGTGAGACTGCTCGACAGCAGCTAGAGAAACAGAACAAGGATCTAACGGCCAAAGTGCAGGAGCTGGAAGGCTCAGTCAAATTGAAGTCTCAAGTGCACGACATCCAAGTCATGTCACAAGTCTCTGACGTTCCAGCCAAAGTTCAAGGGCCTGACCTCCACGAGCAGCCTCCAGCTCCCGACATCCACGAGCAGCCTCCAGCTCAGGACATCCCAGTCCCTGAGTGCCCAACCTACCTTGCGGGGGAAGCTATCACTGAGAAATTTTTGGGGGGGCATGGAGGACAGCAGAGCTCCAGCCTGAGACCTACGGAGAGGTCTCTACGGAGGAAGCTGTCCCATGTTCCAGTGCCGCCGGGGGCGGTGTTCTGCGTTTCAGTGCTGCCGGGGGTGGCGTTCTGCATTCCAGTGCCGCCGGGGTGGCGTTCCGCGTTCCAGTGCCGCCAGGGGCGGCGTTCTGCGCTCCAGTGCTTCGACTTTCGACCCCGGTGGAGGGGTCAATCCACGCATCCGCTGTCCTGCTAGGACAGCCTCCTTTCCTGGGCCAGAGAGAGACTGTCTTTACAGGGGCCCAGGACCCCCGTTAGGAGGGGGGTTTTGCGTACTCCGGGAGGAGTACCATTTGGAGGGGGGTTCTGTCATGCCACGGCCGCCAGAGGCCGCTGTGGCACTTCATTTGGAAGGAGTTTGGGTTGAGCACGCACTTCCGGGTTAAGGGCTAGTTTAACCACCGTGATCTAGCACAGGTGTTTCGTGTTAGATCTAGTGATGTTGGCTATTCAAGCGCCGGGTTTTCAGAGCACGGTGCTCGTTATTATTTGCCTATTTGCCTATTTATACATTTAGCGGTTAGTTGTAGTAGGAGGGAAACCTGTTTATGTTTTCAGCGCTAGAGTTCATGCCAAGAAGGATATGCTCTACACTCCGTTTGCTTTGAGTTCCTGTTTTGCGTTGAATAAAGAGTTCTGATCTGCATCTGTGTCAGACTCCACTACGTTCCGTAACAGTATTATTTAAATATTGCAACTCGTATACTTTGTATGACATATTCATAGCACACCGTATTATATATATTGTATATTTACAGAACTACTTTATTCTATTCACCAATCCATGGTTCAGAAAAGAAACAAATCAATTCAAACTACTGTGTTGCAAAGAGACGTTAATTAAACTCACAAACTCACATCAGCCCAATATGTCGGCAAAAGGAACCATTATGCAACTCTGCCTAATCCAGATACTCGTACTCCCTGCAAAACCTGAGTTCCATATTAAATAATCACCACCTTATTCTAATGTTACGGACTCAGATATCACATCTGTAACAGGCGTACAACACCTTACAGAGAGTTTAAAATGTGCAGACTACTACTGCCATTTTATCTTACTAATTTAATCATCACTGGACACAACCAGCATTTAAAGAGAAAATATGCAGAAATTATTCATCATTATGCAACATGCATACCACACGCCAGAAGAACTCACATGTACATGGTTCCCTTAGTAGAACAGGAGTTACATTATTATTATCATTATTGTTATTTTTATATAAAAATATATAGACATGTACCCATATAGGAATCCCAGATACACAAATTAGGTATGGTTATTCCAGCTTTTTTTAGTGAGTCAGTTCATTTGAATTACTTATATTTAATATGGCTGTGAAGGTACAGTGCTTCTCTAAAACCAAATGTTTAGTCTCAACATTATCTCACCGGGGGAATGTGACTTAGCCTGATACACATTTACACATTTACCTGTTACACATTGCGCAGGTCCCACTTCGGTCCCCGTGACCTGGCCACAGAGCGTTAGGCAGAGACTGTAACCTCGAGTCTGATTTACTTTTCAGGTTTTTATTAATTTGTTAAGTTCATCATTCACAAGGAACAGGTTCAAGTGTCAGCAGATCAATTTTATCATTAGTCAGGCAAAGATGTCGATATGCGTGTGTACAAGAAACACCCTGGCATAAACCGCCATTAAAGTTCTCTCTGGACTGATAATATCAAAAATACTAATTGATTTAAATTTCTACAAAAATATGTTGAAGCATATACAGTGGTGTGAAAAAGTGTTTGCCCCCTTCCTCATTTCCTGTTCCTTTGCATGTTTGTCACACTTAAGTGTTTCGGAACATCAAACCAATTTAAACAATAGTCAAGGACAACACAAGTAAACACAAAATGCAATTTGTAAATGAAGGTGTTTATTATTAAAGGTGAAAAAAAATCCAAACCATCATGGCCCTGTGTGAAAAAGTGATTGCCCCCTTGTTAAAACATACTATAACTGTGGTTGTCCACACCTGAGTTCAATTTCTCTAGCCACACCCAGGCCTGATTATTGCCACACCTGTTCACAATCAAGGCATCACTTAAATAGGAGCTGCTTGACACAGTAAGGTCCACCAGAAGATCCTAAAAGCTACACATCATGCCGAGACCCAAAGAAATTCAGGAACAATTGAGAAAGAAAGTAATTGAGATCTATCAGCCTGGAAAGGGTCATAAAGCCATTTCCAAAGCTTTGGGAATCCAGCAGCACAGTGAGAGCCATTATCCACAAATGGCGAAGACATGGAACAGTGGTGAACCTTCCCAGGAGTGGCCGGCCGCCCAAAATTACCCCAAAAGCGCAGCGACGACTCATCCAAGAGGTCACAAAAGACCCCAAACAACGTCCAAAGAACTGCAGGCCTCACTTGCCTCAGTTAAGGTCAGCGTTCATGCCTCCACCATCAGAAAAAGACGGGGAAAAATGGCCTGCATGGCAGAGTTCCAAGGAGAAAACCACTGCTGAGCAAAAGAACATCAAAGCTCGTCTCAATTTCTCCACAACACATCTTGATGATCCCCAAGACTTTTGGGACAACATTCTGTGGACCGATGAGACAAAGTGGAACTCTTTGGAAGGTGTGTGTCCAAGTATATCTGGCGTAGAAGGAACACTGCATTTCATAAAAAGAACATTATACCAACAGTAAAATATGGTGGTGGTAGTGTGATGGTCTGGGGCTGTTTTGCTGCTTCAGGACCTGGAAGACTTGCCGTGATAAAAGGAACTATGAATTCTGCTGCTCTACCAAGAGATCCTGAAGGAGAATGTCCGACCATCTGTTGGTTACTCAAGCTGAAACGAACTTGGGTTCTCGCAGCAGGACAATGATCCTAAACACACCAGCAAGTCCACCACCGAATGGCTGAAGAAAAACAAAATGAAGACTTTGGAGTGGCCTAGCCAAAGTCCTGACCTGAATCCTATTGAGATGTTGTGGTATGACCTTAAAAAGGCCGTTCATGCTCGAAAACCCTCTAATGTAACTGAATTAGGACAATTCTGCAAAGATGAGTGGGCCAAAATTCCTCCAGGACGCTGTAAAAGCCTCATTGCACGTTACCGCAAAACGCTTGGTTGCAGTTGTTGCTGCTAAGGGTGGCCCAACCAGTTATTAGGTTTAGGGGCAATCACTTTTTTCACACAGGGCCATGATGGTTTGGATTTTTTTCACCTTTAATAATAAACACCTTCATTTACAAATTGCATTTTGTGTTTACTTGTGTTGTCCTTGACTATTGTTTAAATTGGTTTGATGTTCCGAAACACTTAAGTGTGACAAACATGCAAAGGAACAGGAAATGAGGAGGGGGCAAACAATTTTTTCACACCAATGTATATATATATATATATATATATATATATATATATATATATATATATATATATATATATATATATATATATATATATATATATTGAGTGAAGTTTGATATCTACAAAATTGTAAAAAGGAAAAAAAATCTCCCTCTCTCGCGCACTCTGTGTTTAGATGAACACACGGGACAGGGAAACACACGGAATTCAAAATAAAATTAAAGTAAGTATTTGGAGCACCGACGTGCATGTTTCTGACCAGCCGTGTACATAATCTAAATATGGAACTGTGTACAGTCAGAGGTATGATTATAGTACGATTAGTTCATTATACAATTAAGATGGGTATAATTTAAGCTCATTTAATAATCTATATAATAAACACAAGTTTTTATATTGATTACTCATCATGTTGTTCCAATTAGTTTTTCCACATTATTTAAAAGGAATTTACGTGTTATGTATTTAATTACCATAATTATGAACTCACTAACTTCAAGTTGTATAACAATAGTTACTAAAATGCTACAAATAGTATACCTAACATCTCTGCAGGGTTTATAGACAAGGCACTGAATAAAGTGAACAATATAGACAAAAAGAAACACTCTGTGTCGACTACTTTTTATCTCCCATAAAGTTATTTACACAACGAACAATCTGGTAGATGTCTAAAAAATTTTAATATTCATATACCAACAGTCTCACAGACTTCGACTCACAGAAAGTTTATGCCAGATTCCAAAGAAACCTTCCATGACAGAAACAAAGATATCTCACAATGCTCTGCATTACCCATTTCAATCTGAGGAGCGCACACACAACTCAGAATTTATACAGAGGCCTGAGCAGATAAGCACCCCACACACACGGGAGGCCTTCGTCTCCAAAACAAAAAATGTTTTGTTTCCACACACACACACACACAAGCTCATATACACAGGATATACTTACACTGTTCAAACACTATTACACATATTTATTTTATTACACACACACACAATTGTGGTTTCAGAGTATAACGCACCTGCACACCAGCTTTGTACATATGAAGCTTACAGTCATATAAATTAAATGCACCATTCAACCGAAACTAATGTTCAAAGCTTATCAAACACACATATCTCCTTATGTATGGAGCAACTGTTCAGAGCAGTAATGAATTCCTGTCTTCAAACCTCAGAGCTCATCACACACGCATCCAGCATATTTATAAACACACACATTTGTTACACATTACACATTACACACCGAGCACGCTTCTCTTGACAGATCCTTTCCCTGAGTAGCGTGACCCGGACCTGGGCCCAGGATTTACACCCCTCTCTATCCAGACATGGATTTTATCACACTACATCCAGTGGTATTAGGGGTCCCCTCTCTATCGCAGCCCTGAATTTCAACTACATTCAGCGGTCTTAGGGGTTTGAGGCCTCTCATCCACCTGTTTTCTATCCAGCCCTTAATTTAACTACATCCAGCGGTATTACAGGACTTTATTCCACCTGCTTCTTATTTGGCCCTGAATTTAAACTACATTCGGCGGTATCGCAGGACTTTTGTTCACACAACACATATACAATTTCATTAAAACAACCTTATTTAATTAGTTTACACTTCTCTTACCTTTTCTCACTCACTCAAGGTTCTTTTGGAGACCATTTTAGCCCATCTTCCCACGCCAGGGTTTCCCTCTTGTGGAAACAGATCACTAAGACAGAAATTTGAAATAACAGGTGTCTGCAATACCTTTTTCCTATACGGCCTATCTGTTGCTTAGAGAGTGAAGTCCCACAGGAGAGATTACAGACACAATATAGATCTTAGCCCAGTCCTGCCAGGGTCGCCAAATGAAGGCCCGAATTTAGCCTATTACTCAGAGACAATTAAAATTCAATCTAGAAGCAAATACTCACTTTCGTAAACCCAATTGGAGATAGAAAAAGACAACCAGCCGTGAGTGAGGAAAAGCAAGGGTCCAGTTTTTATTTCGGTCCACCACACGAGATCCACACCAATGAGAATTCCCAGAAGTGATCTGACAACTGGAGCTTAAGCTCCAGTATATATACTGAGTTTACATAGTAATTAACCATAAAATTTTAGAAATACTATGATATCAATACCAATAAGGGTAAAAAGAGTGCATTTAAATTTACAATTAGGTAAATAAGGTTTGAAAAACATTTCCACTTAGGTAAAAGAAAGTCTGAGAAAGATCCACAATTAGGTAAAGAGAATCTGACAAAATTATACCATTATGGAAAAGAATGTTTGATAAAATTCACCATGAGGTACAGGAGGTCTGAGAAAACTAATACCATTAGGTTTCAGAAAAGGCTTTTCACAAGTACAAGGGTTTTTCAACTTCGGAGATAACCAAAAAAATCTAGAGCGACGACCTTGATCTCACTGCGCAGGTACCATGTAATTCATCCATTCTTATAAAATGTCTCCTCATGAATGGTTCTCTCGGACGGTTCTCTCTTAAAAGTTTGAGGCCCTTGTCTACACCACGCCTGACCCTTCCTCACGAGACAAGAATCCTCATCATCTGAATTATGAGTAAGTTTCTTTTACATCTTTCTGTATTCCTGGCTTATAATTTACTTTCATATTTGCTCTATATTTCATATTTCTATTTTATATATGGTTATGCTACTTGAAAGTGGTTTATTGTACTCCCTACTTCATAATATCATTATATTATCCTTCTAATATCTTACTACTCCAAGTTATAATGTTATGTGTGTGTGTTGGTTCTTTTCGGTGTGTGTGTGTGAGAGAGAGAGAGAGAGAGAGAGACAGAGAGAGTGTGTGTGTGTTATCTCTGTCTGCACGCCTGGCCTTAAATGTGCAAGAGTGTGTGTGTTATCTATGTGTGTGTGTGGAGGTTTCATTAAATCTCGTATATTTCTCGGTGACTAATAAATTCTAGAGTGTTGATCTTAAAGTGCAAATACTATTTATCAATATCCATCTAATACCACTTCTGAGTGTCTAGGTGCCCGTCATCCCTCCTTCCCTCCTCCACTGGAAGGGCTGGACCCGGATCCGAGCACCCAGATCGTGTCTCTCACTGCTGATTTTCAATAAAATTACATATTACTCATACTAGGTCTCCCTCGTGTTTAATTTATGTATATTTAACCACAACAACACCTATTCAAGAGAGGACGTGGTCATGATCTAGACTGGGTGGTGTTAGGGTGTTTTTAATGTAGACAGCACCACTGTGCATTGAGACACACGAATTCTCCACATTTAAAAACGCGTGTAATCGCGTTTTCTTTAAGGAGACATTGTAAGGGTAAAAAGAGAGGGCTGGTGAGGGAACGACTGCTTATAGCTGCTTTAGGATTTTACACAATGTTTAATGTAACTGTAAATGTATTTCAGCCATGACAACTGTCTGAGTGAAATTGTGAGCTTTTATAGATGGGGATGGTGTGTGAATAGGTTTGGTAAATTTGCTCTGATAGACAAGGACAGATATAGAAAGAAGAGAAGCATGATGTGGCAATGTTACATGGCTTTCAGGGAGCCAATCAGCACTCAGACAGAATTTCATGGCTGAACTGGGCATTTAATAAAAGGGGTAGTAACAGTAACTCTGTCTTATTACACTGTTCAGTCTGCTTGTTTTTCTATTACAAAGAATGTTTATTTTTCTTCCATTTTATTATCAATCTCTGTGAACAAAGAATCTTGTGTGTGTCATTTCATCTAAAGTTGCTATAAGATTTTCATTGCTAGAACCGTCTTCCCATAACCAGTGGTATCTGGTGGTGTAGCACATTAAGTTTCAACTACTGCACTACTGTCACTTTCTTTTAGGTACTGTGTAAATATAAGTTCTTCAGATTTTAACAAATAAATATAATTATTTTCTTATCATAACACAATGACACCACACCAGCTTGCCTTTAAATAATGCTTTAATAGATTAAGGTTAATCAAATTATTGTCACGTGGCGTGACGGCAGGCAAGTAGGCAGGATGCAATTGCAATTCCAACGGTGAGTTTTATTTACAAAGTTATGAAAGCCAAAACAAAAACGGAAAGAAGACACATAACTCTCTCTACAACTAAGCTAAGCTAAACTAAACTAATACTATGGCTAATGCTAAGGTTACGGCTAATGCTATGGCATAAACAGGACATGAAACCAAGACTCCCTAAAGTCGCACTCGAGCTATACATGGCATACATACATATATTCAACGCATTCAACGGCGCCGCATGAAGCACGGCTCACGGAATATATCCACACAGTCATTAGCCTGCAATCGCTACCAGCTGCGGGCACTTCCGCATACGTCACAAATGATGCGGGGGGCGAAAACATGACGTCACCCCGGAAGAAGTCTGCGTGTGCGCGCCAGCGCCCAAGGAGCGCTGCTGCACGGGCAGAATCATGACAGAACCCCCCGCCAAAGGTACTCCTCCCGGAGTGCCAAGAGTCCTCCCCCTCCATCGGCGGCCCTGGACCCCTGGCTGAATGTCCCAAGCAGCGCCAGGAAGAAATTGCACGGTGTCTTTGGAGCAGAGCAAAGTCCCTAGCTGAACCGGGCTGCTGAGCGGCATCCTCAGCTGAGACCTGGGACATGGCTTGGACGAAAAACATGGCTCGAGTTTGAGACATGGCTTGAACGAGAGACATGGCTTAAGCCTTAACTTGAGACATGGCTTGAGCTTGAGACATGGCGAGAGCTTGAACTTGAGACTTGGCTTGAGCGAGAGACATGGCTTGAGCAAGAGACATGGCTTGAGCAAGAGACATGGCTTGAGCTTGAGACGTGGCTTGAGCGAGAGACGTGACTTGAGTGAGAGAGGTGGCTTGGATAAGAGACATGGCTTGAGCTTGAGATGTGGCGTGAGCTTGAGACATGGCTTGAGCTTGAGACGTGGCGTGAGCATGAACGAGAGACATGGCCTGAGCGAGGGACATGGCCTGAGCAAGGGACATGGCTGTGGTGTCAGGAACGTGAGGCAGTGTGGTGAGGAAGTGAGGGGGGTGCGGAACGTAGGCATGGCTGTGGTGTCAGGAACGTGAACCGGGGCGGTGATCGGGACCTGAGCCAGGGCTGTGACCGGGACCTGGACCTCAGACAGGGTCTGGATTTGGACGTCCTGAGCTTGAGACTGAGTCTGGACATGGACGTCTTGGACTTGGGACTGGGTCTGGACCTGGGCATCATGGACTTGGGACTGAGTCTGGACTTGGGCATCGTGGACTTGAGACTTTGATCTGAGCAAGCCTTCCAGCTCCTGCATTTTGGCAGTCAGATCCTCATTCAGTCTCTCCAGCTGCTGCCGAGCAGTCTCACGCCTCTGAGCCTTGCTGTGCTCACCCGCTAGCTTGGTGCTCAGCGGGTCCACTTGAACATTTGCCTTCTTCAATCGGTCATTGACGAGTTCAATGTTGCCCTGTTTCTCCTCAAGTTCCTCCTCCAGCTGTGAAATACGAGCTTCCAACCTCCGCTTCTCATCATTCAATGCAGATATCTTGGAGTTACAGCTGGTCACTTCATCATGCAGCTCATTTCTCTCCTGATGAACCTGCCTCTGTCTGCGATCAGCTGCAGACGGATCCTCACATAACTGCACATTTTCAGCCTCCAGACTGTTGACTTTGCGTTCACTCTCTTCGGCACTGTTCATCCACATCCCGCAACTGATCCTTTAACTGAGTCTGTACTCTCTTCCTTCTCTCCTTTTCCTCCTCCAGAAGCTCCCTTAGTCGATTACGTTCCTCATCTAGTTGACAAAGCCGTATGCCCAGAACCCGTTTCCAGGGTGTCTCCTCTTGCAGCAAAACCTGTGTTGCTTGTAGTTGAGACTCCACAGATGAGCCCTCTTCAGTAGCTTTGACATAGCTATTCTTAGTGACTGTGCCTGGAGCTTGAGGAATGGTGCAAGGTGCGCTGCTGCACGGTGGGAATCGTGACAATTATTCAGTGTTTTTTTTTCCCCCATATTTATTTATTCATTTTCATGTGATTCTTTTTTTTCTTTTCATGCAAACAAAGGAAAACAAAATTAAAAAGAAAACACCCCCCTCCGGACCCTTATCATGGATATCCAATAACTATCGCTGGTTATATAGATATTGTAAAACCCAACCACATGCACAAAAATGTAGGTAGAAAGTGTCTGTGTCTGCCAAAAGAAGAGAATTAAATCTGCCAAAAGAAGAGAATTAAAGTGATGGGATACATAGAAAGATGAATATCTAATATTAGAGGCGTGTAATAAAAAATATTTATCATACTTTGTCAATGGGATTTCTGCTCCTGAACCTCAGTGCACAGCATCTGCACATCGGGGCTGTATGCCGTCACCTTCATCTTCACACAGGATTGTCATCTGTGAGGCGTGTGTGATGTTTGTTTTTAATAAAGTTCATGTTGGAGAAAACCTGCTCACATACATATGTTGATCCAAAGATCGACAGGACTCCAAGTGCATACTTTTTCATGTTCACATAAATGTCGGGGATAGCATTCCAAGTTTCGAACACAAGTTTGTCTGGTTTGGGGAGGTTTTAAATATCACGCCATTTGTGATTCTGAGCAAGAAAAGCCTTCTGACGTGAAACATCTTCAAGGTCCGCTGTCAAGCGCTTGAACTTGGACATGTCAGCCAGTTCCATCTCAAGATCAGGTGGATTCTGCAAATGTCTTGCGACATTTGACTTTTTGTTGTAAGCTAGTTTCTAAACCAGTCTCGTCAGCAGTGAAAGCAAATGAATCTGCCCACGTAGCATTGAACGTCCTGTTTTCTTCAGACACTTTTCTTTTCATTGAATTCTCCATAATTGGCCTACCTGGGGTCAAAAATTTCAAGAAACCGCATACTGGCGGGTGTCGCACATTGGAGGTTGTGACGTGTATTAAGAGTGACAAAAATATTTTAACACGATTTATTTAGATGTTAAAAGATCGCCATAATCTTTAAAGAATTACATTTTGAAAATGAACGGACTAAAATAAAACACATTTTAATTAAATACTCATTAATTATTTTCAAAAGCTGAGCCGCATCAGTGGGATCAAAGAGCCTCATGCGGCTCCGGAGCTGCGGGTTGCTGGCCCCTGACCTAGAAAAAAAAGAATGTGATACAAAATAATATTTTGATTAAAAATTAATAAAATCAATAAAAGTCTATAATAATCTTTTTAAATAAATGCCACTATTATATGCATACATTTATTAATTGTATACATTTTGTACATTTTGTTGATGCTTAGATTCTTAAACTACATCTCAATATTTCCATTTCATTTTCTAATCATATTCTTGTTTTCTCTTGAATTCAGAAGTTTACAGGAACATTTTATCTTCAGATTTATGCAGAGAAATGCATCCGAATGAATCAGGAGGAACTTCATCATGCAGCAAGACAACGATCCAAAACACACTTCCACCTCAACACAGGACTTCATCATGGGGAAAAGTGGAAGGTGTTAGACTGGACAAGTCCATCACCAGACCTTCATCCAACTGATCAGCATCTCACCTCCTGAAGAGGAGACTGAAGGGAGAAACCCCCCGAAACAAACAACTACTGAAAGAAGCTCAAGAAAAACCTGGAGAAGCTTCACAGAAGAAGAAACCAGCAGTTTAGATGTTTCCATACTTTTGCTCGCTTAAAATTTGGATGGTCTGATACAAAAGCTTCTATGTTTTATGTTGTTTAATGTGTCTAGATGTAAGTAGATGTAAATAAAAGCTGAAATCCTAAACTCTTGTCTTTTATCCATCATTTGATCTCAAACCCAAATGTCTTTGGTGTAGAGCACAAACAAATAAACTGGTTTTGACATTCCAATAGTTACGGAGGGGACTGTATTCTACAGTTGTTGTTAATGTTTTTTCAACTTCTTTTTTTTACATACATGTGAAGCAAAGAATAACAGTTTTACCTCTTAAACCGAACCTGGTTTAGTGTTTGGGTTTATTGCAGCATAACGTCAAGCATTTATGCAGATTTTTATTTTATTTTAAATATTTGATTAACATATTAATATTCAGAACTGATGGTCAGCCTGAATAGATGAACTGATATTTATCCTGTAGGTCATGTTAAATAGCCCTGCTATAAATGTAAATGGAAAATGTGCACTTATATAGCGCTTTTATCCAAAGCGCTTTACACTGTGTCTCATTCACACATTCACACACACATGGTAGCAGATGCCATGCAAGGCACTAACTTGCCATCAGGAGCAACTTGGGGTTCAGTGTCTTCGGCATGTGGAGTCATCCGGGCCGGGAATCGAACTGCCAACCCTACAGTTAGTGGACAACACACTACCAACTGCACCACAACCACCCCACTGTACACTGTAGATTGTAGACTGTACACTGTTTCCTAAGAACATTTATTTATAAACAGTTTATAGCTGTTTACAATGTACGTGTATTTTACAATGTAAGTGTAATTTAAAGTACAATAAATACTTTTAAAAGTGCAACATATAGTATTGTTCTTTTTTAAATAAAAAATGCTGTGGTGTCAGAGAACAAAAACAAAAAAACAACAACCCAGAGTTAAGAAGAACATGCAGGATCACAAATGATCAGTGTGGTAAACAGAGCTGTGGTGTTGTTTCTCCTGTGATGAAGGCAGGGATTGACTACAGCTCAGAAGCCACCTTCTGCTTTTATCACAGGAGGAACACCACCACAGAAATAATTAAATGTGGAGAAATGATCTAAATCTAAAATAATATTATACTTGGCACCATAGCTGTAACTAGCTGAGGACACCGAGGTCTGTTTTGGAAGGGTTTTGTTGTTGTTGTTGTTGTTGTTTAGTTTCATGGTAAACATCAGACACTGTGGCAAAAAAGCTGCCATTTATCTGTTATAATTAAGATCTATGCACTCCAAATGCAAACTTTATGCAACCTTTATTAGTACATAACATCTTACCTTTGAACTACGTACATTTTTAAGTAGAATAAAATGTTCATTTTGCACGTTTGAACAACAACAGGGAACAATTAATGTAAATAAAACATGCACAGCACTGAACAAATCTGTTCAGCTGTATAAGATACATGATTTATTCATGGTAAGAGTGAGCTCGACTATTTAATCAGTTCAATGTGAACAGTTTGAAAATATTCTAAATGCATGGAAAGATAAAGGAACTGAACTGTCAGGAATTCTGATGTAGGTATGTTCAATATGTCTGAGGCTCATTTACTGTCATTTTAAAATAAATTTGAAAAATAACAAAAAGGATATTGTCAAACGGACTGTTTCCGGATGTTGAATCCAAAAAACATAAAAGTGTCTTGTAAACCAAAATATTTCAGTCAATAAAATGAAATGCTCTGGAGTCGTGGCAGTTTATGAATAGCAGTATAATATAATGGAAATTGCAAATGACTGAAATGGACATTAGGCACTGCGATGTATATATCCCGTGTGATGCATTTCTGCAATATGGACCTCACTTCAATTTAGATCCTTGTTACAGTCCTGCTTGGCATCCAGTGTACACCTATTCAAGAGGGGACATGGTCATGATCTAGACCGGGTGGTGTTAGGGTGTTTTTAATGTAGACAGCACCACTGTGCATTGAGACAACTGGAAAACTCATGCATCATCATTTCTACAGTAACAGCTCATTCACAGAGACACACAAATTCTCCACATTTAAAGACACGTGTAATTGCTTTTGTGGTGAAGTTTTCTTTAAGGAGACATTGTAAGGGTAAAAAGAGAGGGCTGGTGAGGGAACTACTGCTTATAGCTGCTATAGGATTTTACACAATGTTAAATGTAACTGTAAACGTATTTCAGCCATGACAACTGTCTGAGTGAAATTGTGAGCTTTTATAGATAGGGATGGTGTGTGAATAGGTTTGGTAAACTTGCTCTGATAGACAAGGACAGATATAGAAAGAAGAGAAGCATGATGTGGCAATGTTACACGGCTTTGAGGGAGCCAATCAGCACTCAGACAGAGTTTCATGGCTGAACTGGGCATTTAATAAATGGGGTAGTAACAGTAACTCCGCCTCATTACACTGTTCCGTCTGCTTGTTTTTCTATTACAAAGAACGTTTATTATTCTTACATTTTATTATTAATCTCTGTAAAAAAAGAATCTCGTGTTTGTCATTTCAGCTAGTGTTGCTATAAGATTTTCATAACACAATGACACCACACCAGCTTGCCTTTAAATAATGCTTTAATAGAGGAAGGTTAATCAAATTATTCAGTGTTTTTTTTTTTTCCCATATTTATTTATTCATTTTCATGTGATTCATTTACTGATTTGCATCTCTTTAAATCCAGTTTTAGACTGTGATATTACAAAGGTCTTTCCAGATTATTACTTGCCACACTGTATGACATAACCCCAGTAAAATTGCCTGAATTCTATAATATAATGTTAGGTTTAAATCCTCTAAAAACAGATTCGCAACTGAATAACATTATTCTGTTCCAATTCACATCCTTCAAAGCAGTGACATGTTTTGTCTACTTTCATAATTGCCACAACTGTATTTTAGCTAGTTCTAGAGTTTTACCTCATCCTAAGCTGTATTGTAATTATTATATTTTAGATGAGCATTGTAATAAATTCATTCAAAGTTTTTTTTTTCTTTTTATGCAAACAAAGGAAAACAAAATTAAAAAGAAAACACCCCCCCAGACCCTTACCATGGATATCCAATAACTATCGCTGGTTATATAGATATTCTAAAACCCAACCACATGCACAAAAATTTAAGTAGAAAGTGTCTGTGTCTGCCAAAAGAAGAGAATTAAATCAGCAATTGTATAGGCACGTAATCAAAAATTACAATACCCAGATAGTCAGAAGAAACTACACAAGAATCAAGAGTGCGGTCTATAAAAAATAATCAATCCTCGAATAGGAATGATACACCTGGGAGAAGAAAGAAACTTTTTTAGAAAGGGGTTACAAAATATCCAGGGATCAACAAAACAGTTCTGACACATAAAATCGGAAAATCTTTTAGACATAGCAGATTGATTCAGATTACGGATATTAGACAGTTCTAAGTTTGGATCAAAAACACAGTTTAAATCTCCCCTGAAAATCAGCAGATGAGTATTTAAGAAAGGGAGAATGCTCAACAATTTATTAGCAAATTCATTCAGTGTTAACTATATTTAAGTGATTAATTAATCAGTCAGTGTGAGTTCACTCCTTGTCCTCCGTCTTGGCCTAAGCCTCCTCTGGACCTGTAAATAAATAAATAAATAAATAAATAAATAAATAAATAAATAAATACTATTCAAAATACATAATAAGCCTGCTTTTCTGTTTATCACAGTTTATGATACATCACATCCTTAAAATGTCTGTCCACCATATTGTGTATTAAACAGAATTATGGGATTGTCTTCTACACTTTTGTGCATAATAAGAGCCTTTCAAAGTCCCTAGTCAAAATTCACAAGTTGTCCTCTGACCTTTGAGTGTGATTGGCCCAAGGGTGAGAACCTCAGTGTGGTGATCAGAGCTAGTGCTTCGTTTCCCGCGATTAAGGCATCCTTGGCGACATCGTGAGTTGTAGTCATTGTCAGGGCAGATAACGACATCACACTTGAGGAACACTTGGCTGTGTGTGCGCAGGAACCTGAATGCGCTGAAGCTGAACTGAGCGAAGTAACGATTTCCATTTCTGTATATGTTAACCGTGTTGTCTCTCCGACAGCTGAAACGATAAAGACAAAAATAAATACATCATAGTTACATGAACTGCCTAAATAGAGAAAGCACATAGCAAGCACTGGTCTGAATGAGTTCATGCATATTATAACACCTTATACTACTTAATTTACATTTGTAGACAGCTTTGTAAGGTTACAGATGTCTACCAAAGAGAGAGCATCTACCTGTACAACAAGGAATAGAATCTACTCTGGGCAACAAAAACTCCTCTCAGAGAAGCTGAAGGACTCAGCTGAAGCTGAAGGGTATACAGTTCCTGATTGAGGTTTACTCAGGAGAGGAAATCAGTGCTGGTGTAGGAAAAACTACTGGAGGGGTAAAAGTCTATGATGGTATTTGAACTGTTTCACTGATTGTTGTTTCACAATTGTGATCTGCTATTTGAGTGCCCCAACCATAGACACACAATCTAGGGGTATTTGAGTAGTCAAAAGGAACTTCTCTGAAGAGCTGAAAGACTTAACATGTAACCCAGTTTCAGCATGGAAAACCATCACTAATAACAAGACATAGTGATTGTAATTACAAGGCACCTGGGGAGCCTACACGGTAGACTTCAGCTCAACCTTAACTACAATCATTACTGATCTCCTCCACTACATTTTTCATATGCCTGCCTAGTTGGATCTAGGGATCACTAAATTCCTGGCTTGTAGGAGGTAGCAGGTGGGGCACTCATCTTACTGGAATAACTGCAGTTCACATATAGGACTAACAGGTCGGTTTATAATGCAGCTACATTACTTTATTACCTCAGTTACATTATAATGGGGTTACATAACCTCCTCCAACACCTTAAGCCTGAGGATCCTAGTGTTAGGTGCAATTTGTTGACTTTATCTCAACCTTCAATAAAACCATTCCTGTATACAACTCACTATGCCTGACACAATGTTAGCTTATCACTAACATCTTGCTTGGTAGGGGATAATAGTTGGGCCAAGTGTAACTCACATCTTGAACCATGACAATCAGCTACACACGCTCACACTATTGTTTGTGTTGCCTTTAAAAGGTGGACCCATTGAGGTATTGCTATTGATTTACAGGGACAAGAATATGGGTACTAATGTTGCTTGTGTCAGTGTACTTGTTAGTTGTGCGTGTGTGTGTGTGTGTGTGTGAGTGTGTGTATGTTGTACCCATTGCGTATAAGGTCATAGGTGCGGCTGCTATAGTCGTGGTTTGGCGAGGCCACACAGGAGTCCATGAACAGGTGGAGGCTTGGTTCAGCTTGGGTTAGCTGTACCTGCACATACAGTTGCTGATTGAGGTTCACTCGGTACGGGGAATCGGTGATGGGGTAGTAAAAGCTGCTGGATGGGTAAAAGGCCATGGTGGTGTTGAACCGACCCGTTCCAATGATAGTTGCATTTGTAATCTCTTTGGCCTCATAAAGCGTCTCAACTGAAGAATCACGCTCCATCACACATCTCACAACCAACGGGAACTCTGTATTATTTCGGGTGATCTCACCCAACGTTGACTGAGCTGCTTGCACATTATTGGTGTAGATAATACGTCCGTTCTCGGTCTGGGGGGAAGAGCACATAATTACGTGCATTTAAGTGCATATACAATTAAGCACAATTAGCTAAAGTTAGACCAACAACACATTTATCCTCCAGAGTTGCAATGTTATTTTTTTCTAATTTTCTCCTTAATGTGGTCTCCAATTCCCACCCACCAGCCAGTACTTTATTTACATATAACAATAAAAAAAAAAACAGTCCTTGTCTTGTGGGTTTTTTGTCTTACTGTATTAACCTCTCCAACAGGGTTTTTTGACTGATGGTACACAATTTGGCAAAATGTTTCGGGACACCCGACCATCCACAAACTTTTGGCCAGATATTGCATTGTGGGTAATTCAGTACCTGAGAGTGTACATTGTGCGGTTGATGACATAACTCTACTGCAGTGCATTGTGGGATTTCACTGGATCACTGGAGGTTATGTAATAATGTATAAAGTGTAGTGTTACCGTTCTCCTGGTGCTGCAGCTATGGAGAGGGAAGTTGAAGGTGACATAGTAGTTGTCAGTTGAAGCTCTGCAGCGATGGTCATCCAGATAAAGGTCGTACCAGCTGAAGCCCAGTGAGTCCAGGTAGGATTTACGGATGGCAATGTTCATCGAGTCAGAGGAGCAATCCACACGGCCTGCACGACATTCAACGTTTGACATAAACTCTAAACATGATCTAGTTATTGTGATCTTTGTATTTCATTACCAACCTCTATAGTGTTCACTTCATAGCAATGCTGAGAACCAGTAGTCCAGGCCATGTTTACATTTTATAGTGAAATCCCAAATTCATTAGGAATAATAATAATAATAATAATAATAATAATAATAATAATAATAAGGCTGCAATCAGCATTTTCGGGGACCAAGCACCCAAACTCACTGAGCCTCATATTTACAGATATGCTACAATTATTGCTTAAGGAATCACAGGAAAGCAGAGCAATAACTATAGGCAAAGGGATTCAAGTATGAGTTGTATTTTCACAAATTTGCAAGACTGTTATAGGAGAATGGTTTTGAATATCAGAGTACCTTTGATAACTTTCATTCAGACAACTCTCAAGATGATGTGAGCCAATTTGGTGAACACTGGACATAATTTGGAGAAGGAGTTGCAAAAATGGCACTTAAGACGGGAGCATTTTTTAGCATGTGATTGTCACTTTTGACCAGTAGGTGAAATTTGTTTAATAAAAGTTGTTGCTTAGCCTCAGGTCATGGTCCTAAGAATGTGTACCAAGCTTTGTGTCATTGAGCAAAGTCATTGTTGCTGATTCGCTGCTTTGTTATCAGATTTGGGCAAACCATTTGGAATATTCAACATTTTTGAAAGGTTTTGTGAGGCTTACTCTGTAGATGCCAGATTTGGTGATGATTGGACAAATTTTGTAAGAGGAGTAGCAAAAAACTTTTCTTTTTTTTTTCTTTTTTTTTCAAAATCCAAGATGGTCATTAGGAAGTATACTTGAATTTCAGACCTTGTTGTGCATACTCCAGTGAATTATAGGGAAATTAACTATGAATTTTGCACAAATTCTTCAAAATTAATTTATTTAAAAAAGCTTTTACAGTTCTTGACCACAAGGTGGCACAAACATTAAATGTCTTGGGTACATTGCTGGCATAGTACTGAAGATACTTATCAAGTTTCATGACACATTGATGCATTGTGAGGTACACCCTCACATCCTGTTTTTGGTATTTGCCAGTGCTTTACAGGAGAAATGTTATGAAAATCAAAATTCCTTTGATAAACCTTGATCAGACAAGTCACATGCTAATGTACGCAAAATTTGGTGAAGATTGGACAAAAGTTGCAGGAGGAGTACCAAAAATGGCAGTTAGATGTAATCATTTTAAGCATGTTGTTGTAACTTTTGTCCAGTAGATGGTGCTGTAACTGAATCTGTTGTATAGCCTCAAGTCATGCTTCTGAAGTTGCCTACCAAATTCTCTGTCAGTAGGCATTGCTGAGATACTTCCTGTTTGGCAGCTTCGCTGTCAGATTCGTTGGCTCATTATGGGCAAAATATCTGGAGAATTCAAAATTTTGTTGATAAATTTTGTGATGCATACTCTGAAGATGATGACTGCCAAATTTGGTGATGATTGGACAAAATTTGTAGGAATTGAGCTCATCTCAACCCAGGAAACCCAGGGATGCATGGCTTTTAAATTTTGGACATGTTTCAAAAGTTGTGACCATAAACATACTTCCAAATTAGGCCAAAATTTTACACAATGATGGGGCAAGATCGTTGGCAGCACTTGGCCTAGACCCTCCCCAATCACACTCAGAGCAAAGTGTTCTCAGCAAACTTTGTGTTTCATATAACTCTATTTTATAATGGACTGTGTACCTGTGTTTTGGCTGAGGGAGGAACTGAAGTAGGCTGTAAAGCCACGCCCAACCCCAGAGTAGTCACTCCTGAACATCACGGTCATGTAGGACGAGGACGACTGGAAGTCCAGGTGGCTTGTGCTATTCTGACAGAGCTTTCCTATCAAGTGGGACGTGGTGGACGGACCATCATACACATTCACATAATCACAGTTGCAGCAGCGGTCCAGACTACACACACACACACACACACACACACACACACACACACACACACACACACACACAGAGAGAGAGAGAGAGAGAGAGAGAGAGAGAGAGAGAGATAAATAAATAGAGCACTCGATGGATTTACTAAAAATGAAAATAAATTATTCAATTCATATCTACGAATAACACAAATATTAAAAAGTAAAAAAAAAAAATTAAACTTTATTCAAATGAATCATATATTTAGTCATCAGTAAGATGTTTTATTGCTGAAATACCCCACTTTTAATTAAAGTAAATATAATGTGAATATTGCAAAATGTCCATCCAGAATTCTGCCAGAAGCTGGTTGATAGTTACCAAAAGCGTCTGCTTGAGGTGAAACTTGCTAAGGGACATTCAACTAAACCCAAAACCCAAAATAAATAAAAACTCGTGAACCAAACCAATCATTCTGCCCCAGAAAAAGAAAAGTTCAAAGAAATGATTGAAAGCCCGATATTGTCCATGACATTCATGTCCATGATGAGTGTATGTAAACTTCCGACAACAACTGTACATTTATATTGAATATAAATAGATTAATTCACTCAGCAAAGGAAACATCATAAAATTATTATTATTTTTTAAAGTATTCATGAATTTATTATAAATAAATAAATAAATAAATAAATAAATGATCTCCTGTGTTAATTCAGATGTAATTTGAATAAGTAGCAGATGTACACAGTGAAAGTAAAATTTGGGAAATGGACTGACTCTAAGTCCTGGAACGAGAGGAAGACGGTCTGTCCTGCCGGAGCCGAGAGCTGCCACACACAATACGCGTTGTCATGGTAATAACCGGGGTAGTAAGGACTAGAGATGGACCCTGAGCCGTAAAGACTTCCCCCACAGGCTGTAGAGTGTACATACACAAATATACACACACACACAAACTATTATTAAATGTAATAATAAAAAAAATAATAGGAATAATAAAAAAATAATAAAAATACCAACATGAAGTATATAATAAAGCATATTTTATCAAATATAAAAATACATATACTACATTTAACATTAAAATATCCAAAAATTAAGACAAATATAATCAATAATCTTGGATAAAATGATAAACATAAATAAAATATGTAATAACAATGTCTGTAATGTAAATATGAGTTTTAAAAATAAGGCAAGATGTTACAGTTAGTTAGATCCTTAGTTGGTTAGTTAGTTAGTTAAATTAAAATTGTAAAAGAGGCCACATGCTGACCCAAGCTAAAGTAAAGAGCTCACCTGGTACAGGAGTTGGTGTCACATGGTAAAAATAATCTGAAAAAAAAATTAAATAAAAACAATAAATACTAGAACTTTTATTTCATACCCCAAACTCCAACAGGTCTACACAGATAGACAGCCAGCCAGCTTGGCCCAGCAAGACAGACAGACAGATCGAGAGACAAAAAGACACACATTCAGACAGACAGACTACCACATTGGAGTACCTGTACACACACACACACACACACACACACACAGACACACACACACAGACACATACACATACACACAGCATTTAGAAGTAACTTGACAATGGAGGAGCTCTATTATTGGTCATTTTTGGCTGTTTTGCTGAATTCTGCCCTGTTATTTAAAAGGTATGTCTTTGAATTTAGATGTATACATGCCACGGACATTCCTTAAAGCATGTAGCAAAGATTTAGCAGGTTAGCAGGTGGAGAGGATGGCCCGACATGGATGGCCTAACGAATAATGAGATCAGTGAGGATGGTACCACTTAAAAACCATAAGGAAGACTTTGGACTACTATTGATGTGACCCGTTTTGCACTCAAGTCTCCATGAGTGAACAGCTGATAACTTCAACAAAACTGACTTCAAGTGAAAACTGTGATGAACTTCCTGTTTAGACAGTTGGATAGATGAGTTCTGCTCACACAAACACACACAGAAATTGAAATTAAATAAGTTCAACAAATACGTACTTTTGAAAGTCCATTCAGCCCGAAAACCTTGTGGAGTCACGCTGACATCACTGATGAAAACGACGGTCATGTATCTGCTGCTGGAGTTGAAGGTAGCTCTCTGATTTCCAGTCAGAGAACCCAAAAGTGAATGCTGAGCAGTTGGACCATCGTACACGCGGATAAAGTCACAACATGACTCCAAACTGAAGAAAGTGTAATGAAACTAGCCTTACAGACTAACCACAAATAAATATTCTTAAATGATAAAGATCTAAACAAAGTCAGGTATGATTTATCAGCAGGTGAGAAACAGGAAGGTGATTTCTTACGTGACGAACGTGAAGTTTAACGAAACCACCTGCAGTTCTCCAGCCAGCAGTCTCCATGTGCAGTTTGCGTTATTGGGATAATTATTGGGATAATTGGGGCTGAAAAATTCCCCTCGTGATTGAGTCAGAGTTCCACCACATGGAACTCCACCTGAAAAACACCACGGTTTTAAACACTATCACAAATATGAGTACCCCGATACGATGGCTAATGGAATCTAAAAAAAAAATAAAAAGTCAAATCAAATGAAATAAATTAAACCAAACAAATCGGACATGTAATAATAGATGAACTCAAAATCAGTTCATTCCTTTAATATTAATATGATTGCTGATTCAGAACATCAGTATTCGGTACTGAAACATTAACTGCTGTTAGTGACCTTTCTGTCGTCGTAGATTTTTAAACAGAGTGAGAAAATATTCAGTTAGAGACGTTTAAGTAAATAGGAAACTAAAGAATGGAAGAAGGTCTAGAATGGAGAAACAGAAACGATTTCTAGATCCAAATAAAGAGAAATCATGGAGGAGACAGAGCAGTTTTACTGAGAATACACCGGTTAAAGAGAACTACATTTTTACCTGGTGTTGTTGTTGTTGTTGTTGTTGTTGTTGTTGTTGTTGGTGTCGTTGTTGTTGGTGTGGTGTTGGCGGGGAAACAATAATCTATATGAAAAATGGTAAAAAGTTCACACTTTATGTATTAAACATCACATTTCTGTGAGTCTGCATTTTTGTAAACACTACTACTGATTTCACACTGTCACTATCTCTTTCCATCTGTTTCTAACTCTGCATCCTATCAACAAGGGAAAGAACGAAAAGAAAAAAAGAAATAAATACAAAGTAAAAGTCAAATCTTTTTTATTTTTCATTTACCGATTGAAAAGTTTAATAATAAATAGTAATGTTAATTTAGGACTTAAAAATTGACATATATCTTACGATAACTAGATTTTTAAAACTTTATTACATTAACTAGATTTTTAAGAAATAGTTCTCACTGTAATAATCACTGCAGCAGTTTCCGTAGGACTGACAGGAGCTGGTGCAGGAACAGAGCGTACCATTATATCCACAATGATCCCTGCAGCTACTGAAATTCCAAAAGAAAAAAGTCAAATCAAATGAAATATATAAAACTAAACAAATCTGACATTTAATAATAGAGCAACTCAAAATCAATTCATTCCTTTAATATTAATATGATTTCTGATTCATTACGTCATACAGACCATCATTTACATTCACATAATCACCGTTACAGCAGCGGTCCAGACTACACACACACACACACACACACACACACACACACACACACATATAGGCTGTAGGAGTTAGTTTTTTATTTTTAAGTAATTTAAAATTGTTAACTTTATGTGCTGTCATCTGTATTTAGATAGAACGCCTTACACAACATCATTTTGAAAAAATATATTTGTTTTCATGAAGTAGAGTCTGAAGTACAATGGATATCAAAAGTCGACACACCCCTGTTACAATGGCAGTTTTTATGATGAAAAACAAATGAAACCAGGATAAATCATGTTAGAACTTTTTCCACCCTCAATGTGAAATTATGATGTATAAAAACCTGAATAAAAACAATCAGAAACATTTTAGGGATTTTCTTCACAACCCACTACTGAAGCCATGGTTCACAAAAAGATTACAAAACACGTACAGTATCGATCAGGAGAGGGGTTATTAAAGAATTTCTAAAACACTAAATGTACCATGGAATACAGTAAAGGCCATCGTCAACATGTGGAGAAAATAGAACACTACAGTGACATCACCAAGAACAGCACGTCCCTCCAACTTTTATAAAAGGACAAGACAAAAGCTTACCAGGGAGGCTGCCAAAACACCGACAGCAACATTAAAGGAGCTGCAGGAATATCTGACAAGTACTGATTACACTCTGCACATGACAACAATCTCTCTTTCTTCGCATGTCTGGGCTGTGGGGTAGGGCGCCTAGACGGAAGCGCTGTCTCACAAAAAAACATCCAAGCTCAAATAAAACCATGTGGCAAAATGTGTTATGGATGGCCTGATGAGACCAATTCCAAAAGGTATATTTGGTGCAAAAAAACGTCGGGGTTACGCATGTAACCTTGTTCCCTGAGAAGGGAACGAGACGTTGCATTTAGCATTATGGGAACGCCTTGCGCGCGTGACCGGTATCTGAAGCTTGTGTAAAATCATGCCTCTACTTGTAGGCCTGCCATGATCAGGTGACGTGGCAATTAAGCGCGTCGCATGATATATATATGGCACCTGTGAACCGCGCCGCCAGCCTCTATTATCTGAAGCGAAGATGCAATTCCCAGGCCAGCCCCGGTATGACAGCGCTATGCAACGTCTCGCTTCCTCAGGGAACAGGGTTACATGCGTAACCCGAGCGCCTCTTCAAAGGGAACTTCGACGTTGCATTTAGCATTATGGGAACGGGAATACCCACTCCGTCATACCGAGGGTACGGCCTGTTCAAAAATACCCAAACCCGAGGGTCAGTGCAGGACACTCGAACCTGGGGAGGGATGAATATCCAGGCTGTCATAACAAAATGACCGTGTGAGGCATAGACCACCCTGCAGCCGCCCACACATCCTGCAAGGAAACCCCTTTGGACAAAGCCTTCGACAATCCCAGTAGAGATGCACTGCTTTGACACAGCATCCCTTTTCCTGTCGCTGCCAAAGCAGACTAGTAGCTGCTCTGACTTACGCCACTGGCCGGAGCGGTGGACGTAAGTACAGAGAGCGCTTACTGGACACAGCGTGTGCATCCTCTCTTGTTCTGGTCAGAGGACAGAGGAGGGGAGAAAGCCTGCAACACCACAGGGTGGGCAGCCAATGTAGGCACTTTAGGAATATAATCCGGCCTAGGATACAGGAAGGACTTGGCTTATCTAGGGGTAAAGTCAATGCAGGAGGGGCAACAGGGAGAGCTTGTAGACCTCCCACTCGCTTGAGAGATGTCAGGGCCTGTAAAAGAGCTACCTTTAGAGTCAGAAGCTTCTCAGAGGCTGACTCTAAGGGCTCAAATGGGGTCCCTGACAGACCTTCCAAGACCACAGCAAGGTCCCAGGAAGGTATGCATGGCCTGCAGATGGGCCTCAGCCGTCTGACACCACACATGAACCTCGAAGTTAGCGGATGTTGCCCCACAGAGGCTCCATCGACAGGGGCAGGGCTGGCCGAAACGGCGGCCACGTAACCCCGATAGTAGAAGGAGCCAACCTGCTGAGAAACGTTCTTGTCAGAACTCCAGGACTGTAGCGATTGCGCAGTTCACTGGGTATAGCTGACGTTCCTCACACCACCAGACAAAAAGGTGCCACTTGAGCGCACACAATTTCCTTGTAGGTGGGATCCACTCTAGGCGGCCGCGGAAGGGCAGCTGACAGACCTTCCAGGACCACAGAATGTCCCAGGAAGGTATGCACAGCCTGCAGATAGGCCTCAGCCATCTGACACCACGCATGAACCTCGCAGTTAGAGGACGCTGCCCCACAGAGGCTCCCACAACAGGGGCGTGGCTGGCCGAAATGGCGGCCACATAACCCTGATTGTAGAAGGAGTCCACCCCGCTGAGAAATGTTATTGTAGAAACATGGTCACTACCACCTCAGTCGTGCGACCAGAATCTATTAGCTGGCGCCCCTCAGGGGCCAGACCCACAGCTTCCTTAGTTCTTGCCAAGGATGATAAATCAACCCTGCGGCTTTTGAGGCGGTAGGTCCCTAAGGACTCAAATGGGGCACATGACAGACCTTCCAGGACCCCAGGAGGTCCCAGGAAGGTATGCGCGGCCTGCAGATGGGCCGCAGCCGTCTGACACCACGTACGAACCTTAAGGTTAGAAGATGTTGCCCCACGGAGGCTCCATCGACAGGGGCATGGCTGGCCGAAGCGGCGGCCCAGTAACCCTGATTGTAGAAGGAGCCCAGCCCGCTGAGAAACGTTCTGTAAGAACTCCAGGACTGTAGCAATTGCGCAGTTCTCTGGGTCTAGGTGAAGTCCCTCAAGCCACAAGACAAAAGCTGACACCTGAGTGCATGTGATTTCCTTCTGGATGGGATCCACTCCAGGGGCTCGAATGGGGCAGCCGACAGACCTCCCAGGACCATAGAAGGTCCCAGGAAGGTATGCATGGCCTGCAGATGGGCCGCAGCCGTCTGACGCCACGCATGAACCTCAAAGGTAGAGGATGTTGCCCAACAGAGGCTCCATCAACAGGGTCATGGCTGGCCGAAACGGCGGCCAAGTACCCTGATAGAAGACGGAGCCCAGCCCGCTGAGAACGTTCTGTAAGAACTCCAGGACTGTAGCAATTGCGCAGTTCACTGGGTCTAGGTGACGTCCCTCATGCCACAAGACAAAAAGCTGACACTTGAGTGCATACGCTTTCCTTGTGGATGGTGCTCTAGCTTTTAACATGGTTTCAACAATCTCAGTTGTGAGACCCGACTCTATGAGCTGGTGCCCCTCAGGGACCAGACCCACAGTTGCCGAGTTCTGGCCGTGAAGGCGCGGATAAATCAGCCCTCCGGCCTGAGGCAGTAGATCCGCTTTAGGGGCTCGAATGGGGCAGCCGACAGACCTTCCAGGGCCATAGAAGGTCCCAGGAAGGTATGTATCGCGGCCTGCAGATGGGCCTCAGCCATCTGAGACAACGACCGAACCTCGAAGTTAGAGGACGTTGCCCCACAGAGGCTCCCTCAACAGGGCGGGCTGGCCGGAAATGGCGGCCACATAACCCTGATTGTAGGAAGAGCTCACCCCGCTGAGAAATGTTATTGTAGGAGCCCCAGGACTGTAGCTATTGCGCAGTTACTGGGTCCACAGTGAATCCCTGCGGACGGGAATCTCCCAAGGAGTGCCATCTCGCAGAGATATTATCTCTCAGAACCATGTTCGAGCTGCCAAAAAGGTGCTATTAGCAGGCTATCTTGGCGAACTCTCGCTAGAGCTAGTGGGAGCAATAATGGGGGGCAGCGTACAGATGTGACCTCAGCCACATGTGTGGATTCCACCCCAGGCTCCCAAGATACAGCTTTATCTAGCTCAGTGTTGATAGGATTGACACTACGCCTGTTGGGGATAGAAACGCCCACATCGTAGTAGAATCCTATAACCCCTAGAAAAGTCGCCCACTGCACCGGAGAAAACCAACTTTTCTGAGATTCAACCTGAGCCCCCAGTTCTTCACGTGGGCGAGAACAACATCTCAATGTTGAACCGCCAGCTCCCTGGATCGTGCTAGAATTAACCAGTCGTCCAGGTAGCTTGGCACACAGATGCCCTGGAGTCCCAATGGAGCCAGAGTGATATCCATGCACTTTGCGAAGGTGTGAGGGGATAAAGCTAGCAATAATCCTATGCGGAAACATGCACCTTTTAGACCTATCGCCACAAACCAGTTCTCGAACTGGATCTGTGGCACGATACGTTTGAACATCAGCCTCTGAACCTGTATATCCGAAGAGTACGGTTCAGATGATGCAGATTGGCCGCATATTCCCACTTTTTTGCGGAACAGGAAATAAAGGCTGTAAACCTCTCTCCCTGAGGGAACGGGGTACATGTTTCAGGACCCCCTTGTCCAAAAGGGAGCTTACTTCCTGCGCTAACGTCGGGCTCTGGTCTGTGCTGACTTCTGTGGTGAGCACACCTGTGAACGGGGGGGTCTAGCTATAACTGGACCCGGTAACCCTTTCTATGGTAGACAGAACCCATGGAGACACATTTGGCCGTAGCTTGCACGCTGCCCGATGGTCTCCTAGTGACGTTAGCTATTCCACATTCTATTGGAGAGAAGCATCAGATTTCCGTTGCCCTGTGACAGCTTGCTGACCAGGGAACACGAAAACTTGGGGACCACTTTGGCTAGGGGAGGCCCTACAGTAGCACTGGGGGCTACCTGCCCTAACAACCTCATGTCCCCGGATACATCCCTCCGCAGCCCCTCAGGACCGCCGTCTTTGCCTGCTTGGCCTTTATGACCATCCTCAGATCAGGCCCAACAGCAGACCGCGACTGTGGCCGCCGTCCCCTGGCTGTTTGCGGGGGTTGGCGGGCTGCCATACCTGCCGCCTTCTGGGTTTCCCCATATTAGTGCTGGCCCAGGCTCCACTCGTGGACACCCGGATGAGCTTGAGACAACTTTTTGCCATAAGTCGAGCTCACTCAGCAGGTCTGCTTGGTAGGCAACACTGTCATTGTCTGCAGTGACCCACAAGCAAGACTACTACTGCATAGGCTTGCCCACCTTGGATGCAAGCCGGCCCCTGTAATTACCTGCCATCGGTGGAGAGAGGTAGCGCGAAGCCGCCTACTCCACCTCGGGCATAGCTAAGTAGCCATGCCATTCATATCCACAACGGCCAAATAATCCAACGTCGTGGAGTTATGACTATGGCTTAAGCATGGTTTTCTAGAAGTGAGATTTTGTCATAACTTCTGGAAGACAGGGAGTTTCTGCAGTGTGAAGTATCTACTTTCACTGGGTAATCACTTCAAGCAGCTCTTTATACGCTGCTCTCAGTTTTCAACACATCCCTCTAACTCCTCGGAGTCAGAGAGGGGGGTGTTATTACCCCTTTGGCTTTCCATAGCGGGAGGAGGAGTCGCGACGCGAACTCCAAAATCCAGCGGAGAGCTGAACCCGGAAGACAGAGAGAGAGATAGAGCAGCGTCTCTCGCTCCTCTTCCGGATTTAAGAGATCCCCGAACCTGAGACGGTTGGCTGCCCCGGCAGCGGCCGGCCCAGATCCGCGAGGCTTTGAGACCCGACTTACTCGGCTTCCGTTTTTTTGAGAAAAGCGCGAGTCGAGCTGCTTAATGTAGCGTTACCTACGCGCAGCCTTCGAGGTTGCCATCGCATACTACACCACTAACACTTCACCAAGAAAGTGTGCACTTTTCCCCCGTGTGAAAAAGCGGAGCACGTTATAACACATCTTTAACTCTTTTCTCTCTCATTACTTTACCTTACCTTTTTTAAAAAGGGATAGAAAAGTTAAGAGATTTTGAGAAAATATCGAGTAGAAATGAAGCGTTTTTGTCACACAAACAACAGATATGCAGTCTCGCTGAAGATAATAAGGCTGGCGGCGCGGTTCACAGGTGCCATATATATATCATGCGACGCGCTTAATTGCCACGTCACCTGATCATGGCAGGCCTACAAGTAGAGGCATGATTTTACACAAGCTTCAGATACCGGTCACGCGCGCAAGGCGTTCCCATAATGCTAAATGCAACGTCGAAGTTCCCTTTGAAAGGGAAAGGCACATCACCAAAAGTTGCTACGGTGAAGATCTCCCCAAGTCCAGAACCTCGGGGCCGAGCCCCCGGTGTGACCGCGGGGAGAGAGGACTTTGTGAAAAAAATTTTTCACAAAAAAACCCCAGAGGTATACCATGGGTCCGAGACCGATTCTTGTTTTCCATGGGTCCGAGACGATTCTTGTTTCCCATGGGTCCGAGACCGATTCTTGTTTTCCATGGGTCCGGGACCGATTCTTGTTTTCCATGGGCCCGGTTCTTTGGCGGGGCGTGCTGACTTCTATAAGCCGGGGGGGAGTGCTTAGTGTGGGTGCCCGGGCACGGTGTGGTGCGCCTGGTAGTGGGGGGCTTGGCTTTCTGGTTCTGGCCGCCCAGTGAGAGTGCCCTTTCCCCGGGTAAGAGTCTGTGGAAGCCGGGGTGTGTATTTTCTGGGGGTTTTCTGATTTTTTCTGCCCAGTGAGAGTGCCCTTTCCCCGGGTAAAAGTCTGTGGAAGCCGGGGTGTATTTCTTGGGGGTTTTCTGATTTTTTCTGCCCAGTGAGAGTGCCCTTTCCCGGGTAAGAGTCTGTGGAAGCCGGGGTGTATTTCTTGAAATTCTTGGTGGCAGCATCATGCATTACGGCTGGTTTTCTTCAGTCAGAACCAGGGCATTTATCAAGGTGGAGGGAATCATGAATAGCTACAAATACCGGCCGATTTTAGATAGATGCAAAACCTTCAGGTGTCTGCTAGTAACTGAAGATGAAAAGAAATTTCAAGTTTCAGCAGGACAATGACCCAAAGTATACATCCAAATCAAACATTTTTGTTATTTTGTGTTGACTCGCCGTGTAGCCGTAATTTTTCGCTCATCACAAAAAAATTCTGCACTTGCATCCGTCTTCGCTTCCATAACTTGACACTGGGGGAGCTCTATTTTTCGTTATTCTTGGCCATTTTGCTGAATTCAGCCCTGTTACTTAAAAGGTATGTCTTTGAAATTAGATGTATATATGCCACGGAAAATCCTTAAAGCATGTAGCAAAGATTTAGCAGGTTAGCAGGTGGAGAGGATGGCCCGACATGGACGGCCTAACGAACAATGAGATTACTGAGCATGGTACCACGTAAAAACCATAAGGAAGACTTTGGACTACTATTGATGTGACCAGTTTTGCACTCAAGTCTCCATGAGTGAACAGCTGATAACTTCAACAAAACTGACATCAAGTGAAAACTGTAATGAACTTCCTGTTTAGACAGTTGGATAGATGAGTTCTGCTCACACAAACACACACAGAAATTGAAGTTAAATAAGTTGAACAAATACGTACTTTTGAAAGTCCATTCAGCCCGAAAACCTTGTGGAGTCACGCTGCCGTCACTGGTGAAAACGACGGTCATGTATCTGCTGCTGGAGTTGAAGGTAGCTCTCTGATTTCCAGTCAGAGAACCCAAAAGTGAATGCTGAGCAGTCGGACCGTTGTACACGCGGATAAAGTCCCAGCCTGACTCCAAACTGAAGAAAAGCAAAATGAAACGAAATAAAATCAGCTCAACACAGAAACTAACCACAAATAAATATTCTTAAATGATAAAGATCTAAACAAAGTCAGGTATGATTTATCAGCAGGTGAGAAACAGGAAGGTGATTTCTTACGTGACGAACGTGAAGTTTAACGAAACCACCTGCAGTTCTCCAGCCAGCAGTCTCCATGTGCAGTTTGCGTTATTGGGATAATTATTGGGATAATTGGGGCTGAAAAATTCCCCTCGTGATTGAGTCAGAGTTCCACCACATGGAGCTCCACCTGAAAAACACCACGGTTTTAAACACTATCACAAATATGAGTACCCCGATACGATGGCTAATGGAATCTAAAAAAAAAATAAAAAGTCAAATCAAATGAAATAAATTAAACCAAACAAATCGGACATGTAATAATAGATGAACTCAAAATCAGTTCATTCCTTTAATATTAATATGATTGCTGATTCAGAACATCAGTATTCGGTACTGAAACATTAACTGCTGTTAGTGACCTTTCTGCCGTCGTAGATTTTTAAACAGAGTGAGAAAATATTCAGTTAGAGACGTTTAAGTAAATAGGAAACTAAAGAATGGAAGAAGGTCTAGAATGGAGAAACAGAAACGATTTCTAGATCCAAATAAAGAGAAATCATGGAGGAGACAGAGCAGTTTTACTGAGAATACACCGGTTAAAGAGAACTACATTTTTACCTGGTGTTGTTGTTGTTGTTGTTGTTGTTGTTGTTGGTGTTGTTGTTGTTGGTGTGGTGTTGGCGGGGAAACAATAATCTATATGAAAAATGGTAAAAAGTTCACACTTTATGTATTAAACATCACATTTCTGTGAGTCTGCATTTTTGTAAACACTACTACTGATTTCACACTGTCACTATCTCTTTCCATCTGTTTCTAACTCTGCATCCTATCAACAAGGGAAAGAACGAAAAGAAAAAAAGAAGTAAATACAAAGTAAAAGTCAAATCTTTTTTATTTTTCATTTACCGATTGAAACATTTAATAATAAATAGTAATGTTAATTTAGGACTTAAAAATTGACATATATCTTACGATAACTAGATTTTTAAAACTTTATTACATTAACTAGATTTTTAAGAAATAGTTCTCACTGTAATAATCACTGCAGCAGTTTCCGTAGGACTGACAGGAGCTGGTGCAGGAACAGAGCGTACCATTATATCCACAATGATCCCTGCAGCTACTGAAATCTAAAAGAAAAAAGTCAAATCAAATGAAATAAATAAAACTAAACAAATCTGACATTTAATAATAGAGCAACTCAAAATCAATTCATTCCTTTAATATTAATATGATTTCTGATTCATTACGTCATACAGACCATCATTTACATTCACATAATCACCGTTACAGCAGCGGTCCAGACTACACACACACACACACACACACACACACACACACACACACACACACATATAGGCTGTAGGAGTTAGTTTTTTATTTTTAAGTAATTTAAAATTGTTAACTTTATGTGCTGTCATCTGTATTTAGATAGAACGCCTTACACAACATCATTTTGAAAAAATATATTTGTTTTCATGAAGTAGAGTCTGAAGTACAATGGATATCAAAAGTCGACACACCCCTGTTACAATGGCAGTTTTTATGATGAAAAACAAATGAAACCAGGATAAATCATGTTAGAACTTTTTCCACCCTCAATGTGAAATTATGATGTATAAAAACCTGAATAAAAACAATCAGAAACATTTTAGGGATTTTCTTCACAACCCACTACTGAAGCCATGGTCCACAAAAAGATTACAAAACACGTACAGTATCGATCAGGAGAGGGGTTATTAAAGAATTTCTAAAACACTAAATGTACCATGGAATACAGTAAAGGCCATCATCAACATGTGGAGAAAATAGAACACTACAGTGACATCACCAAGAACAGCACGTCCCTCCAACTTTTATAAAAGGACAAGACAAAAGCTTACCAGGGAGGCTGCCAAAACACCGACAGCAACATTAAAGTAGCTGCAGGAATATCTGACAAGTACTGATTACACTCTGCACATGACAACAATCTCTCTTTCTTCGCATGTCTGGGCTGTGGGGTAGGGCGCCTAGACGGAAGCGCTGTCTCACAAAAAAACATCCAAGCTCAAATAAAACCATGTGGCAAAATGTGTTATGGATGGCCTGATGAGACCAATTCCAAAAGGTATATTTGTGGAAAACACAAAAAAGCACATCACCAAAAGTTGCTACGGTGAAGATCTCCCCAAGTCCAGAACCTCGGGGCGGAGCCCCCGGTGTACCGCGGAGAGAGGACTTTGAGAAAAATTTTCTAAGTCCGGCCGGACTTAGAAAAAAATTCTCAGAGTCCGAAGACCTCGGGGTTATACCATGGGCCGAGCCCGTGGGTGAAAATCTTCTAAGTCCGGCCGGACTTAGAAAATTTTTTCACAAAAACCCCAGAGGTATACCATGGGTCCGAGACCGATTCTTGTTTTCCATGGGTCCGAGACCGATTCTTGTTTTCCATGGGTCCGGGACCGATTCTTGTTTTCCATGGGTCCGGACCGATTCTTGTTTTCCATGGGCCCGGTTCTTTGGCGGGGCGTGCTGACTTCTATAAGCCGGGGGAGTAGCTGGTGTGGGTGCCCCGGCACGGCTGGTGCGCCTGGTAGTGGGGGCTTGGCTTTCTGGTTCTGGCCGCCCAGTGAGAGTGCCCTTTCCCCGGGTAAGAGTCTGTGGAAGCCGGGGTGTATTTCTTGGGGGTTTTCCTGATTTTTTCTGCCCAGTGAGAGTGCCCTTTCCCGGGTAAAAGTCTGTGGAAGCCGGGGTGTTTTTCTGGGGGTCTTCTGATTTTTTCTGCCCAGTGAGAGTGCCCTTTCCCCGGGTAAGAGTCTGTGGAAGCCGGGGTGTATTTCTTGAAATTCTTGGTGGCAGCATCATGCATTACGGCTGGTTTTCTTCAGTCAGAACCAGGGCATTTATCAAGGTGGAGGGAATCATGAATAGCTACAAATACGCCGGCCCATTTTAGATAGATGCAAAACCTTCAGGTGTCTGCTAGTAACTGAAGATGAAAAGAAATTTCAAGTTTCAGCAGGACAATGACCCAAAGTATACATCCAAATCAAACCTTTTTGTTATTTTGTGTTGACTGCCGCGGTAGCCGTAATTTTTCGCTCATCACAAAAAAATTCTGCACTTGCATCCGTCTCGCTTCCATAACTTGACACTGGGGGAGCTCTATTTTTCGTTATTCTTGGCCATTTTGCTGAATTCCGCCCTGTTACTTAAAAGGTATGTCTTTGAAATTAGATGTATATATGCCACGGAAAATCCTTAAAGCATGTAGCAAAGATTTAGCAGGTTAGCAGGTGGAGAGGATGGCCCCGATGGACGGCCTAACGAACAATGAGAATACTGAGCATGGTACCACGTAAAAACCATAAGGAAGACTTTGGACTACTATTGATGTGACCAGTTTTGCACTCAAGTCTCCATGAGTGAACAGCTGATAACTTCAACAAAACTGACATCAAGTGAAAACTGTAATGAACTTCCTGTTTAGACAGTTGGATAGATGAGTTCTGCTCACACAAACACACACAGAAATTGAAGTTAAATAAGTTGAACAAATACGTACTTTTGAAAGTCCATTCAGCCCGAAAACCTTGTGGAGTCAGCGGCGTCGCGCACTGGTGAAAACGACGGTCATGTATCTGCTGCTGGAGTTGAAGGTAGCTCTCTGATTTCCAGTCAGAGAACCCAAAAGTGAATGCTGAGCAGTCGGACCGTTGTACACGCGGATAAAGTCCCAGCCTGACTCCAAACTGAAGAAAAGCAAAATGAAACGAAATAAAATCAGCTCAACACAGAAACTAACCACAAATAAATATTCTTAAATGATAAAGATCTAAACAAAGTCAGGTATGATTTATCAGCAGGTGAGAAACAGGAAGGTGATTTCTTACGTGACGAACGTGAAGTTTAACGAAACCACCTGCAGTTCTCCAGCCAGCAGTCTCCATGTGCAGTTTGCGTTATTGGGATAATTATTGGGATAATTGGGGCTGAAAAATTCCCCTCGTGATTGAGTCAGAGTTCCACCACATGGAGCTCCACCTGAAAAACACCACGGTTTTAAACACTATCACAAATATGAGTACCCGACAGCGCGCTAATGGAATCTAAAAAAAAAAAAAAGTCAAATCAAATGAAATAAATTAAACCAAACAAATCGGACATGTAATAATAGATGAACTCAAAATCAGTTCATTCCTTTAATATTAATATGATTGCTGATTCAGAACATCAGTATTCGGTACTGAAACATTAACTGCTGTTAGTGACCTTTCTGTCGTCGTAGATTTTTAAACAGAGTGAGAAAATATTCAGTTAGAGACGTTTAAGTAAATAGGAAACTAAAGAATGGAAGAAGGTCTAGAATGGAGAAACAGAAACGATTTCTAGATCCAAATAAAGAGAAATCATGGAGGAGACAGAGCAGTTTTACTGAGAATACACCGGTTAAAGAGAACTACATTTTTACCTGGTGTTGTTGTTGTTGTTGTTGTTGTTGTTGGTGTTGTTGTTGTTGGTGTGGTGTTGGCGGGGAAACAATAATCTATATGAAAAATGGTAAAAAGTTCACACTTTATGTATTAAACATCACATTTCTGTGAGTCTGCATTTTTGTAAACACTACTACTGATTTCACACTGTCACTATCTCTTTCCATCTGTTTCTAACTCTGCATCCTATCAACAAGGGAAATCACGAAAAGAAAAAAAGAAGTAAATACAAAGTAAAAGTCAAATCTTTTTTATTTTTCATTTACCGATTGAAACATTTAATAATAAATAGTAATGTTAATTTAGGACTTAAAAATTGACATATATCTTACGATAACTAGATTTTTAAAACTTTATTACATTAACTAGATTTTTAAGAAATAGTTCTCACTGTAATAATCACTGCAGCAGTTTCCGTAGGACTGACAGGAGCTGGTGCAGGAACAGAGCGTACCATTATATCCACAATGATCCCTGCAGCTACTGAAATCTAAAAGAAAAAAGTCAAATCAAATGAAATAAATAAAACTAAACAAATCTGACATTTAATAATAGAGCAACTCAAAATCAATTCATTCCTTTAATATTAATATGATTTCTGATTCATTACGTCATACAGACCATCATTTACATTCACATAATCACCGTTACAGCAGCGGTCCAGACTACACACACACACACACACACACACACACACACACACACATATAGGCTGTAGGAGTTAGTTTTTTATTTTTAAGTAATTTAAAATTGTTAACTTTATGTGCTGTCATCTGTATTTAGATAGAACGCCTTACACAACATCATTTTGAAAAAATATATTTGTTTTCATGAAGTAGAGTCTGAAGTACAATGGATATCAAAAGTCTACACACCCCTGTTACAATGGCAGTTTTTATGATGAAAAACAAATGAAACCAGGATAAATCATGTTAGAACTTTTTCCACCCTCAATGTGAAATTATGATGTATAAAAACCTGAATAAAAACAATCAGAAACATTTTAGGGATTTTCTTCACAACCCACTACTGAAGCCATGGTCCACAAAAAGATTACAAAACACGTACAGTATCGATCAGGAGAGGGGTTATTAAAGAATTTCTAAAACACTAAATGTACCATGGAATACAGTAAAGGCCATCATCAACATGTGGAGAAAATAGAACACTACAGTGACATCACCAAGAACAGCACGTCCCTCCAACTTTTATAAAAGGACAAGACAAAAGCTTACCAGGGAGGCTGCCAAAACACCGACAGCAACATTAAAGTAGCTGCAGGAATATCTGACAAGTACTGATTACACTCTGCACATGACAACAATCTCTCTTTCTTCGCATGTCTGGGCTGTGGGGTAGGGCGCCTAGACGGAAGCGCTGTCTCACAAAAAAACATCCAAGCTCAAATAAAACCATGTGGCAAAATGTGTTATGGATGGCCTGATGAGACCAATTCCAAAAGGTATATTTGGTGCAAAAAAAAGGCACATCACCAAAAGTTGCTACGGTGAAGATCTTCCCAAGTCCAGAACCTCGGGGCCGAGCCCCCGGTGTGACCGCGGGGAGAGAGGACTTTGTGAAAAAAATTTTCTAAGTCCGGCCGGACTTAGAAAAAAAATTCTCAGAGTCCGAAGACCTCGGGGTTATACCATGGGCCGAGCCCGTGGGTGAAAAATCTTCTAAGTCCGGCCGGACTTAGAAAATTTTTCACAAAAAAACCCCAGAGGTATACCATGGGTCCGAGACCGATTCTTGTTTTCCATGGGTCCGAGACCGATTCTTGTTTTCCATGGGTCCGGGACCGATTCTTGTTTTCCATGGGTCCGGGACCGATTCTTGTTTTCCATGGGCCCGGTTCTTTGGCGGGGCGTGCTGACTTCTATAAGCCGGGGGGGAGTGCTTAAGTGTGGGTGCCCCGGCACGGCTGGTGCGCCTGGTAGTGGGGGCTTGGCTTTCTGGTTCTGGCCGCCCAGTGAGAGTGCCCTTTCCCCGGGTAAGAGTCTGTGGAAGCCGGGGTGTATTTCTTGGGGGTTTTCTGATTTTTTCTGCCCAGTGAGAGTGCCCTTTCCCCGGGTAAAAGTCTGTGGAAGCCGGGGTGTATTTCTTGGGGGTTTTCTGATTTTTTCTGCCCAGTGAGAGTGCCCTTTCCCCGGGTAAGAGTCTGTGGAAGCCGGGGTGTATTTCTTGAAATTCTTGGTGGCAGCATCATGCATTACGGCTGGTTTTCTTCAGTCAGAACCAGGGCATTTATCAAGGTGGAGGGAATCATGAATAGCTACAAATACCGGCCGATTTTAGATAGATGCAAAACCTTCAGGTGTCTGCTAGTAACTGAAGATGAAAAGAAATTTCAAGTTTCAGCAGGACAATGACCCAAAGTATACATCCAAATCAAACCTTTTTGTTATTTTGTGTTGACTCGCCGTGTAGCCGTAATTTTTCGCTCATCACAAAAAAATTCTGCACTTGCATCCGTCTTCGCTTCCATAACTTGACACTGGGGGAGCTCTATTTTTCGTTATTCTTGGCCATTTTGCTGAATTCAGCCCTGTTACTTAAAAGGTATGTCTTTGAAATTAGATGTATATATGCCACGGAAAATCCTTAAAGCATGTAGCAAAGATTTAGCAGGTTAGCAGGTGGAGAGGATGGCCCGACATGGACGGCCTAACGAACAATGAGATTACTGAGCATGGTACCACGTAAAAACCATAAGGAAGACTTTGGACTACTATTGATGTGACCAGTTTTGCACTCAAGTCTCCATGAGTGAACAGCTGATAACTTCAACAAAACTGACATCAAGTGAAAACTGTAATGAACTTCCTGTTTAGACAGTTGGATAGATGAGTTCTGCTCACACAAACACACACAGAAATTGAAGTTAAATAAGTTGAACAAATACGTACTTTTGAAAGTCCATTCAGCCCGAAAACCTTGTGGAGTCACGCTGCCGTCACTGGTGAAAACGACGGTCATGTATCTGCTGCTGGAGTTGAAGGTAGCTCTCTGATTTCCAGTCAGAGAACCCAAAAGTGAATGCTGAGCAGTCGGACCGTTGTACACGCGGATAAAGTCCCAGCCTGACTCCAAACTGAAGAAAAGCAAAATGAAACGAAATAAAATCAGCTCAACACAGAAACTAACCACAAATAAATATTCTTAAATGATAAAGATCTAAACAAAGTCAGGTATGATTTATCAGCAGGTGAGAAACAGGAAGGTGATTTCTTACGTGACGAACGTGAAGTTCGAAACCACCTGCAGTTCTCCAGCCAGCAGTCTCCATGTGCAGTTTGCGTATTGGGATAATTATTGGGATAATTGGGGCTGAAAATTCCTCCCCCCGCGTGATTGAGTCAGAGTTCCACCACATGGAGCTCCACCTGAAAAACACCACGGTTTTAAACACTATCACAAATATGAGTACCCCGATACGATGGCTAATGGAATCTAAAAAAAAAATAAAAAGTCAAATCAAATGAAATAAATTAAACCAAACAAATCGGACATGTAATAATAGATGAACTCAAAATCAGTTCATTCCTTTAATATTAATATGATTGCTGATTCAGAACATCAGTATTCGGTACTGAAACATTAACTGCTGTTAGTGACCTTTCTGTCGTCGTAGATTTTTAAACAGAGTGAGAAAATATTCAGTTAGAGACGTTTAAGTAAATAGGAAACTAAAGAATGGAAGAAGGTCTAGAATGGAGAAACAGAAACGATTTCTAGATCCAAATAAAGAGAAATCATGGAGGAGACAGAGCAGTTTTACTGAGAATACACCGGTTAAAGAGAACTACATTTTTACCTGGTGTTGTTGTTGTTGTTGTTGTTGTTGTTGTTGGTGTTGTTGTTGTTGGTGTGGTGTTGGCGGGGAAACAATAATCTATATGAAAAATGGTAAAAAGTTCACACTTTATGTATTAAACATCACATTTCTGTGAGTCTGCATTTTTGTAAACACTACTACTGATTTCACACTGTCACTATCTCTTTCCATCTGTTTCTAACTCTGCATCCTATCAACAAGGGAAAGAACGAAAAGAAAAAAAGAAGTAAATACAAAGTAAAAGTCAAATCTTTTTTATTTTTCATTTACCGATTGAAACATTTAATAATAAATAGTAATGTTAATTTAGGACTTAAAAATTGACATATATCTTACGATAACTAGATTTTTAAAACTTTATTACATTAACTAGATTTTTAAGAAATAGTTCTCACTGTAATAATCACTGCAGCAGTTTCCGTAGGACTGACAGGAGCTGGTGCAGGAACAGAGCGTACCATTATATCCACAATGATCCCTGCAGCTACTGAAATCTAAAAGAAAAAAGTCAAATCAAATGAAATAAATAAAACTAAACAAATCTGACATTTAATAATAGAGCAACTCAAAATCAATTCATTCCTTTAATATTAATATGATTTCTGATTCATTACGTCATACAGACCATCATTTACATTCACATAATCACCGTTACAGCAGCGGTCCAGACTACACACACACACACACACACACACACACACACACACACACACACACACACACACACACATATAGGCTGTAGGAGTTAGTTTTTTATTTTTAAGTAATTTAAAATTGTTAATTTTATGTGCTGTCATCTGTATTTAGATAGAACGCCTTACACAACATCATTTTGAAAAATATATTTTTGTTTTCATGAAGTAGAGTCTGAAGTACAATGGATATCAAAAGTCGACACACCCCTGTTACAATGGCAGTTTTATGATGAAAAACAAATGAAACCAGGATAAATCATGTTAGAACTTTTTCCACCCTCAATGTGAAATTATGATGTATAAAAACCTGAATAAAAACAATCAGAAACATTTTAGGGATTTTCTTCACAACCCACTACTGAAGCCATGGTCCACAAAAAGATTACAAAACACGTACAGTATCGATCAGGAGAGGGGTTATTAAAGAATTTCTAAAACACTAAATGTACCATGGAATACAGTAAAGGCCATCATCAACATGTGGAGAAAATAGAACACTACAGTGACATCACCAAGAACAGCACGTCCCTCCAACTTTTATAAAAGGACAAGACAAAAAGCTTACCAGGGAGGCTGCCAAAAAAACCGACAGCAACATTAAAGTAGCTGCAGGAATATCTGACAAGTACTGATTACACTCTGCACATGACAACAATCTCTCTTTCTTCGCATGTCTGGGCTGTGGGGTAGGGCGCCTAGACGGAAGCGCTGTCTCACAAAAAAACATCCAAGCTCAAATAAAACCATGTGGCAAAATGTGTTATGGATGGCCTGATGAGACCAATTCCAAAAGGTATATTTGGTGCAAAAAAAAGGCACATCACCAAAAGTTGCTACGGTGAAGATCTCCCCAAGTCCAGAACCTCGGGGCCGAGCCCCCGGTGTGACCGCGGGGAGAGAGGACTTTGTGAAAAAAATTTTCTAAGTCCGGCCGGACTTAGAAAAAAAATTCTCAGAGTCCGAAGACCTCGGGGTTATACCATGGGCCGAGCCCGTGGGTGAAAAATCTTCTAAGTCCGGCCGGACTTAGAAAATTTTTCACAAAAAAACCCCAGAGGTATACCATGGGTCCGAGACCGATTCTTGTTTTCCATGGGTCCGAGACCGATTCTTGTTTTCCATGGGTCCGGGACCGATTCTTGTTTTCCATGGGTCCGGGACCGATTCTTGTTTTCCATGGGCCCGGTTCTTTGGCGGGGCGTGCTGACTTCTATAAGCCGGGGGGGAGTGCTTAAGTGTGGGTGCCCCGGCACGGGCTGGCGCCCGGTAGTGGGGGGCTTGGCTTTCTGGTTCTGGCCACCCAGTGAGAGTGCCCTTTCCCCGGGTAAGGGTCTGTGGAAGCCGGGGTGTATTTCTTGGGGGTTTTCTGATTTTTTCTGCCCAGTGAGAGTGCCCTTTCCCCGGGTAAAAGTCTGTGGAAGCCGGGGTGTATTTCTTGGGGGTTTTCTGATTTTTTCTGCCCAGTGAGAGTGCCCTTTCCCCGGGTAAGAGTCTGTGGAAGCCGGGGTGTATTTCTTGAAATTCTTGGTGGCAGCATCATGCATTACGGCTGGTTTTCTTCAGTCAGAACCAGGGCATTTATCAAGGTGGAGGGAATCATGAATAGCTACAAATACCGGCCGATTTTAGATAGATGCAAAACCTTCAGGTGTCTGCTAGTAACTGAAGATGAAAAGAAATTTCAAGTTTCAGCAGGACAATGACCCAAAGTATACATCCAAATCAAACCTTTTTGTTATTTTGTGTTGACTCGCCGTGTAGCCGTAATTTTTCGCTCATCACAAAAAAATTCTGCACTTGCATCCGTCTTCGCTTCCATAACTTGACACTGGGGGAGCTCTATTTTTCGTTATTCTTGGCCATTTTGCTGAATTCAGCCCTGTTACTTAAAAGGTATGTCTTTGAAATTAGATGTATATATGCCACGGAAAATCCTTAAAGCATGTAGCAAAGATTTAGCAGGTTAGCAGGTGGAGAGGATGGCCCGACATGGACGGCCTAACGAACAATGAGATTACTGAGCATGGTACCACGTAAAAACCATAAGGAAGACTTTGGACTACTATTGATGTGACCAGTTTTGCACTCAAGTCTCCATGAGTGAACAGCTGATAACTTCAACAAAACTGACATCAAGTGAAAACTGTAATGAACTTCCTGTTTAGACAGTTGGATAGATGAGTTCTGCTCACACAAACACACACAGAAATTGAAGTTAAATAAGTTGAACAAATACGTACTTTTGAAAGTCCATTCAGCCCGAAAACCTTGTGGAGTCACGCTGCCGTCACTGGTGAAAACGACGGTCATGTATCTGCTGCTGGAGTTGAAGGTAGCTCTCTGATTTCCAGTCAGAGAACCCAAAAGTGAATGCTGAGCAGTCGGACCGTTTACACGCCGGATAAAGTCCCAGCCTGACTCCAAACTGAAGAAAAGCAAAATGAAACGAAATAAAATCAGCTCAACACAGAAACTAACCACAAATAAATATTCTTAAATGATAAAGATCTAAACAAAGTCAGGTATGATTTATCAGCAGGTGAGAAACAGGAAGGTGATTTCTTACGTGACGAACGTGAAGTTTAACGAAACCACCTGCAGTTCTCCAGCCAGCAGTCTCCATGTGCAGTTTGCGTTATTGGGATAATTATTGGGATAATTGGGCTGAAAAATTCCCTCGTGATTGAGTCAGAGTTCCACCACATGGAGCTCCACCTGAAAACACCACGGTTTTAAACACTATCACAAATATGAGTACCGATGATGGCTAATGGAATCTAAAAAAATAAAAGTCAAATCAAATGAAATAAATTAAACCAAACAAATCGGACATGTAATAATAGATGAACTCAAAATCAGTTCATTCCTTTAATATTAATATGATTGCTGATTCAGAACATCAGTATTCGGTACTGAAACATTAACTGCTGTTAGTGACCTTCTGTCGTCGAGATTTTTAAACAGAGTGAGAAAATATTCAGTTAGAGACGCTTAAGTAAATAGGAAACCAAAGAATGGAAGAAGGTCTAGAATGGAGAAACAGAAACGATTTCTAGATCCAAATAAAGAGAAATCATGGAGGAGACAGAGCAGTTTTACTGAGAATACACGTTAAAGAGAACTACATTTTACCTGGTGTTGTTGTTTGTTGTTGTTGTTGTTGGTTGTTGTTGTTGTGTGGTGTTGGCGGGAAACAATAATCTATATGAAAATGGTAAAAGTTCACACTTTATGTATTAAACATCACATTTCTGTGAGTCTGCATTTTTGTAAACACTACTACTGATTTCACACTGTCACTATCTCTTTCCATCTGTTTCTAACTCTGCATCCTATCAACAAGGAAAGAAACGAAAAGAAAAAAAAGAAGTAAATACAAAGTAAAAGTCAAATCTTTTTTATTTTTCATTTACCGATTGAAACATTTAATAATAAATAGTAATGTTAATTTAGGACTTAAAATTGACATATATCTTACGATAACTAGATTTTTAAAACTTTATTACATTAACTAGATTTTTAAGAAATAGTTCTCACTGTAATAATCACTGCAGCAGTTTCAGAGG
>CM022761.1:31430588-31648561 GCA_012411365.1 Ameiurus melas
CAACAACTGTAGAATACAGTCCCTCCGTAACTATTGGAACGGCAAGGCCAGTTTGTTTGTTTTACGCTCTACACCAACAATTTGGGTTTGAGATCAAACGATGGATAAGAGCGAGTTTAGGGATTCAGCTTTTTATTTACATCTACTTACATCTAGACGCATTAAACAACATAAAACATAGAAGCTTTTGTATCAGACCATCCAAATTTTAGGCGAGCAGAAGTATGGAAACATCTAAACTGCTGGTTTTCTTCTTCTGTGAAGCTTCTCCAGGTTTTTCTTGCAGCTTCTTTCAGTAGTTGTTTGTTTTGGGGGTTTCTCCTTCAGTCTCCTTTTCAGGAGGTGAAATGCTGATCAGTTGGATGAAGGTCTGGTGATGGACTTGTGATTCTAACACCTTCCACTTTTTCCCCATGGTGAAGTCCTGTGTTGAGGTGGAAGTGTGTTTTGGATCGTTGTCTTGCTGCATGATGAAGTTCCTCCTGATTCATTCGGATGCTTTCTCTGCATAAATCTGAAGATAAAATGTTTCTGTAATCTTCTGAATTCAGAGAAAACAAGAACATGATTAGAAAATGAAATGGAAATATTGTGATGTAGTTTAAGAATCTAAGCATCAACAAAATGTACAAAATGTATCAAATTAATAAATGTATGCGATATAATAGTGGCATTTAATTAAAAAGATCATTATAGACTTTTATTGATTTTATTAATTTTTAATCAAAATATTATTTTGTATCACATTCTTTTTCTAGGTCATTCTGAGTTTTCTCAGAATTTGGAATTATGGAAAATTGGGCTGACTGCAGCACTTGTGTATATGGTTTGAATGTCATTAGTCAAGCAGAAGAAGTCAAGAAAGTAGGAAGTGTGTCGTTTGTCATAATCTTGGGTAGAAGAAGTGAATGTAAAATAGGAAGTGCATCAGGGTGTCAGCCTGCATGTGTGTTTAATTATTTTACATGCTGACAGTTCAGTTCTGCAGAGAAATCTCCTTTATTAAACAGAGCTTTGGTCATTGATTGTGATTGGTTGAGCCGCATTCCGAAGCCCTGTAGACTACCCTTTAAACTCACACCTGTGACCTCATTACTTCAGTATTACTGTGCCAAATAAAGTATTTCAAAAAGTCATTTTGATTTGCGCATGGGCTAAGTGTGCATGAATGGTTGAAAGAGATGGATAGGATAGAGGAGGATGAGGAAATAGAAAGGAAATTAATGAGAGTAATTGAAGAGCTGCATTTTGCATGTTATGCTAATAATACCAATTTTGAGAAAAAAAATACAAAAAAAACCATCTAAAGGGCCTATCCCAAAGGTACCGGATGGTCTCGTATTTCTGGTAGAGTTTCAGTATGGATCCGTGGACACTTTTTCAGCTATTATTACCCACAGTATCTTGCATGAAGGAGGGAGGAGTTTTGTGATGGTTTGCTTCGCCAAATTGAAGGACACAGTTTAGAAAACACAAAACTAGTAAAATGCGTTTAGTACATGGTATAAAAATAAGCTCTTACTCTTTCAATAAAGGCAGTTTAAATCAAGCCAAAAGGTGCATTAATGCCACCTATTGGGCGGGACTGTAACCAGGTTTATAGCACAGCGCTGTTCTTGATTCTGATTGGCTGACAGACGTTCTGAGGTGTGCAATTATTTTCAGTCAATGCACAGCTGAAGAAGTTCCAGTCAGGCCCTGACTATATAACAGTTCCGTATAACAGTAAGTAAGTGTTAGAATTGTGATCTTCGGGTTAGAGATAAGCGAAAATACACAAAAAGACGGTTGTGCGAAACACCGCACAAACTTCCCACACCAAGGCCTTGGGAGAGTTTGCTAAATGATACACAGACACAGAAAATTCATATAGCAAGATCTCTCATTTATCTATTAACCATTGATTGGCTATTCAGAAGAGCCTAAATTTATCAAAAAAACAGGAAGCATACCAATGTAAGAGAGTGAGCTCCTAATCTGCTTCTCAGCGCGTTACCTGTATAAAAGATACCTGGGAGCCAGAAATCTTTCTGATTGAGAGGGGGTCAAAATACTTTCCCTCATTAAAATGCAAATAAATGAATAACATATGTGACATGCAATTTTCTGGTTTTTCTGGTTTTCTCACTGTTCAAATAAATCTACCATTAAAATTATAGACTGATCGTTTCTTTGTCAGTGGACAAACGTACAAAATCAGAAGGGGATCAAATACTTTTTCCCTCACTGTACATTTATACATAATGCCTGTGTGTTCTACACAATGTAGACATCTATAATATATGGAGACTATGCAGTAATTATAATATATTGAAACAATTATTATTATTCCTTTAGTTATTCTACATTTACATGCATGTACTACAGACCGCACGGTTAAATGGGAATTAAGGCCATTGTGTATTGTATAAACCTGCTAAGCACAGGTGAGATCAATAAGTAATACAGGGGGGTGGCTGTGGCTCAGGTGGTAAACTAATCGTAGGATTGGCGGTTCGATTCCCGGCCCATGACTCCACATACGATGTCCTTGGGCAAGCCACTGAACCCCAAGTTGCTCCGGATGGCAAGTTATGCGCGCTTTGCATAGCAGCTATGCTACACCATTGGTGTGGTGATTATGGGTGTGAATGAGACACAGTGTAAGGCGCTATATATGTGTGCCATTTACCATTTACCATTTAATATACCCCCTCTCACGTATCCCCCCCCTCGCCCCCCCCATTCCACAGTTATATCTCTTTAACAGCATACTCCAGGACATGAGCGTCATAGGGAAGTGGTTTACTTCTCCTTTTGTGTCTATTTAAGCCTCTGTGAGGTCGAAATTCTGCAGGTGAGACAAGATGGAGTTTGGATTCATGATATTTTTGCTCAGCTCTGCTCTTTTGGGCACACTCTGGATTCACAACACGTAAGTCTGCAAATTAGAAAAGTGCAGGCATTGAATTCTCATTAATCTTTTGAATAATTACTTGCTTTATGCTTTATTTAGAGTAGCAAAACAAAGCGTTGTGCATTTTACTTCATGAGAATCTGTTCATCATCCTTTTGTTCACTACTTTAAAAGTAACTCTGATATTATACATGGAGTAAAAACACTTGGTGTGATGAAGCAGAGCATTATTACAACCCTGAAGTTGATTGTTTTTACTATTACAGCACATCCCCAAGTGTTTTATTCCTCTTTGACTAACATTTCATGTTTATTTTGGCTTTTTAAATAGCTGATGCCACACTGTACTGGAACACAACAGCAGATATGTAGATGGTAAATATAGATGAGTGATCCATTACAATAGCTCAGTGTTAGGACGTCTCTTATAGCACCAGTGATTCAGTATGTGTGTACGTTGTCCCAACAACAGGTGAGGTTTTATTGTTAAATATGAAACACTGGTGCTAATCTCAGAATTTCATAACTGAGTAATGAAGTCTATAAAATGGAAAAAAGTTCTGAGGAAAGATTAACCATTAAAGAAATCCTTTATAACTCCATTATAAGGGTCAGAAATTCATGGTGCTATAATGTAGTAACATTAGATTTACAGTGTTTGTAGACCAAAAATCAGTATTATTCAATACTGATGTACTGGTGATAATTTATGAAAAATGATTACCTGATACAGAGGTGATGTAAAAATGTCTTGAATGTATGTTCAGTGAGAAGGCGTCATCAAATGCACTCCATCATTAATAACTGCTTTACTTAACACAGTCTACATACATAATATACTAGAGCTATGTTTAGTTCTGGATTGTGATTGGTCAGAAGGTGTTGATTAACTTTAGGCAGCATGACAATGGCCATATTATAGGGGTACTCATATGTGTCATGGTGTTTAAAACTGTGGTGTTTTTCAGGTGGAGCTCCATGTGGTGGAACTCTGACTCAGTCACGAGGGGAATTTTTCAGCCCCAATTATCCCAATAATTATCCCAATAACGCATACTGCACATGGAGCCTGCTGGCTGGAGAACAGCAGGTGGTTTGGTTAAACTTCACGTTCGTCGAGTAAGAAATCACCTTCCTGTTTCTCACCTGCTGATAAATCATACCTGACTTTGTTTAGATCTTTATCATTTAAGAATATTTGTTTGTGGTTAGTTTCATTACACTGTGCTGAGCTGATTTTATTTTGTTTCCTTTTGCTTTTCTTCAGTTTGGAGTCATGCTGTGACTTTATCCGCGTGTATGACGGTCCGACTGCTCAGTATTCACTTTTGGGTTCTGTGACTGGAAATCAGAGAGCTACCTTCAACTCCAGCAGCAGATACATGACCGTCGTTTTCTCCAGTGATGTCAGCGTGACTCCACAAGGTTTTCGGGCTGAATGGGATTTCACAAGTACGTATTTGTTCAACTTATTTAATTTTAATTTCTGTTTGTGTTTGTGTGAGCAGAACTCATCTATCCAACTGTCTAAACAGGAAGTTCATCACAGTTTTCACTTGAAGTCAGTTTTGTTGAAGTTATCAGCTGTTCACTCATGGAGACTTGAGTGCAAAACTGGTCACGTCAATAGTAGTCCAAAGTCTTCCTTATGGTTTTTAAGTGGTACCATCCTCAGTGATCTCATTATTCGTTAGGCCGTCCATGTCGGGCCATCCTCTCCACCTGCTAACCTGCTAAATCTTTGCTACATGCTTTAAGGAATGTCCGTGGCATGTATACATCTAATTTCAAAGACATACCTTTTAAATAACAGACCTGAATTCAGCAAAATGGCCAAGAATAACGAAAAATAGAGCTCCCCCATTGTCAAGTTATGGACGGCAAATTAGCAGAGCAGTGTTTAATGTTACATTTAATAATAATGTGTGTGTGTGTGTGTGTGTGTGTGTGTGTGTTTGTGTGTGTATGCGTGTGTGTGTGTGTGTGTGTGTGTGTGTGTGTACACTCTACAGCCTGTGGGGGGAGTCTTTACGGCTCAGGCTCCATCTCCAGTCCTGACTACCCCGGTAATTACCATGACAACGCTTCTTGTGTGTGGCATCTCTCGGCTCCGGCAGGACAGACCGTCTTCCTCTCGTTCCAGGACTTAGAGTCAGTCCATTTCCCAAATTTTACTTTCACTGTATACATCTGCTACTTATTCAAATTACATCTGAATTATCACAGGAAATCACTTATTTGTTTATTTGTTTATTTATTTATAATAAATTCATAAATACTTTTTTCAGTAAAACAATTTTTATGATGTTTCCTTTGCTGAGTGAATTAATCTATTTATATTCAATATAAATGTACAGTTGTTGTCGGAAGTTTACATACACTCATCATGGACATGAATTTCATGGACAATATCGGGCTTTCAATCATTTCTTTGAACTTTTCTTTTTCTGGGGCAGAATAATTGTACAACATACATCTTGGTTCACAAGTTTTTATTTATTTGGGGTTTTCTGTGATCAACACAGGGTCACAGGTCAAAAATATACATACAGCACACCTCATGTTTAGTTGAATGTCCCTTAGCAAGTGTCACCTCGAGCAGACGCTTTTGGTAACCATCAACCAGCTTCTGTCAGAATTCTGGATGGATATTTTGCAATATTCACATTATATTTACTTTAATTAAAAGCGAGGTATTTCAGCAATAAAACACATCTTGCTATGACTTTTTAATTATATGATTGGTTTTACTTCATCTTTTTAATATTTGTGTTAAATGTAGATATGAAATTAATCATTTGTTTTAATTTTTAGTAAATCCATCAAGCGCTCTGTGTGTGTGTGTGTGTGTGTGTGTGTGTGTGTGTTTGTGTGTAGTTTGGACCGCTGCTGCAACTGTGATTATGTGAATGTGTATGATGGTCCATCCACCACGTCCCACTTGATAGGAAAGCTCTGTCAGAATAGCACAAGCCACCTGGACTTCCAGTCGTCCTCGCCCTACATGACCGTGATGTTCAGGAGTGACTACTCTGGGGTTGGGCGTGGCTTTAGAGCCTACTTCAGTTCCTCCCTCAACCAAAACACAGGTACACAATCTATTATAAAATAGAGTTTCATTAAACACAAAGTTTGATGAACTTTGCTCTGAGTGTGTTACTCTGCTCTGTGTCTCTGCATGAGCAGTGGTTTATATTCTTTATGTGTCCAAAATTCAGGTAATGTGCCCAAACCTTTCCAACTAAGAAAGACTTTATCTGCCAGAAAAAGCTCTCCTAAAAATTCAACGTGTTAATGTACCAGCAGTAGTTGGATATTCATCATATATTATTAGGAGGCCAAGCAACTTATTCTTATTCCGTGTCACCTTCTTCTTCCTCTTCTTCCTCTCCTTCTTCTTCTTCTTCTTCTTCTTCTTCTTCTTCTTGGTTGGGTGTTTATGGCAGCCCATAGAACCATCTGATAAACATTTGCAAAATTTGGTACAGTGATTGGGGGGGTCTAGGGAACATTCTGACCAAATCTGGCCAAGTGCTGGCAACGATCTTGCCCCATCATTGGGTCAAATTTTGGTAAATTTGGAAGTATGTTTATGGTCATAACTTTTGAACCGTGTCCAAAATTTAAAAGCCAGGCGTCCCTGGATTCTCTGGGTTGAGATTAGTTCAATTCCTACAAATTTTGTCCAATCACCACCAAATTTGGCAGTATTGATCTTCAGAGTAAGTAGATTTAGTGACCGACTGGACAAAAGTTACAACAACATGCTTAAAATGTTTACATCTAACTGCATTTTAGTTAATCCTCCTCCTAATTTTGTCTAATCTTCACCAAATTTTGCTTACATTAGCATGTGACCTATCTGATCAAAGGTTATCAAAGGAATTTTGATTTTCATAACAGTTTTCCTGTAAAGCACTGGCAAATGCCAAAAATAGGATGTGAGGGTATATCTCAACAATGCATCAATGTGTCATGAAACTTAATAAGTATCTTTAGTATTATGCCCGCAATGTACCCAAGATGCTTTTTGTTTGTGTCACATTGTGGTCAAGAACTACACTGGTATGTCATGAACACTATAGTAGCGGTCCCCAACCGTTTTTGCGCCACGGAGCGGTTTAATATCAGACAGTATTTTCACGGACCGGCCTTTAAGGTGTGGCGGATAAATACAACAAAATAAAATGATACAACCGGCATAAAAACTGGGTTTTTATTAATTAAAAATATATATATATAATAATAAACGTGAATCCAATGTGAAATCGCAACTTTATTAGCAGTGTCCGCAATGTACCCAAGATGCTTTTTGTTTGTGCCACATTGTGGTCAAGAACTACACTGCTATGTCATGAACACTATAGAACACAATAACTAGATGGATGTTTAGAGTTTATGTCAAACGTTGAATGTCGTGCAGGCCGTGTGGATTGCTCCTCTGACTCGATGAACATTACCATCCGTAAATCCTACCTGGACTCACTGGGCTTCAGCTGGTACGACCTTTATCTGGATGACCATCGCTGCAGAGCTTCAACTGACAACTACTATGTCACCTTCAACTTCCCTATCCATAACTGCAGCACCGAGAGAAAGGTAACACAACACTTTATACATTATTACATAACATCCAGTGATCCAGTGAAATCCCACAATGCACTGGAGTACGGTAATGTCACAAACTGCACAAAGTACACTCTCAGGTACTGAATTACCCACAATGCAATATGTTTGTGGATGGTCAGGTGTCCAGAGACATTTGGCCAAATTGAGTACCATCAGTCAAAAAACCCTGTTGGAGAGGTTAATACAGTAAGACAAAATAAACCACAAGACAAGGATTAGTAGTTTTTTTTATTTATTGTTATTTTTAAATAACAAAGTACTGGCTGGTGGGTGGGAATTGGAGACCAAATTAAGGAGAAAATGAGAAAATAACATTGCAACTCTGGAGGATAAATGTGTTGTCGGTCAAACTTTAGCTAATGGTGCTTAATTTTGTATGCACTTAAATGCACGTACTTATGTGCTCTTCACCCCAGACCGAGAACGGGCGTATTATCTACACCAATAATGTGCGAGGAGCTCAGCCAGTGTCGGGTGAGATCACCCGAAATAATACAGAGTTCCCGTTGATTGTGAGATGTGTGATGGAGCGTGATTCTTCAGTTGGGACTCTTTATGAAGCCAAAGAGAATAGAAATGCAACTATCAGTGGAACGGGTCGGTTCAACACCACCATGGCTTTTTACCAATCCAGCAGCTTTTACTACCCCATCACCGATTCCCCGTACCGAGTGAACCTCAATCAGCAACTGTACGTGCAGGTGCAGCTAACCCAAGCCGAACCAAGCCTTCACCTATTCATGGACTCCTGTGTGGCCTCGCCAAACCACGACTACAGCAGCCGCACCTATGACCTTATACGCAATGGGTACAACACACAGACACACACACACTCACGCTACAACTATAACAAGTACACTGACACAAGCAACATTGGTACACATATTCTTGTCCCTGTAAACCAATAGCCAACAAATAGCACCTAACACTAGGATCCTCAGGCTTAAGGTGTTGGAGGAGGTTATGTAACCCCATTTTAATGTAACTGAGGTAATAAAGTAATGTAGCTGCATTATAAACTGACATGTTAGTCCTATATGTGAACTGCAGTTATTCCAGTAATACGAGTGCCCCACCTGCTACCTCCTACGAGTCAGGAAGTTAGTGATCTTTAGATCCAACTAGGCAGGCATAGTATGTTGGGAAAATGTAGTGGAGGAGATCAATAATGATTGTAATTAAGGTTGAGCTGAAGTCTACTGATAGGCCCCAAGTGTAGGCTCCCCAGGTGCCTTGTAACTAGAATCAGTATGTCTTGTTATTAGTGATGGTTTTCCATGCTGATACTGGGTTACATGTTAAGTCTTTCAGCTCTTCAGAGAAGTTTCTTTTGATGCCTCAAATACCCCTAGATTGTGTGTCTATGGTCGGGGCAATCACAATAGCAGATCACAATTGTACACATCAGTGTAACGGTTCAAATACGATTATAGACTTTTACCCCTCCAGTAGTTTTTCCTACACCAGCACTGATTTCCTCTCCTGAGCAACCCTCAATCAGGAACTGTATACCCTTCAGCTTCAGCTGAGTCCTTCAGCTTCTCTCAGAGGAGTTTTTGTTGCCCAGAGTAGATCTTATTCCTTGTTGTACATGTAGTTGCTCTCTCTTAGGTAGACATCTGTAACCTTACAAAGCTGCCTACAAATGTAAATTAAGTAGTATAAGGTGTTATAATATGCATGAACTCATTCAGACCAGTGCTTGCTATGTGCTTTCTCTATTTAGGCAGTTCATGTAACTATGATGTATTTATTTTTGTCTTTATCATTTCAGCTGTCGGAGAGACAACACGGTTAACATATACAGAAATGGAAATCGTTACTTCGCTCAGTTCAGCTTCAGCGCATTCAAGTTCCTGCGCACACACAGCCAGGTGTTCCTCAAGTGTGATGTCGTTATCTGCCCTGACAATGACTACAACTCACGATGTCGCCAAGGATGCCGTAATCGCAGGAAACGAAGCACTAGCTCTGATCACCACACCGAGGTTCTCACCCTTGGGCCAATCACGCTCAAAGGTCAGAGGACAACTTGTGAATTTTGACTAGGGACTCTGAAAGACTCTTATTATCTACAAAAGTGTAGAAGACAATCCCATAATTCTGTTTACTACACAATATGGAGGACAGACATTTTAAGGATGCGATGTATCATAAAATGTGATAAACAGAAAAGCAGGCTTATTATGTATTCAGAATATTATTTATTTATTTACAGGTCCAGAGGAGGCTGAGGTCAAGACGGAGGACAAGGAGTGAACTCACACTGACTGATTAATTAATCACTTAAATATAGTTAACACTGAATAATTTGATTAACCTTACTCTATTAAATCATTATCTAAAGGCAAGCTGGTGTGGTGTTTTATCTGTTAAAATCTGAAGAACTTATATAAATATATATATATATATATATATATATATATATATATATATATATATATATATATATATATATATATATATATATTTACAGTACCTAAAAGGAAGTGACAGTAGTGCAGTGGTTTAAACGTAATGTGCTACACCACCAGATACCACTGGTTATGGGAAGACTGTTCTAGCAATGAAAATCTTATAGCAACACTAGCTGAAATGACAAACACAAGATTCTTTGTTCACAGAGATTGATAATAAAATGTAAGAAAAATAAACATTCTTTGTAATAGAAAAACAAGCATACGGAATGGTGTAATGAGGCGTAGTTACTGTTACTACCCCATTTATTAAATGCCCAGTTCAGCCATGAAACTCTGTCTGAGTGCTGATTGGCTCCCTCAAAGCCGTGTAACATTGCCACATCATGCTTCTCTTCTTTCTATATCTGTCCTTGTCTATCAGAGCAAGTTTACCAAACCTATTCACACACCATCCCCATCTATAAAAGCTCACAATTTCACTCAGACAGTTGTCATGGCTGAAATACGTTTACAGTTACATTTAACATTGTGTAAAATCCTATAGCAGCTATAAGCAGTCATTCCCTCACCAGCCCTCTCTTTTACCCTTACAGAAAACTTCACCACAAAAGCAATTACACACGTCTTTAAATGTGGAGAATTCGTGTGTCTCTGTGAATGAGCTGTTATTGTAGAAATGATGATGCATGAGTTTTCCAGTTGTCTCAATGCACAGTGGTGCTGTCTACATTAAAAACACCCTAACACCACCCGGTCTAGATCATGACCACGTCCCCTCTTGAATAGGTGTACACTGGATGCCAAGCAGGACTGTAACAAGTGTTGTGGTTAAAAATATATATAAAATAAACACAAGGGAGACCTAGTATGAGTAATATGTAATTTTATTTAATATCAGCAGTGAAATGCACGATCCGATGGTGAGTGTTCAGATCCAAATCCAGAAACGCACACACATAGACAACACACACTCTTACAAAGCCTAGGTTAAGCGTGCAGACATAACACACACACACACATTCTCTCTGTCTCTCCCTCTCTCTCTCTCTCTCTCACACACACACACACACACACACATAACATTATAACTTTATAAGAATAATAAAAAGGAGTATTAAGATATTAGAAGGATAATATAATGATATTATGAAGTAGGGAGTACAGTAGACCACTTGCAAGCAGCATAACTATATATGAAATAGAAATATGAAATATAGAGCAGATATGAAAGTACATTATCACCCAGAAATACAGAAAAATGTAAAAGAAACATACTCATAGATGGTGAGGATTCTTGTCTCGCGGGGAGGGGTCGGGCGTGGTGTAGATGAGGGGCTTAAATTTTTAAGAGAGAACCGTCCGAGAGGAGCCATTTATATGAATGGTTGAATTACATGGCACCTGCGTAGTGAGATCAAGGTCGTCACTCTGAATTGTTTTGTCTATCTCAAACTTTAAATCCTAATGGTAAATGTTTCTCAGACTTTCTTTACCTAATTGTAAATTTAGATGAGCCCTGTTTATCCTATTGGTATTGATATCATAGTCTTTCTCAAATTTATTGGTTATTTACTATGTAACCTTAGTATATATACTGAAGCTTAAGCTCCAGGTGATCGGATCACCTCTGAGAATTCTCATTGGTGTGGATCTCGGTTGGTGGAAATAAAGTCTGGACCCTTGCTTCTTCTCACTCACGGCTGGTGTTTTATTCTATCTCCAAATGGGTTTACAGATGTGAGTATTGACTTTTATGTTGAATTTTAATTGTCTCTGAGTAATAGGCTAAATTCGGGGCTTCACAAGGATCTAAATTGAAGTGAGGTCCATATTGCAGAAATGCATCACAGGGGATATATACATCACAGTGCCTAATGTCCATTTCAGTCATTTGCAATTTCCATTATGTTATACTCCTATTCATAAACTGCCACGACTCCAGAGAATTTCATTTTATTGACTGAAATATTTTGGTTTACAAGACACTTTTACGTTTTTTGGGTTCAACATCCGGAAACAGTCCGTTTGACAATATCCTTTTTGTTAGCTTTCAAATTTATTTTAAAATGACAGTAAATGAGCCTCAGACATATTGAACATATCTACATCAGAATTCCTGACAGTTCAGTTCCTTTATCTTTCCATGCATTTAGAATATTTTCAAACTGTTCACATTGAACTGATTAAATAGTCGAGCTCATTCTTACCATGAATAAATCATGTATTTTATACAGCTGAACAGATTTGTTCAGTGCTGTGCATGTTTTATTTACATTAATTGTTCCTTGTTGTGCAAACGTGCAAAATGAACATTTTCTTCTACTTAAAAATGTACGTAGTTCAAAGGTAAGATGTTATGTACTAATAATGTTTGCATTTGGAGTGCATAGATCTTAATTATAACCGATAAATGGCAGCTTTTTGCCAAAACAGACCTCGGTGTCCTCAGCTAGTTACAGCTATGGTGCCACGTATAATATTATTTTAGATTTAGATCATTTCACCACATTTAATTATTTCTGTGGTGGTGTTCCTCCTGTGATAAAAGCAGAAGGTAGCTTCTGAGCTGTAGTCAATCCCTGCCTTCATCACAGGAGAAACAACACCACAGCTCTGTTTACGACACTGATCATTTGTGATCCTGCATGTTCTTCTTAACTCTGGGTTGTTGTTTTTTTTTTGTTCTCTGACACCACAGCATTTTTTATTTTAAAAAAAGAACAATACTATATGTTGCAGTTTAGGATTTCAGCTTTTATTTACATCTAGACGTATTAAACAACACAAAACATAGAAGATTTTGAATCAGACCATCAAAATTTTAGGCGAGCAAAAATATGGAAACATCTAAACTGCTGGTTTCTTTTTCTGTGAAGCTTCTCCAGTTTTTTCTTGAGCTTCTTTCAGTAGTTGTTTGTTTCGGGGGGGTTCTCCCTTCAGTCTCCTCTTCAGGAGGTGAAATGCTGATCAGTTGGATGAAGGTCTGGTTATGGACTTGTCCAGTCTAACACCTTCCACTTTTCCCCATGATGAAGTCCTGTGTTGAGGTGGAAGTGTGTTTTGGATCGTTGTCTTGCTGCATGATGAAGTTCCTCCTGATTCATTCGGATGCATTTCTCTGCATAAATCTGAAGATAAAATGTTCCTGTAATCTTCTGAATTCAAGAGAAAACAAGAACATGAATAGAAAATGAAATGGAAATATTGTGATGTAGTTTAAGAATCTAAGCATCAATAAAATGTACAAAATGTATACAATTAATAAATGTATGCATATAATAGTGGCATTTATTTAAAAAGATTATTATAGACTTTTATTGATTTTATTAATTTTTAATCAAAATATTATTTTGTATCACATTCTTTTTTTCTAGGTCAGGGGCCAGCAACCCGCAGCTCCGGAGCGGCATGAGGCTCTTTGATCCCTCTGATGCGGCTCAGCTTTTGAAAATAATTAATGAGTATTTAATTAAAATGTGTTTTATTTTAGTTCGTTCATTTTCAAAATGTAATTCTCTAAAGATTATGGCGATCTTTTAATATCTAAATAAAACGTGTTAAAATATTTTTGTCACTCTTAATACACGTCACAACCTCCAATGTGCGACACCCGCCAGTGTGTGGTTTCTTGAACTTTTTGACCCCAGGTAGGCCAATTATGGAATATTCAATGAAAAGAAAAGTGTCTGAAGAAAACAGGACGTTCAATGCTATGTGGGCAGATTCATTTGCTTTCACTGCTGACGAGACTTTTTTACCAGTGTGCTTAATATGTAATAAGAAACTAGCTTACAACAAAAAGTCAAATGTCGCAAGACATTTGCAGAATCCACCTGATCTTGAGATGGAACTGGCTGACATAGCCAACAAAGACATGTGGGTGTCCAAGTTCAAGCGCTTGACAGCGGACCTTGAAGATGTTTCACGTCAGAAGGCTTTTCTTGCTCAGAATCACAAATGGCGTGATATTGAAAACCTCCCCAAACCAGACAAACTTGTGTTCGAAACTTGGAATGCTATCCCCGACATTTATGTGAACATGAAAAAGTATGCACTTGGAGTCTTGTCGATCTTTGGATCAACATATGTATGTGAGCAGGTGGTCTCCAACATGAACTTTATTAAAAACAAACATCACACACGCCTCACAGATGACAGCTTACAATCCTGTGTGAAGATGAAGGTGACGGCATACAGCCCCGATGTGCAGATGCTGTGCACTGAGGTTCAGGAGCAGAAATCCCATTGACAAAGTATGATAAATATTTTAATTGCCTATTATTTTGCTTATATTAATATTTTTTCATTGTTCAGTGAAATAGACATTTAATTATTCAGGTTGACAGGTGACTGCACGGCGCCAGTAAAAGGATGACTGCACACAGAGAGAGGACGGCATTTTTGTTTGCTGCCAGTGGATAATTTAAGTTCTGCGTTTTTTTTTTCATTACTACAAGGACTCAAATAGACATTAAGTATTTTACTTAACCTTCAACCCAACGTCTTTTTTTCGGAGTTAAAAATGTTTTGTTGAATGCACAAATGTTATTTCATTTTCTCTGCAGTCGTTCATTGATTTCATAAACGTAACACATTATAGTTTGTTTATACATAGCACAAAGGCAAAAAAACCCTGTTATATGCAGTGTTATTTCATTTAAATTTCAAAAGGGTTTTGTGGCTCCCAGTGTTTTCTTTACTGTGTGAAACGGGTCCAAATGGCTCTTTGAGTGTTAATGGTTGCCGACCCCTGTTCTAGGTCATTCTGAGTTTTCTCAGAATTTGGAATTATGGAAAGTTGCTGACTGCAGCACTTGTGTATGGTTTGAATGTCATTAGTCAAGCAGAAGAAGTCAAAGAGAAAGTAGGAAGTGTGTCGTTTGTCATAATTTGGGTAGAAGAAGTGAAATGTAAAATCGGAAGTGCATCAGGGTGTCAGCCTGCATGTGTGTTTAATTATTTCATGCTGACAGTTCAGTTCTGCAGAGAAATCTCCTTTATTAAACAGAGCTTTGGTCATTGATTGTGATTGGTTGAGCCACATTCGAAGCCACTGTAGACTACCCTTTAAACTCACACCTGTGACCTCAGTACATCAGTATTACTGTGCCAAATAAAGTATTTCAAAAGACAGATTTTGTTGTGAATTTTGATTTACCGCATGGGCTAAGTGTGCATGAATGGTTGAAAGAGACGGACAGGATAGAAGAGGATGAGGAAATAGAAAGCATTATTAGACTGACAAAATTATAGACTGATCATTTCTTTGTCAGTGGGCAAACGTACAAAATCAGCAGGGTATCAAATACTTTTTTCCCTCACTGTATGTATTCAGAAAATTAATTAATTAATCTATTTATTTATTTATTTATTTATTTGTTTATTCATTTATATATTTACAGGTCCAGAGGAGGCTTAGGCCAAGACGGAGGACAAGGAGTGAACTCACACTGACTGATTAATTAATCACTTAAATATATTTAACACTGAATAAATTTGCTAATAAATTGTTGAGCATTCTCCCTTTCTTAAATACTCATCTGTTGATTTTCAGGGGGAGATTTAAACTGTGTTTTTGACCCAAACTTAGAACTGTCTAATCCCCGTAATCTGAATCAATCTGCTATGTCTAAAATATTTTCCGATTTTATGTGTCAGAACTGTCTTGTTGATCCCTGGATATTTCGTAACCCTTTTCTAAAAAAGTTTCTTTCTTCTCCCAGGTGTATCATTCCTATTCGAGGATTGATTATTTTTTTATAGACAGCACTCTTGATTCTTGTGTAGTTTCTTCTGACTATCTGGGTATTGTAATTTTTTATTACACGCCTCTAATATTAGATATTCATCTTTCTATGTATCCCATCACTTTAATTCTCTTCTTTTGGCAGATTTAATTCTCTTCTTTTGGCAGACACAGACACTTTCTACCTACATTTTTGTGCATGTGGTTGGGTTTTACAATATCTATATAACCAGCGATAGTTATTGGATATCCATGATAAGGGTCCGGAGGGGGGTGTTTTCTTTTTAATTTTGTTTTCCTTTGTTTGCATGATAAGAAAAAAAAGAATCACATGAAAATGAATAAATAAATATGGGGAAAAAAAACACTGAATAATTGTCACGATTCCCACCGTGCAGCAGCGCACCATGCACCATTCCTCAAGCTCCAGGCACAGTCACTAAGAATAGCTATGTCAAAGCTACTGAAGAGGGCTCATCTGTGGAGTCTCAACTACAAGCAACACAAGTTTTGCTGCAAGAGGAGACACCCCGGAAACGGGTTCTGGGCATACGGCATTGTCAACTAGATGAGGAACGTAATCGACTAAGGGAGCTTCTGGAGGAGGAAAAGGAAAGAAGGAAGAGAGTACAGACTCAGTTAAAGGATCAGTTGCGGGATGTGGATGAACAGCGCCGAAGAGAGTGAACGCAAAGTCAACAGTCTGGAGGCTGAAAATGTGCAGTTATGTGAGGATCTGTCTGCAGCTGATCGCAGACAGAGGCAGGTTCTTCAGGAGAGAAATGAGCTGCATGATGAAGTGACCAGCTGTAACTCCAAGATATCTGCATTGAATGATGAGAAGCGGAGGTTGGAAGCTCGTATTTCACAGCTGGAGCAGGAACTTGAGGAGAAACAGGGCAACATTGAACTCGTCAATGACCGATTGAAGAAGGCAAATGTTCAAGTGGACCCGCTGAGCACCAAGCTAGCGGGTGAGCACAGCAAGGCTCAGAGGAGTGCAACTGCTCGGCAGCAGCTGGAGAGACAGAATGAGGATCTGACTGCCAAAATGCAGGAGCTGGAAGGCTTGCTCAGATCAAAGTCTCAAGTCCACGATGCCCAAGTCCAGACTCAGTCCCAAGTCCATGATGCCCAGGTCCAGACCCAGTCCCAAGTCCAAGACGTCCATGTCCAGACTCAGTCTCAAGCTCAGGACGTCCAAATCCAGACCCTGTCTGAGGTCCAGGTCCCGGTCACAGCCCCGGCTCAGGTCCCGGTCACCGCCCCGGCTCACGTTCCTGACACCACAGCCATGCCTCACATTCCGGTCACCGCCCCGGCTCACGTTCCTGACACCACAGCCATGCCTCACGTTCCCGACACCACAGCCATGTCCCTTGCTCAGGCCATGTCCCTCGCTCAGGCCATGTCTCTCGTTCAAGCTCACGCCACGTCTCGAGCTCAAGCCACGTCTCGAGCTCAAGCCACGTCTCGAGCTCACGCCACGTCTCAAGCTCAAGCCATGTCTCAAGCTCACGCCACATCTCAAGCTCAAGCCATGTCTCTTATCCAAGCCACCTCTCTCACTCATGTCACGTCTCTCGCTCAAGCCACGTCTCAAGCTCAAGCCATGTCTCTTGCTCAAGCCATGTCTCTTGCTCAAGCCATGTCTCTCGCTCAAGCCAAGTCTCAAGTTCAAGCTCTCGCCATGTCTCAAGCTCAAGCCATGTCTCAAGTTAAGGCTTAAGCCATGTCTCTCGCTCAAGCCATGTCTCAAACTCGAGCCATGTTTTTCGTCCAAGCCATGTCCCAGGTCTCAGCTGAGGATGCCGCTCAGCAGCCCGGTTCAGCTAGGGACTTTGCTCTGCTCCCCTGCTCCAAAGACACCGTGCAATTTCTTCCTGGCGCTGCTTGGGACATTCAGCCAGGGGTCCAGGGCCGCCGATGGGGGGGGAGGACTCTTGGCACTCCGGGAGGGGTACCTTTGGCGGGGGGTTCTGTCATGATTCTGCCCGTGCAGCAGCACTCCTTGGGCGCTGGCGCGCACACGCAGACTTCTTCCGGGGTGACGTCATGTTTTCGCCCCCTCGCATCATTTGTGACGTATGCGGAAGTGCCCGCAGCTGGTAGCGATTGCAGGCTAATGACTGTGTGGATACATACGGTGAGCCGTGCTTCACGCGGCACCGTTGAATGCGTTGAATATATGTATGTATGCCATGTATAGCTCAAGTGCGACTTTAGGGAGTCTTGGTTTCATGTCCTGTTTATGCCATAGCATTAGCCGTAACCTTAGCATTAGCCATAGTATTAGTTTAGTTTAGCTTAGCTTAGTTGTAGAGAGAGTTATGTGTCTTCTTTCTGTTTTTGTTTTGGCTTTCATAACTTTGTAAATAAAACTCACCGTTGGAACTGCAATTGCATCCTGCCTACTTGCCTGCCGTCACGCCACGTGACAATAATTTGATTAACCTTAATCTATTAAAGCATTATTTAAAGGCAAGCTGGTGTGGTGTCATTGTGTTATGATAAGAAAACTTATATTTACACAGTACCTAAAAGAAAGTGACAGTAGTGCAGTAGTTGAAACTTAATGTGCTACACCACCAGATACCACTGGTTATAGGAAGACGGTTCTAGCAATGAAAATCTTATAGCAACTTTAGATGAAATGACACACACAAAATTCTTTGTTCACAGAGATTGATAATAAAATGTAAGAAAAATAAACATTCTTTGTAATAGAAAAACAAGCAGACTGAACGGTGTAATAAGACGGAGTTACTGTTACTACCCCTTTTATTAAATGCCCAGTTCAGCCATGAAACTCTGTCTGAGTGCTGATTGGCTCCCTCAAAGCCGTGTAACATTGCCACATCATGCTTCTCTTCTTTCTATATCTGTCCTTGTCTATCAGAGCAAGTTTACCAAACCTATTCACACACCATCCCCATCTATAAAAGCTCACAATTTCACTCAGACAGTTGTCATGGCTGAAATACATTTACAGTTACATTAAACATTGTGTAAAATCCTATAGCAGCTATAAGCAGTCATTCCCTCACCAGCCCTCTCTTTTTACCCTTACAATGTCTCCTTAAAGAAAGTGGCGGCACTGGAATGCGGAACGCCACCCCCGGCAGCACTGAAATGCAGAACACCGCCCCCGGCGGCACTGGAACGTGGGACAGCTTCCTCCGTAGAGACCTCTCCATAAGTCTCAGGCTGGAGCTCTGCTGTCCTCCATGCCCCCCCCCCAAAAAAAAATTTCTCAGTGATAGCTTCCCCCGAAAGGTAGGTTGGGCACTCAGGGACTGGGACGTCCTGAGCTGGAGGCTGCTCCTGGACGTCGGGAGCTGGAGGCTGCTCGTAGATGTCAGGCCCTTGAACTTTGGCTGGAACGTCAGAGACTTGTGACATTACTTGGATGTCGTGCACTTGAGACTTCAATTTGACTGAGCCTTCCAGCTCCTGCACTTTGGCCGTTAGATCCTTGTTCTGTTTCTCTAGCTGCTGTCGAGCAGTCTCACATTTCTGAGTCGTGCGGCGCTCACCAGCTAGCTCAGTACTCAGCGTGTCCACTTGTGCCTTCTTCAATCGTTCACTAACGAGTTCAATGAGGCTCTGTTTCTCTTCTAGTTCCTCCTCCAGCTGTGAAATACGAGCCTCCAATCTCCACTTCTCTTTCCAAGCAGATATCTTGGAAGTATAGCTGGTCACTTCTTCATGCAGCTCACTTCTCTCCTGCAGAACCTGCTGCTCACTGTGATCAGCTGCAGACAGATTCTCCTGCAACTGTACCTTTTCGGCTTCCAGACTCTTGACCTTGCGTTCACTCTCCTCGGTGCTGCCGCGTGCAGCATCTCTCACCACTCGGAGTTCATCCATCTCCCGCAACTGATCCTTTAACTGAGTCTGTACTTCCGCCAGTTGTCTCTGTGCTTCATCTCGAGCTTCACTGGCTTGGATGAGTTGAGCTTGCCGCTCAGACAGATCAAACTCCAGCTTCTCCTTGGCTGCTACAGCCAGAGCTCTCTGTCTTCTCTCATCCTCTAGCTCTGCCTCCGTTTCATGCACCTGTTCCAATTTCTCCTTCAATTCAGACATCTGCATCTTAACGGGGTGAAGCTGGTTTTCTGTACTTTTCCTTCGATCCTTCTCCTCCTCCAGAAGCCCCCGTAGGACGATTTCATTCGTCCTCTAGTTGAAAAAGCTGTATGCTCATAACCCTTTTCCGGAGTGACTCATCTTGCAGCAAAACCTGTGTCTCTTGTAGTTGCGACTCCACGGATGAGCATTCTTTAGTAGCTTTGGTATATTTCTTCTCCATTTCAGATAGAGTGCTGCTCAAATTCTCTGCTGCGTCCGTAAGCTGGCTGGTTATTCTGTTACAGAACGTAGTGGAGTCGGACACAGATGCAGATCAAAACTCTTTAACTCTTTAAAGCAAACGGAGTGTAGGGCATATCCTTCTTGGCATGAACTCTAGCGCTGAAAACATAAACAGTTTTCCCTCCGACTACGACTAACCGCTAAACGTATAAATAGGAAAATAGGCAAATAATAACGAGCCAAAAAGCCAACATCACTAGATCTTACACGTAACACCTGTGCTAGATCACGGGGGTTAAGCTAGTCCTTAACCCGGAAGTGCTCGCTCAACCCAAAGTCCTTCCAAATGAAGCTCCACCGCGGCCTCTGGTGGCCGTGGCATGACAAATACAGAGCAGTGGTCACAAAAAATAAGGAATGGAGCATACACTGTACAATCTGTGAAATGAATTGATAAATCTTTATAATGTAGCTGTGACGGAGCTGTGAACTAGGTGTGTGTGTGATCTTGGAATTGTAGTCCATGGCATGTTTGTGGACCACAGTGCAGGATGGGAAATGTGGTTTGTGACATAAATAGATTTAACAATACCTTAATTTGGTCAAATAAAGTTTAAAGTAGATTAAACTCTACCATAATATGTTCAAATAAAGTTTAAATGAAATGGATACATTTATAGAAGGAATTGTATGCCTTTTCACAAATGGGCACTCAGCCAATGAAACAAATTGGTGTTAAATTGAAACAAAGCTTATAGATGATAACTCATCATTTAATCTCTGCAGCAATATTTCATGATTCACTGTGTCGAGATAAACAGGGAAGTGCAGAGGGTACCGTGACATTGTTTTAAGACTTTCAAAACAGCTGTTGTGGTGATACGCTTTCTAAAAAGTGTTTGCTAGGACAGAAGGCTTTGGGATTGGACTGTAATGATCTAATATAGTGGGATTTCCCTGGTTTAATAAATAAAAGAAAACAAAAGCTGATTTCCAAATTTCTGGTATAACCCCGTTGTCTAATAAAAGATTAATACGATAAGTTTTAAGAGATGAAATAATATCAGCTGCTAAGTTTAGAAATACAGACTCCACACAATCAGGGCCTGGAGATTTATTTATATCAAACATGTGTGTGCTCTGTAAACAGCAGAAGTCTCCTCATTTTGAATGGTTCTAATGGCTTTCTGCAGTATTAAAATCAGTATACCCTGAATCACGTGAAAAGTATTAACATTTTCAATAGGCCAAGATCTGATGCATAAATAGAACATTTAATGATGGGTTTTGCAGTTATGTGTTCCCAGTTGTCTGTCTCCAGTTTCCAAATTGGACAGTGATGATGGCATCCCTCATCCTGAACTCGCTAACATACCTGGCACATTATGAGCTACATAAGGTTGAAACACGGCAAGTAACATGTACACTGTAATAAACTAAAGTGAAGTACAGTCATCTTGTGTCCTGTCCTCAATCCTTAGAAAAGAATGAAGGGACATGCTCACTCAGTCTAGCATTATTTCAGCAAGCTGTGATAAGTTCTGTAATACAACACACCCAGTTACCAATGTTTAAGGCTGGAAGAGGATGGCATTTTACACAAAAGCTGCAAAATCAATTAACTAGTCATCCCAGTAGCTCCATTTCTTAGAGCATGTTGTATGTAGAATATATATGTATTATTTTATACATATATATATATATATATATATATATATATATATATATATATATATATATATATATAGTGTGGCGGGATCAGCCAAGTGGGGAGGCGTAGTACAAACACGCGGGAAGCCGGTTGTGGTGAGAGCAGTGAAAAAAACAAGGATTTATTTTCCATCAGTCTGAAGCGGTGTGTGTGTGGGTGTGTGCCTGTGTGTGTGTGGCTGAATGAGGGAAACCCGGCGGGGGCAGGGCTGGCGTAGCGGCGTTCTTCGGGGCGTGTCGGGATTCCCGGAAGAAGCTTGGAAGAAGTAGTTCCCTATGCCGGTTTTTTCGCGTTACCACTGTCCTCGTCTGTCTTCGTCCTCGTCCGGGGCAGATCCCTCTGTGAGAGGAGAGGAGAGGAGAGAGAGAGCGAGAGAGAACGCGAGAGATTAGTGAAGCCCTGGTGGAAATACCTCGTCTATTAGATGCCTATGTAGCCGAGTCGGTCTTCAGTCTTCCTCGGGCGGAAGGGCGTCCTTTTATCCCCTCCTTCCGGAACTGCATTGGTTGACATCTCGCTCCAGGTTCGCCAATCAGCTGCCGGCGAGGCGTGGGTGGCTCCACCCCGCCGTGACGGCTCTTCCGGTTAGTGTTGGGTGCACCTCGTGCCGGTGCAGCAGTCGGGGAAGGAGCCAATCTTTTAGTCTGCGCGTCGGGTGTCGGTCCGCCGCGACTATATATATATATAGATATATATATATATGATGTCCCTACTGTAACCTATTCCATTTCACATGATATTATTATTGATCTGTTGTTCAACTGTGATCAGCTCTTTTCCAGTGATTGCATGTGAGAGCTCAAGGCCTTACTCCCCTAAACATTCCTAGATCAGTAGTACACCTGGGAGCGTCTCCTTTGGGGGCTGTGGGCTCCCCTGCGGTGTACTCCTCTGTGGTCAGAGACTCCCTTGCATGCTCCCAAGGCCAACAAGACATGATCGGGGTCATCCTCCGCCCCATAAAGCACAACAAATGTTCCTGGACATTATCAAGTATGGTCTGCAGTGGATCACTGATTGCTCTCCAATTGACAAAATCCTGAGATCTGGGAGTTCTTTGAACAAGCCTGACATTGAATGGACTTATGCTCTGCACCTGTACTATGGCTGGCAAACTACAACAAAGACTTTGTCTTGCAAGTGACTGAAGGGGGGGCGCTGCTGGGCGGCTCAGGAGCATGGGGTGCTTGCAGGTCAGTGGGTTTGGTGGCACAAGAATTGCCAGCACATTGGTGTGCCACGGCTGAAGATGCTCTCTTAACCCCAAGTTAGGTTCCCGATGGCAAGCTAGCACCTTGCATGGCAGCTCTGCTACCATTGGTGTGTGAGTGTGTGAGTGAATGGGTGAATGAGACACAGTGTAAAGCGCTTTGGATAAAAGCACGATATAAGTGCAAATTTACCATTTAATGCAGAACACTGGGAAAATTGCTCTCTCACACATTGATCTTACCGGGTCATTTCTATTTTGAAATAACAGGTTATGGGGATATGGGGTTATTCTATGTTTCACTCAAAATGAACCTCTTAAACCTATTAGTGTGCCTAATACACCAACTGTAGTGTCGTATTGCCTAATTAATTCTGTGGAGCCAGTCTCTGAGAACACTCATGATTGCCTAGCCGCAATTTATATGTCCTCGAGCTAAAAATTTCAATTTTAAATGTTCCATCTGAAAGATATCGTGTCTTAAATTTTACAAACATTGTGAGCACCCTGATCTGCCCAATTGGCTGAATTAAAAGCTATCACGACAGAGTGCAAACTGGTTAAGGGTAGAATTGCGAATATATAAATATATAGATAAATACTGACGTTTATGCCCATGGATTGTGTCATCTGTTTGGAGTTGTTCAATGCAGTGAGGTTTTAGAATAAAACGTTGGAACGCCACTTTAACATACCGAGCAAATAGTTGATTGAATTCTAAATTCTACCTTCTGCACTTTGCACTGTATGTATTATGGATGCACATGGTTTTAACCAGGGTACAAGGGGGAAGGTAGAGAAATGATCTCTGTACTTACAGGCAATGGTGGAGGATAATCTGAGTGTGATATTTGTGCTTGAATTTTTCATTTTGACCAGAGAGGTAGTTACTAGATCTGGCATACAATCTCAAGCTTAACGTCATTTGTGCTGATACTAAACATATTTCAGTAGATGCTCTACCTCTTGCACTAATGACCTATCGCATGCAGACTAACAGCAATATGTAGCTAACACTGCATGAAATGCTTACGGGTCAACCCATGTCTGTGTCTGTCTGTTCCTGATGAAGGACTGCCGCTGGAGTAATTGCAGATGGATCAAGAGCATATATGAGATAACTAACTGCTATGTATGAAGCTATCTATTCACAGGACCAGAGCTGGGGACAGAGAGGGGAGACAGAAGTTCCTTGTCCTGTGACCCCTGACTTGTATACCTAGGGGTGTTCCAGTCCAGGAGTGAAGGGTGAGGCGTTACCGCCTCAAAGGGGGGGTGTGGTAGGTGTTCACCCAGAGATGGGAGACCAGGAGCAGTGAGAGAATGGCTGAAGCGGACTACAAGAACATGAGGCAGCAGCAGACTACAATAACATGCGACCCCTGTGGATTTTCAGATTTTCCCCAAGGATGTTCAAGGATCCAAGATGCTGTATGAAGCTGTCAAAGGGGGGTCTGCCCTCAAGAGACATTATCACAGAACTCTCAAGTCAATGGCAGACCAGGATGAGAAGATGATGTGATGAACGTACAGTCTCCACAGTACGTAAAGTGCTTGAGCTGAAGACAACCAGCATACAGAGAGAAACTGCCAACAGAGACTGTGAGTTGGATTGTTATAAAATGTTTGTGACCTGTGATGTGTAACGAAGTGTGACGCACTCAGGCATGAAAATGGTGCTGTTGAGCTATGGCTGGCAGGGTGGAAAATTTTCCTGATAGAAGGTCAGGTTTTGTCATCCACTTCTGAATGCGAAAGTTTGGGATTCTGTTTTTTGTGGGGAAGCAAGACTCTGCAGGGCCCGACAAATACAAAACTAAGGGTTTTTAAGGCCCAGTTGAGAAAAATAGGGATGTGAAGATTCAATATTAGTACTTGCCATTCATGCTAACACTATTTAGGGGGTACACAATTAAAAAAATTAAATAAAAATAAATAAATAAAAAATAAAATATAAAAAAAAGGACGGGGTTCAAAATAAAATATAGATATACTGGTTTGTGAGGCTTTATTGCCTCAGATGAGGGAATGTTGTGGTTAAAATATTTATAAATTAAACACGAGGGAGACCTAGTATGAATAATATGTAATTTTATTGAAAATCAGCAGTGAGAGACACGATCTGGTTGCTCAGATCCGGGTCCAGCCCTTCCAGTGGAGGAGGGAAGGAGGGATGACGGGCACCTAGACACAGAAGTGGTAATAGATGGATATTGATGAATAGTATTCGCACTTTAAGATCAACACTCTAGAATTCATTAGTCACCGAGAAATATAAGAGATTTAATGAAACCCACACACACACATAGATAAAACACACACTCCTGCACATTTAAAGCCAGGTGTACAGACAGAGATAACACACACACTCTCTTTGTCGCTCTCTCTAAACACACACACACCGAAAAGGCCCCAACACACACACATACAGTGAGGGAAAAAAGTATTTGATCCCCTGCTGATTTTGCACGTTTGCCCACTAAAAAGGAAATGATCAGTCTATAATTTTAATGGTATGTTTATTTGAACAGTGAGAGATAGAATAACAACAAAAAAATCCAGAAAAATACGTCAAAAATGTCAAAAATTGATTTGCATTTTAATGAGAGAAATATGTATTTGACCCCTCTGCAAAACATGACTTAGTACTTGGTAATGATTTAATAATTTTTCATTTTCAATGCCCTGGCTGAGGGAAGGAGGTTCTCACCCAAGATTTGACGGTACATGGCCCCGTCCATCGTCCCTTTGATACGCTGAAGTTGTCCTGTCCCCTTAGCAGAAAAAACCCCCAAAGCATAATGTTTCCACCTCCATGTTTGACGGTGGGGATGGTGTTCTTGGGGTCATAGGCAGCATTCCTCCTCCTCCAAACATGGAGAGTTGAGTTGATGCCAAAGAGCTCAATTTTGGTCTCATCTGACCACAACGCTTTCACCCAGTTGTCCTCTGGTGGTGAGATCACTTCTGGGAATTCTCATTGGTGTGGATCTTGTGTGGTGGACTGAAATAAAAACTGGACCCTTGCTTTTCCTCACTCACGGCTGGTTGTCTTTTTCTATCTCCAATTGGGTTTACGGATGTGAGTATTTGCTTTTAGGTTGAATTTGTAATAGGCTAAATTCGGGCCTTCAGTGTACACTGGATGGCAAGCAGGACTGAAACAAGGATCTAAATTGAAGTGAGGTCCATTTTGCAGAAATGCATGACAGGGGATATATACATCGCAGTGCCTAATGTCCATTTCAGTCATTTGCAATTTCCGTTATGTTAAACTCCAATTCATAAACTGCCATGACTCCAGAGCATTTCATTTTTTTGACTGAAATATTTTTGTTTACAAGACAATTTTACGTTTTTTGGGTTCAACCACCGGAAACAGTCCGATTGTTAGTTTTCAAATTTATTTCAAAATGACAGTAAATCAGCCTCAGACATATTGAACATATCTACATCAGTATTCCTGACAGTTCAGTTCCTTTACCTTTCCATGCATTTAGAATTTTTTCAAACTGTTCTCATTGAACTGATTAAATAGTTGAGCTCACTCTTACCGTGAAAAAATCATGTATATTATACAGCTGAACAGATTTGTTCAGTGCTGTGCATGTTTCATTTACATTAATTGTTCCTTGTTGTGCATGTACGTAGTTCAAAGGTAAGATGTTATGTACTAAAAAAGGTTGCATAAAGTTGTCAAAGTGTCTGATGTTTACCATGAAACTAAACAACAAGAACAACACCAACAACAACAACAACAAAACCCTTCCAAAACAGACCTCAGCTAGTTACAGCTATGGTGCTGTGACGGTTCGGGACAGTTGTGTAGATGGAGGCAGACTCAATACAGGCGTAGGCACAGATCAATGCTTTATTTAATATTACTCACAAACGTAGACACACTCTTCATTCAAAATAAAGGACGCAAAGCATAACGTCAACTTAAAGTCTCTACATACTTAACTACAACATAGACACTAATATCTATACACACATATAATCATGAGCCACGACTCGCTGTGCCCATGCGCGAGCCGGATCGCAAAAGCGATACGTGATGAACTGCACAAACTGTCCCTTCGGTCGGTTTCGGTTCGCTCAGGCTGGAGAAATAGCTCTGACAATCATGGATGAAGAACTCCAGACCGCCGTAACGACCAGACTATCGGTCCGGCATTTCTTCCCTAAACCGCTGCGGAAACTGCACTGAATCCAGGGCGGGATACCGGTTGGTGAGTCGTGAGTTCGGCATCCTTGCCGTGCCTCCGCGGCTTCTCTGGTGAGGCGTTTGGATTTCTTCATGATCTGCTACTCCCTTGTGTGGCTCGTGATTCTGTGACGGTTTGTGACCGTGTTCTAGATGGAGGCAGACTCAATACAGGCGTAGGCACAGATCAATTCTTTATTTAGTATTACTCACAAACGTAGACACACTCTTCATTCAAAATAAAGGACGCAAAGCATAACGTCAGCTTAAAGTCTACATACTTAACTACAACATAGGCTCTAATATCTATACACATATATAATCACGAGCCACGCACTCGGGAAACACAGGCACATAAATAAGGCAGGTAATCAAACTAAACCCCAATACCTGCCATGAGATCGCGTTCACACGCAGACTAACCATGCCTGCGCGCACCCGACTCAACTGCGCCCAAGCGGGCTCTAGCGGCCGTGGCGTGACAAGTGCCAAGTATAATATTATTTTAGATTTAGATCATTTCTCCACATTTAATTATTTCTGTGGTGGTGTTCCTCCTGTGATAAAAGCAGAAGGTAGCTTCTGAGCTGTAGTCAATCAATGCCTTCATCACAGGAGAAACAACACCACAGCTCTGTTTACGACACTGATCATTTGTGATCCTGCATGTTCTTCTTAACTCTGGGTTTTTTTTTTTGTTTTTTTTTTCTCTGACACCACAGCATTTTTACTTTAAAAAAGAATGATACTATATGTTGCACTTTTCAAAGAATTTCTTGATGTGACTTACATTGTAAACAGCTATAAACTGTTTATAAATAAATGTTCTTAAGGAATAGTGTACAGTCTACAATCTACAGTGTACAGCAGGGCTATTTAACATGACCTACAGTATAAATATCAGTTCATCTACCTACCCTGCATGTCTTTGGACTGGGGGAGGAAACCGGAGTACCCGGAGGAAACCCCTGTAGCACGGGGAGAACATGCAAACTCTGTATACACATTTATTGAATATTTATTTTAAAATGACAGTAAATGAGCCTCAGACATATTGAACATACCTACATCAGTATTCCTGACAGTTCAGTTCCTTTATCTTTCCATGCATTTAGAATATTTTCAAACTGTTCACATTGAACTGATTAAATAGTCGAGCTCATTCTTACCATGAATAAATCATGTATTTTATACAGCTGAACAGATTTGTTCAGTGCTGTGCATATTTAATTTACATTAATTGTTCCCTGTTGTTGTTCAAACGTGCAAAATGAACATTTTATTCTACTTAAAAATGTACGTAGTTAAAAGGTAAGATGTTATGTACTAATAAAGTTTGCATTTGGAGTGCATAGATCTTAATTATAACCGATAAATGCGAGCTTTTTGCCACAGTGTCTGATGTTTACCATGAAACTAAACAACAACAACAACAACAACAACAACAACAACAACAACAACAAAACCGTTCCAAAACAGACCTCGGTGTCCTCAGCTAGTTACAGCTATGGTGCCAAGTATAATATTATTTTAGATTGAGATATTTCTCCACATTTCTCCACATTTAATTATTTCTGTGGTGGTGTTCCTCCTGTGATAAAAGCAGAAAGTAGCTTCTGAGCTGTAGTCAATCCCTGCCTTCATCACAGGAGAAACAACACCACAGCTCTGTTTACGACACTGATCATTTGTGATCCTGCATGTTCTTCTTAACTCTGGGTTGTTGTTTTTTTGTTTTTGTTCTCTGACAACACAGCATTTTTTATTTTAAAAAAGAACAATACTATATGTTGCACTTTTAAAAGTATTTATTGTACTTTAAATTACACTTACATTGTAAAATACACTTACATTGTAAAATACACTTACATTGTAAACAGCTATAAACTGTTTATAAATAAATGTTCTTAGGAAACAGTGTACAGTCTACAATCTACAGTGTACAGTCAGTGGGGTGGTTGTGGTGCAGTTGGTAGTGTGTTGTCCACTAACTGTAGGGTTGGCGGTTCGATTCCTGGCCCGGATGACTCCACATGCCGAAGACACTGAACCCCAAGTTGCTCCTGATGGCAAGTTAGTGCCTTGCATGGCATCTGCTACCATTGGTGTGTGTGAATGGGTGAATGAGACACAGTGTAAAGCGCTTTGGATAAAAGCGCTATATAAGTGCACATTTGCCATTTACATTTACAGCAGGGCTATTTAACATGACCTACAGGATAAATATCAGTTCATCTATTCAGGCTGACCCTCTCATCAGTTCTGAATATTAATATGTTAATCAAATATTTAAAATAAAATGAACATCGGCATAAATGCTTGACTTTATGCTGCAATAAACCCAAACACTAAACCAGGTTCGGTTTAAGAGGTAAAACTGTTATTCTTTGTTTCACTGCAAAACATGTATGTAAAAAAAGTTGAAAAAACATTAACAACAACTGTAGAATACAGTCCCCTCCGTAACTATTGGAACGTCAAAGCCAGTTTATTTGTTTGTGCTCTACACCAAAGACATTTGGGTTTGAGATCAAATGATGGATAAGAGACGAGAGTTTAGGATTTCAGCTTTTATTTACATCTATTTACATCTAGACACATTAAACAACATAAAACATAGAAGCTTTTGTATCAGACCATCAAAATTTTAGGCGAGCAAAAGTATGGAAACATCTAAACTGCTGGTTTCTTCTTCTGTGAAGCTTCTCCAGGTTTTTCTTGAGCTTCTTTCAGTAGTTGTTTGTTTCTGGGGGGTTCTCCCTTCAGTCTCCTCTTCAGGAGGTGAAATGCTGATCAGTTGGATGAAGGTCTGGTGATGGACTTGTCCAGTCTAACACCTTCCACTTTTCCCCATGATGAAGTCCTGTGTTGAGGTGGAAGTGTGTTTTGGATCGTTGTCTTGCTGCATGATGAAGTTCCTCCTGATTCATTCGAATGCATTTCTTTGCATAAATCTGAAGATAAAATGTTCCTGTAAACTTCTGAATTCAAGAGAAAACAAGAATATGATTAGAAAATGAAATGGAAATATTGTGATATAGTTTAAGAATCTAAGCATCAACAAAATGTACAAAATGTATCCAATTAATAAATGTATGCATATAATAGTGGCATTTATTTAAAAAGATTATTAGAGACTTTTATTGATTTTATTAATTTTTAATCAAAATATTATTTTGTATCACATTCTTTTTTTCTAGGTCAGGGGCCAGCAATCCGCAGCTCCGGAGCGGCATGAGGCTCTTTGACCCCACTGATGCGGCTCAGCTTTTGAAAATAATTAATGAGTATTTAATTACAATGGATTTTATTTTAGTTCGTTCATTTTCAAAATGTAATTCTTTAAAGATTATGGCAATCTTTTAACATCTAAATAAATCGTGTTAAAATATTTTTGTCACTTTTAATACACGTCACAACCTCCAATGTGCGACACCCGCCAGTGTGTGGTTTCTTGAACTATTGACCCCAGGTAGGCCAATTATGGAGAATTCAATGAAAAGAAAAGTGTCTGAAGAAAACAGGACGTTCAATGCTATGTGGGCAGATTCATTTGCTTTCACTGCTGACGAGACTTTTTTACCAGTGTGCTTAATATGTAATAAGAAACTAGCTTACAACAAAAAGTCAAATGTCGCAAGACATTTGCAGAATCCACCTGATCTTGAGATGGAACTGGCTGACATAGCCAACAAAGACATGTGGGTGTCCAAGTTCAAGCGCTTGACAGCGGACCCAAACCAGACAAACTTGTGTTCGAAACTTGGAATGCTATCCCCGACATTTATGTGAACATGAAAAAGTATGCACTTGGAGTCTTGTCGATCTTTGGATCAACATATGTATGTGAGCAGGTGGTCTCCAACATGAACTTTATTAAAAACAAACATCATACACCCGATGACAGCTTACAATCCTGTGTGAAGATGAAGGTGACGGCATACAGCCCCGATGTGCAGATGCTGTGCACTGAGGTTCAGGAGCAGAAATCCCATTGACAAAGTATGATAAATATTTTAATTGCCTATTATTTTGCTTAAATTAATATTTTTTCATTGTTCAGTGAAATAGACATTTAATTATTCAGGTTGACAGGTGACTGCACGGCGCCAGTAAAAGGATGACTGCACACAGAGAGAGGACGGCATTTTTGTTTGCTGCCAGTGGATAATTTAAGTTCTGCGTTTTTTTTTTCATTACTACAAGGACTCAAATAGACATTAAGTATTTTACTTAACCTTCAACCCAACGTCTTTTTTTCGGAGTTAAAAATGTTTTGTTGAATGCACAAATGTTATTTCATTTTCTCTGCAGTCGTTCATTGATTTCATAAATGTAACACATTATAGTTTGTTTATACATAGCACAAAGGCAAAAAAACCCTGTTATATGCAGTGTTATTTCATTTAAATTTCAAAAGGGTTTTGTGGCTCCCAGTGTTTTCTTTACTGTGTGAAACGGGTCCAAATGGCTCTTTGAGTGTTAAAGGTTGCCGACCCCTGTTCTAGGTCATTCTGAGTTTTCTCAGAATTTGGAATTATGGAAAATTGCTGACTGCAGCACTTGTGTATGGTTTGAATGTCATTAGTCAAGCAGAAGAAGTCAAAGAGAAAGTAGGAAGTGTGTCGTTTGTCATAATTTGGGTAGAAGAAGTGAAATGTAAAATAGGAAGTGCATCAGGGTGTCAGCCTGCATGTGTGTTTAATTATTTCACATGCTGACAGTTCAGTTCTGCAGAGAAATCTCCTTTATTAAACAAAGCCTTGGTCATTGATTGTGATTGGTTGAGCCGCATTTGAAGCCATTGTAGACTACCCTTTAAACTCACACCTGTGACCTCGTTACTTCAGTATTACTGTGCCAAATAAAGTATTTCAAAAAGTCATTTTGATTTACTGCATGGGCTAAGTGTGCATGAATGGTTGAAAGAGACGGATAGGATAGAGGAGGATGAGGAAATAGAAAGGAAATTAATGAGAGTAATTGAAGAGCTGCATTTTGCATGTTATGCTAATAATACCAATTTTTGAGAAAAAAGTACAAAAAAAAAAACACCTAAATGGCCCATCCCAAAGGTACCCGGATGGTCTCGTATTTCTGGTAGAGTTTCGAAGTATGGATCCGTGGACACCTTTTTCAGCTAATATTACCCACAGTATCTTGCATGAAGGAGGAGGAGTTTTGTGATGGTTTGCTTCGCCAAATTGAAGGACACAGTTTAGAAAACACAAAACGAGTACATGTTTAGTACATAGCACAAACATAAGCTCTTACTCTTTCAATAAAGGCAGTTTAAATCAAGCCAAAAGGTGCATTAATGCCACCTATTGGGCGGGACTGTAACCAGGTTTATACCACAGCGCTGTTCTTGATTCTGATTGGCTGACAGACGTTCTGAGGTGTGCAATTATTTTTCAGTAAATGCACAGCTGAAGAAGTTCCAGTCAGGCCTTGACTGTATAACAGTTCCGTATAACAGTAAATTAAGTGTTAGGAATTGTGATCTTCGGGTTAGAGAAAGCGAAAATAGACAAAAAGACGATGCGCGAACACCGCCACAAACTTCCCACACCAAGGCCTTGTGAGAGTTTGCTAAATGATACACAGACACAGAAAATTCATATAGCAAGATCTCTCATTTATCTATTAACCATTGATTGGCTATTCAGAAGAGCCTAAATTTATCAAAAAAAACAGGAAGCATACCAATGTAAGAGAGTGAGCTCCTAATCTCAGCTCGTTACCTGTATAAAAGATACCTGGGAGCCAGAAATCTTTCTGATTGAGAGGGGGTCAAATACTTATTTCCCTCATTAAAATGCAAATCAATTAATAACATATTTGACATGCGTTTTTCTGGATTTTTCTGGTCTCTCACTGTTCAAATAAATCTACCATTAAAATTATAGACTGATCGTTTCTTTGTCAGTGGACAAACGTACAAAATCAGCAGGGGATCAAATACTTTTTCCCCTCACTGTACATTTATACATAATGCCTGTGTGTTCTACACAATGTAGACATCTACAATATATGGAGACTATGCAGTAATTATAATATACTGAAACAATTATTATTATTCCTTTAGTTATTCTACATTTACATGCATGTACTACAGACCGCAGTTAAATGGGATATTAAGGCCATTGTGTATTGTATAAACCTGCTAAGCACAGGTGAGATCAATAAGTAATACAGGGGGTGGCTGTGGCTCAGGTGGTAAACTAATCGTAGGGTTGGCGGTTCGATTCCCGGCCCACATGACTCCACATACTGAAGTGTCCTTGGGCAAGCCACTGAACCCCAAGTTGCTCCGGATGGCAAGTTATCGCCTTGCATGGCAGCTCTGCTACCATTGGTGTGTGAGTGTGTGTGTGAATGAGACACAGTGTAAAGCGCTATATATGTGCGCCATTTACCATTTGCCATTTAATATTAACCCCCCCGTAGCCCCGCTCCATTCCCACAGTTATATCTCTTTAACAGCATACTCCAGGACATGAGCGTCATAGGGAAGTGGTTTACTTCTCCTTTTGTGTCTATTTAAGCCTCTGTGAGGACAGAAATTCTGCAGGTGAGACAAGATGGAGTTTGGATTCATGATATTTTTGCTCAGCTCTGCTCTTTTTGGGCACAGCTCTGGATTCATAATAGGTAAGTCTGCAATTAGAAATGTGGCGAACATTTAATTCTCATTCATCTTTTGAATAATTACTTGCTTTATGCTTTACTTAGAGTAGCAAAACAAAGCTTTGTGCATTTTACTTCATGAGAATCTGTTCATCATCCTTTTGTTCACTACTTTAAAAGTAACTCTGATATTATACATGGAATAAAAACACTCCATGTCATGCTGTTACAGGAAAATAATCAGCAACGTGTTGGTGTGATGAAGCAGAGCATTATTACAACCCTGAAGTTGATTATTTTTACTATTACAGCACATCCCCAAGTGTTTTATTCATATTTGGCTTTTTAAATAGCCACACCATACTGCAACACAACAGCAGATATGTAGATGGTAAATATAGATGAGTGATCCATTACAATAGCTCAGTGTTAGGACGTCTCTTATAGCACCAGTGATTCAGTATGTGTGTACGTTGTCCCGACAACAGATGAGGTTTCATTGTTAAATTTTAAACACTGGTGCTAATCTCAGAATTTCATAACTGAGTAATGAAGTCTAGAAAATGGAAAAAAGTTCTGAGAAAAGATTAACAATTAAAGAAACCCTTTATAACTCCATTATAAGGGTCAGAAATTCAGGGTGCTATAATGTAGTAACATTAGATTTACAGTTTTTGTAGACCAACTTTATCCAGAGCAACTTACATTTGCACAACTGAGCAATTGAAGGCCTTTCTCAAGGGCCCAGCAGTGACAGCTTGGCAGTTAGTTACAGATACACTTACTGTACATAGCACCTTTCTATGCACTCAAGGTGCTTTACATAGTATGGTGGGGGGAGGGGATCTCCTCAACCACCACTAGTGTGTAGCATCCATCTGGATGATGCGACGGCAGCCATAGTGCTCCAGAACTCCCACCACACACCATTTATTAGTGGAGAAGATAGAGTGAGTTAGCCAATCAGAGATGGGGATTATTACGGGACCGTGATAGAGAAGGGAAAGTGGGGGAATTTCACCAGGACAGCGGGTTATACCCCTACTCTTTTACCATAAGTGTCCTAGGATTTTTAATGACCACAGAGAGTCAGGACCTCGGTTTAACGTCTACAAAAGGTGGTGCTGTTTTTACAGTTTAGTGTCCACATCAGTATACTGAGCCATTACACCTTAGACAGACCACAGGGTGAGCACCCCCTGTTGGCCTCACAAATACCACTTCCAACAGCAAACTTAGCTTTCCCCAGGAGGTCTCCCATTCCGGTACTGGCCAGGCTCAACGCTGCTTAGCCTCAGTGGGACACCAGGCAAGAACTGCAGTGAGATATGGGTCTAGCATTGATGGGATTTAAACTCACGACCTTCCAAACTAACAATTTACAAACCAACATCTTAACCACTGCGCTACCATTGCCATTTCACCTCAATATCATTTAATTGTAATAACGGTATTAGTTATAATTATTATTGTCTGTTGTAGGTCATTATTCCTGCCGGTATAACTGCGGCTACAATTGGGGTGCATGTTCCTGCAGCAGCTCCTGTCATTACTATGGAAACTGCTGTTACGATTATTACGGTGAGAACCATTTTTTTCTAGTTAATGTAATAAAGTTTAAAAAACCTAGTTATCGTAAGATATATGTAATTCGTTTTTGTCCTAAATTAACATTAATATTTATTATGAAACGTTTCAGTCAGTAAATACTAAAAAAAAAGAAAAAGATATTTAATTTTTTTTTTTTTTTAACACATATTAAAACACGACATATTTTTATCTGGGCTAATGTATTTGATTTTCTTTTTTCTCTCGTATAGATTATTGTTCTCCCACAACAACAGGTACAGGTCCTCTGAAAAACCTTCAGTCCTCAGTTTACACTACAGTGACGTTAAGATGAGGCTGTATTTCATATTTCTCTGTTTAAACAGGTTATGAGACGACCACAGAAGATATACTGAATAGCACAGCAGGTACATGTTTATTATTCTTTTTCTTCTTCTTCTTCTTCTTCTTCTTCTTCTTCTTCTTTTCTTCTTGGTTGGGTGTTTATGGCAGCCCATAGAACCATCTGATAAACATTTGCAAAATTTGGTACAGTGATTGGGGGGGTCTAGGGAACATTCTGACAAAATCTGGCCAAGTGCTGGCAACGATCTTGCCCCATCATTGGGTCAAATTTTGGTAAATTTGGAAGTATGTTTATGGTCATAACTTTTGAACTGTGTCCAAAATTTAAAAGCCAGGCACCCCTGGATTCTCTGGGTTGAGATTAGTTCAATTCCTACAAATTTTGTCCAATCACCACCAAATTTGGCAGTATTGATCTTCAGAGTAAGTAGATTTAGTGACCGACTGGACAAAAGTTACAACAACATGCTTAAATTGTTTACATCTAACTGCATTTTAGTTAATCCTCCTCCTAATTTTGTCCAATCTTTACCAAATTTTGCTTACATTAGCATGTGACCTATCTGATCAAAGGTTATCAAAGGAATTTTGATTTTCATAACAGTTCTCCTGTAAAGCACTGGCAAATGCCAAAAACAGGATGTGAGGGTATATCTCAACAATGCATCAATGTGTCATGAAACTTAATAAGTATCTTTAGTATTATGCCCGCAATGTACCCAAGATGCTTTTTGTTTGTGCCACCTTGTGGTCAAGAACTACACTGCTATGTCATGAACACTATAGAACACAATAACTAGATGCATGTTTAGAGTTTATGTCAAATGTTGAATATCGTGCAGGCCGTGTGGATTGCTCCTCTGACTCGATGAACATTGCCATCCGTAAATCCTACCTGGACTCACTGGGCTTCAGCTCGTACGACCTTTATCTGGATGACCATCACTGCCGAGCTTCAACTGACTACTACTATGTCACCTTCAACTTCCCTCTCCATAGCTGCAACACCGGGAGAAAGGTAACACTACACTTTATACATTATTACATAACATCCAGTGATCCAGTGAAATCCCACAATGCACTGGAGTACGGTAATGTCACGAACTGCACAAAGTACACTCTTTACAGGTACTGAATGCAATATGTTTGTGGATGGACAGGTGTCCAGAGACATTTGGCCAAATTGTGTACCATCAGTCAAAAAACTCTGTTGGAGAGATTAATACAGTAAGACAAAATAAACCACAAGACAAGGATTGTTAGTTGTTTTTTTTTTATTTATTGTTATTTTTAAATAACAAAGTACTGGCTGGTGGGTGAGAATTGGAGACCAAATTAAGGAGAAAATGAGAAAATAACATTGCAACTCTGGAGGATAAATGTGTTGTCGGTCAAACTTTAACCAATTGTGCTTAATTTTGTATGCACTTAAATGCACGTACTTATGTGCTCTTCCCCCCAGAGCGAGAACGGACGTATTATCTACACCAATAATGTGCGAGGAGCTCAGCCAGTGTCGGGTGAGATCACCCGAAATAATACAGAGTTCCCGTTGGTTGTGAGATGTGTGATGGAGCGTGATTCTTCAGTCGGGATACTTTATGAAGCCAAAGAGAATAGAAACGCAACTATCAGTGGAACGGGTCGGTTCAACACCACCATGGCTTTTTACCAATCCAGCAGCTTTTACTACCCCATCACCGATTCCCCGTACCGAGTGAACCTCAATCAGCAACTGTACGTGCAGGTGCAGCTAACCCAAGCCGAACCAAGCCTTCACCTGTTCATGGACTCCTGTGTGGCCTCGCCAAACCACGACTACAGCAGCCGCACCTATGACCTTATACGCAATGGGTACAACACACAGACACACACACACTCACAACTATAACAAGTACACTGACACAAGTAACATTGGTACACATATTCTTGTCCCTGTAAACCAATAGACAACAAATAGCACCTAACACTAGGATCCTCAGGCTTAAGGTGTTGGAGGAGGTTATGTAACCCCATTTTAATGTAACTGAAGTAATAAAGTAATGTAGCTGCATTATAAACTGACATGTTAGTCCTATATGTGAACTGCAGTTATTCCAGTAAGATGAGTGCCCCACCTGCTACCTCCTACGAGTCAGGAAGTTAGTGATCTTTAGATCCAACTAGGCAGGCATAGTATGTTGGGAAAATGTAGTGGAGGAGATCAGTAATGATTGTAATTAAGGTTGAGCTGAAGTCTACCGATAAGCCCCAAGTGTAGGCTCCCCAGGTGCCTTGTAACTAGAATCAGTATGTCTTGTTTTTAGTGATGGTTTTCTATGCTGATACTGGGTTACATGTTAAGTCTTTCAGCTCTTCAGAGAAGTTTCTTTTGATGCCTCAAATACCCCTAGATTGTGTGTCTATGGTCGGGGCAATCACAATAGCAGATCACAATTGTAAACATCAGTGAAACGGTTCAAATACCATCATAGACTTTTACCCCTCCAGTAGTTTTTCCTACACCAGCACTGATTTTCTCTCCTGAGCAAACCTCAATCAGGAACTGTATACCCTTCAGCTTCAGCTGAGTCCTTCAGCTTCTCTCAGAGGAGTTTTTGTTGCCCACAGTAGATCTTATTCCTTGTTGTACAAGTAGTTGCTCTCTCTTTGGTAGACATCTGTAAGCTTATAAAGCTGCCTACAAATGTAAATTAAGTTGTATAAGGTGTCATAACATCCATGAACTCATTCAGACCAGTACTTGCTACGTGCTGTCTCTATTTAGCCAGTTCATGTAACTATGATGTATTTATTTTTGTCTTTATCATTTCAGCTGTCGGAGAGACAACACGGTTAACATATACAGAAATGGAAATCGTTACTTCGCTCAGTTCAGCTTCAGCGCATTCAAGTTCCTGCGCACACACAGCCAGGTGTTCCTCAGGTGTGATGTCGTTATCTGCCCTGACAACGACTACAACTCACGATGTCGCCAAGGATGCCGTAATCGCAGGAAACGAAGCACTAGCTCTGATCACCACACTGAGGTTCTCACCCTTGGGCCAATCACACTCAAAGGTCAGAGGACAACTTGTGAATTTTGACTAGGGACTATGAAAGACTCTTATTATGCACAAAAGTGTAGAAGACAATCCCATAATTCTGTTTACTACACAATATGGTGGACAGACATTTTAAGGATGCGATGTATCATAAACCGTGATAAACAGAAAAGCAGGCTTATTATGTATTCAGAATATTATTTATTTATTTATTTATTTATTTACAGGTCCAGAGGAGGCTGAGGCCAAGACGGAGGACAACGAGTGAACTCACACTGACTGATTAATTAATCACTTAAATATAGTTAACACTGAATAATTTGATTAACCTTCCTCTATTAAAGCATTATCTAAAGGCAAGCTGGTGTGGTGTCATTGTGTTATGATAAGAAAATATTTATTTTTATCTGTTAAAATCTGAAGAACTTATAAATATAGTACCTATAGTACCTAAGTAGAAATATATATAGTACCTAAAAGGAAGTGACAGTAGTGCAGTAGTTTAAACTTAATGTGCTACACCACCAGATACCACTGGTTATGGGAAGATGGTTCTAGCAATGAAAATCTTTTAGCAACACTAGCTGAAATGACGAACACAAAATTCTTTTTTCACAGAGATTGATAATAAAATGTAAGAAAAATAAACATTCCCTGTAATAGAAAAACAAGCAGACGGAACAGTGTAATGAGGCGGAGTTACTGTTACTACCACTTTTATTAAATGCCCAGTTCAGCCATGAAACTCTGTCTGAGTGCTGATTGGCTCCCTCAAAGCCGTGTAACATTGCCACATCATGCTTCTCTTCTTTCTATATCTGTCCTTGTCTATCAGAGCAAGTTTACCAAACCTATTCACACACCATCCCCATCAATAAAAGCTCACAATTTCACTCAGACAGTTGTCATGGCTGAAATACGTTTACAGTTACATTTAACATTGTGTAAAATCCTATAGCAGCTATAAGCAGTTGTTCCCTCACCAGCCCTCTCTTTTACCCTTACAATGTCTCCTTAAAGAAAACGTGATTACACGCGTCTTTAAATGTGGAGAATTCATGTGTCTCTGTGAATGAGCTGTTATTGTAGAAATGATGATGCATGAGTTTTCCAGTTGTCTCAATGCACAGTGGTGCTGTCTACATTAAAAACACCCTAACACCACCCGGTCTAGATCATGACCACGTCCCCTCTTGAATAGGTGTACACTGGATGCCATGCTGGACTGTAACAAGGATCTAAATTGAAGTGAGGTCCATATTTTAGAAATGCATCACACGGGATATATACATCGCAGTGCCTAATGTCCATTTCAGTCATTTGCAATTTCCATTATGTTATACTCCTATTCATAAACTGGCACAACTCAAGAGCATTTCATTTTCCATCCATCCATCTTCAACTGCTTGTTCCTTCTTCAGGGTCGCGGGGAACCTGGAGCCTATCCCAGGAAGCATTGGGCACGAGGCGGGGTACACCCTGGACAGGGTGCCAGTCCATCGCAGCGCACAATCACATACACACACACCCATTCATACACTACGATCAATTTAGACATGCCAATCAACCTACCATGCATGTCTTTGGACTGGGGGAGGAAACCGGAGTACCTGGAGGAAACCCCTACAGCACGGGGAGAACATGCAAACTTCGCACACACATTGCCCTGGTGGGGCATTTCATTTTATTGACTGAAATATTTTGGTTTACAAGACACTTTTACGTTTTTTGGGTTCAACCTCTGGAAACAGTCCATTTGACAATATCCTTTTTGTTAGCTTTCAAATTTATTTTAAAATGACAGTAAACAAGCCTCAGACATATTGAACATACCTACATCAGTATTCCTGACAGTTCAGTTCCTTTATCTTTCCATGCATTTAGAATATTTTCAAACTGTTCACATTGAACTGATTAAATAGTCGAGCTCACTCTTACCATGAATAAATCATGTATTTTATACAGCTGAACAGATTTGTTCAGTGCTGTGTGTCACGTTTGGCGAGTTGAGGCAGAAGCAATCGCAGATTTTTTAAACATTTATTTTAAACACACGAATAACGAAACAAAAACACTAGGACAACTGGGCATAACACTGTGGCAAGAAACAAAACACGGAGACAGAAGTGACGTGAGTCTATAACAACGAAAGACCCCGAAAGAGTGCAGACAAAGACTATATATACACATCGGTGCTCATTAACAAAAACGTGAGTCAGGTGCATGTGGTCAGGTGGTGTAGTGCAGTGGCTGATGGGACATGGAGTCCCGAGTTTCCGGATACGTGACACTGTGCATGTTTTATTTACATTAATTGTTCCCTGTTGTTGTTCAAACGTGCAAAATGAACATTTTATTCTACTTACAAATGTACGTAGTTAAACGGTAAGATGTTATGTACTAATAAAGTTTGCATTTGGAGTGCATAGATCTTAATTATAACAGATAAATGGCAGCTTTTTGCCACAGTGTCTGATGTTTACCATGAAACTAAACAACAACAACAACAACAACAACAACAACAACAACAAAACCCTTCCAAAACAGACCTCGGTGTCCTCAGCTAGTTACAGCTATGGTGCCAAGTATAATATTATTTTAGATTTAGATCATTTCTCCACATTTAATTATTTCTGTGGTGGTGTTCCTCCTGTGATAAAAGCAGAAGGTAGCTTCTGAGCTGTAGTCAATCCCTGCCTTCATCACAGGAGAAACAACACCACAGCTCTGTTTACCACACTGATCATTTGTGATCCTGCATGTTCTTCTTAACTCTGGGTTGTTGTTTTTATTTATTTATTTATTTTCACTGACACCACAGCATTTTTTATTTAAAAAAAGAATGATACTATATGTTGCACTTTTTAAAGAATTTCTTGATGTCACTTACATTGTAAACAGCTATAAACTGTTTATAAATAAATGTTCATAAGGAACAGTGTACAGTCTACAATCTACAGTGTACAGCAGGGCTATTTAACATGACCTACTGTATAAATATCAGTTCATCTATTCAGGCTGACCCTCTCATCAGTTCTGAATAATAAAATGTTAATCAAATATTTAAAATAAAATAAAAATCTGCATAAATGCTTGACTTTATGCTGCAATAAACCCAAACACTAAACCAGGTTCAGTTTAAGAGGTAAAACTGTTATTCTTTGCTTCACTGCAAAACATGTATGTAAAAAAAAAGAAGTTGAAAAAACATTAAAAACAACTATAGAATACAGTCCCCTCCGTAACTATTGGAACGACAAGGCCAGTTTGTTTGTTTGCACTGAGAACCGGCACAAGAATCCGCTCCTTTCCAGCTTCTTCCGGGAATCCCGACACGCCCCTGAGGACGCAGTTACACCAGCCCCGCCCCCGCCGGGTTTCCCTCACTCAGCCACACACACACACACACACACAGCCACACACACCGCTTCCAAAGGACCGAAAATAAACCTTTTTTCCACTTTCTTTCACCACAACCGTGTTTGTGCCACGCCTCCCCCGGGCTACTCCCGCTAAACCCCAAACTCCCAAAAAAAAAAAAAAAAAAAAATTATAAAAAAAACAAATTAAACTAAAAAAAAAAAAAAAAAAAAAAAAAAAAAAAAAATGGAAACATTGTGATGTAGTTTAATAATCTAAGCATCAACAAAATGTACAAAATGTACACAATTAATAAATGTATGCATATAATAGTGGCATTTATTTAAAAAGATCATTATAGACTTTTATTGATTTTTTTAATTTTTAATCAAAATATTATTTTGTATCACATTCTTTTTTTCTAGGTCATTCTGAGTTTTCTCAGAATTTGGAATTATGGAAAATTGCTGACTGCAGCACTTGTGTATGGTTTGAATGTCATTAGTCAAGCAGAAGAAGTCAAAGAGAAAGTAGGAAGTGTGTCGTTTGTCATAATTTGGGTAGAAGAAGTGAAATGTAAAATCGGAAGTGCATCAGGGTGTCAGCCTGCATGTGTGTTTAATTATTTTACATGCTGACAGTTCAGTTCTGCAGAGAAATCTCCTTTATTAAACAGAGCTTTGGTCATTGATTGTGATTGGTTGAGCCCCATTTGAAGCCATTGTAGACTACCCTTTAAACTCACACCTGTGACCTCGTTACATCAGTATTTTGATTTTCTGCATGGGCTAAGTGTGCATGAATGGTTGAAAGAGATGGACAGGATAGAGGACGATGAGGAAATAGAAAGGAGGCATGCTGAAATTAATGAGAGTAATTGAAGAGCTGCATTTTGCATGTTATGCTATTAATACCAATTTTTGAGAAAAAAACAACAATTAAGAGCCCATCCCAAAGGTACTCGGATGGTCTAGTATTTCTGGTAGAGTTTCGAAGTATGGATCTGTGGACACTTTTTTCAGCTAATATTACCCACAGTATCTTGCATGAAGGAGGAGGAGTTTTGTGATGGTTTGCTTCGCCAAATTGAAGGACACAGTTTAGAAAACACAAAACGAGTACATGTTTAGTACATAGTACAAACATAAGCTCTTACTCTTTCAATATAGGCAGTTTAAGTCAAACCAAAAGGTGCATTAATGCCACCTACTGGACTGGATGTAACCAAGTTTATACCACAGCACTGTTCTTGATTCTGATTGGCTGAGGTGTGCAATTACTTTTCAGTAAATGCACAGCTGAAGTAGTTCCAGTCAGGCTTTGACTGCATTACAGTTCCGTATTGTTTCTCCAAGTTAACTGAAATAACAGTAAAGTTAGTGTTAGGAATTGTGATCTTCGGGTTAGAGAAAGCGAAAATACACAAAAAGACGATGCCCGCACATCACCACACACTTCCCACACCAAGGCCTTGAGAGAGTTTGCTAAATGAAACACAGACACAGAAAATTCAAATAGCAAGATCTCTCGTTTATCTATTAACTATTGATTGGCTAGGCAGATGGGCCTAAATTGATCATAAAGCAGGAAGCATACCAATGTAAGAAAAAAAAACCAATGTGCAACGTTCCGTTACGTATTTAGGAGAAAGGGGAAGGGGGGGGAAAAGAAAAAAGAGCGCTAACAAGGGAACAGAGAGGGAAGGGTGTTCACAGTAAATTTACTCCATTACAAGGTCTGAGAACTCATTTTGGAATTAGCAACAGAGGCTTGAGATGGGCTGTGTGATAAATTAGTTCCACACACAAGAGTGCTTTAAGGACAAAAACCTGACAAATGTCTTGAAATTGAACATCTGAACAATGTCGTGAGGTGTGGTAACTGTGGTATAATCAGCTGTGGATCAGGTGGTAGAGTGGGTTGTCCAATAATCATAGGGTTGGCGATTCGATTACCGGCGCATATGACTCCACATGTCTTTGAGAAAGACACTGAACCCCAAGTTGCCCCTGATGGCAAGTTAGCACCTTGCATGGCAGCTCTGCTACCATTGGTGTGTGTGTGTTGTGTGTGTGTGTGTGTGTGTGTGTGTGTGTGTGTGAATGGGTGAATGAGAACCAGTATAAAGTGCTTTATAGAAAATGCACCATATAAATGCAGACCATTAGCGGAATAATTGGCTCTATTAGAAAATAATGCATATTACCATATTACAAATTCGGGGTATGCATTATAATAATTCAACAATTGTAATAAAATATTCCTTACATAATTCCTTTATAATTACTGTGTGGTGTTGCATCTGTGTGCTGCTTGGCAACAATTCTGCTAAATGTTGCTGAAGAAGTACATTGTTTGGCGTAATGATGATTTGTTATCAATATTGAATTGTTTGGTTGGTGTGTGTTTATTTTATGAAAACTTGCCAGGTATACATAGTAACCTGTTATATCCAAATGGTGTTTTTTTTAAACCAATGGCTGGGTAAATATAGGAAAGAACAAATTTTGGGCTAAACTAAATTTACAGTACTACCGGAAAGTATTCACAGCGCTTCACTTTCCCCGCATTTTGTTATGTTACAGCCTTATTCCAAAATGGATTAAATTCATTATTTTCCACAAAATTCTACAACAATACCCCATAATGGGCAAATTTATTAAAAATAAAAAACAAAAAAAGCACATTTATATAAGTATTCACAGCCTTTGACATGACACTCAAAATTGAGCTCAGGTGCATCCTGTTTCCACTGATCATCCTTGAGATGTTTCTACAACTTGATTGGAGTCCACCTGTGGTAAATTAAGTTGATGATTTGGAGATGATTTGGAAAGGCTCACACCTGTCTATATAAGATCCCACAGTTAGCAATGCATGTCAGAGCACAAACCAAGCCATGAAGTCCAAGGAATTGTCTGGAGACCTCAGAGACAGGGTTGTATCGAGGCACAGATCTGGGAAAGGGTACAGAAACATTTCTGCAGCATTGAAGGTCAAAATGAGCACAGTGGCCTCCATCATCCGTAAATGGAAGAAGTCTGGAACCAGCAGGACTCTTCCTAGAGCTGGCCACCTGACCAAACTGAGTGATAGGGGGGAGAAGGGCCTTAGTCGGGGAGGTGACCAAAGACCCAATGGTCCCTCTGACAGAGCTCCAGCGTGTCTCTGGAGAGAGGAGAATATTCCAGAACAACCATTGTTTTTTTATTTTTAATAAATTTGCAAAGATTTCAAACAAACTTCTTTCACGTGGTCATTATGGAGTATTGTTTGTAGAATTTTGAGGAAAACAATTAATTTAATCCATTTTGGAATAAGGCTGTAACATCACAAAATGTGGAACAAAGGAAGCTGTCACGAGGCGTGACGGCAGGCAAATAGGCAGGATGCAATTGGAGATCAAACGGAGATCTTTATTTGCACAAAGGAAAAGCAAACCAAACAGAAACAAGAAACATAAAGCAAACAACAAACTAAGCTAGGCTCGCTTGGCTAAGGCTATGCCAATGCTATGGCTAAGGCTAAGGCTAAAGCTAGAACATGGCATGAATCTAGGACACTCTATAAGCGCTAAACATGGCAAAACAACATATACATAAATCGCTAGAACTGTTTATCAAACTGCGCTGTCTCGAGCACGGCTCACGGTATATATAGGTCTCTCAGTCATTAACCCACAACCGTTAGCAGCTGCTGGCAATTCCCAAACACACGTGACCCAATGAACTATGACCCTTGACGAGGCGAGACGAAGGACTGACGTCAACCCGGAAGAGGGAATCGTGACAGAAGCGCTGTGAATACTTTCCGGATGCACTGTATATTCTTTAATGTGCTGATGTGTGTGTTTTTTTGTTTTTTGTTTTTTTTGTTTTTAAACAGATTTGACACAGAAAAGAGAACGGTTAAAAACAGGTGCAGATATCTTATTGAATAATTACTTAATGGTTTTTATTAAGCACACACATTCACAACTTCCCTGCTTTCTGGGTTAAATACATCACAAATTGGGTTAGGTCATTATAGAATAGAACATATTTTGGGTTAGAATAACCCATCAGGTTGGGTTGTTAATTTTAACCGAGTAAATGAGTTGTGTCATGATTCTCCCTGTGAAGCAGAGTGCTCTTGCGCTATTGTGCAAGCACCTGCTTCTTCTATGTTTACAGTAGTGACATTTCGACATGTGCATAACCACATGTCTTTTGTTGTTGTTGTTGTTGTTGTTGACGTCATGTCCCCGCCCCATCCTGTCATATGTTGTCAAGTCACGTGTATTTCTGTATTGCCCGCAGCTGTTAACGGATCGGGGCTAATCATGCTGGTGTATATATACCGGGTACCATGCTACACTCTTTGCGGATAATTAGAGTTAGATAGAAATAGCATAGCATAGAGTTAGAGTCTTTGTTCATGTCATGTTTCATGGTTCATGTTTCCTAGTCATAGTCCATGCCATAGTTAATGTTTAGGTTTGTTAGGTTAGTTACTGGTTTTCCTCTACCAGTCATGTTCTTTGTTTCTCGTTTGTTTCTCGACCCTGTTTGCTCACTCCTCTTTGTATATAAAACTCTCATTCTAACTGCGATTGCATCCGTTCTACTTCAGTTACGTCACGATTCGTGACAAGTTGTTTTTACAAAAATGCTGTTTTAATTTTATTTCATAAATGCTTTCATATGTTCAGGATTATTTTTATCCTTTGAAAATGTAAAATATACCACATTATAACTAAACTAAACTACCCAAGACTGAGAAAACAACCCAATTAAATGATACAAAAGGCTCAACCCACTGTTTGGGTAGAAAAAATTACCCAGCATTTTTTTTTTTTAATGTATGAAGTATGGCAAATGTAAATTAACAAAAGGTTTTGGCAGTGTGTTTATGTAGTAAATGTCTCTTCATATCTACAGTGCATATTTATTCGACAATATGACTTTATTTAATTATTTATTTGTTTATATGTTTAATTTTATTTCTGCTCAGTAGCAGATTGATAATGACCTTGTGATTTAACTAAAATGAGTCAAAATTACAGCCACCACACACCACACACACACACACACACACACACACACACACACACACGAACAAACACACACATATAGTTCCATGCACAGGCTGTATAATTCAGAGAAAGGCTAGGGTAGTTTAATTTAGGGTCGGTTTCCTGGAGATCAAAATTAGGAAGTTATTATACTTCTCTTTTAATTTAAAATTTTTAAAGAAACAGAAACAGAAGTTCAGCAGATGGGACAAGATGAAGTTCGGAGCAAGATTTTTAGCTCTTTTTAGCTTCATCTGTGGGTCTACAAGTAAGTTTTATTTTTCTGAAATTCATTGTGAACTTTATTATTTAATTATTGCAATTATTATACATCATATTTAATTGTTTCCTGCCTGGTGCTTTGTGACATGCAACTCCCTCTATCTAACTGTCTACCTGTCAATATTAAAAAATATGGCAGGGTAACGCTAATTAAGCTTTAGTTATCAAACTAATTTTGAGATGTGATTATATTTTCATATTACGAACTACAGTAACCGTTTTAACATTGGCATTATGTGAATAACATAAATCAAAATCCTATGTCCTATTTTGTACAGTATATATCCGTTTCTAAAGCCAGATTACATAAAGCTATTAATTATTCTGATAAAATTTACATGAAATTTCCCTAAATAAACATTAATTGCTGCATTATTCAATTTCAGCACTCAGAAAGTATAAGTGAAATGAACAAAATTAAAGGTCAATTTAAAAAAGTTACACATTTTTATGACTCTCATTAATATTATATTTATATTATAAATTATATAATATTATATTTATATTATATATTAAAATATATTAATTTTCAGAATTTTAACCCTTTAAACGCCGGTTTCTTTACACAATGCGGAAATCTTCAAAGCTCAGGAACCTTCTTTGACTCAAATACATGGGGTGGGATTTGTCTATTTTTCAAACTGTTCACACACACACACACACAATGATAGCTGTTATGTAATTTATTCAGTTGGTCTGCGGCGCTCTATAATACAGCAGAATCAGAAAAAAGGAAAAGCATGGATTTTTCCCATGAGGCTAAACCTGAGAAAATAATACACGTTTCAGAAATGTTTTAAAAATTCAATGTTTTGAAACCTTGTCAACAAAATATAAGCCTCATTTTTCTGTGTTGAAATATTGCACTTTGAATGAATTTCAATGGGGACGTTTTTGTCCTTAAGGTCCTGAGTGGAACTATTATGTGTACCTAGTTTATAATAGATTTATGAAAGTGACTGAGGGTGAAAGATTACAATTCCAATAAAAAATACACACCTTTCGCAAAATTTATGCTGTTTGCATTAACACAGACAATTTATGATCAAAAATGCAAAAAGGAAAAAGACAGAAATGTCAAAAATGTCATTAACCCTATACAAACTGTACGGTTAAAATATTAAGGGCTCATTACTTAGCTCACTGCTTTCCTATAACCAAAGACAGAAATAGGTACAGCCGAAGATTGAACGCGTGTTTTAATTTATGATTTATATATCTGACTATTTAATTAATTCTTAAACAATAATTAATTTAATTAATGATCTGACTCCAATTAGTTATAACTCAACTTATTTATTTGACTCGAAAGAATAATCCTTTAGTTAGGACTAGAAGTATAATTATCACATAAATAAGGTGCAGAAATCAAAAACCAGAAGATCAACATTTAGAAAGGCTTGGTAACGACTGAAACAGTAGCAACTGAGCGTAGAAATCCGGAGAATGTGTGTGTGTGTGGGGGGGATGTGAGGGGGCATGGAGTGTAGTCCCCTTCGGCCATGTTTGTAATTGGTGGTGCATCCTGGGAAATGGAGTCACTGGTCTGCTGTGACATGACAATAATACCTCAGTGTTCTGATTGTAATTACTCTAAAGCAGTATTAAGCAAAGCTTTCATTAAAATTATTCTTCTATGTCAGAGTCTTTTTTATAGCTTCATTATTAAACTGTTCTGTCGTTAGCTCAGAGGCTTCTATCAATGTGCAAGCCTAGGCCTTTCCTATTTGAAAGTGTGTGTGTGTGTGTGTGTGTGTGTGTGTGTGTGTGTGTGTGTGTGTGTGTGTGTGTAGAAAGAGCACATATATTGCAACAACATATATACAACATATTGCAATTACAGTAGGGGAAATATTATTTTGTTATTCACTTGAAATTTTGATCAGACATCGGTATTAACTCAAGAAATCTGGAAATATAGATATAAAGAATTCATAACATTAAATTCCATAAATTTAGTTATGTTTAATAAAGTGGAATGACACACTAAGAAAAAGCAGTTCTCCAAGGCAAGGTAAGGCAAGGAACCAGCTGAAATCCGTACGTAGTTAGAACGTAATTATACCACTGACCGGCTAAAAACAGGAAACACTTGGAGGCAGCAGGTGCCATCGTCACAGAGAAAGCAATACACAACACACTCCACTGCTCAAGCTCAGCCCGTAAGACCCCATTACTAACAACACTCTCTCTGGGGACTCCAAGCAGTCTGAGACATCAAGCACCCTTTAAAAAGGCTACTATAGACTTGTAATATTACATAAATTTGCTATCTGTGCTAACTGGTCTTGCAATTGTTCAGCAGGTCCTGTAATAAAGTTAACATTTTAGGAACTGGCCAGCGCACCAGATCCAATAGGTGGGGCACATAGTACTTCCAGAATATTTCCTATGTGACAGCATACATAGCCCACATGATAGAGTCAAGAATCAAGAGTCATTTATTGGTCATTTGTACAGTTACACTGAGTACAATGGGCATTGAAATGCTTATGAATGGGCTCATATTTAAACATTGACAGTAAACATACCTATTGACTGATTTCCTCTGTAGGGACTCTTTCACTGTGGTCCCAAAGAGTAATCCATAAATGCAGAGCAAACTATACAACAGTATTTTACCTGCTTCAAGCAGTGGTGACTGTGTTAGCTACATGACATTAAGTAAAGCAGTGAAGAATGTCTCAAACTCTGAGAATTGTGCACTACACTGCTGTTATAAATGAGTCCTCCATGAACTATGTAGTGAAGGGCCTGGAAGTTGGCTCTAGCTGGCAAACCATCATAGAGCTGCCTGTTGGCCGTGTGCATCAGACTTATTAGTCTGTCATTTGTACTTCTGCATTCAACACTGATATTACAGACATGAGAGCATAATCAGCAATGCAAACAGTGGTCCACAGGGGACAAAATTCTCACTACAGAGTTCTGGTGGGGGAAATGTGAATGCTGGAATCCTGCTACATATCAATCAATATAATCCTTACATTGAGGTTAACAGAATTCTGTGGTGAACTGCAAGTGATAAAACACGTTTGGTGACCACGTTGAACCCTAAATGTGTTGCTGCCGGTGATTTTATGCCGGGTGTGTCTGTGACCTGCTGAATGCTGACTAGAGGAGGGGTGCATTGATTCAACGGTCAGTGAAAATGAGCCAGCCATTAACCCAGCGGTTGGGTTACACAAAACTACCCAAGACTGAGAAAATAACCCCATTAAATGATGCAAAAGGCTCAACCCAAGACACTGAACCCCAAGTTGCTCCTGATGACAAGTTAGCGCTTTGCATGGCAGTTGTGCTACCATTGGTGTGTGTTTGTGTGTGTGTGAATGAGACACAGTGTAAAGCACTTTGGATAAAAGTGCTATATAAGTGCGCCATTTAGTGTATTGATTTTTAAAATACATTATTATGATATTTTCTCAAACCAAATGATCACACTTTTACTGTGTTTATAATACTGATCCTGTGATTCACTGAGAATCGTGGTGTTTTTCAGGTGGATTTCCATGTGGTGGAAATCTGACTCAGTCAGGAGGGGAATTTTTCAGCCCCAGTTATCCCAATGATTATCCCAATTATGCACACTGCACCTGGAGCCTGCTGGCTGGAGAACTACAGGTGGTTTCGTTAAACTTCACGTTTGTCGAGTAAGAAATCACCTTCCTGTTTTTCACCTGCTTATAAATCATACCTGACTTTGTTTAGATCTTTATCATTTAAGAATATTTGTTAGTGATTAGGGGGCACACGGTGGCTTAGTGGTTAGCATGTTCGCCTCACACCTCCAGGGTTCATTTCCCGCCGGGGGAGTTTGCATGTTCTCCCCGTGCTGCGGGGATTTCCTCCGGGTACTCTGGTTTCCTTCCCCAGTCCAAAAGACACGCATGTAGGCTGATTGGCGTGTCTAAATTGTCCGTAGTGTGTGAGTGTGTATGTGATTGTGGCCTGCGATCGACTGGTACCCTGTCCAGGGTGTGCCCCACCTTGTGGGATAGGCTCCAGGTTCCCTGGGACCCTGAAGAAGGAATAAGTGGTAGAAGATGGATGGATGATGGATGTTAGTGATGAGTAAGGCTTTTTTCATTACACTGTGCGGAACTGATTTATTCTGTTTCCTTTTGCTTTTCTTCAGTTTGGAGTCATGCTGTGACTTTATCCGCGTGTACGACGGTCCGACTGCTCAGCATCCACTTTTGGGTTCTGTGACTGGAAATCAGAGAGCTACCTTCAACTCCAGCAGCAGATACATGACCATTGTTTTCTCCAGTGACGTCTCCGTGACTCAAAAAGGCTTTCGAGCAGAATGGGCTTTCATAAGTAAGTGTTATTTAATCTAATTTCAAATCCATAATTTTGTTTATGGACAGTTCAGTGAAAATTTTTTATATAAATAAATGTGATGATAAATAAATAAATAAATAAATAAATAAATAAATAATAAGCATTTGCCAATTGCCATATTAGAAAATGGCTGGGTTATGCATGTAATCCTGTTCCCTGAGATGGGAACAATGGGAGCGCTCTTGCGTGTGACAGGCATCTGAAGCTTGTGTAAAATCATGCCTATTTATAGGCCTGTCGTGATCAGGTGATGTGGCAATTAAGCGCATCGCTTGATATAAATATTGCACCAGTGAACCGAGCTGTCAGTCTCTATTATCTGAAGCAGTATGACAATGCTATGCAACATCTCATTCCCTTCTCAGGGAACAGGATTACATGAGTAACCAAGATGTTCCCTTAGAAAGGGAACTCCGCGTTGTGTTTAGCATAACACTATGGAAACGAGAATACCCACTCCATCATACCGAGTGTTTGGCCTTTTCAAAAAGACTCGAGCCTGAGGGTGGAATGAATATCCAGGCTGTAATATCGAATGAATGGGTGTGGTGTAGACCACCCTGCAGCAGCACACACACATCCTGTAAGGATACCCATTGAATAAATACTGCAGATGGGAATCTCCCAGGGAGTGCCATGTAACAGGGATATCATCTCTTTTAACTATAATCGGCTGGACAATAAGGTGCTATTAGCAGCAGACGTAGACTGTCTTGGTGAACTCTCGCTAGAACTTGTGGGAGCAGAGTGATCGGGGGGAAAGCGTACAGATGTGACCTCAGTCACATGTGCACCATGGCATCCAGCCCTAATTGTGCGGGAGGAATGAGGGTGAACCACAGTGGGCAGTGCGCCAAACTTCGGCCATATGGACTCCACCACTTGTGGATGGAGCCACTAATCCCTGGGCCTCAGCCACTGCCTCAACAGCATGTCTACCCCCAAATTCCAGTTGCACAGAATGCACATTGCACTCACTGCCAACACGTTCCCTCTGCTCAGAGAATAATCAGTTGCACCTGCCTGAACAGGGGGTGTGAACATTATCCTCCCTGGTGGTCAATATACGTGACCACCTCTGGGTTGTCTGTAAACTCATGGCGGCCTCTCATTTGACGCTGTTCCAATAGTCTCCCATTGAGACTGGAGGGGATGCCAAGATCCAGCTTTATCTTGCTCAATGTTGATAGGATTGACCCTATGCATGTTGGGGATAGAAATGCCCTCATTGTAGTAGAATCCTTATAACCCCTAAAAAAGTTGTGCACTGCACTGGAGAAAACATACTTTTCTGAGGTTCAACCTGAGCCTCAAGCTCTTCATCTTGGCGAGAACAACATCTCGATGTTGAACTGCGAGTTCCCTGGATCATGCTAGAATTAACCAGTCATTCAGGTAGTTTAGTACACGAATGCCCTGGAGTCACAATGGAGCCAGAATGACATCTATGCACTTTGAAGGTGCGAGGGGATAAAGCTATCCCGAAGGGAAGAACCCAATCTTGGCTATGTGGAAATATGCACCTTTTAGTTCTATTGTCACAAACAAGTCCTCAAACTGAATCTGTGGAACGATAAGTTTTGGCGTCAGCATCTTGAACCTGTATGTCCAATGAGTATGGTTCAGATGATGCAGATCTAAAATTGGTCATATACTCCTCTATTTTTTGTGGACCAGGAAGTAATTGTTGAAAAAAAATAAAACTCCCTCTCTCTTCTATGGCCCCATTGTCCAAGAGGGATCCTACTTACTGTGGTCTGGTCTGGCTTGACTACTGTGGTGAGCACGGGGGGGGGGGGGAGGGGAGATTGAGTTCTGAACTGGACCTGGTAACCCTTTTCTACATTAGACAGAACCCATGGAGACACATTTGGCAGTAGTTTCTACACTGCCAGATGATCTTTTAGTGATATTAACTATTACACATTCTACTGGAGGGAAAGTATCAGAAAGTACCTCATGTCCCCTGATACCTCCCTATATGTACTATATTAGTTGATGGCTATAATAATACTATAATGCTGGTTTGTTGTTAACCATTTCATATAACTGAATATAATATTAATGAAATGCTTTTTCTCTAACTCAGAAAGTCTTTTTTTAACATTAATCCTTAGATACTAAGTATTTTATTATATTAGTAGTTGAAAGATGACTCTGTATTTTAAAAATGTTGAAGTGAGCCATGAAATGATGAAAAATGCCCCAAGTGAGGAATAATTTATTAATTTTGTACTGATTTTTAAAACATTATACATAAAAAGTGTTAGGAAATAATGACACTGTAAAGTTGTTTATTGGTACATGCTTGTTGTAGGTAGGTTTTCCTAAATAATTAACTGCACCTCTGTGCTGTAACTGCAGAGAGATACAGCATTTTAATGTTGATATTGTGATACATGTGTGATATTTTTCAGGTGGACCTGCATGTGGTGGAGATCTGACTCAGACACAAGGGGAATTTTTCAGCCCAAATTTCCCCAATGATTATCCAGAAGATACAGACTGCACATGGAGGCTCCTGAGCCCTGAGCAGCAGGTGGTGTTGTTAACCTTCGTGTCTGTTGAGTAAGAAATTTATATCCTTCATTTTTACTTGCTGATAAATTACACGTCCCTGTGTAAATGTGAAAAATATGCGAATGTTTCTTTGTGGTTAGCTTCCTACAATGTTAGTTTGACAGATGGAGTGAATAATGTGTTATGCTCCCGCCGGCAGATGGCGCTGCGGCACTGAACCACAAAGACTGCTGCGGAGCACGCGTGCATGAGACTATTATACGGACACGCGCAGTTCGTTTGTTTTGATTTACTCCCTGTTTAAACATTGGTTGTTTGTCGAGAGTGGGTTTTAAGTTAATCCAGGTGTCTATGTTTCAGTTTCATTGTGTTAGGTATTTAAACCCCTCGTGTGGTGGCGCACTTCACACAGTATTTAAGTTAGTTATGTTGTATGAGTATGTGAATATTGAATTGTATTCTAAAGCGGTCTTGTTTTCATGTCCAGTTTGAGTTTCTTGCTTCATATCCAGTGTTCAAGCAAAGCCATCTAGACCGCGTTTCCTTTGTGTGTTCAGCTAAGTGATAATAAAGACTTTGATCTGCACCTGCTCCCGCTTCCAGTCCAATATCATAACATAATGAATGTAAACAAAAACTTTATAAGTAACTCATTGGAATGTCCTTAATGTCCTCATGCCATTGGCATGAATGCAGTTTATCCACATATTTTGTATTTGTTATTTCTATGCTAAAATTCACAAGCCATTTACTCATTTAAGAGCAAAATGCAGCCACTGTCAGGAAAGAAACCTCGCAAAGATGAGATGATTTCTGCTTGAGATGGATGACACACACTCAATGTTTAAATACATATTCATCATAATAAGATTACATTTGATAAAATGTTGAAAAAAAAAATGTTAAATTGTAATTTTGGCTAAATTTAATCAGAATAGTGCAATCACCCAGACCCCCTCTTCAATAGACACCTACATATACAAACCCTGCATGTAGTTAATAGTAAGTACCCTGTTTCTGAGTCTTAGAATTTTGGTATCTTTATCTTTAGGGCACAAACATCAAAAACATTTTCCAAGCATATAACAAAGCATTTCTATAAGCCACTTGGATAAGAGCATCTTCTCAGTACAGTTTATTTAAATGTAAATGTAAATGTGTGTTCTTCTCAGTATCGAGTTATGCACCAACTGTGACTGTGACGCTGTATACGTGTACGACGGCCCGTCTACTTCATCTCCATTATTGGGAACTGTGTGTGGACATGGAAGGAAGACTTTCAGCTCGAGCAGGAACAGTCTAACTGTGGTTTTCTCCAGTGATAGCTCTGTTAACGAGAGAGGATTCATCGCACACTGGAACTTTACAGGTGATCTAATCATATACAGTACATTCAGGTCCATAAGTATTTGGACAATGATGCAATTTTCATTTGTTAGCTGTTCCTGGGAATTCTCAATATGCCGTCCAAAGAAGTGTCAGTACAAGTGAAGGAGGCCATCATTAGGCTGAAAAAACCAAAACAGACCTATCAGAGTGATAGCAGCCAAATGAACAATTTGGTACATTCATAAAAAGAAGGAATTCTCTGGTGAGCTCAGCAACACCAAAAGGCCTGGAAGACCACAGAAGGCAACTCAAGTGGATGATCTGAGAATTCTTTCTTTGCTGTAGAAAAACCCATTCACAACATCTAGCAAAGTCTTGTGTACTTGTGACCCAGTATTCGGAACATTCAGTAAAAAAAACTTTTTAAAAGCAAATAAACCTGTTAACTTTCCAGCTTGTTATCTTCACACTCAGTTTCACTCCACTAACAGCTACATATCTTCACAGTATTTTTAGATCCTCAAAGCTCCATCACAAAACGTCTAGGTTTGCATGTAACGCTGTTCCTTGAGAAGGGAATGAGACATTGCATTTAGCATAACACTATGGGAGTGCCTCTCGCGCGTGCCCGGCATCTGCAGCTTGTGTAAAATCATGCCTGTTTATTGGCCTACCATGATCAGGTGACATGACAATTAAGCGCATTGTGTTATATAAATATGTCACCAGTAAACCGCGCTATCGGCCTCTATTATCTGAAGTGAAGACGCAATTCACAGGCCTGCCCTGGTATGACAAAGCTATGCAACGTCTCGTTCCCTTCTCAGAGAACAGGGTTACATGCATAACCCCGATGTTACCTTTCAAAGTGAACTTGATGTTGCGTTTAGCATAACAATATGGGAACGAGAATACCCACTCCGTCATACAGAGGGTATGGCCTGTTCAAAAAGACCCAAGCCCGAGGGTCTTTGTACCTCACACCACAAGACAAAAAGCCGCCACTTGAACGCATACAATTTCCTCATGGATGGTGCTCTAGGGTTCAACATGGTCTCTACAAGTTCAACTGTGAGACCAGAATCTATGAGCCTCAGGGGCCAGACACAAAGTTTCCATAGTCCCAGGCGAGGGTGATAAATCAGCCCTCTGGCTTGAGAAAGTAGATTCCTGCGGATGGGAATCTCCCAAGGAGTGATATTATCTCTGAGAACCATATTCGAGCTGGCCAATCAGATGCTACTAGCAGCAGACGTAGACTGTCTTGGCAAACTCTCTGTAGAACTTTTGGGAGCAGGGGAAAAGCACACAGATGTGACCTCAGCCACATGTGCACCATGGCATCCAGCCCTAATTGTGTAGGAGGAGTGACGAGTGTCTCCTCGGAGGTGAACACATGCAGTCCCGCTTGGCCAAACTTCCGACATATGGACTACACCACTTGTGGATGGTGCCACCAATCCCTGAGCCTCAGCCCATGCCTCAACAGGATGTCTGCCAGCACATTCTAGTCACCCAGAATGTACATTGCACTCACTGCCAAAACTTTCCCTCTGCCCAGAGAAGAAATAGTTGCCCCTGCCTGAACAGGGAGCGCAGACATGATCCTCTCTGGTGGCCAATATATGAGCCCACCGCTCTGTTGTCTGTAAACACATGGTGACCTCTCAATTGACTTTGGCTGCTTCTAACATAAGCTCCAATAGTCTCCTTGTCACGAAACTGGACTGGAGGCTGGATGCAGGTGCAGGTCAAAGCTCTTTATCCAACGTAAATAGAAAACACAAACAAAACGCGGTCTTCAAGGAAAACGTGAATCAGCAAACTTGGCATAACAGGAAACAATAACGAGCACCGTGCTCAGTAACTAAGGCGTCTGTATACTAGCGATCATTAACACAAAAACACTAACACCCGTGACAAATCAAAACAAGGAAGTGCGCGAGCAAAACCACGGTCATGTGACCTGACCGGAGCCTCAGTGCCATCTGCTGGCCATATCATGACATAACCCCCCTCAAAAGGGTGCTCCTCCTGGAACACCAAGAACCCCCCTCCAACGGGGGTCTGGGACCCGTGTGCGGTTTGTCTCTCTCTGCCACCGGACACTAGGCAGACTCCGTCCTCCAGCAGATGGACGAGACAGCACGCCCACCGGAGTTGAAAGTCGGGGCGCCGCTCCCGGCGGCTCAGGAATGCAGGGTGCTGCCCCCGGCAGCTCAGAATCGTGGGACCTCAAGGGGGAAGTGAGGTTCTCCACGAGGCTCAAGGGGGGAGCAAGGTTCTCCGTGAAGCCACGGGAAGGAGCAAAGTTCTCCGTGAGGCCCAAGGGAAAAACGACGCCCTCCTTTGAGGCCGGGGGGAGTGATGTCCTCCGTGGAGCAGGAAGGGGGAGCGACATAAGGAGCGACGTCTTCCGCGGAGCATGGAGGCAGAGCGACGTCCCCAGCAAAGCAGGATGGCGGAGCGACGACCTCAGCCAAACAGGAAGGCGGAGCAACGACCTCAGCCGAGCAGGAAGGCCGAGCGACGTCCACAGCTGAGCAGAAAGGCCGAGCGACGTTCTCAGCTGAACAGGACGGCTGAGCGACGTCCTCAGCCGGACATGGAGGCTGAGCGACGACCTCAGCTGAACAGGGCTGCTGAGCAACGTCCACAGCTGAGCAGAAAGGCAGAGCGACGTTCACAGCTGAGCAGAAAGGCCGAGCGACCTCCTCAGCTGAACAGGATGGCTGAGCGACGTCCTCAGCCGGACGTAGAGGCTGAGCGACGTCCTCAGCCGGACGTAGAGGCTGAGCGACGTCCTCAGCTGAGCAGTGAGGCTGAGCGATGTTCTCAGCTGGACGTGGAGGTCGAGCGGCCAGCAAACCCACGGTCACATGACCTGACCGGAGCCCCAGTGCCATCTGCTGGCCATATCGTGACACTCCTATAGAGACTGGAGGGGATGCCAAGATCCAGCATTATCTTGTTCAATGTTAATAGGATTGACTCTACGCATGTTGGGGATAGAAACGCCCTCATCGTAATAGAATCCTTATAACCCCTTGAAAAGTTGTCCACTGCACTGGTGAAAACATACTTTTCTGAGGTTCAACCTAAGCCCCAAGCTCTTCATGTGGGCAAGAACAACATCGCGATGTTGAACCGCGAGTTCCCTGGATCGTGCTAGAATTAACCAGTCATCCAGGTAGTTTAGTACACGGTTGCCCTGGAGTCACAATGGAGCCAGAATGACATCCATACACTTTGTGAATGTGTGAGGGGATAAAGCTAGCGATATTTCTATGTGGAGAGAGAGGTAACTCGCAAGTGCCTCCTCTACCTTCAGCATAGCTAAATAGCTATGCTGTTCATTCCCCACAATGGCCAAAGAATTCAACATCGTGGGGTTATAAATCCGGTTTATGCATGGTTTTCATCCCTTTTGGCTTTCCATAGTGGAAGGAGGAGTTGCAACACGAGTTCCAAAATCCAGCGGAGAGCTGAACCTGGAAGACAGAGCAAGAGATAGTGCAGAGCTCGTCTCCGGCTCCTCTTCCAGATCGAGAAGAGAACCCACGATCCTGAGATGGCGGCCGGCCCAGATCCGTGAGGCTCTGAAACCCAACTCGCTTCGGCATCTGAGAAGAGTGCGAGTCGCACACGGAGGTGCTTAATGTAGGCATTAACATGCGCAGCCTCTCGAGGCTGCCATTGCATGCTACATGCCTAATAAAGACTGATGCCACGGTTCACAGGTGCCATATTTATATCACGTTACGTGCTTACTTGCCACGTCACCTGATCACGGCAGGCCTTTAAATAGGAATGATTGTACACAAGCTTCAGATGACGGTTGCGTGCAAGGATGCTCCCCATAGTGTTATGCTAAATGCAATGTATAGTTCCCATTGAAAGGGAACACTACCGAACATGCTGTTAAAAGGAAAATAATCAACTTCGGGGTGGTAACAGCAATGCCACTTCAATAGCCTGTTGAAGAAGGTAGCATAAGGGGAAGTGTCTTCTCAGGGTTCTGAGTCAGGATAAATACATTTCAAAACCCATCTCAGAAAACAGGTCACAGCGAAGGAGACTGTCATTTTGTTCAGAAGAGTGGAAAAGAAAGTGTGTAAAATGATGAACAGAACTGTTTCCCTGAGTGCGGAGCAACTTTTTAGTAACGTACTGATTTTTAAAATACATTATGATATTTTCTCAAACAGAATGATCACACTTTTACTGTGTTTATAATAGTGATCCTGTGATTCACTGAGAACCGTGGTGTTTTTCAGGTGGAGCTCCATGTGGTGGAACACTGACTCAGTCACGAGGGGAATTTTTCAGCCCCAGTTATCCCAAAAATTATCCCAATTATGCAAACTGCACATGGAGCCTGCTGGCTGGAGAACTGCAGGTGGTTTTGTTAAACTTCACGTTCGTCAAGTAAGAAATCACCTTCCTGTTTCTCACCTGCTGATAAATCATACCTGACTTTGTTTAGATCTTTATCATTTAAGAATATTTGTTTGTGGTTAGTCTTTAAGGCTAGTTTCATTACACTTTCTTCAGTTTGGAGTCATGCTGTGACTTTGTCCATGTGTACGACGGCCCGACTGCTCAGCATTCACTTTTGGGTTCTGTGACTGGAAATCAGAGAGCTACATTCAACTCCAGCAGCAGATACATGATTGTCGTTTTCTCCAGTGACGGCAGTGTGACTCGACAAGGTTTTCAAGCAGAATGGAGTTTCATAGGTAAATGTTATTAAATCTCATTTCAACTACATTCATGTTTATGGACAGTTCAGTGAAAAATGTACAGTGCCTTGCGAAAGTATTTGCCCCCTTGAACTTTTCAACCTTTTGCCACATTTCAGGCTTCAAACATAAAGATATTTGTGAAGAATCACCAACAAGTGGGACACAATTGTGAAGTGAAACGAAATCTATTGGATTTTTGAAACTTTTTTAACTAATAAAAAAATGAAAAGTGGGGCGTGCAAAATTATTCGGCCTCTTTACTTTCAGTGCAGCAAACTCACTCCAGAAGTTCAGAGAGGATCTCTGAATGATCCAGTGTTGTCCTAAATGACTGATGGTGATAAATAGAATCCACCTGTGTGTAATCAAGTCTCTGTATAAATGCACCTGCTCTGTGATAGTCTCAGGGTTCTGTTGAAAGCGCAGAGAGCATCATGAAGACCAAGGCACATACCAGGCAGGTCTGTAATACTGTTGTGGAGAACTTTAAAGCCGGATTTGGATACAAAAAGATTTCCCAAGCTTTAAACATCCCAAGGAGCACTGTGCAAGCGATCATTTTGAAATGGAAGGAGTATCAGACCACTGCAAATCTACCAAGACCTGGCCGTCCCTCTAAACTTTCAGCTCAGACAAGGAGAAGACTAATCAGAGATGCAGCCAAGAGGCCCATGATCACTCTGGATGAACTGCAGAGAACTACAGCTGAGGTGGGAGAGTCTGTCCATAGGACAACAATCAGTCGTACACTGCACAAATCTGGCCTTATAGAAGAGTGGCAAGAAGAAAGCCATTTCTCATAGATATCCATAAAAAGTCTCGTCTAAAGTTTGCCACAAGCCACCTGGAAGACACACCAAACATGTGGAAGAAGGTGCTCTGGTCAGATGAAACCAAAATCGAACTTTTTGCCCATAATGCAAAACGATTTTGCGTAAAATTTGGCGTAAAAGCAACACAGCTCATCACCCTCAACACACCATCCCCACTGTCAAACATGGTGGTGGCAGCACCATGGTTTGGGCCTGCTTTTCTTCAGCAGGGACAGGGAAGATGGTTAAAATTGAGGGGAAGATGGATGCAGCCAAATACAGGACCATTCTGGATGAAAACCTGTTGGAGTCTGCAAAAGACTTGAAACTGGGACGGAGATTTATCTTCCAACAAGACAATGCTCCTAAACATACAGCAAAATCTACAAAGGAATGGTTCACAAATAAACGTATCCAGGTGTTAGAATGGCCAAGTCAAAGTCCAGACCTGAATCCAATCGACAATCTGTGGAAAGAGCTGAAAACTGCTGTTCACAAACGCTCTCCATCCAACCTCACTGAGCTCGAGCTGTTTTGCAAGGAAGAATGGGCAAGAATTTCAGTCTCTCGATGTGCAAAACTGATAGAGACATACCCCAAGTGACTTGCAGCTGTAATCGCAGCAAAAAGTGGCTCTACAAAGTATTAACGCAAGGGGGCCCAATAATTTTGCACACCCCACTTTTCATTTTTTTATTAGTTAAAAAAGTTTCAAAAATCCAATAGATTTCGTTCCACTTCACAATTGTATCCCACTTGTTGGTGATTCTTCACAAAAAATAAAAATTTTATATCTTTGAAGCCTGAAATGTGGCAAAAGGTTGAAAAGTTCAAGGGGGCCGAATACTTTCGCAAGGCACTGTAGGCATAGTGGGACTTTATCTTGAGCCAATTGTCCAAACATGGCAGTATCTGTATTCCTCTAGCCAGCTTGCATGCACCAACGGTTAAATAGAGTAGTGGAAGTGTAAGACTTTGAATTGGAAGACTTTGTAAAGACTTTGAACTGTCCTTGGAAAGCATATATCAAAAATCACCTGTGCACTTTAGCAAAAAGAACATGAACAAATGACCCATTTACACCCACTGATATAAACCTGTCTTGGAAGTTGATTTCAAGTGCTGAATTTGCATTTGACAGCTGTTCATGGGAACTCTCAATATGCCGTCCAAAGAGGTGTCAGTACAAGTGAAGGAGGTCATCATTAGGCTGAAAAAACCAAAACAGACCTATCAGAGTGATAGCAGCCAAATTAACAATTTGGTACATTCATAAAAAGAAGGAATTCTCTGGTGAGCTGAGCAACACCAAAAGGCCTGGAAGACTACAGAAGACAACTCAAGTGGATGGTCTCAGAATTCTTTCTTTGATGTAGAAAAATAAATTGCACAACATCTAGCAAAGTCTTGTATACTCAGTATTCAGAACATTCAGGAAAAAAAAAAACTTTTTACAAGCAAATAAACCTGTTAACTTTCCAGCTTGTTATCTTCACATTCCCTTTCACTCCACTAATGGCTACATATCTTCACAGTTTTTTTCAGATCCTCAAAGCTCCAGTACAAAACTATAGAAGCAAACGTCAGAAACAAATCATCTCCTGGTTTCTTATGATTACATTTGTGCAACGAATGTCATGGCTTGTAAATTATTGGTTTTAAACATGTTTTGTTCCTTGAACAGATTCCCCATCCTGCAGGTATAACTGTGGTAACAATCTCAGTGTGTGTTCCTGCACCAGCAGCTGTCAGGACAACAGAAACTGCTGTTATGATTATAATGGTGAGAAAAAAGTTAACGATTAAAAAATATCCCAAGTACACACATGTAGAATAATCTCTTCAAGATAATGTACATCACAAATTCATATATAAATAACAAAAAAGCCTAGTAATGTTTATTTCTTAATATAATCTCTCTAACAGATTACTGTTCCACAACTGTCCCTGAAACAACAACACCATCTTCAGGTACATTTACATGAACAGGAATAAAACACATGATGTGGTGCTATTATAAAAGTAATCAGTGACAGACTGGTGTGATGTGGACTTACTGTTTATATTTACATTTAATCTTGTGAAACGTCCTGAAACAAGTTAGTTCCTGTTCTCTCTTATGTTAGAACACCTATAAACAGCCGTTCCCACAACAGTTTCTTTCTCTCTGAAAGTTAATAAGACGGAAATAAGCAGCTTGCCATATTACTGAGAAACTGCAAAACTCCTCCCTTCTGAAAGTTCCTCCGGTGTTCCTTCCATAAATGTTAAGTACATATCTTCTTACAGAAAAGTTCACCAGAATCTGCATTAAGTTTCTGTGAATGAGCTTGTAGATACATCTGGGTTACGCATGTAACCCTGTTTCCTGAGAATCGAACGAGACGTTGCGTTTAGCATAACACTATGGGAGCGCCCTCACGTGTGACCAGCATCTGAAGTCTGTGTAAAATCATGCCTATTTATAGGCCTGTTATGATCAGGCAACTAAGCACGTCGCGTGATATAAATATGGCACCTGTGAACCACGCCATCAGCCTCTATTATCTTAAACAAAAAGGTAATTCACAGGCCTGCCTTGGTATGACATAGCTACGCAATGTCTTGTTCCCTTCTCAGGGAACAGGGTTACATTCATAATTCTCTTTCAAACGGAACTTTGACTTTGCGTTTAGCATAACACTATGGGAACGAGAATACTCGGTCATACTGAGGGTACGGCCTGTTCAAAAAGACCCAAGCCCGAGTGACACTGCAAGACACTTGAGGAAGGGGTGAAATGAATATCCAGGCTGTAATAATGAATGAATGTGTGTGGCGTAGACCACCCTGCAGCAGCACACACATCCTGTGAGGATAGCACTTTGTAAAAAGCCTTGTCGGAGGCGACACACCTACTGGAGTGAGCCCTTATGCCCAGAGCTGTAGTGAGACCTCTACTGTGGCTTCCAAGCAGACCAACAGCTCCTCCGTCTTATGTCACTGGCCGGAGCAGTGGATGTACAGTGGTGTGAAAAAGTGTTTGCCCCCTTCCTCATTTCCTGTTCCTTTGCATGTTTGTCACACTTAAGTGTTTCGGAACATCAAACCAATTTAAACAATAGTCAAGGACAACACAAGTAAACACAAAATGCAATTTGTAAATGAAGGTGTTTATTATTAAAGGTGAAAAAAAATCCAAACCATCATGGCCCTGTGTGAAAAAGTGATTGCCCCCTAAACCTAATAACTGGTTGGGCCACCCTTAGCAGCAACAAAGCGTTTGCGATAACGTGCAATGAGGCTTTTACAGCGTCCTGGAGGAATTTTGGCCCACTCATCTTTGCAGAATTGTCCTAATTCAGTTACATTAGAGGGTTTTCGAGCATGAACGGCCTTTTTAAGGTCATACCACAACATCTCAATAGGATTCAGGTCAGGACTTTGGCTAGGCCACTCCAAAGTATTCATTTTGTTTTTCTTCAGCCATTCGGTGGTGGACTTGCTGGTGTGTTTAGGATCATTGTCCTGCTGCAGAACCCAAGTTCGTTTCAGCTTGAGTACACGAACAGATGGTCGGACATTCTCCTTCAGGATCTCTTGGTAGACAGCAGAATTCATAGTTCCTTTTATCACGGCAAGTCTTCCAGGTCCTGAAGCAGCAAAACAGCCCCAGACCATCACACTACCACCACCATATTTTACTGTTGGTATAATGTTCTTTTATATAAATGCAGTGTTCCTTCTCGCCGATATACTTGGACACACACCTTCCAAAGAGTTCCACTTTTGTGTCATCGGTCCACAGAATGTTGTCCCAAAAGTCTTGGGGATCATCAAGATGTGTTGTGGAGAAATTGAGACGAGCTTTGATGTTCTTTTTGCTCAGCAGTGGTTTTCTCCTTGGAACTCTGCCATGCAGGCCATTTTTGCCCAGTCTTTTCCTGATGGTGGAGGCATGAACGCTGACCTTAACTGAGGCAAGTGAGGCCTGCAGTTCTTTGGACGTTGTTGTGGGGGCTTTTGTGACCTCTTGGATGAGTCGTCGCTGCGCTCTTGGGGTAATTTTGGTGGCGCCGGCCACTCCGGGAAGGTTCACCACTGTTCCATGTCTTCGCCATTTGTGGATAATGGCTCTCACTGTGGTTCGCTGGATTCCCAAAGCTTTGGAAATGGCTTTATAACCCTTTCCAGACTGATAGATCTCAATTACTTTCTTTCTCAATTGTTCCTGAATTTCTTTGGGTCTCGGCATGATGTGTAGCTTTTAAGGATCTTCTGGTGGACCTTACTGTGTCAAGCAGCTCCTATTTAAGTGATGCCTTGATTGTGAACAGGTGTGGCAATAATCAGGCCTGGGTGTGGCTAGAGAAATTGAACTCAGGTGTGGACAACCACAGTTATAGTATGTTTTAACAAAGGGGGCAATCACTTTTTCACACAGGGCCATGATGGTTTGGATTTTTTTTTCACCTTTAATAATAAACACTTTCATTTACAAATTGCATTTTGTGTTTACTTGTGTTGTCCTTGACTATTGTTTAAATTGGTTTGATGTTCCGAAACACTTAAGTGTGACAAACATGCAAAGGAACAGGAAATGAGGAAGGGGGCAAACACTTTTTCACACCACTGTAACTACAGAGAGCTCTTAGTGGACACAGCAGGTGCATTCTCTCTAGTTCCAGTGTGAGGAACAAAGGAGGGCAGAAAGCCTGCATCACCACAGACTGGGCAGCAGATGTAGGCACCTTAGGTATATAATCAGGCCTAGAATTCAGGAAGGCCTTGGCTAATCCAGGGGTAAAGTCAAGGTAGGAAGGGGCAACAGAGAGAGCTTGTAGATCTCCTTCTCACTTGAGAGATGTCAGAGCCAGCAGAGGGGCTACCTTTAAAGGAGGTAAAGTCAGAAGCTTCTCAGAGGCTGACTCTAAGGACTCAAATGGGACACCTGACAGACCTTCCAGGACCACAGAAAGCTCCCAGGAAAGTGTGCACATCCTGCAGATGGGCATCAGCCCCCTGACACCACACATAAACCTCAAGGTTAGAGGATGTTGCCCCACAGAGGCTCCATCAACAGGGGCGTGGCTGGCCGAAATGGTGGCCACGTGAACCCTGATTGTAGAAAGAGCCCACCCGCTGAGAATGTTCTTCTAAGAACTCCAGGACTGTAGCTATTGCATAGTTCACAGGGTTTCCAGTGGTCCCTGCAGATGGGAATCTCCCAAGGTGAGCCATCTAGCCGGGATATTATCTCTGAGAACCATATTCAGGCTGGCCAATAAGGTGCTACTTGCAGCAGGCATAGACTGTCTTGGCAAACTCTTGCTAGAACTTGTGGAAGCAGAGCGATGTGGGGAAAAGCATTCAGATGTGACCTCGGTCACATGTGCACCATGGCGTCCAGCCCTAATTGTGCAGGAGGTGTGAGGGCAAACCACAGCGGGCTGAGTGTTGTCTCCTCGGAGACAAACACATGCAATCCCGCTTGGCCAAACCTCGCCATATGGACTGCACCACTTGTCGATGGAGCCACCAATTCCTGGGCCTGAGCCCCTGCCCCAACAAGATTTCTGCCCCCCTATTCCCAGAATGCACATTGCACTTACTGACAAACTTTCCTTCTGCTAAGAGAAGAATTAGTTGCACCTGCCTGAACAGGGGGCATGGACATAATCCTCCCTGGTGGTCAATATATGAGACCACTGGTGTGTTGTCTATAAACACATGGTGACCTCTCAGTTGAGGAAGAAGGAATTTCAGTGCTAGAAATATGGCCCACATTTTTAGGCAATTTATCTGCTGTTCCAGATGAGGGCCGCACCAGAGACCATGAGCTGGACAACTATCTAAGACCGTGCTCCAGCCCATGAAGGAGGTGCCTGTCATTACAATCTTGTGCAAAGGAGACACCCCAAGAGTGTGACCCAAGGCTAGAAACCGGGGACAGTCAAATTCTTCCCCGCGTGACACTGATTATTCTCAGTGGTTTCAATCTTGGAGGAAATCACCAACTTCTCAGCCAGGACTGAACGGTCTCCTGTGCAATACTCCCATAAGTGCCAGTAGTCTCCCAAGATCAAGCTTTATCTTGCTCAGTGTTGATAGGATTGACCCTATGCATGTTCGGGATAGAAACGCCCTCATCGTAGTAAAATCCTTATAACCTATAGAAAAGATGTCCACTGCACTGGAGAAAGCATACTTTTCTGAGGTTCAACCTGAGCCCAAATCTCTTCATGAGGGGGAGAACAACATCTCGATGTTGAACCGCTAGTTCCCTGGAACGTGCTAGAATTAACCAGTCGTCCAGGTAGTTCAGTACCCGGATGCCATGGAGTCACAATGGAGGCAGTGTGAAATCCATGCACTTTGTGAAGGTGTGAGGGGATAAAGCTATATATATATTTCTATGTGAAAATATGCACCTTTTAGAGCTATCGTCACAAACCAGTCCTCAAACTGAATATGTGGAACGATAAGTTTGGGCGTCAGCATCTTGAACCTGTATGTCTGAATAGTATAGTTCAGATGACACAGATCTAAAATTGGCCACATACTCCTATTTTCTGCAGACCAGGAAATAATGGCTGTAAAAACCTCCTTCCCTCAGAGAACAGGTTACATCTTGTATGGCCCATTTGTCCAAGAGGGAACTTACTTCCTGCGCTAATGTCGGACTCTGGTCTGTGCTGACTACTATGGTGAGCACAAATTTGAACCGGGGGGTCGAGCTCTAAACTGGACCTGGTAACCCTTATATAGTAGACAGAACCCATGGAGACAGATTTGGCAGTAGTTTCCATCCTGCTAGATGGTCTTTTAGTGACATTAACTATTCCACATTCTATTGGAGGGAAAGCATCAGATTTTCGTTGCCCTGTGACAGTTCACTGACCAGAGAAAACTGAAAATTTGGGACCGTCTTGGCTAGGGGAGGCCCTACTGTAGCATTGGGAGTTAACTGCCCTAACAACCTCATGTCCCCTGATACATACCTCCACAGCCCTTCAGGACCACTCTTCTTTTCCTGCTTGTCCTTTATAACCATTCTCAGATCAGGCCTAGTAGCAGGCCGTGACTGTGGCTGCCCGATTCCCCTGGCTGTCTGTGGGGGTTGGTGGGCTGCCATACTCGCCTTCTGCATCTCCCTCGCACTAGAGCTGTCATTGTCTGCAGTGACCACAAGCAAGACTACTACCCCATAGGCCTTGCCAACCAATGAGACGGTGGCCTTACACGGTGGCTTGGATGGCAAAGCCGGCCCCCCTAATTACATGCCATTGATGGAGAGAGGTAGCTCGCAAGTGCCTCCTCTACCTTCAGCATAGCTAAATAGCCATGCCGTTCATTCCCCACAATGGCCGAATAATCCAACGTCGTGGGGTTATAAATTCGGCTTATGCATGGTTTTCCCAAGCAACCTGATATAAGGGGAATTTCTGCAGTGTGAGGGATTTACTTTCACATTTACTTTCACTCATCCAGCCTTAGTAATCACTTCAAGCAGCTCTTTATATACTGCACTCAGTTTTTAGCACATCCTTCTGACTACTCAGAGTCAGAGAGGAATTATTACTATTATTTTTGTGTATGTGTTTTTCCCCCCATTTGAGTTTCCCGAGGGCATCGCTTGTGATTATATATGATATGATAGAATATGACACTTGTGTTGAAGTTTAAGTCAGAGATGTCATGTTTATGTTATGATAAGCTTACTATGTTTGAATGAGGACTGTGTTTACTTTAATCTAAAAAGGATTAATAAAGCCTTGATCTGCGCCTGTCTCCGACACCCGAGTCTACGTCCTGACTACAACCCTGTTTCGTAACACATCACTAGACACTTCACCCAGAAAGTGTGCACTATTCCCCGTGATGAAAAGGGAGCAAGCTGTAACACACTTCCTGAATTCTCCTGAATCCCAGAATTTTCACAGATTTTGAGAAACGATAGAGAGGAAATGAAGCGTCCTTTTGTTTCTTTACACAAACAACTGACATGCAGTCTTTTGCTGAAGATAATAAAGACTGATGGCGCGGTTCATAGGTGCCATATATATATATATATCACGCGATGCGCTTAATCGCCACGTCAGCTGATCACAGCAGGCCTATAAATACGTATGATTTTACACAAGCTTCAGATTACGGTCGTGTGCAAGGACGCTCCCCATAGTGTTATGCTAAATGCAACGTGGAGTTCCCTTTTAAAGAGAACACTACAGAACATGCTGTTAAAGGGAAAATAATCGGTCATAGGAAATAATAAAATAAAAACTTCAGGGTGGTAACAGCAACGGCACTTCAATAGCCTGTTGAAGATGGTAGCATAAGGAAAACTGTCTTCTCAGGGTTCTGATTCAGGATAAATACATTTCAAAAACCATCACAGAAAACAGGTCACAGAGAAGGCGATCATCATTTTGTTCAGTAGAGTGAAAAAGAAAGTGTGTAAAATGATGAACAGAACTGTTTCCCCAACTACGGAGTAACTTTTTAGTAACGTACTGATTTTTAAAATACACTATGATGATATTTTCTTAAACCAAATGATCACACTTTTACTCTGTTTATAATACTGATACTGTGATTCACTGAGAACCGTGGTGTGTTTCAGGTGGAGTGTCATGTGGTGGAACTCTGACTGAGTCACAAGGGGAATTTTTCAGCCCCAGTTATCCCAAAAATTATCCCAATTATGCAAACTGCACATGGAGCTTGCTGGCTGGAGAACTGCAGGTGGTTTCGTTAAACTTCACTTTCATCGAGTATGAAATCACCTTCCTGTTTCTCACTTGCTGATAAATCATACCTGATATTGTTTAGATCTTTATAATTTAAGAATTTTTTTTGTGGTTAGTCTGTAAGGCTAGTTTCATTACACTTTCTTCAGTTTGGAGTCATGCTGTGACTTTATCCGCGTGTACGACGGGCAGACTGCTCAGCATTCACTCTTGGGTTCTGTGACTGGAAATCAGAGAGCTACCTTCAACTCCAGCAGCAGATACATGACTGTCGTTTTCTCCACTGACCGCAGCGTGATTCGACAAGGTTTTAGAGCAGAATGGACTTTCATAGGTAAATGTTATTTAATCTCATTACAATTCTATACATTTTATTTATGGACAGTTCAGTGAAAAAATGTAGGCATAATGGAACTTTATCTTGAACCAGTTGTCCAAACATGGCAGTATCCTTATTCCTCTAGCCATCTTGCATACCCCAGTGGTTAAATAAAGTTGTGGAAGTGTAAGACTTTGAATGGGAAGTCTTTGTAAACACTTTGAACTGCCCTTGGAAAGCATATCTCAAAAATCACCTGTGCTCTTTAACAAAGGGAACATGAACAAATGACCCATTTACACCCATTGATGCAAACCTGTCCTGTGGCGAAATGGCATGAATAACATCTGAGCCTAAATATAATGAACAGTAGAGCTTTTAGGAACAATTTCAGCCATCTCAAATCTAGAATCAAACACCAAATATGTTTTGATCGTGCCTCTGTCCAAGATGAAACACATTTCTTGGAGAAGAACAGAACATGATATGGTAAAATTGCTGCAAGGTTAATAGCTTGGTTAAAATAGGGGGTGATGTGACTGAACAGAAATATGTAATGTGATATGCAGTAATGTGAAGGCTACAGTGTCATATGGCATTTAATTTGCTAACACCAAGATTTTTTTCAGGTGGAGCTCCATGTGGTGGAGATCTGACCCAGTCACGAGGGAAGTTTTTCAGCCCCAATTATCCCAATAATTATCCCAATGATGTCCATTGTGTATGGAGGCTACAGAGTCCCAGTTGGCAGATGGTTTCACTAAACCTCACATTTGTTAAGTAAGAAATTATTTTCCTTCATTTTTACTCACTGATAAATTACACATCTGTTATCCTGTGTATTGCTAGCTTGAGGTTAGCATGTTAATTTTAATGCAGGTGGTAAATTTTCTTTCTGTCTTAACTTTAGATTGGAAATGAACTGGGATTTCATCACTGTGTACGATGGGCCAACTGATCAGGATTCACCTTTGGGCATTGTGACTGGAAATCAGTTAAATTCCTTCAGTTCCAGCAGCAGATACATGACGGTTGTTTTCCACAGTGATTCCTCAGGGACAGAAAATGGCTTTCGAGCAGAATGGCATTTTTTAGGTAAGTCATCATCCGGTTTATAAACAAACCTGTGATTTGAAATCTGTTAAATGCCTGTCTCCAAACCCTGATGAGTACTATTAATCTAGGGATTTATCCTCTTTAATGTTATTTAATGTACCGATAAGCTTTTTACTTTTTTTAACAGATTCAACACAGACCAGAGAAGGGTTAAAAACAGGTGCAGAAATCTTATTTAATAATTATTTAATGATTTTCATTAAGCACACACATTCATAACTTCCCTGCTGCCCTACATTCTAAGAAACATTGGGTTAAAAACATCCCAAAGTGGGGTATTGTTAACCCAACAGTTGGGTAATTATAGGACAGAACACATTTTGGGTTAAACATCAAGTTGGGTTGTTAATTTTAACCCAGCAAATTAGTTGTTTTTCAACCCAAAGTTTAGTTACATTTTTACAAAAATGCTGGGTTAATTTTATTCAATTCAGAAAATATATTGCTAGAACTGCTACTGAAGTGGTGTTCAGATATAGACTTATATATAGTCATATTTAAGACAAATATTTTGAAATGTTTAAAACATCCAAATAAACTAGTAACCAACTTACGTTCCAGTGGGCGTTACAAACAAGTAAGCCAACGTTAACGAAGATAGCGGTGCATTTAATATCATGTAAACTGGACAGTTATCGCACATTTTTGCTTTTTCTAGTGCACAGTAACGGTATTATGGATTAATATATCGATACGAACCATCACTCAATCATGCGTTAATTTTTAACACCCGTGTGTCTAGTTAAGAACAACACATTATGTTGCTTTCAATACAAACAGTGTGTTAGTACATTTAACACATTCTCTATGTTAAACATTTCCACACAAGATGTGTTAAAAATAACACATAAATAACAAATACTTTTCCCCTACAATTATCTTAAAATGCTATTCTGTATGCTAAAATGCTACTAGAAAGCTCGTAAAATAAACAAAGAACTGCATGAAATTCAAGTGACCTTTATTAAAATCACTCACAAATTTGAAAGATGTAGGAATTGGTGCATCTTCTTACAAATTTCTCTGCCACCTGGGAAGATCAGATTCTCATTGCCTTCCATCTGAAAACTTGTAAAAGAGCAAAAAGAGTGTTGGTTAGTTGTTAGCTACAAAATAGGGACAAATGCCTTTGAGCTTTAACTGAGAAATTGTGTTACAGAATCCCAAATTGTGTCATTTTGGAAATGTGACCTCCACTCTCCTAATGAAATGGTGCTGTAGACTCACTGGGAAAAACTCACTTTCGAATATTTATTTTCCTGCCTTTAGCACCTCACCACCAATTGGTTTTCACAACCTTATTAATTTAACAAAACATTACATACAGAGTGGAAAGTATTACAACGTACTGTAACCCCCAACCTCTCTTATAGTTATGGTAACCTTGTGAAGTACTTTTGGCTTTGACATTACTGAGCTAATTTCTAATTTCCATTAGCTACTGACTGTCTGCACCTGTAATCCAGCATTAACATTCACAGAATACATGAAGAAACATGGCTCTATGCCATCCTCCTAATGCTAATTACTACAACTTGCCTTGTCCAAAACACTTTCTAAATGTAGTTAGCATTAACCCACTCTCTGTATTACATCATAGTGAACAACTGTAATGCTATGTTATTGTTAACTTTCAAAAAGTTCATGGGAATATCTAACATCACCGTGAGCTGTATGCTAAAGTAATGTTATTAACTCAGGTGATCGTCTTGGTTAGCATCACTCATCCAAACTGGTGACAGCATCCTGCTAGTTAAACCTAACTTGGAGACAATATACAGACTCAGAGAATTCTAGAATAACCTCAGTCCATATTTAACAGCCAACATAAACACGACACTAGTAGTATAATTCCGCCACGGATGAAGCAGAACATGATGTTCACTTTTGAAGCCATCGCGATAGGTAAAGTTAATTATCACTCGCTGAGTTATTGTTTTCAAATGAATACATTTTCGAGAGCTCCCTGCCTAAATATCACAACCTTGGCCAGGTATTTTCAGCAGCATTAATGCTAACTAGTGATGAAGGCTAACTTACCTGTGCTCATTTGGTTTCCTCACCACAAAATCCGCTACCTCCACTTGAGGCAAATTCAAACCACAGTTGCCAACTCTCGCAAGTCTATTAGCCCATTCTTTAGATTTACATGGTTTATTTGTGAAAAAACACTTTCCCTGTCGGCATTGCTACATTTAGAAGACAACTATATTATTGCACTCATGGGCTATTAGCTGTGAGCAGACAGTGTCAATCAATGCGCTGGAGAAAACGGCGACCATAAATGTAAAGAAACAAAGTTTTTCTAACAAGCAAACAAACTTATTGTTTTAAATAAGCCCCAAAAACCACAACCTGTGACCCATGATTTTTAAAGCAACGTCACAAAAAAAGAAGCCCAAAGTAGGGTATTATAAGCGGACTTGGCAAACTATGATTCAAATCTATGATATGAGTTAATTTGACATAAGGAGTTGGGCTGATGCGGTGGGGTGGGGGAGGGGTTAATTGACTAAACTGTCAGTGAAAATGACAATAACCCAACGGTTGGATTACACAAAACAATGTCTGCATGTAATCCTGTTCCCTGAAAAGGGAACGAGATGTTGCGTGTACTCCACACTGTGCCATCATGCCTATTTATGGGGCTGCCCTGATCAGGTGACATGGCAATTAAGCGCATCGCATGATATAAAAATGGCACCTGTGAACTGCGTCGTCATTGCATATTATTTGAAGCGAAGATGCAATTCACAGCCATGGCCCAGCATAACAAAGCTACACAGTGTCTCGTTCTCTTCTCATGGAACAGGGTTACATGCATAACTCAGATGTTCCCTTTCAAAGGGAACCCAACGTTGCATGAGATCCACACTGTAGGGACGAAAATACCCACTCTGACATACTGAGGGTATGGCCTGCATAAAACGATCTGAGCCCGAGGGTCACTGCAATACACTCAAGCCTGGGGCAGAATATATATATGCAGGCTGTAATATCGAATGAATGTGTGTGGCGTAGACCACCCCCCTGCAGCACACACATCCTGTAAGGGTAACCCTTTGGACAAAGCCTTTGAGGAGTTGAGCCCCCTAGTGGAATGAGCCCTTATGCCCAGAGGTGTAGCAAAACCATGTGCCTCATTAGCGATAGAGATTGCTTCCACTATCCAATTAAAGATGCACTGCTTCGACCCAGCATCACTTCTCCTGTCACTGCCTAAGCAGACCAGCAGCTGCTCCAACTTATGCCACTGGCCAGAGCAGTGGACGTAAGTAAAGAGAGCCCATACTGGACACAGTAGGTGCAATTTCTCTTGTTCTGGTGTGAGGAACGGAGGAGAGGTGAAAGCCTGCAACACTACTGGCTGGGAAGAAGACATAGGCACTTTAGGAATATAATCTGATCTAGGATATAGGAAGGCCTTGACTTATTCAGGAGCAAAGTCATGGCAGAAAAGTGCAAAAGAGAGAGTTTGTAGATCTACTCGCTTGAGAGATGCCAGGGCCAGCAGAAGAGCTACCTTTAGAGTCAGAAGCTTCTCTTAGGCTCTTAGGCCTCAAATGGGGCACCTGACAGACCTTCCAGGACCACAGAAAGGTCCCAGGAAGATATGCTTGGTCTGCAATGGGCCTCAGCCGCCTGACACCACACATAAACCTCAAAGTTAGAGGATGTTGCCCCACAGAGGCTCCATCAATAGGGGCATAGACCCTGATGTAGAAGGAGCCAACCCTGCTGAGAAATGTCCTTGTAAGAACTCCAGGGCTGTATCTATTGTGCAGTTCACTGGGTCTTGCTGACGTTCCTCACACCATGAGACAAAAAGTCGTCACTTGAGTGCATACAATTTACTCATGGATGGTACGCTAGCGTTCAACATGGTCTGTACAACTATAGTTGCAAGACCAGAATCTATGAGCTGGTGCCCCTCAGGGGCCAGACCCACAGTTTCTATAATTCCAGCCGAGGGTTATAAATCAGCCCTCTGGCTCGAGACAGTAGATCCCTGCAGATGGGATATTATGTTTGAGAACCATATTCGAACTAGCCAGTGAGGTGCTACTAGCAGCAGACGTAGACAGTTATGGCATACTCTCACTAGAAGAAAACTCTTGCTAGAAGAAAACGTACAAATGTGACCTTGGCCATATGTCCACCTCCCAGGTGTGGGAGGAGTGAGGGCAAACCACAGCAGGCAGTGTGTTGTGTCCTCTGAGGTGAACACATCCACTTCTGCTTGGCCAAACCTCTGCCATATGCACTCAACCACTTATGGATGGAGCCACCAATTCTTGGGCCTCAATCTCTGCCTCTAGAGGATGTCTGCCCTAACATTCCAGTTGCTCAGAATGTACATTGAACTCACTGACAAAATAAGTTGTGCCTGCCCGAACAAGGGGCGTGAACATAATCCTTCCTTGTGGTCAATATGTGAGACCACCGCTGTGTTGTCTGTCACAACTAACACATGGTGAAATGAGAAAGAAGGAATTTAAGTGCTAGAAATATGGCCCGCATTTCTAGGCGATTTATATGCCACTCCAGATGAGGGCCGCTCCAGAGACTACGACTGCTCTGCAGCCGCTGTGGGAGGTATCTGTCATTGCCATCTTGTGATAAGAAGACACTCCTAGAGTGTGACCCAAGGCTGGAAACTGCGGACACCTCCAAATTCTCATTCACATCGCCCGTGACACTGATTACTCTCAGAGGTGTCATCCTCGGATGAAACCCGGAACTTTTCAACCACCACTGACATGCTGTCCTTTGCAATAGGCCCAATGGTATGACATTGTCTGCTGCTGCCATAAGCCCCAAAAGTCTATCCTAGAGACTGGAGGGGATGCCGAGATCCAGCTTTATGTCGCTCAATGATGATAGGATTGACTTTACACATGTTGGGGATAGGAATGCTCTCATCATAGTAGAATCCTTATAATGTCTAGAAAAAAACTTTTCTGAGGTTCAAACTGAGCCCCAATCTTTTCCTGTGGGCGAGAACAACATCCAAGGTAGTTTAGTACACAGATGCCTTGGAATCACAATGGAGTCAGAATGACATCCATGCACTTTGTGAAAGTGCGGGGGAATAAAGCTAGCCCGAAGGGATGAAGCCAATATTGGTATGCATCTTTTAGATCTATCGTTGCAAACCAGTTCCCAAGCTGAATCTGTGGAAAGATAAGTTTGGGAATCAGCATCTTGGACCTGTTTGTCCAAAGAGTACATTTCAGATGACACAGATCTAAAACTTCCTGCATACGCCCATCTTTTTTGCAGACTTTTTTGCGACTGTGGCCGCCTGGTTCCCTGGCTGTCTGTGGGGGGAGGCAGTCCGCCACACTCAACTTCTGTGCCTCCCTCGCACTAGTGCTGGCCTGGGCTCCACTCATCGATGCCCAGGTGATATCGACACAACAGGGAAGGAACTAGCTGAATGTCGCCGTATGTCAAACTCATTCAGCATGTCTGCTTGGTAGGCCTGCAACACTGCCATTGTCTGCAGTGACCCACAAGCAAGACCCACTACCACATAGGCCTTGCCCACCAAAGCTGTGGTGGCCTTACATGACTTGGATGGCAAAGCCGTACCCCCCTAAATTACCTGCCATTGTTGGAGAGAGGAAGCTCGCAAACACCTCCTCCAACTTCAGCATAGCTAACTAGCTGAGGTGTTCAATCCCCACAGTGGCAGAATAATCTGACATTGTGTATTTATTATATATGGTTTATTCATGGATTTCCCCCAGAAAGGTAATATTTTGTCATGCATGTCTGGAAAAAGTGGAGTCTTCTGCAGTGTGAGGGACATTTATTTTCACTGGGGAGAAAAAAGCTCACCCAGCCTTAATCATTATTTCGGCGGCTCTTTATATGCTTGAGAGCTGCCCTCACTTTTGAGCACACACTTCTAGCTCCTGAGAGTCAGAGACAATTTATTTTTTTTCGGCTTTCCATTCCGGAAGGCAGAGTCACAACGCGAGCTCCAAAATCTAGCAGAGAGCCGGATCCAGAAGACAGAGCAAGAGATAGAGCTGCGCTCATCTCAGGCTCCTCTTCCAAATCCATACAAGAACCCCAGGACCTGAGATGGCTGGCTGCCTCGACAGCGGCCGGCCCAGATCCGTGAGGCTCTGAAACCCAACTCCCTTCAGCTGAGAAGAGAGTGAGTCATGAGCAGAGCTGCCTAATTGTAAGGCTTTCATAATGTGCACAGTCAGACCTCTCGAGGACCGCCCTTGCATGCTCCATCCCTTGACATTTCACACAGACAGTGTGTCTGTGCCCCATGATGAAACAGAAGCAAGGTGTTTCCTGAATTCTCTCTAATTTTTTTAAAGGGACAGAAAAGTAAAGAGATTATTCTTTTTGCCTTTAATTTTTTTGTTTAAAAGATAGAGAGGAAATGAAAAGTCTTTTTTGTAAGCGTTACACAAATGACCGACATGCAGTCTTGCTGAAGATAATAGAGGCGGACCACACAGGTGCTGTTATTATATGATGTGACGCGCTTAACTGCCACGTCACCTGATCATGGCAGGCCTATAAATAGGCATGATGTTTCACGAGCTTCAGATACCACTCACGTGTGAGGGCGCTTTCCTCTTTGAAAGGGAACTACCCCAAAACTACACAAGACAGAGAAAATAACCTAATTAAATAATGCAACCCAATTAAATGATGTTCAACCTAGCGTTTGGGTAGAAAAAATATCCCAGCATTTTTTAGAGTGTAGTGCCATAAGTTCCATAACCAAATAATTAAACCTCTGTGCAGTGTTATGATGCATTTACCGTGAAAATAAAATGATATACAGAGAAGTGTGATATTTTTCAGATGAAGCTCCATGTGGTGGAAATCTGACGCAATTACGCGGGGAATTCTTCAGCCCCAATTTCCCGCATAATTATCCCAATAATGCTAAGTGCACATGGAGGCTGCAAGGTCCTGAACAGCAGGTGGTTTCATTAACCTTCACATTTGTTGAGTAAGTATTTTTTCCATTCCTTTTCATTTGCAGATTAATTACACAAGTTCATATGCTCATGTGGTTCTCCTGTTTACTAAAATAGTTTGATTTTAGCCAGTTTATTATAATGAACAATATATTGCATTGTTTACATTTCTCTCTTCAGTTTGGAGTCAATCTGGGACGCAGTCCATGTGTACGATGGTCTGACTGATGAGGATGCACAACTGGGTGCTGTGACTGCAAATCAGACAAAGTCATTCAACTCCAGCAGCAGATACATGACCGTCATTTTCTCCTCTGATTTCTCCTGGACTCAAAAAGGCTTTCGAGCAGAATGGGCTTTCATAGGTAAGTGTTAATTAATCTCATTACAATTCTATACATTTTGTTTATGAACAATAAAAAAATGTAGGCATAGTGGGACTTTATCTTGAGTCAGTTGTCCAAACATGGCAGTATCCTTATTCCACTAGCCAGCTTGCATACACCAATGTTTAAATAGAGTGGTGGAAGTGTAAGACTTTGAATTGGAAGTATTTGTAAAGACTTTAAACTGTCCTTGGAAAGCATATGTCAAAAATCACCTGTGCTCTTTAGCAAAGGGGACATGAACAAATGACGCATTTACACGCACTGATGTAAACCTGTCCTGTGCCTAAATGGCATGAATAACATCTGAGCCTAAACATAATGAACAGTAGAGCTTTTAGGAACAATTTCAGCTCTCTCAAATCTAGAATCAAACACCAAATATGTCTTGATTGTGTCTCTCTCCAAGAGGAAACACATTTCTCGGAGCAGAGCAGAACATGTCATGGGAAAATTGATGAGACTCTGAGCTCTAAAAAGTTTAAGTCCCAATAGCAGGGCTGAAGTTTGTGCACCTCCATCATTGCCCTCTGGATCCACTGGTCTGATGTTGGTGATGCCAAGTGAGCAATTCATTTATTTATTTTTAGGTGTAATGCATCCCAGTGGCATTCCAGCTCCTTCTTGAGCACACTCCACACGACACTTTAGTGATGGAGACCTGTGCCAGCAAGCTGTCACAGGGCAACGAAAATCTGATGCTTTCCTCAGCATGCAAGCTACGGCCAAATGTGTCTCCATGGGTTCTGTCTACCATAGAAAGGGTTATCGGGTCCAGTTATAGCTCGACCCCCCCCGTTCACAGGTGTGCTCACCACAGAAGTCAGCACAGACCAGAGCCCGACATTAGCACAGGAAGTAAGCTCCCTTTTGGACAATGGGGTCCTGAAACATGTACCCCGTTCCCTCAGGGAGGGGGTTTACAGCCTTTATTTCCTGTTCGACAAAAAAGTGGGAGTATGCGGCCAATTTTAGATCTGCATAATCTGAACCATACTCTTCGGACATACAGGTTCAGAGGCTGATGTTCAAACTTATTGTGCCACAGATCCAGTTCGAGAACTGGTTTGTGGTGTTAGATCCAAAAGGTGCGTGTTTCCACATAGGAATATTGCTAGCTTTATCCCCTCGCACCTTCACAAAGTGCATGGATGTCACTCTGGCTCCATTGGGACTCCAGAGAATCTGTGTACCAAACTACCTGGACGACTGGTTAATTCTAGCACGATCCAGGGAGATGGCGGTTCAACATTGAGATGTTGTTCTTGCCCACGTGAAGAGCTTGGGGCTCAGGTTGAATCTCAGAAAAGATGGCTTTCAGTGCACCTTTTCAGGTGCAGTGGACAACTTTTCTAGGGGTTATAGGATTCTACTACTATGAGGGTGTTTCTGTCCCCAGCAGGCGTAGTGTCAATCCTATCAACACTGAGCAAGATAAAGTTGTATCTTGGGAGCCTGGGGTGGAGGTCACATCTGTATGCTGCTCCACCCATTGCTGCTCCCACTAGCTCGCCAAGACACTCTGCTAGTAGCACCCTTTTGGCAGCTCGAACATGGCTCTGAGAGATAATATCTCTGCGAGATGGCACTCCTTGGGAGATTTCCGTCCACAGGGATCCACTGTAGACCCAGTAACTGCACAATATCTACAGTCCTGGAGCTCCTACAATAACATTTCTCAGCGAGGTGAGCTCCTTCTACAATCAGAGTTATGTGGCTGCCATTTCGGCCAGCCACGCCCTGCTGAGGGAGCCTCTGTGGGGCAACATCCTCTAACTATGAGGTTCATGCATGTTCTCAGATGACTGAGGCCCATCTGCAGGCCGCGCATACCTTCCTGGGACCTTCTGTGGTCCTGGAATGTCTGTCAGCTGCCCCTTCGAGCCCCTAGAGTGGATCCCATCCAGAAGGACATTGTATGCATTCAAGTGGCAGTTTTTGTCTTGTGGTGTGAGGAACGTCAGCTAGACCCAGTGAACTGCGCAATAACTACAGTCCTGGAGCTCTTACAAGAATGTTTCTCAGCGGGCTGGGCTCCTTCTACAATCAGGGTACTTGGCCGCCATTTCGGCCAGCCTTGCCCCTATTGATGGAGTTTCTATGGGTCAACATCCTCTAACTTTGAGGTTCATGCGTGGTGTCAGACGGCTGAGGCCCATCTGCAGGCCGCGCATACCTTCCTGGGACCTTCTATGGTTCTGGAAGGTCTGCTGGCTGCCCCATTCGAGCCCCTAGAGCGGATCTACTGTCTCAAGCTGGAGGGCTGATTTATCACGCTCGGCCAGAACTCGGCAACTGTGGGTCTGGCCCCTGAGGGGCACCAGCCCATAGATTCGGGTCTCACAACTGAGATTGTTGAAACCATGTTAAAAACTAGAGCACCATCCACAAGGAAAGCGTATGCACCCAAGTGGCAGCTTTGTCTTGTGGTGTGAGGAACGTCACCTAGACCCAGTGAACTGCGCATTAGCTATGGTCCTGGGGTTCTTACTGAACGTTTCTCAGCGGGCTGGGCTCCTTCTACAATCAGGGTTACTTGGCCGCCGTTTTGGCCAGCCATGACCCTGTTGATGGAGCCTCTATGGGGCAACATCCTCTAACTTTGAGGTTCATGCGTGGTGTCAGACGGCTGCGGTCCATCTGCAGGCCACGCATACCTTCCTGGGACCGTCTATGGTCCTGGAAGGTCTGTCAGCTGCCCCATTCGAGTCCCTGGAGTGGATCCCTTCCACAAGGAAATCATATGCACTCAAGTGTCAGCTTTTTGTCTTGTGGCATGAGGAACGTCACCTAGACCCAGTGAACTGCGCAATTGCTACAGTCCTGGAGTTCTTACACAACGTTTCTCAGTGGGCTGGGCTCCTTCTACAATCAGGGTTACTAAGCCGCTGTGTCGGCCAGCCATGCCCCTGTTGATGGAGCCTCCGTGGGGCAACATCCTCTAACTTTGAGGTTCATGCGTGGTGTCATACTGCTAAATGCAACGTCGAAGTTCCCTTTGAAAGGGAACGTCTGGGTTACGCATGTAACCCTGTTCCCTGAGAAGGGAACGAGACGTTGCATAGCGTTGTCATACCGGGGCAGGCCTGTGAATTCGTCTTCGCTTCAGATAATAGAGGCTGGCGGCGTGGTTCACAGGTGCCATATATATATCATGCAACACGCTTAATTGCCACGTCACCTGATCATGGCAGGCCTATAAGTAGAGGCATGATTTTACATAAGCTTCAGATACCGGTCACGCGCACAAGGCGTTCCCATACTGCTAAATGCAACGTCTCGTTCCCTTCTTAGAGAACAGGGTTACATGTGTAACCCCGACGTTTCCTCATTATTTCATGACATGTTAAGAAGGTAAAAGCTCTGGAGTTGATTCCAAGTGCTGAATTTGCCTTTGGTAGCTGTTCATGGGAACTCTCAATATGCAGTCCATAAAGGTGTCAGTAGAACTGAAGGAGGCCATCATTAGGCTGAAAAAAAACAAAACAGACCTATCAGAAAGATAGCAGCTAAATGAACAATTGGATACATTCTTAAAAAGAAGGAATTCTCTGATGAGCTCAGCAACACCAAAAGGCCTGGAATACCACAGAAGGCAACTCAGGTGGATGATTCTTTCTTTGATGTAGAAAAACCCATTCACAACATCTAGCAAAATCTTGTGTAACTGTTAATGTTAATGTTAATAAGACAAAAAAAAAAAACGTTTTACAAGCAAATAAACCTGTTAATTTTCCAGCTTGTTATCTTCACATTCCCTTTCACGCCAATAATGGCTACATATCTTTACAGTTTTTTTCAGATCCTCAAAGCTATAGTACAAAACTATAGAAGCAAACATCAGACACAAATCATCTCCTGGTTTCTTATGGTTACATTTGTGCAACGAATGTCATGGCTTGTAAATGTTTGGTTTTAAACATGTTTTGTTCCTTGAACAGATTCCCCATCCTGCATGTATAACTGTGGTAACAATCTCAGTGTGTGTTCCTGCACCAGCGACTGTCAGGACAACAGAAACTGCTGTTATGATTATAATTACACCCACTGATGTAAAGCTGGCCTGTGCCTAAATGGCATGAATAACATCTGAACCTAAACATAATGAACAGGAGAGCTTTCAGGAACAATTTCAGCCCTCTCAAATCTAGAATCAAACACCAAACATGTCTTGAACGTGCCTCTGTCCAAGACGAAACACATTTCTTGGAGCAGAGCAGAACATGTTATGGCAAAATTGATAAGACCCTGAGCTCTAAAAAGGTTAAGTCCCAATAGCAGGGCTGAAGTTTGTGCACCTGCAACATTGTCCTCTGGATCCACTGGTCTGATGTTGGTGATGCCAAGTGAGCAATTTATTTATTTATTTATTTTTAGCTGTAATGCATCCCAGTTGCATACCAGCTCCTTCTTGAGCAGACTCCACAAGACACTTTAGTGATGGAGACCTGTTCTATTCTTTATAAGGTTTTCTTGAATGCAAGCCAGTAGGCAGCTCTGGCACAACGGATTAACTTACACGTGCCACATTGTAATTTAAATTTTTTGAAAATTGCATTGGTATAAGAGGAATAAAACACAAGGACCTGCTGTTGTAGAGCATCCTTCATCACACCAACACAGTCATTATTTATTTTTCTAAGTGGAACAGTAACTGTATTGATGCAACCCTACCTTTTACAACCCATTCTCTGTGTAATTATTGTTCTGTGTAATTATTGTCCTGCACTCGTCTGTTTGTCTGTTTGTCTGTTATGTGTTGCACCATGGTCCTGGAAAAACGACATTTCGTTCTAATATACATATACAAGCTACATAGACATACATACATATATATGAACAAATGTGCCAACTGAGGAATAATTTATTAATTATGTACTGATTTTTAAAAACATTATATTAGAAGAGAAAGTGTTAGGAAATTATGGCACTGTAAAGTTGTTTATTGGTACATGCTTGTTGTAGGTAGGTTTGCCTAAATAATTAACTGCACCTCTGTGCTGTAACCGCAGAGAGATACGGCATTTAAATGTTGATATTGTGATACATGTGTGATATTTTTCAGGTGGACCTCCATGTGGTGGAGATCTGACTCAGACACAAGGGGAATTTTTCAGCCCAAATTTCCCCAATGATTATCCAGAAGATACAAACTGCACATGGAGGCTCCTGAGCCCTGAGCAGCAGGTGGTGTCGTTAACCTTCAAGTTTGTTCAGTAAGAAATTTCTTTACTTCTTTATTACTTGCTGATAAATTACACGTCCCTGTGTAAATGTGAAAAATATACGAATGTTTCTTTGTGGTTAGCTTCCTACAAAGTTAGTTTGACAAATGGAGTCACTGAAAAAACACTTAAAATGTTTAAAATTAAATAATGAATGTAAACAAACTCATTAGAAGTAACTCGTTGGAATGTCTTTAATGTCCTCATGTCATTGGCATGAATGCAGTTCATCCTCATATTTTGTATTTGCTATTTCTATGCTATAATTCACAAGCCATTTACTCATTTAAGAGCGAAATGCAGCCACTGTCAGGAAAGAAACCTTGCAAAGATGAGATTATTTCTGCTTGAGATAGATTACACACACTCAATGCTTAAACTCTTATTCATCATAATAAAAATATATTAGGTAAAATGTTGAAAAAAATAATGTTTAATTGTGATTTTGGCTACATTTAGTCACAATAATGCAATCACCCAGACCCCCTCTTCAATAGGGACCTACATATACAAACCCTGCATGTATTTAGTAGAAAGTATCCTGTTTCTGAGTCTTAGAAATTTGGTATGTTTATCTTTAGGGCACAAACATCACAAACATTTTCCAAGCAGATAACAAAGCATTTCTATAAGCCACTTGGATAAGAGCATCTTCTCAGTACAGTACATTTAAATGTAAACGTAAATGTATGTTCTTCTCAGTATCGAGTTCTGCCCCAACTGTCACTGTGACGCTGTATACGTGTACGACGGCCCGTCTACTTCATCTCCGTTATTGGGAGCTGTGTGTGGATATGAAAGGAAGACCTTCAGCTCGAGCAGAAACATTCTAACTGTGGTTTTCTCAAGCGATAGCTCTGTTAACAGGAGAGGATTCGTCGCAGACTGGAACTTTACAGGTGATCTAATCATATACAGTACAGTCAGGTCCATAAGTATTTGGACATCGATTCAATTTTCTTAATTTTGCCTCTGTAGACCACAATGGACTTGAAGATGTAGAGTTTAAAGTGTAAAGTTTCAGCTTTAATTCAAGGGGTTTAATAAAAAATTAGCATGAACTGTTTAGGAATTATAGCCACAAACTGAAAAGCAGTTTCATGGTTAGGTGTGGGCTGTTTCCTCATTATTTCATGACTGTTAAGGAGGTAAAAGCTCTGGAGTTGATTCCAAGTTGTGAATTTGCATTTGGTAGCTGTTCATGGGACCTCTGAATATTCATAGAGGTGTCAGTACAAGTGAAGGAGGCCATCATTTGGCTGAAAAAACAAAACAAAAACAGAGCTATCAGAGAGATAGCAGCCAAATGAACAATTTGATACATTCTTAAAAAGAAGGAATTCTCTGGTGAGCTGAGCAACATCAAAAGGCCTGGAAGACCACAGAAGACAACTCAAGTGGATGTTCTCAGGATTCTTTCTTGGATGTAGAAAAACCCATTCACAACATCTAGCAAAGTCTTGTGTAATATTAATGTTAAGGTTATTAAGACGAAAAAAAAAAAAAAAACTTTTTACAAGCAAATAAACCTGTTAACTTTCCAGCTTGTTATCTTCACATTCCCTTTCACTCCACTAACGGCTACATATCTTCACAGTTTTTTTCAGATCCTCAAAGCTCCAGTACAAAACTATAGAAGCAAACGTCAGACACAAATCATCTCCTGGTTTCTTATGATTACATTTGTGCAACGAATGTCATGGCTTGTAAATTATTGGTTTTAAACATGTTTTGTTCCTTGAACAGATTCCCCATCCTGCAGGTACAACTGTGGTAACAATCTCAGTGTGTGTTCCTGCACCAGCGACTGTCAGGACAACAGAAACTGCTGTTATGATTATAATGGTGAGAAAACAATAACGATCAAAAAATATCCCAAGTACACACATGTAGAATAATCTCTTCAAGATAATGTACAACACAAATTCATATATATATATATATATATATATATATATATATAAATAACAAAAAAGCATAATAATGTTTATTTCTTAATATAATCTCTCTAACAGAGTACTGTTCCACAACTGTCCCTGAAACAACAACACCATCTTCAGGTACATTTACATGAACAGGAATAAAACACATGATGTGGTGCTATTATAAAAGTAATCAGTGACAGACTGGTGTGATGTGGACTTACTGTTTATATTTACATTTAATATTATTGAACATCCTGAAACAAGTTAGTTCCTTTTCTCTCTTAAGTTAGAACACCTATAAACAGCCGTTCCCACAACAGTTTCTTAATCTCTCAAAGTTAATAAGACAGAAATAAGCAGCTTGCCATATTACTGAGAAACTGCAAAACTCCTCCCTTCTGAAGGTTCCTCCCCTGTTCCTTCCATAAACGTTAAACACATATGTTCTTACAGAAAACTTCACCAGAATCTGCATTAAGTTTCTGTGAATAAGCTGTTAGATACATCCCCGTTTCTGGGTTAGGCAAGTAACCCTGTTCCCTGAGAAGGGAATGAGATGTTGCGTTTAGCATAACATTATGGGAGCGCCCTCACGTGTGACCAGCATCTGAAGCTTGAGTAAAACCATGCCTATTTATAGGCCTGTCATGATCATGAAGCGGAAATGAAGCATCCTTTTGTTTCTTTACACAAACAACTGACATGCAGTCTTTCACTAAAGATTATAAAGACTGATGGCGTGTTTCACAGGTGCCATATTTGCATCACGCTACGTGCTTAATTGCCACGTCACCTGATCACAGCAGGCCTTTAAATAGGAATGATTTCACACAAGCTTCAGATGCCGGTTGCGTGCAAGGATGCTACCCATAGTGTTATGCTAAATGCAACCTGGAGTTCCCATTGAAAGGGAACACTAGCGAAAGGAAAATAATCAACTTCGGGGTGGTAACAGCAACGCCACTTCAATAGCCTTGAAGAAGGTAGCATAAGGGGAACTGTCTTCTCTGGGTTCTGATTCAGGATAAATACATTTCAAAAACCATCAGAGAAAAGAGGTCACAGCAAAGGCGATCATCATTTTGTTCAGAAGAGTGGAAAAGAAGGTGTGTAAAATGATGAACAGAACTGTTTCCCCGATGGAGGAGTAATTTTTTAGTAACGTACTGTATTTAACAAATACATTATGATATTTTGTCAAACCAAATGATCACACTTTTACTGTGTTTATAATACTGATCCTGTGATTCACTGAGAACCGTGGTGTTTTTCAGGTGATGTTCCATGTGGTGGAACTCTGACTCAGTCACAAGGGGAATTTTTCAGTCCCAATTATCCCAGTGATTATCCCAATTACGCACACTGCACATGGAGGCTGCTGGCTGGAGAACTGCAGGTGGTTTCGTTAAACTTCACATTCGTCGAGTAAGAAATCACCTTCCTGTTTCTCACCTGCTGATAAATCATACCTGACTTTGTTTAGATCTTTATCATTTAAGAATATTTGTTCATGGTTAGTCTGTAAGGCTAGTATTATTACACTTTCTTCAGATTGGAGTCATGCTGTGACTTTATTCGTGTGTACGACGGCCCGACTGCTCAGCATTCACTTTTGGGTTCTGTGACTGGAAATCAGAGAGCTACCTTCAACTCCAGCAGCAGATCCATGACCGTCGTTTTCTCCACTGACCGCAGCGTGATTCAACAAGGTTTTCGAGCAGAATGGACTTTCATAGGTAAATGTTATTTAATCTCATTACAATTCTATACATTTTGTTTATGGACAGTTCAGTGAAAAAATGTAGGCATAATGGAACTTTATCTTGAGCCAGTTGTCCAAACATGGCAGTATCCTTATTCCTCTAGCCATCTTGCATACCCCAATGGTTAAATAGAGTGGTGGAAGTGTAAGACTTTGAATTGGAAGACTTTGTAAAGACTTTGAATTGTTCTGGGAAAGCATATGTCAAAAATCACCTGTGCTCTTTAGCAAAGGGAACATGAACAAATGACCCATTTACACCCACTGATGTAAAGCTGTCCTGTGCCTAAATGGCATGAATAACATCTGAACTTAAACATAATGAACAGGAGAGCTTTCAGGAACAATTTCAGCCCTCTCAAATCTAGAATCAAACACCAAACATGTCTTGATCGTGCCTCTGTCCAAGATGAAACACATTTCTTGGAGCAGAGCAGAACATGTTATGGCAAAATTGATAAGACCCTGAGCTCTAAAAAGGTTAAGTCCCAATAGCAGGGCTGAAGTTTGTGCACCTGCAACATTGTCCTCTGGATCCACTGGTCTGATGTTGGTGATGCGAAGTGAGCAATTTATTTATTTATTTATTTTTAGCTGTAATGCATCCCAGTTGCATACCAGCTCCTTCTTGAGCAGACTCCACACGACACTTTAGTGATGGAGACCTGTGCTATTCTTTATAAGGTTTTCTTGAATGTAGGCCAGTAGGCAGCTCTGGCGCAACGGATTCATTTACATGTGCCACATTGTTATTTAAATTTTGCGAAAATTGCATTATTATAAGAGGATAAAACACTAGGACCTGCTGTTGTAGAGCATCCTTCATCACACCTTACAGTCATTATTTATTTTTCTAAATGGAACAGTAAATTTATTGCTGCAACCCTGCACTTTACAGCCCATTCTCTGTGTAATTATTGTTCTGTGTAATTATTGTCCTGCACTCGTCTGTTTGTCTGTTTGTCTGTTATGTGTTGCGCCATGGTCCTGGAAAAACAAAATTTCGTTCTAATATACATATACAAGCTACATAGACATACATACATATATATGAACAAATGTGCCAACTGAGGAACAATTTATTATAATTATGTACTGATTTTTAAAACATTATATTAGAAGAGAAAGTGTTAGGAAATTATGACACTGTAAAGTTGTTTATTGGTACATGCTTGTTGTAGGTAGGTTTGCCTAAATAATTAACTGCACCTCTGTGCTGTAACCGCAGAGAGATACAGCATTTAAATGTTGATATTGTGATACATGAGATATTGGCCAAATGAACAATTTGATACATTCTTAAAAAGAAGGAATTCTCTGGTGAGCTGAGCAACATCAAAAGGCCTGGAAGACTACAGAAGACAACTCATGTGGATGATCTCAGAATTCTTTCTTGGATGTAGAAAAACCCATTCACAACATCTAGCAAAGTCTTGTGTTATAACGTTAAGATTCATTTCAAATAACCTTAAACAAATCAACTGAGAATTTATTATAATTATGTACTGATTTTTAAAACATTATATTAGAAAAACTTTTTACAAGCAAATAAACCTGTTAACTTTCCAGCTTGTTATCTTCAAATTCCCTTTCACTCCACTAATGGCTACATATCTTCACAGTTTTTTTCAGATCCTCAAAGCTCTAGTACAAAACTATAGAAGCAAACATCAGACACAAATCATCTCCTGGTTTCTTATGATTACATTTGTGCAACGAATGTCATGGCTTGTAAATTATTGGTTTTAAACATGTTTTGTTCCTTGAACAGATTCCCCATCCTGCAGGTATAACTGTGGTAACAATCTCAGTGTGTGTTCCTGCACCAGCGACTGTCAGGACAACAGAAACTGCTGTTATGATTATAATGGTGAGAAAACAATTAACGATTAAAAAATATCCCAAGTACACACATGTAGAATAATCTCTTCAAGATAATGTACAGCACAAATTCATATATAAATAACAAAAAAGCATAATAATGTTTATTTCTTAATATAATCTCTCTAACAGAGTACTGTTCCACAACTGTCCCTGAAACAACAACACCATCTTCAGGTACATTTACATGAAAAGGAATAAAACACATGATGTGGTACTATTACAAAAGTAATCAGTGACTGACTGGTATGATGTGGACTTACTGTTTATAGATACATTTAATGTTGTGAATCTTCCTGGAACCAGTAGGTTCCTGTTCTCTCTTATGTTAGAACACCTATAAACAGCCATTCCCACAACAGTTTCTTTCTCTCTCAAAGTTAATAAGACGGAAAAAAGGCAGCTTGCCATATTACTGAGAAACTGCAAAACTCCTCCCTTCTGAAGGTTCTTCCGGTGTTCCTTCCATAAATGTTAAATACATATCTTCTTACAGAAAACTTCACCAGAATCTGCATTACGTCTCTGTGAATGAGCTGTTAGATACATCTGGGTTAGGCATGTAACCCTGTTCCCTGAGAAGGGAATGAGACACCTGAAGCTACTGTAAAGTCATGCTTATTTATAGGCCTGCCATGATCAGGTGACGTGGCAATTAAGCACGTTGTGTGATATATATATATATATATATATATATATATATATATATATATATATATATATATATATATATATATATATATATATATATATATATATATATATATATATGCACCATGCCATCAGCCTCTATTATCTCAAGCAAAGACGCAATTCACATGCCTACCCTGGTATGACAAAGCTTCCCAATGGCTTGTCCCCTTCTCCGGGAACAGGGTTACATGCCTTTCCCTCCACGTTGCTTTTAGCATAACACTATGGGAATGAGAATACACACTCCGTCATACCGAGGGTATGGCCTGTTCAAAAAGACCCAAGCCCGAGGATCACTGCAAGACACTCGAACCTGGGGTTGAATGAATATCTAGGCTGTAATATCGAATGAATGTGTGTGGCATAGACCACCCTGCAGCAGCACACACATCCTGCAAGGATACCACTTTGGACACAGCTCAAGTGGAATCCCTAGTGGAATGAGCCCTTATGCCCAGAGGCGTAGCGAGACATCGCACCTCATAAGCTATAGAGATTGCTTCCACTATCCAATTAGAGATGCGCTGCTTTGACACAGCATCACCTCTACTGTGGCCACCAAGCAGACCAGCAGCTGTTCTGAATTATGCCACTGGCCGGAGCAGTGGACGTAAGTACATAGAGCCCTAACTGGACACAGCAGGTGCATTCTCTCTTGTTCTGGTGTTAGGAACAGAGGAGGGCAGAAAGCCTGCAACACCACAGGCTGGGCAGCAGATGTAGGCACCTCAGGAATATAATCCGGCCTAGGATTCAGGAAGGCCTTGGCTAATCCAGGGGTAAATTCAAGGCAGGAAGGGGCAACAGAGAGAGCTTGTACATTTCCTACTCGCATGACAGATGTCAGGGCCAGCAGAAGGGCTACCTTTAAAGGACTTAAATTCAGAAGCTTCTCAGAGGCTGACTTTAAGGGCTCAAGTGGGGCACCTGACAGACCTTCCAGGTCCACAGAAAGGTCCCAGGAAGGTATGTGTGGCCTGAAGATGGGTCTCAGCCGCCTGACACCATGCTTAAACCTTGAAGTTAGAGGATGTTGTTATTAGAACTATTGGGAGCAATGGAAAAGCGTACAGATGTGACCTCAGCCACATGTGCACCATGGCATCCAGCCCTAATTCTGTGGGAGGAGTGAGGGTGAACCATAGCAGGCAGTGTGTTGTCTCCTTAGAGGAAAACACATGCAGTCCCGCTTGGCCAAACCTCCACCATATGGACTCCACCACTTGTGGATGGAACCACCAATCCCTGGGCCACAGCCCATGCCTCAACAGGATGTCTGCCACAACATTCCATTTGCCCAGAATGTACATTAAACTCACTGCCAAAACTTTCCCTCTGCCCAAAGAAGAATTAGTTGCGCCTGCCTTACAAGGGGGCGCAGACATAATCCTCCATGGTGGTCAATATATGAGACCACCGTTGTGTTCTCTATAAACACATGGTGTCCTCTCAATTAACGTTGGCTGCTGCTGCAATAAGCTCCACTAGTCTCCTATAGAGACTGGATGCAATGCCTAGATCCAGCTTTATCTTGCTCAATGTTGATAGGATTGACCCTATGCATGTTGGGGATAGAAACACCCTCATTGTTGTAAAATCCTTATAACCTCTAGAAAAGTTGTCCACTGCACTGGAGAAAGAATACTTAACTGAGGTTCAACCTGCGCCCCAAGCTCTTCATGTGGATGAGAACAACATCTCGATGTTGAAGTGCCCGTTTCCTGGATCATGCTAGAATTAACCTGTCATCGAGGATGCCCTGGAGTCACAATGGAGCCAAGATGACATCCATGCACTTTGTGAAGGTGCAAGGGGATAAAGCTAGCCCAAAGGGAAGAACCCGGTCTTGTCTATGTGGAAATATGCACATTTATTCAGATTCAGATTACGCAAATATAAAATTGGCCGCATACTCCTCCATTTTTTGCAGACCAGGAAATAATGGCTGTAAAGACCTCCCTCCCTCAGGGAATGAGGTACATGTTCTATGACCCTTTTGTCCAAGAGGCATCTTAGTTCCTGCGCTAACGTCAGGCTCTGGTCTGTGCTGACTACTGTGGCTGACTACTTAAAACCTCTGAACCAGGGGGGTTGTGCTTTAATCTGGACCCGGTAACACTTTTCCATTTTAGACAGAACCCATGGAGACAGATTTGGCAGTAGTTTCCACGCTGCCAGATGGTCTTTTAGTGATGTTAACTATTACACACTCTATTGGAGGGAAAGCATCAGATTTTCATTGACCTATAACAGCTCGCTAACCAGAGAACACTGAAAATTTTGGACTTCCTTGGCTAGGGGAGGCCCTACAGTAGCACTGGGGGCTAACTGCCCTAACAACCTCATGTTCCCTCGATGGCCTCGATGTTTTTTGTTTTTCTGGCTTTCCATAGCAGAAGGAGGAGTCGCGACACAAGTTCTAAACTCCAGCGGAGAGCGGGACCTGGAAGACAGAGCAAAAGATAGAGCAGCTCTCATCTCTGGCTCCTCTTCCAGATCCATATGAGATCCCCAAGAACTGAGACAGATGCCTTGGCAGCAGCCGGCCCAGATCCGCGAAGTTCTGAAACCCAACTCATTTCAGCTTCCGAGAAGAGAGCAAGTCGAGAGCGGAGCTGCCTAATGTAAAGTGTGCACTACTTCCCGTGATGAAACGGGAGCAAGGCGTAACACACTTCCTGAATTCTCTCACTCATATTTTTCTCTCTCGCTCATTCCTTTTTTTTCTTCTCATTTTAAAGGGATAGAAGCGTCCAGAGATTTTGAAAAAAGATAGAGAGGAAATGAAGCATCTTTTTGTTTCTTTACACAAACAAGAGACATGCAGTCTCACTGAAGATAATAGGTGCCATATATATATATATATATATATATCATGATACATGCTTAATTGTCACATCACCTGATCACGGTAGGCCTATAAATAGTTATTTTACACAAGCTTCAGATGCCAGTTGTGCGCAAGGATACCTCCCATAGTGTTATGCTTAACGCAACGTGGAGTTTCCATTGAAAGGAAACACTACCAAACCTGCTGTTAAAAGGAATATAGTCAACTTCGGGGTGGTAACAACAACACCACTTCAATAGCCTGTTGAAGAAGGTGGCATAAGGAGAACTGTCTTCTCAGTGTTCTGATTCAGGATAAAAACATTTCAAAAACAATCACAGGAAACAGGTCACAGCAAAGGTGTTCATCATTTTGTTCAGAAGAGGGAAAAAGAAAGTGTGTAAAATGATGAACAGAACTGTTTCCTCGACTGAGGAGTAACTTTTTAATAACGTACTGATTTTTCAAATAGATTTTGATATTTTCTCAAACCAAATGATCATACTTTAACTGTGTTTATAATACTGATCCTGTGATTCACTGAGAACTGTGGTGTTTTTCAGGTGATGTTCCATGTGGTGGAACTCTGACTCAGTCACAAGGGGAATTTTTCAGTCCCGGTTATCCCAATAATTATCCCAATTACGCACACTGCACATGGAGCTTGCTGGCTGGAGAACTGCAGGTGGTTTTGTTAAACTTCACATTCGTCGAGTAAGAAATCACCTTCCTGTTTCTCACCTGCTGATAAATCATACCTGACTTTGTTTAGATCTTTATCATTTAAGAATATTTGTTTATGGTTAGTCTGTAAGCCTAGTATTATTACACTTTCTTCAGATTGGAGTCATGCTGTGACTTTATCCGCGTGTACGACGGTCTGACTGATGAGGATCCACAATTGGGTGCTGTGACTGTAAATCAGACAAAGTCATTCAACTCCAGCAGCAGATACATGACTGTCGTTTTCTCCACTGACAGCAGTGTGATTCGACAAGGTTTTAGAGCAGAATGGAGTTTCATAGGTAAATGTTATTTAATCTCATTTCAACTCCATTAATTTTGCTTATGGACAGTTCAGTGAAAAAATGTAGGCATAATGGGACTTTATCTTGAGCCAGTTGTCCATATATGGCAGTATCCGTATACCTCTAGCCAGCTTGCATACACCAATGGTTAAATAGAGTGGTGGAAGTGTAAGACATTGAATTGGAAGACTTTGTAAAGACTTCGAATTGTCCTGGGAAAGCATATGTCAAAAATCACCTGTGCTCTTTAGCAAAGGGAACATGAAAAAATGACCCATTTACACCCACTGATGTAAACCTGTCCTGTGGCTAAATGTCATGAATAACATCTGAACTTAAACATAATGAACAGGAGAGCTTTCAGGAACAATTTCAGCCCTCTCAAATCTAGAATCAAACACCAAATATGTCTTGATCGTGCGTTTGTCCAAGATGAAACACATTTCTTGGAGCAGAGCAAAACATTTTACAGTGAGGGAAAAAAGTATTTGATCCCCTGCTGATTTTGTACATTGGCCCACTGACAAGGAAATGATCAGCCTATAATTTTAATGGTAGATTAATTTTAACAGTGAGAGACAGAATAACAACAAGAAAATCCAGAAGATCGCATGTCAAAAATGTTATAAATTGATTTGCATTTTAATGAAGGAAATATGTATTTGACCCCTCTGCAAAACATGACTTAGTACTTGGTGGCAAAACCCATGTTGGCAATCACAGAGGTCAGATGTTTCTTGTAGTTGACCACCAGGTTTGCACACATCTCAGGAGGGATTTTGTCCCACTCCTCTTTGCAGATCTTCTCCAAGTCATTAAGGTTTCGAGGCTGACGTTTGGCAACTCGAACTTTCAGCTCCCTCCACAGATTTTCTATGGGATTAAGGTCTGGAGACTGGCTAGGCCACTCCAGGACCTTAATGTACTTTTTCTTGAGCCACTCCTTTGTTGCCCATCCACGACCCATTTTTAATGCCCTGGCTGAGGGAAGGATGCTCTTACCGAAGATTTGACGGTACATGGCACCGTCCATCTTCCCTTTGTAGCAGTGAAGTTGTCCTGTCCCCTTAGCAGAAAAACACCCCCAAACCATAATGTTTCCACCTCCATGTTTGACGGTGTTGATGGTGTTCTTGGGGTCATAGGCAGCATTCCTCCTCCTCCAAAAATGGCGATTTGAGTTGATGCCAAAGAGCTCCATTTTGGTCTCATCTGACCACAACACTTTCACCCAGTTGTCCTCTGAATCATTCAGATGTTCATTGACAAACTTCAGATGGGCATGTATATGTGCTTTCTTGAACAGGGGGACCTTGAGGGTGCTGCAGGATTTCAGTCCTTCACGGCATAGTGTGTTACCAATTGTTTTCTTGGTGACTATGGTCCCAGCTGCTTTGAGACCATTGACAAGAACCTCTCATGTAGTTCTGGGCTGATTCCTCACTGTTCTCATGATCATTGCAACTCCACGAGGTGAGATCTTGCATGGAGCCCCAGGCCGAGGGAGATTGACAGTGCTTTTGTGTTTCTTCCATTTGCGAATACTCGCACCAACTGTTGTCAGCTTCTCACCAAGCTGCTTGGCAATGGTCTTGTAGGCCCATTCCAGACTTGTGTAGGTCTACAATCTTGTCCCTGACATCGTTGGAGAGCTCTTTGGTCTTGGCCATGGTGGAGAGTTTGGAATCTGATTGATTGATTGCTTCTGTGGACAGGTGTCTTTTATACAGGTAACAAGCTGAGATTAGGAGCACTCCCTTTAAGAGTGTGCTCCTAATCTCAGCTCGTTACCTGTAAAAAAGACACCTGGGAGCCAGAAATCTTTCTGATTGAGAGAGGGTCAAATACTTTTTTCCCTGATTAAAATGCAAATCAATGTGTAACATTTTTGACATGTGTGTTTCTGGATTTTCTTGTTGTTATTCTGTCTCTCACTGTTCAAATAAACCTATCATTAAAATTATAGACTGATCATTTCTTTGTCAGTGGGCAAATGTACCAAATCAGCAGGGAATCAAATACTTCTTTCCCTCACTGTATGGGAAAATTGATGAGGCTCTGAGCTCATTTAAATGTTGACATTGTGATACATGTGTGATATTTTTCAGGTGGACCTCCATGTGGTGGAGATCTGACTCAGACACAAGGGGAATTTTTCAGCCCAAATTTCCCCAATGATTATCCAGAAGATACAAACTGCACATGGAGGCTCCTGAGCCCTGAGCAGCAGGTGGTGTCGTTAACCTTCGTGTCTGTTGAGTAAGAAATTTATATCCTTCATTTTTACTTGCTGATAAATTACACGTCCCTGTGTAAATGTGAAAAATATACAAATGTTTCTTTGTGGTTAGCTTCCTACAAAGTTAGTTTGACAAATGGAGTCCCTGAAAAAACACTTAAAATATTTAAAAATAAATAATGAATGTAAACAAACACATTAGAAGTAACTCATTGGAATGTCCTTAATGTCCTCATGTCATTGGCATAGATGCCGTTCATCCTCATATTTTGTATTTGCTATTTCTATGGTAAAATTCACAAGCCATTTACTCATTTAAGAGCGAAATGCAGCCACTGTCAGGAAAGAAACCTTGCAAAAAATGAGATGATTTCTGCTTGAGATGGATTACACACACTCAATGCTTGAATGCATATTCATCATAATAAAGTTATATTAGATGAAATGTTTAAAAAAAAAGTTAAATTGTGATTTTGGCAAAATTTATTCACAATAATGCAATCACCCAGACCCCCTCTTCAATAAGCACCTACATATACAAACCCTGCATGTATTTAGTTGTAAGTATCCTGTTTCAGAGTCTTACAATTTTGGTATTTTTATCTTTAGGGCACAAATAAACATTTTCCAAGCAGATAACAAAGCATTTCTATAAGCCACTTGGATAAGAGCATCTTCTCAGTACAGTACATTTAATTGTAAAGGTAAATGTATGTTCTTCTCAGTATCGAGTTCTGCCCCGACTGTGACTGTGACGCTGTATACGTGTACGACGGCCCGTCTTCTTCATCTCCATTACTGGGAACTGTGTGTGGACATGGAAGGAATACCTTCAGCTCAAGCAGGAACACTCTAACTGTGGTTTTCTCCAGTGATAACTCTTTTAACGGGAGAGGATTCATCGCACACTGGAACACAGGTGATCTAATCATATACAGTACATTCAGGTCCATAAGTATTTTTACAATAACGCAATTTTCTTAATTTTGCCTTGGTACACCACAATGGATCTGAAGATGTGATTAAAGTGTAGAGTTTTGGCTTTAATTCAAGGGGTTTAACAAAAATCTTCATTAACCGTTTAGGAATTGCTGCCATTTTCCATTGGCACAAAATTAATTGGACAATGTACTGAAAAGCAGTTTCATGGTCAGGTGTGGGCTGTTTCCTCATTATTTCATGACATATTAAGGAGGTAAAAGCTCGGAAGTTGATTTCGAGTGCTGAACTTGCATTTGGTAGCTGTTCATGGGAACTCTCAATATGCAGTCCAAAGAGGTGTCAGTACAACTGAAGGAGGCCATCATTAGGCTGAAAAAAACAGACCTATCAGAGAGATAGTGGGCAAATGGACAATTTGATACATTCTTAAAAAGAAGGAATTCTCTGGTGAGCTGAGCAACACCAAAAGGCCTGGAAGACCACAGAAGTGGTCTTTTTTGGATGTAGAAAAACAAATTTCACAACATATAGCAAAGTCTTGTGTACTTGTGACCCAGTATTCAGAACATTAAGGGAAAAAAAAACGTTTTACAAGCAAATAAACCTGTTAACTTTGCAGCTTGTTATCTTCACATTCCCTTTCACGCCACTAATGGCTACATATCTTCACAGTTTTTTTTTTTTCAGATCCTCAAAGCTCCAGTACAAAACTATAGAAGCAAACGTCAGACACAAATCATCTCCTGGTTTCTTATGATTACATTTGTGCAACGAATGTCATGGCTTGTAAATTATTGGTTTTAAACATGTTTTGTTCCTTGAACAGATTCCCCATCCTGCAGGTATAACTGTGGTAACAATCTCAGTGTGTGTTCCTGCACCAGCGACTGTCAGGACAACAGAAACTGCTGTTATGATTATAATGGTGAGAAAAAAAATAACGATTAAAAAATATCCCAATTACACACATGTAGAATAATCTCTTCAAGATAATGTACAGCACAAATTCATATATAAATAACAAAAAAGCCTAGTAATGTTTATTTCTTAATATAATCTCTCTAACAGAGTACTGTTCCACAACTGTCCCTGAAACAAGAACACCATCTTCAGGTACATTTACATGAACAGGAATTAAACACATGATGTGGTGCTATTATAAAAGTAATCAGTGACAGACTGGTGTGATGATGTGGACTTACTGTTTATATTTACATTTAATGTTGTGAAACGTCCTGAAACAAGTTAGTTCCTTTTCTCTCTTATATTAGAACACCTATAAACAGCCGTCGGACTAACCACGTGGGTTTTGCCGTCGGACTAACCACGTAACCTTCGTTTTGGTTTTGCGGGAAATGTCCCTTCCCTGGGGAAGCCCTGATTTGACACCAGTGTTTGTTATTTCTGTTAATCATGCTTAGTTTGAGTAACGCCGAGCATTTTAGGCTCCCGAGCAACGTTGCTCGGTATTATCGAAGTGGTGGTAACACTAGCGAGAGTCGTTCTAGTTATGGTCACGCTATTATAAGTGTAGCGGACTTCAGGTTTAGTCATGTTTTGTTTGTTTGATCTTTATGTTTTCATTTAATAAAGAGTTTGATCTGCGATTGCCTTCATCTCCCATCTACAACCCGATGACACAACAGTTTCTTTTTCTCTCAAAGTTAATAAGACGGAAATAAGCAGCTTGGCATATTACTGAGAAACTGCAAAACTCCTCCCTTCTGAAGGTTCCTCCCCTGTTCCTTCCATAAATGTTAAAATATATATCTCCTTTCAGAAAACTTCACCAGAATCTGCATTAAATCTCTGTGAATGAGCTGTTAGATACATCTGAGTTAGGCATGTAACCCTGTTCCCTGAGAAGGGAATGAGACATCTGAAGCTAGTGTAAAGTCATGCCTATGCCTACGATCAGGTGACGTGGTAATTAATCACGTCGTGTGATGTTTTATTATATATATATATATATATATATATATATATATATATATATATGCACCATGCCATCAGCCTCTATTATCTGAAGCAAAGACGCAATTCACATGCCTACCCTGGTATGACAAAGCTATGCAATGGCTTGTCCCCTTCTCGCGGAACAGGGTTACATGCCTTTCCCTCCACGTTTCTTTTAGCATAACACTATGGGAATGAGAATACACACTCCGTCATACCGAGGGTACGGCCTGTTCAAAAAGACCCAAGCCCGAGGATCACTGCAAGACAATCGAACCTGGGGTTGAATGAATATCTAGGCTGTAATTCGAATGAATGTGTGTGGCCTAGACCACCCTGCAGCAGCACACACATCCTGCAAGGATACCACTTTGGACACAGCCCTAGTGAAATCCCTAGTGGAATGAGCCCTTATGCCCAGAGCCATAGCGAGACAGTGCACCTCATAAGCTATAGAGATTGCTTAAACTATCCAATTAGAGATGTGCTGCTTTGACACAGCATCACCTCTACTGTGGCTGCCAAGCAGACCAGCAGCTGCTCCGACTTATGCCACTGGCCAGAGCGGTGGACGTAAGTACAGAGAGCCCTAACTGGACACAGCAAGTGCATTCTCTCTTGTTCTGGTGTAAGGAACAGAGGAGGGCAGAATGCCTGCAACACCACAGGCTGGGCAGCAGATGTAGGCACCTCAGGAATATAATCCGGCCTAGGATTTTGGAAGGCCTTGGCTAATCCAGGGGTAAATTCAAGGCAGGAAGGAACAACAGAGAGAGCTTGTACATTTCCTACTCGCATGACAGATGTCAGGGCCAGCAGAAGGACTACCTTTAAAGGAGGTAAAGTCAGAAGCTTCTCAAAGGCTGACTGTATGGGCTCAAGTAGGGCACCTGACAGACCTTCCTGGTTCAATTCAATTCAATTCAATTTTATTTGTATAGCGCTTTTTACAATAGTCATTGTCTCAAAGCAGCTTTACAGAAATAAAAAACAGGTATAAACAGTCAGAAACAGATAAAGAGAGACAAACAGGAACAGATAAACAGAGACAAACAGGTAGAAAACAAATGGAATTTATCCCAACTGAGCAAGCCACTGAGTGGCGACGGTGGCAAGGAAAAACTCCCTAAGATGTTTTTGAGGAAAAAACCTTGAGAGGAACCCGACTCAGAAGGGAAACCCATCCTCATCTGGGTAACACAGAATGTGAAGGTAACACAGATAATGTGAAAAACGAGAAGTATGGCCTTAGGAGCAGCCGTAGTCCCAGCAGAAGATTTGGGCTCATCCAGAGGCAGAGGGGATCTGGATCTCCAATATCTCCATAAATTCGTGTGGGGCTCGGCAAAAAGAGAGAGAGAGGGAGAAAAACGATTAGGATTGTGAAGTAGTGCGATATAAAAAGGTCCACAGAAAGGTCCCAGGAAGGTATGTGTGGCCTGCAGATGGGTCTCAGCCGCCTGACACCATGCATAAACCTCAAAGTTAGAGGATGTTGCCCCACAGAGGCTCTATCAAAAGGGCATGGCTGATTGAAATGGCAGCTATGTTAACCCCGATTGTAGAAGGAGCCCATCCCGCTGAGAAATGTTCTTGTAAGAAATCCAGGACTGTAGCTATTGCACAGTTCACCGGGTCTAGCTGGCATTCCTCATACCAGAAGACAAAATGTCACCACTTGAACGCATACAATTTCCTCATGGATGGTGCTCTAGGGTTCAACATGGTCTACAAACTCAGTTGTGAGACCAGCATCTATGAGTTGATGCTCCTCAGGGGCCAGACTCACAGTTTCCATAGTTCCGGCCAAGGGTGATAAATCAGCTCTCTGGCTTGAGACAGTAGATGCCTGCAGATGGGAATCTCCCAAGGAGTGCCATCTAGCAGGGATATTATCTCTGAGAACCATATTCGAACTGGCCAATAAGGTGATACGAGCAACAGACGTAGCCTGTCTTGTCGAACTCTCGCTAGAACTATTGAGAGCAATGGAAAAGCGTACAGATGTGACCTCAGCCACATGTGCGCCATGGCATCCAGCCCTAATTCTGTGGGAGGAGTGAGGGTGAACCATAGCAGGCAGTGTGTTGTCTCCTTGGAGGCAAACACATGCAGTCCCGCTTGGCCAAACGTCCACCATATGGACTCCAGCACTTGTGGATGGAACCACCAATCCCTGGGCCTCAGCCCATGCCTCAACAGGATGTCTGCCCCCACATTGCATTTGCCCAGAATGTACATTGCACTCACTGCAAAAACTTTCCCTCTGCCCAGAGAAGAATTAGTTGCGCCTGCCTTAACAGGGGGCGCAGACATAATCCTCCCTGGTGGTCAATATATGAGACCACTGCTGTGTTCTCTATAAACACATGGTGACCTTTCTATTGACAGTGGCTGCTGCTGCAATAAGCTCCACTAGTCTCCTATAGAGACTGGAGGCGATGCCTAGATCCAGCTTTATCTTGCTCAATGTTGATAGGACTGAACCTATGCATGTTCGGGATAGAAACGCCCTCATCGTTGTAAAATCCTTATAACCTCTAGAAAAGTTGTCCACTGCACTGGAGAAAGCATACTTTTCTGAGGTTCAACCTGAGCCCCAAGCTCTTCATGTGGATGAGAACAACATCTCGATGTTGAACTGCCCGTTTCCTGGATCATGCTAGAATTAACCTGTCGTGGAGATAATTTAGTACAGGGATGACCTGGAGTCACAATGGAGCCAAGATGACATCCATGCACTTTGTGAAGGTGCAAGGTGATAAAGCTAGCCCAAAGGGAAGAACCCGGTCTTGTCTATGTGGAAATATGCACCTTTTAGATCTATAAACCAGAAACCAGTGCAAAACCAGTCCTCAAAATGAATCTGTAGAACAATAAGTTTGGGCGACAGCATCTTCAACCTGTATGTCCAAAGAGTACAATTCAGATTACGGAAATCTAAAATTGGCCGCATACTCCTCCATTTTTTGCGGACCAGGAAATAATGGCTGTAAAGACCTCCCTCCCTCAAGGAACGGGGTACATGTTCTATGACCCTTTTGTCCAAGAGGCATCTTACTTCCTGCGCTAACGTCAGGCTCTGGTCTGTGCTGACTACTGTGGTGAGCACACCTCTGAACCAGGTGGGTTGTGCTTTAATCTGGACCCGGTAACACTTTTCCACGGTAGACAGACCCATGGAGACACATTTGGCAGTAGTTTCCACGGTCTTTTAGTGATGCTAACTATTCCACATTCTATTGGAGGGAACGCATCTGATTTTTGTTGACCTATAACAGCTCGCTGACCAGAGAACACTGAAAATTTGGGACTGCCTTGGCTAGGTGAGGCCCTACAGTAGCACTGGAGGCTAACTACCCTAACAACCTCATGTTCCCTCAATGGCCCATCAGGACCGCTCTTCGTTGTCTGCTTGGCCTGTATAACCATTCTCAGATCAGGCCTAGTAGCAGGCCGCGACTGTGGCCACCCATTTCCCGTGGCTGTCTGCAGGGGTTGGTGGGCTGCTCTACTCACCTTCTGTGTCTCCCTCACACTAGTGCTGGCCCGGGTGAACTCGAAACAACAGGGAAGGAACTGGCTGAATGCCGCCATATGTCGAGCTCACTCAGCAGGTCTACTTGGTAGGCCTGCAACACTGTCATTGTCTGCAGTGACCCACAAGCAAGACTACTACTGCATAGGCCTTGGCCACCAATGCCATGGTGGCCTTACACGGTGGCTTGGACGTCAAATGGCTGAATAATCCATCGTGTGATTATAAATATGGCTTATGCATGGTTTCCCCGCAGATACCAGCTATTTTTTTTTGTTTTTTGTTTTTTTGGCTTTCCATAGCGGAAGGAGGAGTTGCGACACGAGCTACAAAATCCAGCGGGAGAGCGGGACCTGTAAGACAGAGCAAGAGATAGAGCAGCGCTCGTCTCCGGCTTCTCTTCCGGATCCATATGAGATCCCCAGGAACTGAGACAGATGAATTGGCAGCGGCCAGCCTAGATCCGCGAAGCTCTGAAACCCGACTCATTTCAGCTTCCGAGAAGAGAGCAAGTCGAGAGCGGAGCTGCCTAATGTTGGCATTAAAGTGTGCAATCAGATCTCATAAGGGCTGCCGTCGCATGCTCCATCATTAGACACTTCATACAAAAAGTGTGCACTACTTCCCGTGATGAAACGGGAGCAAGGCGTAACACACTTCCTGAATTCTCTCACTCATATTTTTCTCTCTTAACGCAACGTGGAGTTTCCATTGAAAGGGAACACTACCAATCCTGCTGTTAAAAGGAAAATAGTCAACTTCGGGGTGGTAACAACAACACCACTTCAATAGCCTGTTGAAGAAGGTGGCATAAGGAGAACTGTCTTCTCAGTGTTCTGATTCAGTATAAAAACATTTCATCAACCATCACAGGAAACAGGTCACAGCGAAGGTGATCATCATTTTGTTCAGAAGAGGGAAGAAGAAAGTGTGTACAATGATGAACAGAACTGTTTCCTGGACTGAGTAGTAACTTTTTAATAACATACTGATTTTTCAAATAGATTATGATATTTTCTCAAACCAAATGATTACACTTTTACTGTGTTTATAATACTGATACTGTGATTCACTGAGAACCGTGGTGTTTTTCAGGTGGAGCTCCATGTGGTGGAACTTTGACTCAGTCACGAGGGGAATTTTTCAGTCCCAGTTATCCCAATAATTATCCCAATTTCGCACACTGCACATGGAGGCTGCTGGCTGGAGAACTGCAGGTGGTTTTGTTAAACTTCACGTTCGTCGAGTAAGAAATCACCTTCCTGTTTCTCACCTGCTGATAAATCATACCTGACTTTGTTTAGATCTTCATCATTTAAGAATATTTGTTTGTGGTAAGTCTGTACGGCTTGTTTCATTACACTTTCTTCAGTTTGGAGTCATGCTGTGACTTTATTCACGTGTACGACGGTCTGACTGATGAGGATCCACAATTGGGTGCTGTGACTGCAAATCAGACAAAGTCATTCAACTCCAGCAGCAAATACATGACTGTCGTTTTCTCCTCTGATTTCTCCTGGACTCAAAAAGGCTTCCGAGCAGAATGGGCTTTCATAGGTAAGTGTTATTAAATCTCATTTCAACTCCATTCATTTTGTTTATGGACAGTTCAGTGAAAAAAATGTAGGCATAATGGGACTTTATCTTGAGCCAGTTGTCCAAACATGGCAGTATCTGTATTCCTCTAGCCAGCTTGCATACACCAATGGTTAAATAGAGTGGTGGAAGTGTAAGACTTTGAATTGGAAGACTTTGTAAAGACTTTGAATTGGAAGACTTTGTAAAGACTTTGAATTGGAAGACTTTGTAAAGACTTTGAATTGTCCTGGGAAAGCATATGTCAAAAATCACCTGTGCTTTTTAGCAAAGGGAACATGAACAAATGACCCATTGACACCCACTGATGTAAACCTATCCTGTGCCTAAATGGTATGAATAACATCTGAACCTAAACATAATGAACAGGAGAGCTTTCAGGAACAATTTCAGCCTTCTCAAATCTAGAATCAAACACCAAACATGTCTTGAACGTGCCTCTGTCCAAGACGAAACACATTTCTTGGAGCAGAGCAGAACATGTTATGGCAAAATTGATAAGACCCTGAGCTCTAAAAACACTAAGGCCCAATAGCAGGGCTGACATTTGTGCACCTGCAACATTGTCCTCTGGATCCACTGGTCTGATGTTGGTGATGCCAAGTGAGCAATTTATTTATTTATTTATTTTTAGCTGTAATGCATCCCAGTGGCATACCAGCACCTTCTTGAGCAGACTCCACACGACACTTTAGTGATGGAGACCTGTGCTATTCTTTATAAGGCTTTCTTGAATGCAGGCCAGTAGGCAGCTCTGGCACAACGGATTAATTTACATGTGTCACATTGTAATTTAAATTTTTCGAAAATTGCATTGGTATAAGAGGAATAAAACACTAGGACCTGCTGTTGTAGAGCATCCTTCATCACACCACCCAGTAATTATTTATTTTTCTAAATGGAACAGTAAATATATTGCTGCAACCCTACACTTTACAGCCCATTCTCTGTGTAATTATTGTTCTGTGTAATTATCGTCCTGCACTCGTCTGTTGTGTATTACACTTTATATAGTTTGTCTGTTATGTGTTGTACCATGGTCCTGGAAAAACGACATTTTGTTCTAATATACATATACAAGCTACATAGACATACATACATATATATGAACAAATGTGCCAACTGAGGAATAATTTATTAAATATGTACTGATTTTTAAAACATTATATTAGAAGAGAAAGTGTTAGGAAATTATGGCACTGTAAAGGTGTTTATTGGTACATGCTTTTTGTAGGTAGGTTTGCCTAAATAATTAACTGCACCTCTGTGCTGTAACTGCAGAGAGATACAGCATTTAAATGTTGATATTGTGATACATGTGTGATATTTTTCAGGTGGACCTCCATGTGGTGGAGATCTGATTCAGACACAAGGGGAATTTTTCAGCCCAAATTTCCCCAATGTTTATCCAGAAGATACAAACTGCACATGGAGGCTCCTGAGCCCTGAGCAGAAGGTGGTGTCGTTAACCTTCGTGTCTGTTGAGTAAGAAATTTCTATCCTTCATTTCTACTTGCTGATAAATTACACGTCCCTGTGTAAATGTGAAAAATATACGAATGTTTCTTTGTGGTTAGCTTCCTACAATGATACTTTGACAAATGGAGTCACTGAAAAAACACTTAAAATGTTTAAAATTAAATAATGAAGGTAAACAAACACATTAGAAGTAACTCATTGGAATGTCTTTAATGTCCTCATGTCATTGGCATGGATGCAGTTTATCCTCATATTTTGTATTTGCTATTTCTATGGTAAAATTCACAAGCCATTTACTCATTTAAGAGCGAAATGCAGCCACTGTCAGGAAAGAAACCTTGCAAAGATGAGATGATTTCTGCTTGAGATGGATTACACACACTCAATGCTTAAATGCATATTCATCATAATAATGTTATATTAGATAAAATATTTAAAAAAATAATGTTAAAATGTGATTATGGCTAAATTTAATCACAGTAATGCAATCACCCAGACCCCCTTCTTCAATAGACACCTACATATACAAACCCTGCATGTATTTAGTAGAAAGTATCCTGTTTCAAAGTCTTACAATTTTGGTATTTTTATCTTTAGGGCACAAACATCAAAAACATTTTCCAAGCAGATAACAAAGAATTTCTATAAGCCACTTGGATAAGAGCATCTTCTCAGTACAGTACATTTAATTGTAAAGGTAAATGTATGTTCTTCTCAGTATCGCGTTCTGCCCCGACTGTGACTGTGACGCTGTATACGTGTACGACGGCCCATCTACTTCATCTCCGTTATTGGGAGCTGTGTGTGGATATGAAAGGAAGACCTTCAGCTCGAGCAGAAACATTCTAACTGTGGTTTTCTCCAGCGATAGCTCTATTAACAGGAGAGGATTCGTCGCACACTGGAACTTTACAGGTGATCTAATCATATACAGTACAGTGAGGTCCATAAGTATTTGGACATTGATGCAATTTTCTTACTTTTGCCTCTGTACACCACAGTGGAATTGAAGATCTGATTAAAGTGTAGAGTTTCAGCTTTAATTCAAGGGGTTTAACAAAAATATTGCATGAACCGTTTAGGAATTGCAGCCATTTTCCATTGGCGCAAAAGCTATTGGACAATGGACAGAATGGCAGTTTCACGGTCAGGTGTGGGCTGTTTCCTCATTATTTCATGACATATTAAGGAGGTAAAAGCTCTGGAGTTGATTCCAAGTTGTGTATTTGGATTTGGTAGCTGTTCATGGGAATTCTCAATATCCATTGAGGTGTCAGTACAACTGAAGGAGGCCATCATTAGGCTGAAAAAAATGGCCAAATGGACAATTTGATACATTCTTAAAAAGAAGGAATTCTCTGGTGAGCTCAGCAACACCAAAAGGCCTGGAAGACCACAGAAGACAACTCAAGTGGATGATCTCAGGATTCTTTCTTGGATGTAGAAAAACCCATTCACAACATCTAGCAAAGTCTTGTGTAATGTTAATGTTAATGTTAATGTTAATAAGACGAAAAAAAACAAAACTTTTTACAAGCAAATAAACCTGTTAACTTTCCAGCTTGTTATCTTCACATTCCCTTTCACTCCACTAATGGCTACATATCTTCACAGTTTTTTTCAGATCCTCAAAGCTCCAGTACAAAACTATAAAAGCAAACGTCAGACACAAATCATCTCCTGGTTTCTTATGATTACATTTGTGCAACGAATGTCATGGCTTGTAAATTATTGGTTTTAAACATGTTTTGTTCCTTGAACAGATTCCCCATCCTGCAGGTATAACTGTGGTAACAATCTCAGTGTGTGTTCCTGCACCAGCGTCTGTCAGGACAACAGAAACTGCTGTTATGATTATAATGGTGAGAAAAAAGTTAACGATTAAAAAATATCCCAATTACACACATGTAGAATAATCTCTTCAAGATAATGTACAACACGAATTCATATATAAATAACGAAAAAGCATAATAATGTTTATTTCTTAATATAATCTCTCTAACAGAGTACTGTTCCGCAACTGTCCCTGAAACAACAACACCATCTTCAGGTACATTTACATGAACAGGAATAAAACACATGATGTGGTGCTATTATAAAAGTAATCGGTGACTGACTGGTATGATGTGGACTTACTGTTTATGGTTACATTTAATGTTGTGAATCTTCCTGAAACAAGTTAGTTCCTGTTCTCTCTTATGTTAGAACACCTATAAACAACCGTTCCCACAACAATTTATTTCTCTTTCAAAGTTAATAAGACAGAAATAAGCAGCTTGCCATATTACTGAGAAACTGCAAAACTCCTCCCTGGTCGTTCCTCCGGTGTTCCTTCCATAAATGTTAAATACATATCTTCTTACAGAAAAGTTCACCAGAGTCTGCATTAAGTCTCTGTGAATGAGCTGTTAGATACATCTGGGTTAGGCATGTAACCCTGTTCCCTGAGAAGGGAATGAGATATCTGAAGCTAGTGTAAAGTCATGCCTATTTATAGGCCTGCCACGATCAGGTGACGTGGCAATTAAACTACGTGTGATTGTATATATATATATATATATATATATATATGCACCATGCCATCAGCCTCTATTATCTGAAGCAAAAGCGCCAATTCACATGCCTACCCTGGTATGACAAAGCTACGCAATGGCTTATCCCCTTCTCCGGGAACAGGGTTACATGCCTTTCCCTCCACGTTGCTTTTAGCATAACACTATGGGAATGAGAATACCCACTCCGTCATACCGAGGGTATGGCCTGTTCAAAAACACCCAAGCCAGAGGATCACTGCAAGACACTCAAACCTGGGGTTGAATGAATATCTAGGCTGTAATATTGAATGAATGTGTGTGGCGACCACCCTGACCACCCTGCAGCAGCACACACATCCTGCAAGGATACCACTTTGGACACAGCCCTAGTGGAATCCCTAGTGGAATGAGCCCTTATGCCCAGAGGCGTAGCGAAGAACTGCATGAAATTCAAGTGACCTTTATTATAATCATTAAAACACTTGACAGATTATTACAACTTATTGCACATCTCTCTGCCATCTGGGAAGATAAGATTCTCACTGCCTTCCATCTGAAAAGCTGTAAAAGAACAAAAAGAGTGTTGGTTAGTTGTTAGCTACAAAATAGGGACAAATGCCTTTGGGCTTTAACTGAGAAATTGTGTTACAGAATCCCAAATTGTGTCATTTTGGAAATGTGACCTCCACTCTCCTAATGAAATGGTGCTGTAGACTCACTGGGAAAAACTCACTTTCGAATATTTATTTTCCTGCCTTTAGCACCTCACCACCAATTGTTTTTCACAACCTTATTAATTTAAAAAAAAACATTACATACATAGTGGAAAGTATTACAATGTACTGTAACCCCCAACCTCTCTTATAGTCACGGTAACCTTGTGAAGTACTTTCGGCTTCGACATTACTGTGCTAGACGCTAAATTCCATTAGCGACCGACTGTCTGCACCTGTAATCCAGCATTAACATTCACAGAATATATGAAGAAACACGGCTCTATGCCATCCTCCTAATGCTAATTACTACAACTTGCCTTGTCCAAAACACTTTCTAAATGTAGTTAGCATTAACCCACTCTCTGTATTACATCATAGCGAACAACTGTAATGCTACGTTATTGTTAACTTTCAAAAAGGTCATGGGAATATCTAACATCACCGTGAGCTGTATGCTAAAGTAATGTTATTAACTCAGGTGATCGTCTTGGTTAGCATCACTCATCCCAACTGGTGACAGCATCCTGCTAGTTAAACCTAACTCGGAGACAAGATACAGACCCAGAGAATTATAGAATAACCTCAGTCCATATGTCACAGCTAACATAAACACATGACACTAGTAATGTAACACCAACACTGAGTAAGCAGTACATGATGTTCACTTTTGAAGCCATCGCGATAGGTAAAGTTAAATATCACTCGCTGAGTTATTGTTTTCGAATGAATACATTTTCGAGATCTCCCAGCCTAAATATCACAAACTCAGCCAGGTATTTTCAGCAACATTAAGGCTAACTTACCTAAATTAATTTAGTTTCTTCCGCGTAAATCAGTTCTCCCCACCCCAAACAAAAAACAACACAACAGAACCCCACCCCCCGCCGGCCTGGGGCCCCCCCCTCTTTTTTTTTTGTTTTATTTTTAAAAACACAAAAAAAAAATCGCCGATACGACAAAAAAAAAAAAACAAAAATATTAAAAAAATACAGGAAAGTGGGGGGACAGAACAGGAAAAAAAAAAACAAAAAAAAAAAACAACCAAAAAAAAAAAAAAAAAAAAATTATAAAAAAAAAAAAAAAAAAAAATAAAACAAAAAAAAAAAAAACAAAACACAACAAAAAAAAACACACCTGAAAAACAAAGTAACAAAACAAAAAACCCCAAAACAGAGTAAAAGAAGAAAACAAGCAAATAAATAAATAAAGTAATGTAAGTTTGGGTGGAGTGGGGTGGTTGCTGGTGTGCTGGTGTTGTGTCTTTTTTTCCCCCTCCCAATAACCCAACGGTTGGATTACGCAAAACAATGTCTGGGTTATGCATGTAATCCTGTTCCCGAAAAGGGGAACGATGTTGCGCGGAGCTCCACACTGTGGGACGCACGTGACTGGTATCTGAATCTTGTGTAAAATCATGCCTATTTATGGGCCTGCCTTGATCAGGTGACATGGCAATTAAGCGCATCGCATGATATAAAAAATGGCACCTGTGAACGCGCGGTCATTGCGTATTATTTGAAGCGAAGTTGCAATTCACAGCCCAGCATGACAAAAGCTACACAGCCGTCTCGTTCCCTTCTCATGGAACAGGGTTACATGCATAACTCAGATGTTCCCTTTCAATGGGAACCCAATGTTGCATGAGATCCACACTGTAGGGACGAGAATACCCACTTTGACATACTGAGGGTATGGCCTGCATAAAAAGATCCGAGCCCAAGGGTCACTGCAATACACTCAAGCCTGGGGCAGAATGTATATGCAGGCTGTAATATCGAATGCATGTGATAGAGATTGCTTCCACTATCCAATTAGTGATGCGCTGCTTCGACCCAGCATCACTTCTCCTGTCACTGCCTAAGCAGACCAGCAGCTGCTCCGACTTATGCCACTGGCCAGAGCGGTGGAAGTAAGTACAGAGAGCCCATACTGGACACAGTAGGTGCAATTTCTCTTGTTCTGGTGTGAAGAATGGAGGAAAGGTGAAAGCCTGCAACACTACTGGTTGGGAAGCAGACATAGGCACTTTAGGAATATAATCTGGCCTAGGATATAGGAAGAACTTGACTTATTCAGGAGCAAAGTCATGGCAGAAAAGGGCATAAGAGAGAGCTTGTAGATCTACTCTTTTGAGAGATGCCAGGGCCAGCAGAAGAGCTACCTTTAGAGTCAGAAGCTTCTCTTAGGCTGACTCTTAGGGCTCAAATGGGGCACCTGACAGACCTTCCAGGACCACAAAAAGGTCCCAGGAAATTATGCTTGGTCTGCAGATGGGCCTCAGCCGCCTGACACCACACATAAACCTCGAAGTTAGAGCATGTTGCCCCACAGAGGCTCCATCAATAGGGGCATAAACCCTGATGTAGAAGGAGCCTATCGTGCTGAGAAATGTCCTTGTAAGAACTCCAGGACTGTATCTATTGTGCAGTTCACTGCGTCTTGCTGACATTCCTCACACCATGAGACAAAAAGTCGCCAATTGAGTGCATACAATTTACTCATGGATGGTGCTCTAGCGTTAAATATGTTCTCTACAACTGCAGTTGCAAGACCAGAATCTATGAGCTGGTGCCTCTCAGGGGCCAGACCCACAGTTTCTATAATTCCAGTTGAGGGTTATAACTCAGCCCTCTGGCTCAAGACAGTAGATCCCTGCAAATGGGATATTATGTTTGAGAACCATATTCGAGCTGGCCAATGAGGTGCTACTAGCAGCAGACATAGACAGTTATGGCAAACTCTCCCTAGAACTTGTGGGAGCAGAGTGATTACAGGAAAACGTACAAATGTGACCTTGGCCATATGTCCACCTTCCAGGTGTGGGAGGAGTGAGGGCAAGCCACAGCGGGCAGTGTGTTGTGTCCTCTGAGGTGAACACATCCACGTCCGGTGCCCAAACCTCTGCCATATGCACTCCACCACTTGTGGATGGAGCCACCTATTCTTGGGCCTCAATCTCTGCCTCTAGAGAATGTCTGCCCTAACATTCCAGTTGCCCAGAATGTACATTGCACTCATTGACAAAATAAGTTGTGCCTGCCCGAACAAGGGGCGTGAACATAATCCTTCCTTGTGGTCAATATGTGAGACCACCGCTGTGTTGTCTGTCACAACTAACACATGATCAATTGAGGAAGAAGAAATATGGCCCACATTTCTAGGCAATTTATATGCCACTCCAGATGAGGGCCAGATGAGACTACGACCGCGCTGCAGCCACTGTGGGAAGTGTCTGTCATTACCATCTTGTGATAAGGAGACACTCCTAGAGATTGACCCAAGGCTAGAAACTGCGGACACCTCCAAATTCTCATTCACATCGCCCGTGACACTGATTACTCTCAGAGGTGTCATCCTCGGATGAAACCCGGAACTTTTCAACCACCACTGAAATGGTGTCCCTTGCAATTGGCCCAATGGTATGACATTGGCTGCTGCTGCCATAAGCCCCAAAAGTCTCTCCTAGAGACTGGAGGGGATACCGAGATCCAGCTTTATGTCGCTCAATGTTGATAGGATTGACCTTACACATGTTGGGGATAGGAATGCTCTCATCGTAGTAGAATCCTTATAACATCTAGAAAAGTTGTCCTCTGCACTGAAGAAAGCATACTTTTCTGAGGTCCAACTTGAGCCCCAATCTTTTCCTGTGGGCGAGAACAACATCCAAGGGAGTTTATTTGCCTTGGAGTCACAATGGAGCCAGAATTACATACATGCACTTTGTGAAAATGCCAGGGAATAAAGCTAGCCCGAAGGGAAGAAGCCAATATTGGTATGCATATTTTAGATCTCTCATTGCAAACCAGTTCCCAAGCTGAATCTGTGGAAAGATAAGTTTGGGGATCAGCATCATGAACCTGTTTGTCCAAAGAGTACATTTCAGATGACACAGATCTAAAACTGCCCGCATACACCCATCTTTTTTGTCTGTTGGGGGAGGCGGTCCGCCACACTCAACTTCTGTGCCTCCCTCGCACTAGTGATGGCCCGGGCTCCATTCGTCGATGCCCGGGTGATATCGACACAACAGGGAAGGAACTAGCTGAATGTCGAACTCATTCAGCATGTCTGCTTGGTAGGCCTGCAACACTGCCATTGTCTGCAGTGATCCACAAGCAAGACCCACTACCACATAGGCCTTGCCCACCAAAGTTGTGGTGGCCTTACATGACTTGGATGGCAAAGCCGTCCCCCTTAAATTACCTGCCATCGTTGGAGTGAGGAAGTTCGCAAACACCTCCTCCACCTTCGGCATAGCTAACTAGCCAAGGTGTTCAATCCCCACAGTGGCAGAATAATCTGACATTGCGGGTTTATTATATACGGCTTATTCATGGATTTCCCCCAGAAAGGTAATATTTTGTCATGCACTTCTGGAAAAAGTGGAGTCTTCTGCAGTGTGAAGGAGATTTATTTTCACTGGGGAGAAAAAAGCTCACCCAGCCTTAATCATTATTTTGGCGGCTCTTTATATGCTTGAGAGCTGCTCTCAGTTTTGAGCACACTCTTCTAGCTCCTCAGAGGCAGAGGCCATTTTTATTTTTGGCTTTCTATTGCGGAAGGAGGAATCTCAATGCGAACTCCAAAATCTAGCAGAAAGCTGGATCCAGAAGACAGAGCAAGACGTAGAGCAGTGTTTATCTCTGGCTGCTCTTTAGATCCATACAAGATCCCCAGGACGTGAGCCAGCTGACTACTGTGGCAGTGGCCAGCCCAGATCCGTGAGGCTCTGAAACCCAACTCCCTTCAGCTGAGAAGAGAGTGAGTCATGAGCAGAGCTGCCTAATTGTAAGGCTTTCACAATGTGCACAGTCAGACCTCTCGAGGGCCGCCCTTGCATGCTCCATCCCTAGACATTTCACACAGAAAGTGTGTCTGTGCCCCCATGATGAAACAGAAGCAAGGCGTTTCCTGAATTCTCTCTAATTTTTTTAAAGGGACAGAAAAGTAAAGAGATTTTTCTTTTTGCCTTTAATTTTTTGTTTAAAAGATAGAGAGGAAATAAAGTCTTTTTCTAAGCGTTACACAAATGACCGACATGCTGAAGATAATAGAGGCTGATCGCACAGTTCACAGGTGCTGTTTTTATATGATGTGACGCGCTTAATTGCCACGTCACCTGATCACGGCAGGCCTATAAATAGGCATGATGTTTCACGAGCATCAGATACCACTCACGTGTGAGGGCACTTCCCTCTTTGAAAGAGAACTACCCCAAAACTACCCAGGACAAAGAAAATAACCCAATTATATGATGCAACCCAATTAAATGATGTTCAATCTATCGTTTGGGTAGAAAAAAATAACCCAGCATTTTTTAGAGTGTAGTGCCAAAAGTTCCATAACCAAATAATTAAACCTCTGTGCAGTGTTATGGTGCATTTACAGTGAAAATAAAATGGTATACAGAGAAGTGTGATATTTTTCAGATGAAGCTCCATGTGGTGGAAATCTGACGCAATTACACGGGGAATTCTTCAGCCCCAACTTCCCACATAATTATCCCAATAATGCTAAGTGCACATGGAGGCTGCAAGGTCCTGAACAGCAGGTGGTTTCATTAACCTTCACATTTGTTGAGTAAGTATTTTTTCCTTTCCTTTTCATTTGCAGATTAATTACACAAGTTCATATGCAAATGTGGTTCTCCTGTTTACTAAAATGCTAGTTTGATTTTAGCCAGTTTATTATAATGAACAATATATTGCATTGTTTACATTTCTTTCTTCAGTTTGGAGTCAATCTGGGACGCAGTCCATGTGTACGATGGTCTGACTGATGAGGATGCACAACTGGGTGCTGTGACTGCAAATCAGACAAAGTCATTCAACTCCAGCAGCAGATACATGACCGTCATTTTCTCCTCTGATTTCTCCTGGACTCAAAAAGGCTTTCGAGCAGAATGGGCTTTCATAGGTAAGTGTTATTTAATCTCATTACAATTCTATACATTTTGTTTAAGGACAATAAAAACATGGCAGTATCTGTATTCGTATCCGTATTCCTCTGGCCATCTTGCATACACCAAAGTTTAAATAGAGTTTACAATGTTTAAAAGAAGGAATTCTCTGGTGAGCTGAGCAACACCAAAAGGCCTGGAAGACCACAGAAGGCAACTCAAGTGGATGATCTCAGAATTCTTTTTTGGATGTAGAAATACAAATTTCACAACATATAGTAAAGTCTTGTGTACTTGTGACCCAGTATTCAGAACTTTAAGAAAAAAAAAATTTTTTATAAGCAAATAAACCTGTTAACTTTCCAGCTTGTTATCTTCACATTCCCTTTCACTCCACTAACAGCTACATATCTTCACAGTTTTTTTCAGATCCTCAAAGCTCTAGTATAAAACTATAGAAGCAAACGTCAGACACAAATCATCTCCTGGTTTCTTATGATTACATTTGTGCAACGAATATCATGGCTTGTAAATTATTGGTTTTAAACATGTTTTGTTCCTTGAACAGATTCCCCATCCTGCATGTATAACTGTGGTAACAATCTCAGTGTGTGTTCCTGCACCAGCAGCTGTCAGGACAACAGAAACTGCTGTTATGATTATAATGGTGAGAAAAAAGTTAACGATTAAAAAAAATCCCAATTACACACATATAGAATAATCTCTTCAAGATAATGTACATCACGAATTCATATATAAATAACGAAAAAGCATAATAATGTTTATTTCTTAATATAATCTCTCTAACAGAGTACTGTTCCGCAACTGTCCCTGAAACAACAACACCATCTTCAGGTACATTTACATGAACAGGAATAAAACACATGATGTGGTGCTATTATAAAAGTAATCGGTGACTGACTGGTATGATGTGGACTTACTGTTTTGGTTACATTTAATGTTGTGAATCTTCCTGAAACAAGTTAGTTCCTGTTCTCTCTTATGTTAGAACACCTATAAACAGCCGTTCCCACAACAATTTATTTCTCTTTCAAAGTTAATAAGACAGAAATAAGCAGCTTGCCATATTACTGAGAAACTGCAAAACTCCTCCCTTCCCTCCGGTGTTCCTTCCATAAATGTTAAATACATATCTTCTTACAGAAAAGTTCACCAGAGTCTGCATTAAGTCTCTGTGAATGAGCTGTTAGATACATCTGGGTTAGGCATGTAACCCTGTTCCCTGAGAAGGGAATGAGATATCTGAAGCTAGTGTAAAGTCATGCCTATTTATAGGCCTGCCACGATCAGGTGACGTGGCAATTAAGCACGTCGTGTGATTATATATATATATATATATATATATATATATATGCACCATGCCATCAGCCTCTACTATCTCAAGCAAAGACGCAATTCACATGCCTACCCTGGTATGACAAAGCTACGCAATGGCTTATCCCCTTCTCCGGGAACAGGGTTACATGCCTTTCCCTCCACGTTGCTTTTAGCATAACACTATGGGAATGAGAATACCCACTCCGTCATACCGAGGGTATGGCCTGTTCAAAAACACCCAAGCCAGAGGATCACTGCAAGACACTCAAACCTGGGGTTGAATGAATATCTAGGCTGTAATATTGAATGAATGTGTGTGGCGACCACCCTGACCACCCTGCAGCAGCACACACATCCTGCAAGGATACCACTTTGGACACAGCCCTAGTGGAATCCCTAGTGGAATGAGCCCTTATGCCCAGAGGCGTAGCGAAGAACTGCATGAAATTCAAGTGACCTTTATTATAATCATTAAAACACTTGACAGATTATTACAACTTATTGCACATCTCTCTGCCATCTGGGAAGATAAGATTCTCACTGCCTTCCATCTGAAAAGCTGTAAAAGAACAAAAAGAGTGTTGGTTAGTTGTTAGCTACAAAATAGGGACAAATGCCTTTGGGCTTTAACTGAGAAATTGTGTTACAGAATCCCAAATTGTGTCATTTTGGAAATAGGGACCTCCACTCTCCTAATGAAATGGTGCTGTAGACTCACTGGGAAAAACTCACTTTCGAATATTTATTTCCTGCCTGCTTTAGCACCTCACCACCAATTGTTTTTCACAACCTTATTAATTTAAAAAAAACATTACATACATAGTGGAAAGTATTACAATGTACTGTAACCCCCAACCTCTCTTATAGCGTCACGGTAACCTTGTGAAGTACTTTTCGGCTTCGACATTACTGTGCTAGACGCTAAATTCCATTAGCGACCGACTGTTTGCACCTGTAATCCAGCATTAACATTCACAGAATATATGAAGAAACACGGCTCTATGCCATCCTCCTAATGCTAATTACTACAACTTGCCTTGTCCAAAACACTTTCTAAATGTAGTTAGCATTAACCCACTCTCTGTATTACATCATAGCGAACAACTGTAATGCTACGTTATTGTTAACTTTCAAAAAGGTCATGGGAATATCTACCATCACCGTGAGCTGTATGCTAAAGTAATGTTATTAACTCAGGTGATCGTCTTGGTTAGCATCACTCATCCCAACTGGTGACAGCATCCTGCTAGTTAAACCTAACTCGGAGACAAGATACAGACCCAGAGAATTATAGAATAACCTCAGTCCATATGTCACAGCTAACATAAACACATGACACTAGTAATGTAACACCAACACTGAGTAAGCAGTACATGATGTTCACTTTTGAAGCCATCGCGATAGGTAAAGTTAAATATCACTCGCTGAGTTATTGTTTTCGAATGAATACATTTTCGAGATCTCCCAGCCTAAATATCACAAACTCAGCCAGGTATTTTCAGCAACATTAAGGCTAACTTACCTAAATTAATTTAGTTTCCTCAGCTTGAAATCCGTTATCTCCACCTGAGGCAAATTCAAACCACAGTTGCCAATTCTCGCGAGTCTTCTGGCCCATTCTTTAGATTTACATGGTTTATTTGTGAAAAAACACTTTCACTGTCGGCATTACTACGATTAGAAGACAACTATATTATTGCACTCATAGGCTATTAGCTGTGAGAACACAGTGTCAATCAATGCACTGGAGAAAACGGCGACCATAAATGTAAAGAAACAAAGTTGCGATTTTTCTAACAAGCAAGCAAACTTATTTTTTAAATGAGTCCAAGAAACCACAACCTGCGACCCGTGATTTTTTAAAGCAACTTCACAAAAAAGAAGCCCAAAGTAGGGTATTATAAGCGGACTTGGCAAACTATGATTCAAATCTATGATATGAGTTAATTTGACACAAGGAGTTGGGCTGATGCAGTGGGGTGGGGGAGGGGTTCATTGACTAAACTGTCAGTGAAAATGACCCAGCCAATAACCCAACGGTTGGATTACGCAAAACAATGTCTGGGTTATGCATGTAATCCTGTTCCCTGAAAAGGGAACGAGATGTTGCGTGAGCTCCACACTGTGGGAGCACGTGACTGGTATCTGAATCTTGTGTAAAATCATGCCTATTTATGGGCCTGCCTTGATCAGGTGACATGGCAATTAAGCGCATCGCATGATATAAAAATGGCACCTGTGAACCGCGCGGTCATTGCGTATTATTTGAAGCGAAGTTGCAATTCACAGCCCAGCATGACAAAGCTACACAGCGTCTCGTTCCCTTCTCATGGAACAGGGTTACATGCATAACTCAGATGTTCCCTTTCAATGGGAACCCAATGTTGCATGAGATCCACACTGTAGGGACGAGAATACCCACTTTGACATACTGAGGGTATGGCCTGCATAAAAAGATCCGAGCCCAAGGGTCACTGCAATACACTCAAGCCTGGGGCAGAATGTATATGCAGGCTGTAATATCGAATGCATGTGATAGAGATTGCTTCCACTATCCAATTAGTGATGCGCTGCTTCGACCCAGCATCACTTCTCCTGTCACTGCCTATGCAGACCAGCAGCTCGCTCTTATTGCCACTGGCCAGAGCGGTGGAAGTAAGTACACAAGAGCCCATACTGGACACAGTAGGTGCAATTTCTCTTGTTCTGGTGTGAAGAATGGAGGAAAGGTGAAAGCCTGCAACACTACTGGTTGGGAAGCAGACCATAGGCACTTTAGGAATATAATCTGGCCTAGGATATAGGAAGAACTTGACTTATTCAGGAGCAAAGTCATGGCAGAAAAGGGCATAAGAGAGAGTGTAGATCTACTCTTTGAGAGATGCCAGGGCCAGCAGAAGAGCTACCTTTAGAGTCAGAAGCTTCTCTTAGGCTGACTCTTAGGGCTCAAATGGGGCACCTGACAGACCTTCCAGGACCACAAAAGGTCCCAGGAAATTATGCTTGGTCTGCAGATGGGCCTGCAGCCGCCTGACACCACACATAAACCTCGAAGTTAGAGCATGTTGCCCCCACAGAGGCTCCATCAATAGGGGCATAAACCCTGATGTAGAAGGGAGCCTATCGTGCTGAGAAATGTCCTTGTCAACTCCAGGACTGTATCTATTGTGCAGTTCACTGCGTCTTGCTGACATTCCTCACACCATGAGACAAAAAGTCGCCAATTGAGTGCATACAATTTACTCATGGATGGTGCTCTAGCGTTAAATATGTTCTCTACAACTGCAGTTGCAAGACCAGAATCTATGAGCTGGTGCCTCTCAGGGGCCAGACCCACAGTTTCTATAATTCCAGTTGAGGGTTATAACTCAGCCCTCTGGCTCAAGACAGTAGATCCCTGCAAATGGGATATTATGTTTGAGAACCATATTCGAGCTGGCCAATGAGGTGCTACTAGCAGCAGACATAGACAGTTATGGCAAACTCTCCCTAGAACTTGTGGGAGCAGAGTGATTACAGGAAAACGTACAAATGTGACCTTGGCGCATATGTCCACCTTCCAGGTGTGGGAGGATGAGGGACGCCACCACCGGGCAGTGTGTTGTGTCCTCTGGAGGTGAACACATCCACGTCCGCTTGGCCAAACCTCTGCCATATGCACTCCACCACTTGTAGATGGAGCCACCTATTCTTGGGCCTCAATCTCTGCCTCTAGAGAATGTCTGCCCTAACATTCCAGTTGCCCAGAATGTACATTGCACTCATTGACAAAATAAGTTGTGCCTGCCCGAACAAGGGGCGTGAACATAATCCTTCCTTGTGGTCAATATGTGAGACCACCGCTGTGTTGTCTGTCACAACTAACACATGATCAATTGAGGAAGAAATATCTGGCCCACATTTCTAGGCAATTTATATGCCACTCCAGATGAGGGCCAGATGAGACTACGACCGCGCTGCAGCCACTGTGGGAAGTGTCGTGTCATTACCATCTTGTGATAAGGAGACACTCCTAGAGATTGACCCAAGGCTAGAAACTGGCGGACACCTCCAAATTCTCATTCACATCGCCCGTGACACTGATTACTCTCAGAGGTGTCATCCTCGGATGAAACCCGGAACTTTTCAACCACCACTGAAATGGGTGTCCTTGCAATTGGCCCAATGGTATGACATTGGCTGCTGCTGCCATAAGCCCCAAAAGTCTCTCCTAGAGACTGGAGGGGATACCGAGATCCAGCTTTATGTCGCTCAATGTTGATAGGATTGACCTTACACATGTTGGGGATAGGAATGCTCTCATCGTAGTAGAATCCTTATAACATCTAGAAAAGTTGTCCTCTGCACTGAAGAAAGCATACTTTTCTGAGGTCCAACTTGAGCCCCAATCTTTTCCTGTGGGCGAGAACAACATCCAAGGGAGTTTATTTGCCTTGGAGTCACAATGGAGCCAGAATTACATACATGCACTTTGTGAAAATGCCAGGGAATAAAGCTAGCCCGAAGGGAAGAAGCCAATATTGGTATGCATCTTTTAGATCTCTCATTGCAAACCAGTTCCCAAGCTGAATCTGTGGAAAGATAAGTTTGGGGATCAGCATCATGAACCTGTTTGTCCAAAGAGTACATTTCAGATGACACAGATCTAAAACTGCCCGCATACACCCATCTTTTTTGTCTGTGGGGGGAGGCGGTCCGCCACACTCAACTTCTGTGCCTCCCTCGCACTAGTGATGGCCCGGGCTCCATTCGTCGATGCCCGGGTGATATCGACACAACAGGGAAGGAACTAGCTGAATGTCGAACTCATTCAGCATGTCTGCTTGGTAGGCCTGCAACACTGCCATTGTCTGCAGTGATCCACAAGCAAGACCCACTACCACATAGGCCTTGCCCACCAAAGTTGTGGTGGCCTTACATGACTTGGATGGCAAAGCCGTCCCCCTTAAATTACCTGCCATCGTTGGAGTGAGGAAGTTCGCAAACACCTCCTCCACCTTCAGCATAGCTAACTAGCCAAGGTGTTCAATCCCCACAGTGGCAGAATAATCTGACATTGCGGGTTTATTATATACGGCTTATTCATGGATTTCCCCCAGAAAGGTAATATTTTGTCATGCACTTCTGGAAAAAGTGGAGTCTTCTGCAGTGTGAAGGAGATTTATTTTCACTGGGGAGAAAAAAGCTCACCCAGCCTTAATCATTATTTTGGCGGCTCTTTATATGCTTGAGAGCTGCTCTCAGTTTTGAGCACACTCTTCTAGCTCCTCAGAGGCAGAGGCCATTTTATTTTTGGTTTTCTATTTGCGGAAGGAGGAATCTCAATGCGAACTCCAAAATCTAGCAGAAAGCTGGATCCAGAAGACAGAGCAAGACGTAGAGCAGTGTTTATCTCTGGCTGCTCTTTAGATCCATACAAGATCCCCAGGACGTGAGCCAGCTGACTACTGTGGCAGTGGCCAGCCCAGATCCGTGAGGCTCTGAAACCCAACTCCCTTCAGCTGAGAAGAGAGTGAGTCATGAGCAGAGCTGCCTAATTGTAAGGCTTTCACAATGTGCACAGTCAGACCTCTCGAGGGCCGCCCTTGCATGCTCCATCCCTAGACATTTCACACAGAAAGTGTGTCTGTGCCCCCATGATGAAACAGAAGCAAGGCGTTTCCTGAATTCTCTCTAATTTTTTTAAAGGGACAGAAAAGTAAAGAGATTTTTCTTTTTGCCTTTAATTTTTTGTTTAAAAGATAGAGAGGAAATAAAGTCTTTTTTTTAAGCGTTACACAAATGACCGACATGCTGAAGATAATAGAGGCTGATCGCACAGTTCACAGGTGCTGTTTTTATATGATGTGACGCCGCTTAATTGCCACGTCACCTGATCACGGCAGGCCTATAAATAGGCATGATGTTTCACGAGCATCAGATACCACTCACGTGTGAGGGCACTTCCCTCTTTGAAAGAGAACTACCCCAAAACTACCCAGGACAAAGAAAATAACCCAATTATATGATGCAACCCAATTAAATGATGTTCAATCTATCGTTTGGGTAGAAAAAAATAACCCAGCATTTTTTAGAGTGTAGTGCCAAAAGTTCCATAACCAAATAATTAAACCTCTGTGCAGTGTTATGGTGCATTTACAGTGAAAATAAAATGGTATACAGAGAAGTGTGATATTTTTCAGATGAAGCTCCATGTGGTGGAAATCTGACGCAATTACACGGGGAATTCTTCAGCCCCAACTTCCCACATAATTATCCCAATAATGCTAAGTGCATATGGAGGCTGCAAGGTCCTGAACAGCAGGTGGTTTCATTAACCTTCACATTTGTTGAGTAAGTATTTTTTCCTTTCCTTTTCATTTGCAGATTAATTACACAAGTTCATATGCAAATGTGGTTCTCCTGTTTACTAAAATGCTAGTTTGATTTTAGCCAGTTTATTATAATGAACAATATATTGCATTGTTTACATTTCTTTCTTCAGTTTGGAGTCAATCTGGGACGCAGTCCATGTGTACGATGGTCTGACTGATGAGGATGCACAACTGGGTGCTGTGACTGCAAATCAGACAAAGTCATTCAACTCCAGCAGCAGATACATGACCGTCATTTTTTCCTCTGATTTCTCCTGCCAAAAAGGCTTTCGAGCGAGAATGGGCTTTCATAGGTAAGTGTTATTTAATCTCATTACAATTCTATACATTTTGTTTAAGGACAATAAAAACATGGCAGTATCTGTATTCGTATCCGTATTCCTCTGGCCATCTTGCATACACCAAAGTTTAAATAGAGTTTACAATGTTTAAAAGAAGGAATTCTCTGGTGAGCTGAGCAACACCAAAAGGCCTGGAAGACCACAGAAGGCAACTCAAGTGGATGATCTCAGAATTCTTTTTTGGATGTAGAAATACAAATTTCACAACATATAGTAAAGTCTTGTGTACTTGTGACCCAGTATTCAGAACTTTAAGAAAAAAATTTTTTTTTATAAGCAAATAAACCTGTTAACTTTATTATAATCATTACTTTATTATAATCATTAAAACACTTGACAGATTATTACAACTTATTGCACATCTCTCTGCCATCTGGGAAGATAAGATTCTCACTGCCTTCCATCTGAAAAGCTGTAAAAGAACAAAAAGAGTGTTGGTTAGTTGTTAGCTACAAAATAGGGACAAATGCCTTTGGGCTTTAACTGAGAAATTGTGTTACAGAATCCCAAATTGTGTCATTTTGGAAATGTGACCTCCACTCTCCTAATGAAATGGTGCTGTAGACTCACTGGGAAAAACTCACTTTCGAATATTTATTTTCCTGCCTTTAGCACCTCACCACCAATTGTTTTTCACAACCTTATTAATTTAAAAAAAAATTACATTATAACATAGTGGAAAGTATTACAATGTACTGTAACCCCCAACCTCTCTTATAGTCACGGTAACCTTGTGAAGTACTTTCGCTTCGACATTACTGTGCTAGACGCTAAATTCCATTAGCGACCGACTGTCTGCACCTGTAATCCAGCATTAACATTCACAGAATATATGAAGAAACACGGCTCTATGCCATCCTCCTAATGCTAATTACTACAACTTGCCTTGTCCAAAACACTTTCTAAATGTAGTTAGCATTAACCCACTCTCTGTATTACATCATAGCGAACAACTGTAATGCTATGTTATTGTTAACTTTCAAAAGGTCATGGGAATATCTACCATCACCGTGAGCTGTATGCTAAAGTAATGTTATTAACTCAGGTGATCGTCTTGGTTAGCATCACTCATCCCAACTGGTGACAGCATCCTGCTAGTTAAACCTAACTCGGAGACAAGATACAGACCCAGAGAATTATAGAATAACCTCAGTCCATATGTCACAGCTAACATAAACACATGACACTAGTAATGTAACACCAACACTGAGTAAGCAGTACATGATGTTCACTTTTGAAGCCATCGCGATAGGTAAAGTAATATACCTCTCGCTGAGTTATTGTTTTCGAATGAATACATTTTCGAGATCTCCCAGCCTAAATATCACAAACTCAGCCAGGTATTTTCAGCAACATTAAGGCTAACTTACCTAAATTAATTTAGTTTCCTCAGCTTGAAATCCGTTATCTCCACCTGAGGCAAATTCAAACCACAGTTGCCAATTCGCAGTCTTCCGGCCCATTCTTTAGATTTACATGGTTTATTTGTGAAAAAACACTTTTATTAGTCGGCATTACTACGAGCAGACAACTATATTATTGCACTCATAGGCTATTAGCTGTGAGAACACAGTGTCAATCAATGCACTGGAGAAAACGGCGACCATAAATGTAAAGAAACAAAGTTGCGATTTTTCTAACAAGCAAGCAAACTTATTTTTTAAATGAGTCCAAGAAACCACAACCTGCGACCCGTGATTTTTTAAAGCAACTTCACAAAAAAGAAGCCCAAAGTAGGGTATTATAAGCGGACTTGGCAAACTATGATTCAAATCTATGATATGAGTTAATTTGACACAAGGAGTTGGGCTGATGCAGTGGGGTGGGGAGGGGTTCATTGACTGAACTGTAACGTGAAAATGACCCAGCCAATAACCCAACGGTTGGATTACGCAAAACAATGTCTGGGTTATGCATGTAATCCTGTTCCCTGAAAAGGGAACGAGATGTTGCGTGAGCTCCACACTGTGGGAGCACGTGACTGGTATCTGAATCTTGTGTAAAATCATGCCTATTTATGGGCCTGCCTTGATCAGGTGACATGGCAATTAAGCGCATCGCATGATATAAAAATGGCACCTGTGAACCGCGCGGTCATTGCGTATTATTTGAAGCGAAGTTGCAATTCACAGCCCAGCATGACAAAGCTACACAGCGTCTCGTTCCCTTCTCATGGAACAGGGTTACATGCATAACTCAGATGTTCCCTTTCAATGGGAACCCAATGTTGCATGAGAACCACACTGTAGGGACGAGAATACCCACTTTGACATACTGAGGGTATGGCCTGCATAAAAAGATCCGAGCCCAAGGGTCACTGCAATACACTCAAGCCTGGGGCAGAATGTATATGCAGGCTGTAATATCGAATGAATGTGATAGAGATTGCTTCCACTATCCAATTAGTGATGCGCTGCTTCGACCCAGCATCACTTCTCCTGTCACTGCCTAAGCAGACCAGCAGCTGCTCCGACTTATGCCACTGGCCAGAGCGGTGGAAGTAAGTACAGAGAGCCCATACTGGACACAGTAGGTGCAATTTCTCTTGTTCTGGTGTGAAGAATGGAGGAAAGGTGAAAGCCTGCAACACTACTGGTTGGGAAGCAGACATAGGCACTTTAGGAATATAATCTGGCCTAGGATATAGGAAGAACTTGACTTATTCAGGAGCAAAGTCATGGCAGAAAAGGGCATAAGAGAGAGCTTGTAGATCTACTCTTTTGAGAGATGCCAGGGCCAGCAGAAGAGCTACCTTTAGAGTCAGAAGCTTCTCTTAGGCTGACTCTTAGGGCTCAAATGGGGCACCTGACAGACCTTCCAGGACCACAAAAAGGTCCCAGGAAATTATGCTTGGTCTGCAGATGGGCCTCAGCCGCCTGACACCACACATAAACCTCGAAGTTAGAGCATGTTGCCCCACAGAGGCTCCATCAATAGGGGCATAAACCCTGATGTAGAAGGAGCCTATCGTGCTGAGAAATGTCCTTGTAAGAACTCCAGGACTGTATCTATTGTGCAGTTCACTGCGTCTTGCTGACATTCCTCACACCATGAGACAAAAAGTCGCCAATTGAGTGCATACTCAATTTACTCATGGATGGTGCTCTAGCGTTAAATATGTTCTCTACAACTGCAGTTGCAAGACCAGAATCTATGAGCTGGTGCCTCTCAGGGGCCAGACCCACAGTTTCTATAATTCCAGTTGAGGGTTATAACTCAGCCCTCTGGCTCAAGACAGTAGATCCCTGCAAATGGGATATTATGTTTGAGAACCATATTCGAGCTGGCCAATGAGGTGCTACTAGCAGCAGACATAGACAGTTATGGCAAACTCTCCCTAGAACTTGTGGGAGCAGAGTGATTACAGGAAAACGTACAAATGTGACCTTGGCCATATGTCCACCTTCCAGGTGTGGGAGGAGTGAGGGCAAGCCACAGCGGGCAGTGTGTTGTGTCCTCTGAGGTGAACACATCCACGTCCGCTTGGCCAAACCTCTGCCATATGCACTCCACCACTTGTGGATGGAGCCACCTATTCTTGGGCCTCAATCTCTGCCTCTAGAGAATGTCTGCCCTAACATTCCAGTTGCCCAGAATGTACATTGCACTCATTGACAAAATAAGTTGTGCCTGCCCGAACAAGGGGCGTGAACATAATCCTTCCTTGTGGTCAATATGCGACCACCGCGGGGCTTTGTTCGTCACAACTAACACATGATCAATTGAGGAAGAAGAAATATGGCCCACATTTCTAGGCAATTTATATGCCACTCCAGATGAGGGCCAGATGAGACTAACCACGACCGCTGCAGCCACTGTGGGAAGTGTCTGTCATTACCATCTTGTGATAAGGAGACACTCCTAGAGATTGACCCAAGGCTAGAAACTGCGGACACCTCCAAATTCTCATTCACATCGCCCGCGACACTGATTACTCTCAGAGGTGGCTGCCTCGGTGGGAAACCCGGAACTTTTCAACCACCACTGAAATGGTGTCCCTTGCAATTGGCCCAATGGTATGACATTGGCTGCTGCTGCCATAAGCCCCAAAAGTCTCTCCTAGAGACTGGAGGGGATACCGAGATCCAGCTTTATGTCGCTCAATGTTGATAGGATTGACCTTACACATGTTGGGGATAGGAATGCTCTCATCATAGTAGAATCCTTATAACATCTAGAAAAGTTGTCCTCTGCACTGAAGAAAGCATACTTTTCTGAGGTCCAACTTGAGCCCCAATCTTTTCCTGTGGGCGAGAACAACATCCAAGGGAGTTTATTTGCCTTGGAGTCACAATGGAGCCAGAATTACATACATGCACTTTGTGAAAATGCCAGGGAATAAAGCTAGCCCGAAGGGAAGAAGCCAATATTGGTATGCATCTTTTAGATCTCTCATTGCAAACCAGTTCCCAAGCTGAATCTGTGGAAAGATAAGTTTGGGGATCAGCATCATGAACCTGTTTGTACTCTGAAGAGTACATTTCAGATGACACAGATCTAAAACTGCCCGCATACACCCATCTTTTTTGTCTGTGGCGGGAGGCGGTCCGCCACACTCAACTTCTGTGCCTCCCTCGCACTAGTGATGGCCTGGGCTCCATTTGTCGATGCCCGGGTGATATCGACACAACAGGGAAGGAACTAGCTGAATGTCGAACTCATTCAGCATGTCTGCTTGGTAGGCCTGCAACACTGCCATTGTCTGCAGTGACCCACAAGCAAGACCAACTACCACATAGGCCTTGCCCACCAAAGTCGTGGTGGCCTTACATGACTTGGATGGCAAAGCCGTACCCCCTAAATTACCTGCCATCGTTGGAGAGAGGAAGCTCGCAAGCACCTCCTCCACCTTCAGCATAGCTAACTAGCCAAGGTGTTCAATCCCCACAGTGGCAGAATAATCTGGCATTGCGGGTTTATTATATACGGCTTATTCATGGATTTCCCCCAGAAAGGTAATATTTTGTCATGCACTTCTGGAAAAAGTGGAGTCTTCTGCAGTGTGAGGGAGATTTATTTTCACTGGGGAGAAAAAAGCTCACCCAGCCTTAATCATTATTTCGGCAGCTCTTTATATGCTTGAGAGCTGCTCTCAGTTTTGAGCACACTCTTCTAGCTCCTCAGAGGCAGAGGCCATTTTTATTTTTGGCTTTCTATTGCGGAAAGCAATGCGAACTCCAAAATCTAGCAGAAAGCTGGATCCAGAAGACAGAGCAAGACGTAGAGCAGTGTTTATCTCTGGCTACTCTTTAGATCCATACAAGATCCCCAGGACGTGAGCCAGCTGACTACTGTGGCAGTGGCGAGCCCAGATCCGTGAGGCTCTGAAACCCAATTCCCTTCAGCTGAGAAGAGAGTGAGTCGTGAGCAGAGCTGCCTAATTGTAAGGCTTTCACAATGTGCACAGTCAGACCTCTCGAGGGCCGCCCTTGCATGCTCCATCCCTAGACATTTCACACAGAAAGGGTGTCTGTGCCCCCATGATGAAAAAGAAGCAAGGCGTTTCCTGAATTCTCTCAAATTTTTTTTAAGGGACAGAAAAGTAAAGAGATTTTTCTTTTTGCCTTTAATTTTTTTGTTTGAAAGATAGAGAGGAAATAAAGTCTTTTTCTAAGCATTACACAAATGACCGACATGCTGAAGATAATAGAGGCTGACTGCACAGTTGACAGGTGCTGTTTTTATATGATGTGACGCGCTTAATTGCCACGTCACCTGATCACGGCAGGCCTATAAATAGGCATGATGTTTCACGAGCATCAGATACCACTCACGTGTGAGGGCACTTCCCTCTTTGAAAGAGAACTACCCCAAAACTACCCAGGACAAAGAAAATAACCCAATTATATGATGCAAACCGATTAAATGATGTTCAACGTATCGTTTGGGTAGAAAAAAATAACCCAGCATTTTTTAGAGTGTAGTGCCAAAAGTTCCATAACCAAATAATTAAACCTCTGTGCAGTGGTATGGTGCATTTACAGTGAAAATAATATGGTATACAGAGAAGTGTGATATTTTTCAGATGAAGCTCCATGTGGTGGAAATCTGACGCAATTACGCGGGGAATTCTTCAGCCCCAACTTCCCACATAATTATCCCAATAATGCTAAGTGCACATGGAAGCTGCAAGGTCCTGAACAGCAGGTGGTTTCATTAACCTTCACATTTGTTGAGTAAGTATTTTTTCCTTTCCTTTTCATTTGCAGATTAATTACACAAGTTCATATGCAAATGTGGTTCTCCTGTTTACTAAAATGCTAGTTTGATTTTAGCCAGTTTACTATAATGAACAATATATTGCATTGTTTACATTTCTTTCTTCAGTTTGGAGTCAATCTGGGACGCAGTCCATGTGTACGATGGTCTGACTGATGAGGATGCACAATTGGGTGCTGTGACTGCAAATCAGACAAAGTCATTCAACTCCAGCAGCAGATACATGACCGTCATTTTCTCCTCTGATTTCTCCTGGACTCAAAAAGGCTTTCGAGCAGAATGGGCTTTCATAGGTAAGTGTTATTTAATCTCATTACAATTCTATACATTTTGTTTAAGGACAATAAAAAAATGTAGGCATAGTGGGACTTTATCTTGAGTCAGTTGTCCAAACATGGCAGTATCTGTATTCATATCCGTATTCCTCTGGCCATCTTGCATACACCAATGTTTAAATAGCGTTTACAATGTTTAATCGAAGGAATTCTCTGGTGAGCTGAGCAACACCAAAAGGCCTGGAAGACCACAGAAGGCAACTCAAGTGGATGATCTCAGAATTCTTTTTTTGGATGTAGAAATACAAATTTCACAACATATAGCAAAGTCTTGTGTACTTGTGACCCAGTATTCAGAACATTAAGGAAATTAAATTTTTTTTATAAGCAAATAATTGTAAATGTGCACTTATATAGCGCTTTTATCCAAAGCGCTTTACACTGTGTCTCATTCACCCATTCAAACACCAATGGTAGCAGGGCTGCCATGCAAGGCGCTAGCTTGCCATCGGGAGCAACTTGGGGTTCAGTGTCTTGCCCAAGGACACTTCGGCATGTGGAGTCACCCGGGCCAGGAATCGAACCACCAATCCTATGATTAATGGACAACCCACTCTACCAACTGCGCCACAGCCGCCAAATAAACCTGTTAACTTTCCAGCTTGTTATCTTCACATTCCCTTTCACTCCACTAACAGCTACATATCTTCACAGTATTTTTTCAGATCCTCAAAGCTCTAGTACAAAACTATAGAAGCAAATGTCAGACACAAATCATCTCCTGGTTTCTTATGATTACATTTGTGCAACGAATATCATGGCTTGTAAATTATTGGTTTTAAACATGTTTTGTTCCTTGAACAGATTCCCCATACTGCAGGTATAACTGTGGTAACAATCTCAGCGTGTGTTCCTGCACCAGCGACTGTCAGGACAACAGAAACTGCTGTTATGATTATAATGGTGAGAAAAAAGTTAACGATTAAAAAATATCCCAAGTACACACATGTAGAATAATCTCTTCAAGATAATGTACAGCAAGAATTCATATATAAATAACGAAAAAGCATAATAATATTTATTTCTTAATATAATCTCTCTAACAGAGTACTGTTCCACAACTGTCCCTGAAACAACAACACCATCTTCAGGTACATTTACATGAACAGGAATTAAACACATGATGTGGTGCTATTATAAAAGTAATCAGTGACAGACTGGTGTGATGTGGACTTACTGTTTATAGATACATTTAATGTTATTGAACATCCTGAAACAAGTTAGTTCCTTTTCTCTCTTATGTTAGAACACCTATAAACAGCCGTTCCCACAACAGATTCTTTCTCTCTCAAAGTTAATAAGACGGAAATAAGCAGCTTGCCATATTACTGAGAAACTGCAAAACTCCTCCCTTCTGAAGGTTCCTCCGGTGTTCCTTCCATAAATGTTAAATACATATTTTCTTACAGAAAACTTCACCAGAATCTGCATTAAGTCTCTGTGAATGAGTTGTTAGATACATCTGGGTTAGGCATGTAACCCTGTTCCCTGTTCCCTGAGAAGGGAACGAGACATTGCGTTTAGCAAAACATTATGGGAGCACCCTCACGTGTGACCAGCATCTGAAACTAGTGTAAATCATGCCTATTTATAGGCCTGTTATGATCAGGCAACTAAGGACGTCGCGTGATATAAATATGGCACCTGTGAACCACGCCATCAGCCTCTATTATCTTAAACATGTCATGATCATGAAGCGGAAATGAAGCATCTTTTTGTTTCTTTACACAAACAACTGACATGCAGTCTTTCACTAAAGATAATAAAGACTGAAGGCGCGTTTCACAGGTGCCATATTTGCATCACGCTATGTGCTTAATTGCCACGTCACGGCATGATCACAGCAGGCCTTTAAATAGGAATGATTTTACACAAGCTTCAGATGCCGGTTGCGTGCAAGGATGTTCCCCATAGTGTTATGCTAAATGCAACATGGAGTTCCCATAGAAAGGGAACACTAAAAGGAAAATTATCAACTTCGGGGTAGTAACAGCAACGCCACTTCAATAGCCTTGAAGAAAGTAGCATAAGGGGAACTGTCTCCTCTGGGTTCTGATTCAGGATAAATACATTTCAAAACCCATCAGAGAAAAGAGGTCACAGCAAAGGCGATCGTTATTTTGTTCAGAAGAGTGAAAAAGAAAGTGTGTAAAATGATGAACAGAACTGTTTCCCTGACTGAGGAGTAACTTTTTAGTAACATACTGATTTTTAAAATACATTATGATATTTTGTCAAACCAAATGATCACACTTTTACTGTGTTTATAATACTGATCCTGTGATTCACTGAGAACCATGGTGTTTTTCAGGTGATGTTCCATGTGGTGGAACTCTGACTCAGTCACGAGGGGAATTTTTAAGTCCCAATTATCCCAATTATTATCCCAATTATGCAAACTGCACATGGAGCCTGCTGGCTGGAGAACTGCAGGTGGTTTCGTTAAACTTCACTTTCATCGAGTAAGAAATCACCTTCCTGTTTCTCACCTGCTGATAAATCATACCTGATATTGTTTAGATCTTTATCATTTAAGAATATTTGTTCATGGTTAGTCTGTAAGGCTAGTTTTATTACACTTTCTTCAGTTTGGAGTCATGCTGTGACTTTGTCCGCGTATACGACGGCCCGACTGCTCAGCATTCACTTTTGGGTTCTGTGACTGGAAATCAGAGAGCTACCTTCAACTCCAGCAGCAGATCCATGACTGTCGTTTTCTCCACTGACCGCAGCGTGATTCGACAAGGTTTTCGAGCAGAATGGACTTTCATAGGTAAATGTTATTTAATCTCATTTCAAATCCATTCATTTCATTTATGGACAGTTCAGTGAAAAAAATGTAGGCATAGTGGGACTTTATCTTGAGCCAGTTGTCCAAACATGGCAGTATCCGTATTCCTCTAGCCAGCTTGCATACACCAGTGGTTAAATAGAGTAGTGGAAGTGGAAGAATTTGAATTGGAAGACTTTGTAAAGACTTTGAATTGTCCTGGGAAAGCATATGTCAAAAAACACCTGTGCTCTTTAGCAAAGGGAACATGAACAAATGACCCATTTACACCCACTGATGTAAAGCTGTCCTGTGCCTAAATGGTATGAATAACATCTGAACCTAAACATAATGAACAGGAGACCTTTCAGGAACAATTTCAGCCCTCTCAAATCTAGAATCAAACACCAAATATGTCTTGATCGTGCCTCTGTCCAAGATGAAACACATTTCTTGGAGCAGAGCAGAACATGTTATGACAAAATTGATAAGACCCTGAGCTCTAACAAGTTTAAGTCCCAATAGTAATGCTGAGGTTTGTGCACCTGCAACATTGTCCTCTGGATCCACTGGTCTGATGTTGGTGATGCCAAGTGAGCAATTTATTTATTTATTTATTTATAGCTGTAATGCATCCCAGTTGCATACCACTCGAAGGGAGAAAAAAGTTAACGATTAAAAAATATCCCAAGGAAACACTTTAAGATTCTACTCCTTAAGATAGTGTGCAGCACGTCATTCATATATATACATATACATACATTCATATATAAATAACCTAATAATGTTTATTTCTTAATATAATCTCTCTAACAGAGTACTGTTCCACAACTGTCCCTGAAACAACACCACCATCTTCAGGTACATATACATCAACAGGAATAATACACATGATGTGGTGCTATTATAAAAGTAACTTGGCATGCTATTTGGGGTGTGTCTAAGGAACATTCTGACCAAATTTAGTCCAAGTGATTCCAATGATTTAGCGCCACCATCAGGTTAAATTTGGGCCTAATTTGAAAGTATGTTTATGGTCCTAACTTTTGAACCATATGTCCAAAAATTAAAAGCCAGGCTGCTTTGGATTCCCTGGCTTCAACTTTGGTGAATGTGATCCAAGATGGCAGCCTCCTCCAAAACAGGAAGTGAACCTGTATCTCAGCAACAATTTTGCACACTGGCAGAAAACTTGGTAGTTACCATGACATGAGGCTATGCAGCAAATTTCTTGCTAGAGCCAACTACTGATCAAAAAAATATATAAAATGCTGAATAATAATAATAATAATAATAATAATAATAATAATAATAATAATAAAAATCCGGTTTCCTCCCCCAGTCCAAAGACATGCATGGTAGGTTGATAGGTAGGTTGGTAAATTGTCCATAGTGTATGAATGGGTGTGTGACTGTGTATGTGATTGTGCCCTGTGATGGACTGGCACCCTGTCCAGGGTGTACCCCGTCTTGTGCCCGATGCTTCCTGGGATAGGCTCCAGGTTCCCCGTGACCCTGAAGCAGGAATAAGTGGTTGAAGATGGATGGATGGATGGATGGATGGATAATAATAACGCTTACATCTAACTGCCTTGTTTTCTGCTCCTTATACATATTTTGTCCAACCTTCACCAAATTTGGCTCTTATCATCTTGCGATCTGTCTGAACAAATCTGTCTGAACAAAAAGACATCATTGATACATATTGATATTCAAAACTGTTCTCCTGTAACATTCTGGTAAATGAAAAGGCAGTATGTGAGTGTGTATCTCAGCAATGCATCTACATATCATCATGACAGTTGATACATATATTCAGGACAATGCCCTGAATGTAGAAGAAGTTTTGTGACTACGCCAAATTGTGGTCTTTCAGTTTTTTCCTTATATCAGGTTTGGGCTAAATTCACAGCTTGTTTTTCCTATAATTCCGTGGTGTACGCTAAAGTAAACACACACCAAAATCTGAAATTCTGGTGGATTTTCTGTATTCTTTGTTTATTCTATTTAATTTGATCACAGTATTGCTTTTTATACCATTCCAGTCTTTCCTCAATAAATTTTTAGCTTTGTATTTACACTTGAACCCATGTATTTTTAATTTAATATAAGACTGCATGTTATTACTCTGTTTAAACAGATTCTGGCACAACAACAAGAACATGGGAAACAACAGGTGGATATGAACAACATAAGCATTCATGAATCATTCACAGGAAAATAAGAAATTTTGGTATAATGAAAATCCAGTTGTTGTTTTTTTCCAGTTGGGAAAAGCATTTGTATCCTACGACCTCTTGAGTTTGTGTAACGTAGCTTGTATAAGTTGACCCACTAATGTGAACCTCAATTGATCAGCATTAAATTGTATAGTTGCCAGTGGGTTTTTGTGGTTTTAATCCATTAAATAAGACAAAAAAGGAGGAAGAGTTAGTGTTTGATAATGTTAGTCAATGGGTTGCAATTGTTGAATTGCATTACTGGAAGATTTAGCATGCACTGTGCTTAAGAGGTGGTTTTTCATCATGTAGTTGTTTTGTTGTTTTCAGCCCTTTTGTTGTCTTTCATGGAGTGCCCTTTCAAAGGGAACATTGACATTGCGTTTAGTATAACACTATAGGAGAACACCTCTCATGCGCGACCGGCATCTGGAGCTTGTGTAAAATCATGCCTATTTATAGGCCTGCCATAATCAGATGACGTGGCAATTAAGCGCATCGCGTGATATAAATATGGCACCTGTAACCATGCCGTCAGCCTTTATTATCTTCAGCTAAAGACGGCATGTCAGTTGTTTGTGTAAAGAAACAAAAAGACACTTTGTTTCCTCTCTATCTCAAAATCTCAGAACTTTACTATCCCTTTAAAAAAAAGAGAAGGAATGAGTGAGAGAGAAAAATGAGTGAGAATCATGGGGAATAGTGCACACTTCTGTGTGAAGTGTCTAGGAAGTAGCATACAATGGCAGCCTGGTGTGCATGGTAATGCCTAAATTAAGCAGATCCACTTGCAACTTGCGCTCTTATTGGAAGCCAAAACGAGTTAGGTTTCAGAGCCTGGGGGGTCTCAGGTTTGGGGGATCTTTTAGGGAACTGGAAGAAGAGCCGGAGACGAGCATATGAAGAGCTGCTTGAAGTGATTACTAAGGTTGGATGAGCCTTTTTCTCCCCAGTGAAAGTAAATCCCTCACACTGCAGAAACTCCCCGTTCTTCCAGAAGTGCATGACAAAATATCAGGCCTCTGGGGGAAAACCATGCATAAGCCGTATTTATAACCCCACGATGTTGGATTATTCAGCCATTGTGGGTAATGAACAGCATGGCTATTTAGCTTTACTGAAGGTGGAGGAGGCGCTTTCGAGCTACCTCTCTCCATCAATGGCAGGTAATTTAGGGGGGCCAGCTTTGCCCTCCAAGCCACCTTGTAAGGCCACTGTGGCATTGGTGGGCAAATCCTATGCAGTAGTCATCTTGCTTGTGGGTCACTGCAGACACTGACAGTGTTGCAGGCCTACCAAGCAGACCTGCTGAGTGAGCTCAACATACTGGGCATTCAGCCAGTTCCTTCCCTGTTGTGACTAGTTCACCGGACATCCCTGAGTGGAGCACTAGTTTGAGGGAGACACAAAAGGCAAGTATGGCAGCCCTCAAACCCCCAAAGACAGCCAGGGGAACCGGGCAGCCAGCGGAACCGTGAGCTTGATAAATGGTGACATTCAGTCAGTTCCTTCAGGGGACATGAGGTTGTTATGGCAGTTAGCCCCCAGTGCTATTGTAGGTCCTCCCCTAGCCAAGGCTGTCCCAAGTTTTCAGTGTTCTCTGGTCAGCAAGCTGTCACAGGGCGATGAAAATCTGATGCTTTCCCTCCAATAGAATGTGGAATAGTTAACATCACTAAAAGACCATCTGGCAGCGTGGAAACTACTGTCAAATGTGTCTCCATGGGTTCTGTCAACCGTACAAAAGGGCTACCGGGTCCAGTTTAGAGCTCGACCAAATTGTGTGTGCTCACCACAGTAGTCAGCACAGAGCCTGACATTAGCACAGGAAGTAAGATCCTCTTGGACAAAGGGGCCATAGAATATGTGCCCCTTTAGCTGAGGGAGGGAGCATTTTACAGCCATTATTTCCTGGTCCGCAAAAAATAGGAGTATGCGGCCAATTTTAGATCTGCGTCATCTGAACTGTACTCTTCGGACATACAGGTTCAAGATGCTGATGCCCAAACTTATCATTCCACAGATTCAGTTAGAGGACGAGTTTGTGACGATAGATCTAAAAGGTGGATATTTCCAGAAATATCACTAGCTTTATCCCCTCGCACCTTCACAAAGTGCATGGATGTCACTTTGGCTTCATTGTGACTCCATGGAATCCATGTACTAAACTACCTGGATGACTGGTTAATTCTAGCACAATCCAGGGAACTGGTGGTTCAACATTGATATGATGTTCTCGCCCACATGAAGAGCTTGGGGCTTAGGTTGAACCTCAGAAAAGCATGCTTTCCTCAGTGCAGTGGACAATCTTTCTAGGGGTTATAAGGATTCTACAATGATGAGGGCGTTTCTGTCCCCAACATGCATCGGGTCAATCCTATCAACACTGAGCAAGATAAAGCTGGATCTTGGGAGACTATTGGAGCTTTTGGGCCTATTGCATAGGACACCGTTCAGTGGTGGCTGAGAAGTAGGGGGTTTCGTCCAAGGACGTCCAAGGATGAAACCCCTGAGAGTAATCAGTGTCAAACGATGCCTACGTGTTGAGAGAATTTGAGTGTCCCTGGTTTCTGGCCTTGGATCACACTCTAGGGGTGTCTCCTTAGCGCAAGACGGTAATGACAGACACCTCCCTCACGGGCTGGAGTGCGGTCTTAGACAGCTGTCCAGCTCACTGTCTCTGAAGTGGCATATAAATTGCCTAGAAATGTGTGCCATATTTCTAGCACTGAAATTCCTTCTTCCTCAATTGAGAGGTCACTTTGTGCTTACAGAGAACACAAAGGTGGTCTCATATATTGACCACCAGGGAGGATTATGTTCGGCGCCACCTGTTCAGGCAGGCACAACAAATTCTTCTCAGTGAAGAAGGAAAGTTTGTCAGTGAGTGCAGTGTACATTCTGGGAATATGGGGACAGACATCCTGTTGGGGCAGGGGCTGAGGCACAGGATTTGGTGGCTCCATCCACAAGTGGTGGCATCCATATGGCGAGGTTTGGCCAAGCTGGACTGCACTGTGGTTCGCCCTCACTCCTCCCGCACAATTAGGGCTGGACACCATGGTGCACAGGTGCACATGTGGCCGAAGTCACATTTGTATGCTTTTCCCTGATCACTGTGCTCCCATAAGTTCTATAGAGAGTTCGCCAAGACTGTCTATGTCTGCTGCTAAGAGCACCTAATTGGCCAGCTCGAATATGGTTCTCAGAGATAATATCCCTGCAAGATGGCACTCCTTGGGTGATTCCCATCCACAGGGATCCACTTTAGACCCTGTGAACTGCACAAAGCTACAGTCCTGGAGTTCTTACAAGAACATTTCTGTGTAGTGAGCTCCTTCTACAATCATGGTTTAAGTGGCTGCCATTTCGGCCAGCCACGCTCCTGTTAATGGAGTCTCTGTGGGGCAACATACTCTAACTTCGAGGTTCATGCGTGGTGTCAGGCAGCTGAGGCTGATCTGCAGGCCACGCATACCTTCTTGGGACCTTTCTGTGGTCCTGGAAGGTCTGTCAGGGGCCCCATTTGAACCCTTAGAGACAGCCTCTGAGAAGCTTCTGACTCTAAAGGTAGCTGTTCTGCTGGACCTGACATCTATCAAGCATATTGGAGATCTACAAGCTCCTCTTCTTTACACTGGATAGTGTTTGAGTCATTACGATGAGTCATTACTCATGCAGAACTGTATACTAATTGGTCAATTGACCAAGTTGTTCTGGTTGTCTTTTACTAAAAAGTGCATGCAAAATCTTCTATACTATTCCTTTAGATTCTGGACTGGAAAAGCTGCTTTCTTCTGTAAGTAGTGAAGACTACTATCAATGTTCTTACAAGGGTCTGTAACATATTCTGACAGTGCACCAGAAAATAACAGGCAGCATTCTTACATAATGCTGAAACCATTGTTTATTGAAATTGAGAATGACTCAAATGTACCACAGAGCGCATGGGATGTGATGAAGTAACGTTTAACTGTGCCTATCAATAAAACATGCTCTTGCAGGTTAGATTATAGATTATAAATTATATGATGGTGTGCCAATATCTTGAGCAGAAATGCTGGATTAAGCCACACCATGATCTGTTTGCATTCTAGTCCCCAACAACGCATTTAATTCACCAACTCATTTGGCTATAGCAATAGCAGTATTACAGTCCAGCCAGATACAGAATGCCTGCCTTTTATACTTTTGTGGAAAATATAGTCAATTGGCTTGGGTATCACACATTTCTAGTGTGTCTGGTAGTGGTCCGCTGTGAAACTGTAACCTGTATCCTGCATGGATGAGAACCAGCCAAACCTCTACCTTCTCATTAGCATTAACAAAACCCAGTAATTTACGGCATGCCACTGTGATAGCTTCCAGAAGAAAACCGTCCTGGCAGTCTGGAATTTTAGAAACTAGAACAGCTCTGTATCTTCATTTTTTTTTCTTTTTATCTGGATCGTGGTATTTTTCTGTTCTAGAATTTCATCTATAACACATTAGATATGCATTTCCTTAAATGACTTACTCTGTGTATAAAACCATATATCTTGTCATTCTGTTTAAACAGTGTCTGGCACAACAGAAACAGAAACCATAACAACAACAGAAAAAGAAACAACAGCAGAAGAAACAACACCAGGTGGAGTTGAAAAAGATCCTATTTTTCTTTATTTTTTATTCAATATCCATATCCATATTAAATCATGTTGTTGTTTTAACTATGTTTAAACATTGTCTGGGACAACAGAAGAAAAAACAACAGTAGAAACAACACCAGGTGGGTTCCTTTTCAAAGGAAACTGGACGTTGCGTTTAGCGTAAGACTATGGGAGCGCCCCTCGCATGCAACCGGCATCTGAAGCTTGTGTAAAATCATGCCTATTTATAGGCTTGCCGTTATCTGGTGACGTAGCAATTAAGTGCGCCGCGTGATAGATACAGTATATATATATGATACAGCATATATATATATATATATATATATATATATATATATATATATATATATATATATATAATATATATATATACTATTGTCGTGGCGGACCACCATCGCCGCCAAAACTAGGAGGTTCGCTCCTTCCCCGACTGCCGCCCGCACGTGGCGGGCAGCTTCAACGCCCGGTCCCAACGCTCAACCGGAAGGGCCGTCACTGCAGGGTGGAAGGCCAACCCCGCCCCAGCGCCGGCTGGGCGGATTATGGTCAAACGGAGCAGGAGGTTCACCAATCCAACTCCAGAAGGAGGGGATAAAGGACACCCTTCCGCACAAAACGAGGAGAGGATCAACTCGGCTACGTAGGCAGCTAATGTCCGAGGTATTTGCCACTGAATCCGCGCCAAACACCGGGCTTACCAACCGTTTGACAGCTTCTCTCTCTCTCTCTCTCTCTCTCTCTCTCCCCTCTCTCACGGCTCACCCACAGGGGCTCCGACCCGGACGAGGCCGGCGACGACAGACGGGGACAGTGGGTGAGCCGAAAACCCGGCACAGGGAAACCGCTCCTTCCCAGCTCTTCCGGGAATCCCGACACGCCCCAGGAGGGCGCCGCACACGCCAGCCCCGCCCCTGCCGGGTTTCCCTCATTCCCCCCACACGCACACACGCACCCAAACACACACACACACAACTCACCACTACGGTTGAAGGACAAATAAATCCTGGGTTTTCCCTCATCTCGCACTACAACCCGCCTCCCGTGTGTTTGTACTGCACGCCCCCCCTGGGCTGATCCCGCTACACTGGTGGAGGATGCGGGCAGTAGCACAGACCCACCCCTAAAAAAAAAAAAAAAACCCCACACAACTCATGGAGCAACGTTAAAACACCTGCTGGAGGCCAGCATCCAGCAACAGACCGTTACGCAGCAACTCGCGAAAGCCTCCAGGTGGCCACCCAAAACGCTGGTGGACCTTAAGACCCTGACCCCGCGCTACCACACCCCTCCCGGACCCCAGATGCGAGCTCCGCGCCTATTACCACCCCTCTCCCCCGACGAGGACCTCGTAGCTTATTTCCGAAACCTTCGAAAATATTGCCCGTCGGGGGGGTGGGATCGGGATGACTGGCCCAGGGCCATTGGCGGAGTTACTCACGGGGAGGCACGCACCGCCTATTACAGCCTCGAACCAGAAAGACGCCGCCCGATTACCCAACGATGAAAGAGGGGGTCCTGGCGTGGTCGCGGCCGCACCGGCCCGGCGAGCGGTAGTAGACCAATTCCACAACTGGGTCTACCAGCGGGGCCGCCCCCGTGGGCAACTAAACGCTCTGATCCGACTCACTAAGCGGTGGCTCCGACGGACCAGTATACAGCCACGGAGGTGGTAGAAGGTGGCGATGGACCGGTTCCTGAGGCGCGCTACCCCGCCCAGAACGACAGGCCATAGGGGCACAGGCGCCAGAATCACCCACGGCGCGTCATGTCGGCACTGGAGCGTACTATGACCACGCCCGGGTTTAGCCAGGGGACCATCAGCCCTCTGCCCAACCCCTCGGGACCTCAGGGCCCCGCCTGACCGTCAACGGGCCCCTGGACCATGGAGGACCCGCCGGAGCGCACCCAGAACCCCGACCTGAGGCTCCCCACCTCGTACTTCCTCGTGAAAGGGGCCTCCTCTACCAACAAGTCTGTCGCTAGAGAGGAACCGACGGACCTCCTGGTGGTACCCACGGACGAAGGACTAACCTAGTAATGCATCTGGCCCGCTTGCCCACCCCCCGCGGTCACCTAGGGGCACGCAACACGCTGGAGAAACTGAGAGACCGGTTCGTATGGCCCGGGATGGATGCCGAGGTCCGGGGTTCTGCCAGCAATGCCCTCAGTGCCAGCGCGACCGCCGCCCCAGGAAGCCCCCCCCCAGCACCCCTCATTCCGCTAACCATCGCGCGTCCCATTCGGCCGGATTGGTATGGACCTGGTGGGCCCCCTTCCCAAGTCAGCGGCCAGGAGTACATCCTCGTTGTTGTGGACTATGCCACCCGGTACCGGGCGGTGCCGCTCGCAAGGCCACTTCCCCAACATCGCCCGGGAGCTAATGCTCCTTTTCAGCCGGGTGGGCATTCCCACGGACATCCTGACCGACCAAGGTACGCCGCTTCGTGTCAAAATTAATGACGGATCTGTGTCGGTTGTTGCAGGTGAAACATCTGAAGACGTCTCTCTACCACCCGCCAGACCGACGGACTCGTGGAGCGCTTCAATCAGACGCTCAAATGGATGCTACGCGGGTGGTAGACAACGGGGAGGGAACTGGGACCTCCTCCTCCCCTATGTACTCTTCGCCGTCCGGGAGTGCCCCCAGGCGTCCACAGGCTTCACCCCGTTTGAGCTCCTGTTTGGCCGGCGGCAAGAGGACTGCTGGACGTCGCGCGGACCTGGGAGGAACAGCCGTCCCGTACCGCTCGATCATTGAGTACGTGCAGGAGATGCAAGATAAAATTGACCGCGTGGCACCAATAGTGCAGGAACATATGCGGCGCGGCGCAGAGAAGAGCAGCAGCGGTGTATAACCGCCCGGCACAGCCCCCGAGAGTTCCATCCAGGCGATCAGGTCCTGCTTCTAGTTCCTAGCGCCTGCAAGTTCCTGGCCCGGTGGCAGGGCCCTTATCACGGTCCTTGAGCGACGAGGGGCCGTCAACTACCGCCTGCAACAACCCGGTAGCGTACGGATGGGAAGTTATACCACATCAACCTGCTGAAGAGATGGGTGGAACCAGTCCCGTAGGGTTTCGGCGCACGCGGGCCGGACACAGATCCTGACAAGCGTGCCTTGGTCGACTTTGGGGAAGACCTCACCGCACAGAGACAGGAACTCAAACAAGTTGGTGGACCAATTCACAGAACGTATTCTCCTCCTCCCCGGGGATGACACAGGTGGTTCACCACACGATCAAGACACCCCCCGGCGTGGTAGTTAAACAGAGACCCTACCGGTCCCTGAGGCCCGGTGGAAGGCCATCGAGGAGGAGGTGGAGCGAATGCTAAGGGATGGGATCGCGTGGGAGTCATCCAGCCCCTGGTCCAGTCCCATCGTCGTTGTACCGAAACCCGACGGAAGCATGCGCCTGTGTAACGACTTCCGGGAGACTGAACCAGGTATCGGACTTCGATAGCTACCCCCTCCCCGAAGTGGACGACCTGGTGGAGCCGACTGGGAGGGCCGCGCTATATCCACCCTGGACCTCACCAAGGGGTATTGGCAAGTTGCCCTATCGCCCGACGCTAGGCCCAAGACGGCCTTTAGTACCTCCACCGCCACTGGCAGTACCGGTTCTCCCTTTGGCCTACACGGGGCACCAGCCACCTTCCAACGGCTGATGGACATCGTCCCTAGACCACACCCCGCAGCCGCGCCGCCTGCGCGGGCCGTTCGTCGTCACTCCTCCACCTGGTCGGACCACCTTTCCCATCTCTGGGGGAGGGTCCTGAGGAGGAAGCCGGACTGACAGCCAACCCCAAGAAATGCCACCTGGGATTAACCGAGGCACAGTACCTGGGGTACCGCGTGGGCTGAGGGGTTGCTGAAGCCGCAGACGAGGAAGATCGAAGCCGTAAAGGGACTACCCTCGCGCCCCTCACCGAAGAAACAGGTACGTGCCTTCTTGGGGTTGGCGGGGTACTATCGGGATGCGCAGTTGCTAACTTCCCGGCGTAGGCTGCCCCTCTTTCAGATCTCACCAAAAGGGCCAGCCCGGCCGGGTGAAGTGGTCAACCGAGGCGGAGAGGGCCTTCCAGGCCCTGAAATGGGCCTCACCAGCGCCCCGGTGTTAGCGGAACCCGGATTTTTCGCTCCCCTTCACGCGACACACCGACGCATCCTGAAACAGGGTTGAAGCGCGGTCCTCTCCCAAACCTTCGACGGAGAAGAGCACCCGGTCCTCTACATCAGCCGGGAAACTGGCCCCCGCGGAAAAGAGGTACGCAGTGGTAGAGCGGGGAAGCCTTGGCGATCAAATTGGGCCATTGAAGAGTTGAGGTATTACCTGGCAGGCCGACACTTTGTCCTGGTCACAGACCACGCCCCTGCAATGGATGGCCAAGGCCCAGGACCGAACGCCCGGGTCACTCGGTGGTTTCTCGCCCTGCAGGATTTCTCCTTCCAGGTCCAGCACCGGCGGGGCCCTGCATGGGAATGCAGATGGGCTCTCACGACAGAGACACGCTCTGGGCCCCCCCCCCCCCAAGCGGCAGTAGGCTCGGAGCTAGGGGGTACTGTCGCGGCGGACCAACACCCGCCCGCGCAAACTAGGAGGTTCGCTCCTTCCCCGATTGCCGCCCGGCCAGGCGAGGCAGCCTCGCGCCCGGTCCCAACGCCAACCGGAAGGGCCGTTACTGCAGGGTGGAGCCAACCCCCGCACGCACCGCGGGGTGATTGAGCACCGGGAGCAGGAGGTTCACCAATCAGCTCCAGAAGGAGGGGATAAAGGACACCCTTCCGCCCACCGAACGGAGAGAGGATCAACTTCGGCCTCATGGAGGCAGCTAATGTCCGAGGTATTTGCCACTGAATCCGACAAACACGGGCTTACCTAACCGTTCGCTCTCTCTCTCTCGCTCGCTCTCTCCCTCTCGCTCACAGAGGGCTCCGCCCCGACGCGAGGACGCGGCGTAACAGACGAGACAGTGGTGAGGCCGAAAAACCGGCACAGGGAACCGCTCCTTCCCAGCTCTTCCGGGAATCCCGACACGCCCGGAGGACGCCGCTTCGCCAGCCCCGCCCCTGCCGGGTTTCCCTCATTCCCCACAACGCGCACACACGCACCGAAACACACACACACACAACTCACCACTACGGATTGAAGGACAAATAAATCCTGGGTTTCCCTCACTTCACTTAACAACCCCCTCCCGTGTGTTCACTCTGCATTACGCCCCCTAGGCTGATCCGCATACAATATATATATATATATATATATATATATATATATATATATATATATATATATATATATATATATATATATATATATATGTGTGTGTGCGTGATACAATATATATGTATATATATATATATATAAAAATATATGGCACCTGTGAACCGCTGCATCAACCTCCTATTATCTTCAGTGAGACTGCATGTCGGTTGTTTGAGTAAAGAAACAAAAACACACTTAATTTCCTCTCTATCATTTATAAAAAATTCTGGACTTTTCAATCTCTTTAAAAAAAAAAGGAAAAAAAAAGGAATGAGTGAGAGAGAAAAATGAGTGAGTGAATTCAGGAAGTGTGTTATGGCTTGCTCCGGTTTCATCACGGGAACAGTGCACACTTTCTGTGTGAAGTGTTTAGGAATGGAGCCTGCGATGGACAGAGGATGTGCATGGTAATGACGAAGCGAGTTGGGTTTCAGAGGCTCACGGATCTGGACTGGCCGCTGCTAGCCATCTCAGGACCGGGGGATCTCTTATAGATCTGGAAGAGGAGCCAGAGACAAGCACTGCTCTATCTTTTGCTCTGTCTTCTGGGTCTGGCTTTCTCTCAAAAAAAAAACCCCAAAAACGCGCGCACACACACAGACACACACACACACACACACACACACACACACACACACAAAATAATAGTAATAATTTCTTTCAGACTCCAAGGACCCAGAAGGATGTGCTAATAACCGAGAGCAGCATATAAAGAGCTGCTTGAAGTGATTACTAAGGTTGGATGAGCCTTTTTCTCCCCAGTGAAAGTAAATCCCTCATACTGCAGAAACTCCTCTTTTCCCAGAAGTGCATGACAAAATATCAGGCTTCTGGTGGAAAACCATGCATAAGCCGTATTTATAACCCTGTGGTGTTGGACTATTTGGCCATTGTGGGGAATGACGGCATGGCTATTTAGGCTGTCCCAAATTTTCAGTGTTCTCTGGTCAGCAAGTTGTCACATGGCAACGAAAATCTGATGTTTTCCTTTCAATAGAATGTGGAATAGTTAACATCACTAAAAGACTTTAAAGAAAATGTGTAGAAACTACTGCCAAATGTGTCTCCATTTTTGGCAGTTCTGTCTATGGAAGAAAAGAATTACCGGGTCCAGTTTAGAGCTCGAACCCCCGGTTCTGAGGTGTGCTCACCACAGTAGTCAGCACAGACCAGAGCCTGATGTTAGCGCAGGAAGTAAGATGCCTCTTGGACAAAGGGGCTATAGAATGTACCCTGTTCGCTGAGGGAGTATGCGACCAATTTTAGATCTGCGTCATCTGAACCGTACTCTTCGGACATACAGGATCAAGTCGCTGATGCCCAAACTAATTCTTCTATGGGCAGAGGGAAAGTTTTGACAGTGAGTACAATATATATTCTGGGCAACTGGAATATGAGGCAGAAATCCTATTGAGGCAGGGGCTGAGGCCCAGGGATTGGAGGCTCCATCCACAAGTTGTTTGGCCAAGCGGGACTGCATGTGTTCACCTCTGAGGAGACAACACGTAGCCTGCTGTGGTTCGCCCTCACTCCTCCTGCATAATTAGGGCTGGACGCCATGATGCACATGTGGCTGAAGTCACATATGTACGCTTTTCACTCTACTCCCACAAGTCCTAGCGGGAGTTCGCCAAGACAGTCTATGTCTGCTGCTAGTAGCACCTTATTGGCCAGCTCTAATATGGTTCTCAGAAATAATATCCCTGCTAGATGGCACTCCTTGGGAGATTCCCATCCGCAGGGATCCACTGTGGACCCAGTGAACTGCGCAATGGCTACAGTCCTGGAGTTCTTACAAGGAAGTTTCTCAGTGGGGTGGGCTCCTTCTACAATTAGGGCATATACGTGGCTGCCATTTCAGCCAGCCACGCCTCTGTGGGGCTAGGTCCTATACCTTCGAGGTTTATGCGTGATGTCAGGCAGCTGAGGCTCATCTTAGCACATACCATCCTGGGACCTTCTGTGGTCTTGGAAGGTCTGTCAGGTACCCCATTTGAACCCTTAGAGCCAGCCTCTGAGAAGCTTTTGACTCTAAAGGTAGCTCTTCTGCTGGCCCTGACATCTCTCAAGCGAGTAGTAGATCTACAAGCTCTCTCAATTGCCCCTTCCTGCCTTGCCTTTACCCCTGGATTAGCCAAGGCCTTCCTGTATCCTAGGCTAGATTATATTCCTAAGGTGCCTACATCTGCTGCCCAGCCTGTGGTGTTGCAGGCTTTCTGCCCTCCTCTGTTCCTCACACCAGAGTAAGAGAGAATGCACCTGCTGTGTCCAGTAAGGGCTCTCTGTAATGACAGTCACTGCTCCAGCCTAAGTCAAAGCAATTGCTGGTCTGCTTGGTGGCGACAGTAGAGGTGATGCTGTGTCAAATCAGCGCATCTCTAATTTGTATAGTGGAAGCAATCTCTATAGCTTATGAGGTGCGTGGTCTCGCTACGCCTATTCCACTAGGGGTGTCACCTCCTCGAAGGCTTTGACCAACAGGGTATCCTTACAGGATGTGTGTGCTGCTGCTGGGTGGTCTATGCCACACACATTCATTCGATATTACAGCCTGTATATTCATTCCGCCTAGGGTTTGAGTGTCTTGCAGTGACCCTCGAGCTTGGTTTTTTTTTAACAGGCCGTACCCTCGGTATGACTAGGAGTGGGTATTCTCGTTCCCATAGTGTTATGCTAAATGCAACATGGAGTTCATTGTTCAAGCGAACATCTGGGTTACACATGTAATCCTGTTCCGTGAGAAGGGAACGAGATGTTGCGTAGCTTTGTCATACCGGGGTAGGCCTGTGAATTGCGTCTTTGCTTCAGATAATAGAGGATGACGGCGCGGTTCACAGGTGGCATATATATATCACGCGACACGCTTAATCGCCATGTCACCTGATCATGGCAGACCTATAAATAGGCATGATTTTACACAAGCTTCAGATGCTGATGGCGTGTGAGAGTCGCTCCCATAGTGTTATGCTAAATGCAATGTCTAGCTCCCTTCTCCGGGAACAGGGTTTTTTCCAGACGTTTTTCACTGTGTAGTCATTTTGTTGTTTTCAGCCCTTTTGTCGTCTGTTTTTTGGAGTTTTCTGGACTCCAGTTTATTTAAACTAGTTGTGTAGTTTACTCACTGGTGATGATATCACCATTTAATAATATTTTTTTTCTTATTGATTTTTATTGTTCAGAGTATAAACATATAAATTTGTTAAACTGTCTAAAATAAATAGGGTAAGAGCTAGGGTTAGGTTATGATACTGTTCAATTGTAAGAACTGAGCATTTTACCAATCAGTGTGTGACTGTCTTCAAGTACTCTGCTTTATTAAAAATAAAGAATTACTAAAACATGTAAATATTAATACACAGATAATACTAATATTTCATTATTCTTTCTCTTACAGAATATTGTATAGACAGAGATGATCTTGAAGGTATATTTCCTATGTTAAGAACGAATATTGAACTTGTCTTTTTCAGATTAGTGGTCTAAACATGTGCTGTAGCAAATAAATATGTGTCTACTCCATGTAATTATTAAGTGCAAATCCTTTTACTTAATTTTATTGAAGAGAATTGTACAAGTTGTGAAAATATTTTGGGTGCATACAAACAGAAATGACAGAATAAAAAAAAACAGCTCTAGCTTACAACAGTAAAGCTAGGTTTTGTCTTAGGTTTTTCACCAATTCAATTTAAAGGAAACCACCATAGGGTCACTGCAGCTGTGATTTTTATTTTATTTTATTTATTTTTTACACTTTAATTATTTAATACAGTGTTAACCATGATGATTTTCAGGTGGAGTTGTGTGTGGTGAAGATCTGACTCAGTCAAAAGGGGAATTTTTCAGCCCCAATTATCCTAATAGTTATCCAGAGGCAGAGTGCACTTGGAGACTCTTTGGTTCTGAGCAGCAGATGGTTATGCTAAACTTCACATTTGTTAAGTAAGCAAAGGCTTAATTAAGAACCAATTATTTAGTCATTTAAACATAACTAATTAATTATTACTCTTACTTGCTGATGTATTACATCCTTTTAACAATGCTAGCATGTTTACTATACAGGTGCATCTCGAAAAATTTGACTATTGTGGAAAAGTTCCTTGTTTTCTGTAATTTAATTGAAAAAGTGAAACTTTAGTCTAGATTCATTACAGTGAAACATTTCAAGTGAAGCATTTCAAGCCTTTTTTTGTTTTAATTGTGATGTTTATGGCTTACTGGTAAAAATCTAGTATCTCAAAATATTAGAATAAAGAATTTATAATACAGAAATCTCGCCTTGAGAAGACTCTAATCAGCTAATTAACTAAAAACACCAGTAAAGGTTTCCTCAGGCTTTAATCTTTCAGCCTGGTTCAGTAGACACAACCACAATCACAGGGAACATGAAAGTAAATGTTCCATTTAATTTGGAAATCAAGGTCCCAGAGTCTGGCGGAAGATCGGAGAGGAACAGAACTGAGTAGCTTGAAGTCCAGTGTGAAGTTTCCACAGTCAGTGATGATTTTTCAGTGTCATGTCATCTACTGGTGTTGGTCCAGTGTGTTTTCTCAAGTCGAGAGTCGATGCAGCGTCTACCAGGAGATTTTAGAGAACTTCATGCTTCCATCTGCTGACAAGCTTTATGGAGATGCTGATGTCCTTTTCCAGCAGGACTCTGCACCTGCCCACAGTGCCAAAACTTCTAGTAACTGGTTTGTGACCATGGTGTTACTGTGCTCGATCGTCCAGCCGACTCGCCTAACCCGAACCCTATAGAGAATCTACGAGAGACACCAGCAATACAGATAAGCTGAAAGCCACTATCTAAGCAACCTGGGCTTCCAGAACACATCAGCAGTGCCTCAGACTGATCGCCTCCATGCCACGCCGCACTGACGCAGTGATTCCTGCACAAGGATTAAAGTATCGACCGACCGAGTATCAGCGCATACATTAACATACTGTTCACAAGGTCCACATTTCTGTATTATAAATTCTTTATTAGAATATTTTGAGATACTGGATTGTTGATTGTGGTGAGCTGTAAGTCATAATCATCGAGATTAAAACAAACAGGCTTGAAATATTTCACTTTGTGTAATGAATCTAGAATATATGAAAAGTTCCACTTTTTGAATTAAATTATGGGAGGAAAGAACTTATCCACTATGTTCTAATTTTTTGATGTGCTGAGATTAATTCTTTTTCATTTGTTTTGATTTAGTGTGAAGTGGTGGTTGGACCTGATCCATGTGTATGATGGCCCAAGTGATGAGTATCCACTTTTGGACATTCTGACTGGAAATCGTAGAAATGCTTTCAATTCCAGCGGCAGATACATGATAGTTACTTTCTCCAGCTATGAAAGCAAGGTTTATAAAGGGTTTCATGCAGAATGGAATTTCCTGGGTATGTTTCAGCATAATTTATTATGCACACGAATTATTGTGTGTGTGTGTGTGTGTGTGTGTGTGTGTGTGTGTTGTACTATTAAAGTTAATCTTATAACAGCCAGGATCTGTTTGGCACATGGACCTTGCTTTTTTGTTTTGCACTGGAGCTATGAGCTAAACGTTACTTCACCTGCATCCAATGTTACCCAGGCCTTTACAGCTAATATAACTGCCTCAATTTAATAATATCCTTCTGACTGAACATACATAAATATCCACACTATGTTCCAAAATCTAGGGGAAAAGCCTTCCTAGAAGAGCCAGAATGAGATGTTCAATTGTCAGAGCTCAGTCCGACCGGGTCTCCAATTCCCAACAGCCAACACGAGCACGCATGCGCACTGCCCGGTCTTCAGTTCCCAGGAACCCACACGAGAGCGCATGCGTGCGAGATCACAAGAGTTCTAATTCTAACACCTGAGACCAGCTTTCTGATTCCGCGAGTATTTAAGAAGCCACACTCCGATTTCACTTTGCAAAGTATACGCTCCTTAACATTGGTTAGCCGCTATACCAAGCATTCCAAGTTACCTACGATTATCTGGTTTATCTCGACTCTCTGCCTGTTTCGGATTACGTCTCTGGATTACCCTCTGTAACGTTTACGCCTCGTTACCCTGAACTGTCTCTGCCCTCACGCACCTGCTCCCGCGCCTGTGTCTTCCTCCACCGTTCTGACAGAATAATTCGCCAGACTAATGGACACAGCGGGAGATTCTCGCGTGGCACGAGCCCTCGAGGGACATGAACGGATGATCAATGAACAAGGTCAGGTTCTCGCTGAGTTGCGTGCACAGGTCGCTAGCCTCACGCCCACTCCCGCTCAAGCCGCGGCTCCGCAACCTCGCTTACCTCCCATACTGCAACCGGAAAAATAAAAAAAAATCTACTCCAGTGCTCCTTATGCTTTTCTGCTTACCCGGAAATGTCAGACGCTCATAAGGTGATTGTTTTCATGGAATTACTCATGAGGAGAGCTCAGCTCTGGGCCACCGCCGAGTGGGAGGCCAATAACGGCACCACCTATGACCAACTTGTCACGCGCTTTTGCACCGTGTTTGATTACTGCCCTGATAAGCAAGAGACTGGAGAGGAACTATTGACCATAAAACAAGGGTCACGCAGTGTGGGGGAGTATGCACTAGATTTTCGCACAGTGGCTGCCCGCAGTGGATGGAATGACACAGCTCTAAAAGTGATGTTTCGTAGAGGCCTAAATGCTGACGTCACTCGGGAGCTCGCATGTCGCGATGACACCACATCCCTGGATGAGCTCATCACTTTGGCGAATTGCCTGGATCGTCTACTGCGCCAACGCAAACCTGGGCCGAGGGAGGCAGACCGACCCACCTTGGAACGTTCGGAAGAACCCATGCAACTGGGTCAAATGCATCTCTCTCCCCAGGAACGGGAATGTCGCCTCCGAGAACGACTCTGCTTGTATTGTGGGAAGAAGGGACACTTTATCCCAAAATGTCCAAGAAAGCCCCGAGGGGAGCACTCCAACCTCGAAACTACCCCTGAGAAGGTGAGTCCAGCCCCCACATCGTCGATAAGAACCTCTGGTGGGTCATTTGTGATACGCGTGGTACTCGAACATTCCTCTGGTTCTTGTGTTTTAGAAGCTCTAATCGACTCAGGAGCAGCAGGGAATTTTCTTGATCAGGAGGAGGCATTAGTCGTAACATCCCCGTGCAGAATCTCCTTCATCCTCGTCATGTCCAAGCCATCGACGGAGCACCCATTGGAGATGGTCTCATCACCAAGGTCACGGAAACTCTCCTCATGCGTGCCAGTGTCTTGCATCAAGAATATATATCTTTTTACGTCATTCAGAAAGCCCGATATCCCCTGGTCCTCGGATACCCTTGGCTAGCTCTGCACAATCCTCATATCACAGTGGGATAAAAGGGACATCACTCGATGGTCCCCTTAATGTTTTCAGCACATGCCTTCCCTGGTCCTGCCTCCACGATCAGCCTCTCCCTCCACCCCGGTAGAAAGTCCAGATAGCCCAGTTCCCTGACCACTTGCCGCATACAAAGATCTGAAGGAGGTGTTCAGCAAGAAAAGGCCAGTGGGCTACCCCCACATAGGAGTTACGCATGCGCCATTGATTTACGGCCGGCCCGGCTTACCTGCCCAAGTGTCGGGTGAACCTTCTCTCCATCCCTGAACAACAGGCTATAAAGGACTACATTCACGAAGCCCTTCAGCGGTGGGTACGTCCGACCCCCTACCTCACCCGTATCCACGCACTTTTGCGTCGCGGGAGGCGGGTCTACGCCCGTACTTACCGGGCGCTGAACCGCTGTTGTGTGCACTACTGATACCCTCTCCCTCTGGTACCGTCCGCCCTGGAGCAGTTACGGACAGCCAAGATATTTACAAAGCTGGATCTACGCAGTGTGTACAATTTAATTCGTATTCAGGAGGGAGATGAATGGAAAACTGCGTTCAACACAGTCACCGGACACTATGAATACTTGGTAATGCCATATGGGCTTTCCAACGTGCCCTCGGTGTTTCAGTGTTTCATCAACGATGTGCTTCACGACATGTTGGGAAAATACGTCATTGCATATATCGACGATATTCTCATCTACTCAAACTCACTGGAGGAGCACCCTTCTCATGTTCGCCAAGTTTTGCAAAGACTGCTACAGAATCAGCTTTATGTAAAGGCAGAGAAGTGTGAGTTTCATAAGACCACCATAGCATTTCTGGGATATGTCATTCATCCTGATGGAGTATCCATGGACCAGGGAAAGGTGACAGCTGTGGTGGAATGGTCCGTACCGGCGAGTGTCAATGAATTGCAACGATTTTTAGGATTTGCGAACTTTTATTGGTGATTCATACGAAATTTCAGTTCCATTGCTGGCCCTCTCACGACACTACTGAGGAGACAGCCGAAACGGCTAAGCTGGACTCCCGAAGCACAGGCAGCTTTTGAAAACCTCAAGACAGCTTTTACCACAGCCCCCATCCTCCGACATCCCGATCCTGATCGCCCCTTTGTGGTGGAAGTGGACGCCTCGTGTACAGGGGCCGGGGTGGTCCTCTCACAGAGGTTCGGAGACAAGCCGAAGCTGCATCCTGTCACTTTCTTTTCTCAGAAATTTAGCTCGGCCGAGCGGAATTATGGTGTGGGGGATCGAGAACTTTTGGCCATGAAGCTGGCATTTGAAGAGTGGAGACACTGGCTGGAGGGGTCAACTCACCCATTCATGGTGTTTACGGATCACAAGAATCTGGAATATCTTCGAACTACAAAAAGGAAGAACACACGTCAAGCTAGATGGAACCTGTTCTTCACCCGGTTCACTTTTCTGGTTTCCTACCGTCCCGGATCCAAAAATCTCAAGGCTGATGCCCTCTCACGTCGTGATCCCCCGGATAGTGCTCCTGTCCTCGATCCCACCTGTATTCTCAGTGCTGTGGAGTGGGATCTTAACCAGGAGTTAGAGCGGATGCCCACAGCCAGCATTCCTGTTAATTGCCCGCCAAGAAAATTATTCGTACCAGAGAGGCACCGAACTAACCTGATCACGTGGGCCTATTCGGTCCAGGGACCTGGGCACCCTGGGGCAAAGCGTACTTATCAGCTCCTGCGGAAGAAATACTGGTGGCCAGGGATGGAGCAAGATATCCGAACCACGGTGGCATCATGCTCTACGTGTGCCCAGGCTAAGGTACCCAGGACACTGCCAGTAGGTAAGCTGAAACCCTTACCCATACCTGAAAGACCATGGTTGCATCTTGCTATCGATTTTGTCACCGACCTGCCCGTTTCTCAAGGAAACACAGCAATTTTCGTGGCAGTCGACCAGTTCTCGAAGTCCGTACGTTTCATTCCTGTGCCGACGCTACCCACCACCTACTTCCTACTGCCACTCTGATATTTCAACATGCGTTACTTTGGCATCCCCGAGGAGATTGTCAGCGACCATGGCCCCCAGTTCACCTCCCGGGTATGGACCTGCTTCATGGAGAAACTTGGGGTAACTGTGAATCTCACGTCCGGCTATCACCCCCAAGCCAGTGGACAGGCCGAAAGAGTTAATCAGGAATTGGGGCGTTTCCTACGAACCTTCTGCGCTCGTAATCCAGAGGACTGGAGCTCCTTTATACCCTGGGCTGAGTATGCGCAAAATTCCCTGCAACACTCAGCCACCAAGCTGACACCTTTCCAGTGTGTGCTAGGGTACCAGCCGCCCTTGTTCCCGTGGAATGCGACTCCTACAGATGCACCTGCATGCAATCGGTGGTTCGAGCGTAGCGAACAGGTCTGGGCGGCGACCCACCGACGCCTCGAAACCATCTCTTAGAGGTATAAACACCAGGTGGATCGCCGACGTAGAGACCACCCTAACTATAAACCCGGCGATAGAGCATGGCTCTCTATTAAGGATTTGAAACAACCTCACAGTTGCAAGAAGCTTACCCTACGATATGCTGGTCCTTACTTAATCCTCCGACAAATTAATGACGTTACTTAGCGCCTGAGTGTGTCCATGTGTCCCGTCTGAAACCAGTAGTAGATGGCCCTCTGGCAGGGAATGTACCAGCAGCCAGCCCACCTCCTCCACTCCAGATCGAGGGGTAACCAGCATATCGGGTCAGTAGGATACTGAAATCCCGACAACGAAGGCGTGGCTTGGAGTATTTGGTCGAGTGGGAGGGATATGGCCCGGAGGAGCAATGTTGGGTCCCATGTCGGGATATCCTGGATCCCGAACTTATGGAGGATTTTCACCTCTCCCATCCTGAACACCCAGGTCCAAGACCGGGAGGGAGGCCGAGAGGTACCGGGGCTCCCGGAGTGAGCCCCTTGGGGGGGGCACTGTCAGAGCTCAGTCCGACCGGGACTCCAATTCCCAACAGCTAACACGAGCGCGCATGCACACTGCCCGGGCCGACCCGGACTTTAGTTCCCAGTAACCCACACGAGAGCGCATGCATGCGAGATCACCAGAGTTCTAATTCACAACACCTGAGACCAGCTTTCTGATTCCACGCGTATTTAAGAAACCACACTCCCATTTCATGTTGCGAAGTATACGCTCCTTAACATTGGTTAGCCGCTATACCAAGCATTCCAAGTTACCTACGATTATCTGGTTTATCTCGACTCTCTGCCTGTTTCGGATTACGTCTCTGGATTACCCTCTGTAACGCTTACGCCTCGCTACCCTGAACTGTCTCTGCCCTCACGCGCCTGTGTCCTCCTCCACCATTCTGACATCAATAATGATATACACTCTTTTTCCCACCACTGTAGGTGGATACCATAATGTAGGTGGATTGATGACTATGAAGTACCCCTTTGAATTAGTGTCTGAATGTGTGTGCACAATGCTCTGTATTGAATTATCGTCTCATCCAGGGTGTATCTCTAAATATTTGTGTGTAATCTTGGCATTAACTCCTCATTATGCATTAAACTAGAGCTTATACAATTTCCATACTTGGTAAATACATTAGCCTTGTAGCTCCTCTGCAAAATTAAATAAGTAAACTTCAGAGACCAAGAAACATTGGCAGATCTATTACATTTAAATGGAGGGGAGATTATGGACCTTTCTCTTCTGGCTGAAGAATTTTTTTTAACATTTGCACTTATGTATGATTTATTGTTGAAATATTTTTTTCTGTGAACAGAGAAACCATCCTGCAGGTGTAACTGTGGCTACAACCTCAGTGTGTGTTCCTGCACCAGTGATTGTCGGGACAACAGAAACTGCTGCTATGATTATGATGGTGAGGAAATAAAATGTTAAAAAGATAAAGATGAAAGCTAAAGAGTTCATGTGCACAATGCAGAATGCAGTATACAGATAATGCATATTGACTGAATTTAGTCTTTGAAATATATTATAAGGCAAATTTGTTTAGAAATGTTGGTTCAGTTATACTTTAACAGATATAATAAACATTAATATTTTATATTAATATAATTCATATAAAATGTTAATACATGGAACTGAGTAAATAATCTATAACATGTAGTTAATATTCAATGCATGCTAATTTTGAGCTCTACATATTATCGCTGTCATAGATTATTGTTCCAGTACAACAACAACACCAGGTACATTTCCTGTGGTAATATTTTATATTTATTATTAAATGAAGCCTTTTTGCTGTGTTGTGTTTGTTGTTAGCATGGTCATGACTAGAATTATTAGTATATGATTTATTGTGATATGTTTAATAGAACCTATTTGTTTTTCATTCTAATTGGCTGTGCATTCACTGTTTAAATATCAACGCATAGGAGAACATTTACATTTTAGCTGTCTCCTAAACAATCAGGCTAAAATATTAACGGACCAAACTATCACTCATGTCCTATAGTTATATAGCACAACACCAATTCCAAAAGATGTTGGGACAGCATGTAAAATGTAAATAAAAACGATTGACAAATCTCATAAACCTGTATGTTATAAATAGAACATGGAAAACATATCAAATGTTTAAACTGTGAAAATGTAACGTTTTAAGAAACAAATTAGGTAATTTTGAATTTGATGGCCGCAACACATCTCAAAAAAGTTGAGATGGGGTCAAGAAAAGGCTGGAAAAGGAAGTGTTAATAAAAAGAAAAAAGTTTTGTACTTTTTGTGTATTTTATTTCTAATTATATAGCTTTACTTATTTTATTAGAAAAAATATAAAATTATAATGCATAGGTTACTTTATTATTATCACTCATTTATTATCATTCTTATAGACTATTGTTTCACTACAACTGGTCCAGAGACAACAACACCAACAGGTAAAAATTTCCTTTCTGAAGATTAATCATTAAATATTTGTCTTTGTACCATGTCATTATCTGTAAAATGGACGATATATATGTAACTGTATTTTTAACTAAGTGGAGGACCCCCACGACATTTACTTTTAGAACTTATGACGTCTTTCTGCTTCTTTATGCTTGCTGAGTTCAAAAAGACAAAGTCGACCACATGTAGGTAGCCTACGGACAGTATATCTTATGAGCAAGCCAGAAGCGATGGATGAAATGAGGAAGAAACATTGAGAGGAGCCAGACTTAAAAGGGAACTCATCTTCTCCTCTTCAATACACTGGATAGTGTGACTATGAGTCATTACTCATGCAGAACTGTATACTAATTGGTCAATTGACCAAGTTGTCCTGTTGGTCTTCAACTAAAAAGTGCATGCAAAATCTTCTTTACTATTTCTTTACATTCTGGATTAGAAAAGCTGTTTTCTTCTGTAGGGAGGTGAAGATCTATCAATGTTGTCACAAGGGTCTGCAACATATTCTGACAGTGCACCAGAAAATAACAGACAGCATTCTTAAATAATGCTGAAAACATTGCTTATTGAAATTGAGAATCACTCAAATGTACCACAGAGCACATGGGTTGTGATGAAGTAACGTATAACTGTGCCTATCAATGTAACACACTCTTGCAGGTTAGATTATAGATTATAGATTATATGATGGTGTGCCAATATCTTGAGCAGAAATGCTGGATTAAGCTACACCATGACCTGTTTGCACTCTAGTCCCCAACAACGCATTTAATTCACCAACTCATTTGGCTATAGCAATAGCAGTATAACAGTCCAGCCAGATACAGAAAGCCCACCTTTTATACTTTTGTGGAAAATATAGTCAATTGTGTTGGGTATCACACATTTCTAGTGTGTCTGGTAGTGGTCCACTGTGAAACTGTAACCTGTATCCTGCACGGATTAGAGCCAGCCAAACCTCTACCTTCTCATTAGCATTAACAAACCGAGTAATTTACTGCACGCCACTGTGATAGCTTCCAGAAGAAATCCGTCCTGGCAGTCTGATATTTTAGAAAGTAGAACAGCTCTGTATTCCTCATTTTTTCCCCTTTTTATCTGGATCATGGTATTGTTCTGTTCTAGACTTTCCTCTACAACACATCAGTTATGCATTTCCTTAAATGGCTTTCTTTGAGTATAAAATCATATATTTTGTCACTCTGTTTAAACAGAGTCTGGCACAACAGAAGAAACCACAACAACAACAACAGAAAATGAAACAACACCAAAAGAAACAACACCAGGTGGAGTTTTAGTATACAATATTTATGTTATGAAAAGATTAATGACATTCATAATTGACTAAAGATCCTATTTTTTCTTTTTTTTAATTCAATATCCATACCCATATTAAATCATGTTGTTGTGTTAACTATGTTTAAATAGTGTCTGGCACAACAGAAGAATTAACAACAGAAATAACAACAGTAGAAACAACACCAGGTGCGTTTTCTTATTGATAAGATTTTAGTTCTTATTAAATATATCCATATGCACATATCCATACTTTTATAAGGATGTTTATATGATTTAAATATCTTTTACTTCATACTTATTAATTACTACATACTTATCGAATGGGAGTATTTGTTTGCAGTCCTGAGGAAGTTTGGATTTGGGGACAAGTTTATTTCTTGGATTAGCCTCCTTTACTCAACCCCTAATGCTAGGGTTCAGACAAACGATATTTATTCGGATGATTTTGCGCTCGGACGAGGGTGTCACCAAGGTTGTCCTTTATCTCCCCTGCTTTTTGCTGGTGCCATCGAGCTGCTTTCTATTGCACTAAAATCTTCCTCCTTGTTTAAAAGAATAGTTCGATATGGTGTAGAATACAAATTGTTGCTATATGCTGATGATTTGTTTTTGTATGTAACTGATACTATCACCTCTATGCCTTCTGTCTTGGATGTTCTGGAGTCTTTTGGTGTTTTCCCTGGTTATAAACTAAATTTAGATGAAAGTGACTGTTTTCCTGTCAATACTTCAGCTTTGTCTCTCCAACAGTCAGATCTACCGTTTCGATTTAGTCAGTCAGGGTTTAAATACCTAGGTAGCAACGTGACTCATTCTCTATCTAATCTTCTATCAGCTAACTTTACTCCCCTTATCTCAAAGGTTAAATCTAACATTCTGAGTTGGGGTAACTTACCACTTTCCCTAATTGGCAGGATCAATGTCGTCAAAATGAATATATTACCGAAGTTTCTTTTCTTGTTCCAACAAGTGCCTCTTTCTCTCCCAAAATCATTCTTTGATTCATTGGATAAGATAAGTAGTACATTTATTTGGGGAGGGAAGCCACCAAGGGTTAGTAAATCTTTATTGCAGGAATCTAAACTTAGTGGAGGACTTGCATTACCTAATTTTCACTTCTATTACTGGGCTGCGCTCATCCATAAACTTAGTTACTGGGTTCAAACTCCAGGATCTTCTTGGTCTAAATTGGAATTATCTTCTTGTAGTGAATCCTCTTTACCTGCTCTGCTTTACTCCCCTTTACCTACAAAACATTCCCTATATATTGATAACCCTGTTGTCCTCAACACACTTATGACTTGGTATCAATTTAGATGGCACTTTAAATTTGTAGGTGCATCCTCTTTGTGTCCTTTAGTCAACAACCATCTATTTCCCCCATCGTGTTTGGACTCTTCATTTTCAGTGTGGTATCACAAGGGTATTAAACAAGTTAGAAATTTGTATTCTGATGGTGTGTTTGATAGCTTTGCCAATTTGGCATCCACTTACGATCTCCCCTTGATGCATTATTTTCAGTACTTTCAAATACGGAACTTTGTTTCTAGATGTTTTCCTGATTTCCCTTCTGCTCCTCCTGAACAGGCTTGGGAAGACCTGTTTTCAAATAACCCGCATTGTCACGTATCCGGAAACCCGGGACTTCAAGTCCCATCAGCCACTGCACTACACCACCTGACCACATGCACCTGACTCACGTTTTTGTTAATTAGCACCATTGTGTATTTATAGTCCTTGTCTGCACTTTCTCCTGGTCTTTCGTTGTTATAGACTCACGCCACTCTGTCTCCGCGTTGTTTTTTTTTGCCATAGTGTTATGCCCAGTTGTCCTAGTGTTTTTGTGTCGTTGTTCATTTGTTTAAAATAAATATTTAAAAACTCAGCGATTGCTTCGGCCTCCATTCCGCCAAACGTGACAGAACGAAAAGCAACGTACTACGAGGCAGTAGATTTTAAATTTTTTTTTTTCCGGATTCAGCTGTTTGCTCCCACCCTCCCTCTCCCCGATGGGTCTCATGGATTCCCCTCTGTTCGCGGACCTCAAGGATTCCCCGCTGTTCAGCTACCCCCAGAGTCAGCGCAGCCGGGTGAGTCCTGTGCAGGAGGTCTCTCCGCCCCCCGCTATGTGCGTGAGGACGCTCCAGCTCCGTGGGACTCATGAATTCACCTCCGTTCTCGCGGACCTCCAGGATTCCCCGCTGTTCAGCTATCTCAGAGTCGCGCAGCCGGTGAGTCCTGTGAAGGAGGTCTTCCTCCGCCCCCCGCTATATGTGTGAGGACGCTCCAGCTCCGGGCGGACTCATGAATTCACCTATGTTCGCCGACCTCAAGGATTCCCCGCTGTTCAGCTACCTCAGAGTCGCGCAGCCGGTGAGTCCTGTGAAGGAAGTCCCCTCTGCCGCCCCGCTTATGTGTGTGAGGACGCTCCAGCTCGGGCGGACTCATGAATTCACCTCTGTTCGCTGACCTCAGGGACTCCCCGCTGTTCAGCTACCTTAAGGTGCCTCAGCCTTCCTGTTCAGCTGAGGTTGTCGCTCAGCCTTCCTGTTCAGCTGAGGTCGTCGCACAGCCTTCCTGTTCAGCTGAGGTCGTCGCAAGCCGTCCTGTTCAGCTGGAGTCGTCGCTACAGCCGTCCTGTTCAGCTGTGGCCGTCGCACAGCCTTCCTGTTCAGCTGTGGACGCCGCTCAGCATCCCTGCCCGGCTGTGGACGTCGCCGCCTTCCTGCTCGGCTGTGGACGTCGCTGCCTTCCTGCTCGGCTGTGGACGTCGCCGGCCTTCCTGCTCGGCTGTGGACGTGCGCCGCCTTCCTGCTCGTGTGGACGTCGCTCGCCTTCCTGCTCGGCTGTGGCATCGCTCGCCGCCTTCCTGCTCGGGTTGTGACGCCGCCGCCTTCCTGCTCGGCTGAGGTCGCCGCCGGTCTTCCTGCTCGGCTGTGGTCGTCTCTCTGCCATCCTGCTGCGCTGAGGACGTCACTTTGCCTCCACGTTCCGCTGAAGACGTCGCTCCTTTCCCTCACTGCGCTCAGTGGGTCGCTCCCCCTTCCTGCTCCACGGAGAGGTCTCCGTTCCCCCTCATGCTCCGCAGAGCGTCGTTCCTCCCTGGGCCTCGCTGGAGAACCTCCTGCCTCTCCCTGGCCTCGCGGAGAACCTCGGCCCCCCGTGAGCCTCGCGGAGAACTCGTCCCCCGTGAGCCTCGCGGAGACCCTCGCTCCCCGGGGCGCCCGGCCAGGTACCTACGCCCCTTGAACCTCGCGGTGAGGCATGCTGCCTCTCCTGTCCCGTGGGGGATGTCGCCTCTTCGCTTTGCCAAGGACTTCCACCCGCTTCCTTGTGCCATGGTGGAAGCTGCTCGGCCTCCTGGTCCTGCTGGGGACTTTTGGCCCGGAGGGCCGGGACCCCCCCGGAGGGGGGCCCCTTGATTTTGGGCGCCCAGGTGTAGCGCCCCCTTGGAGGGGGATCTGTCACGTATCCGGAAACCCGGGACTTCAAGTCCCATCAGCCACTGCACTACACCACCTGACCACATGCACCTGACTCCACGTTTTTGTTAATTAGCACCATTGTGTATTTATAGTCCTTGTCTGCACTTTCTCCTGGTCTTTCGTTGTTATAGACTCACGTCACTTCTGTCTCCGTGTTTGTTTTTTGCCATAGTGTTATGCCCAGTTGTCCTAGTGTTTTTGTGTCGTTGTTCATTTGTTTAAAATAAATATTTAAAAATCTGCGATTGCTTCGGCCTCCATTCGCCAAACGTGACACGCATCAGAGAGGAATGATTTCTAAGATTTATGATTTTATTCTGACGCTAGGTAGAGGGTCGAATAACAAAATTAGGAATACATGGGAAAAGGAGTTAGGAGTACAGATAAGTGAGGAGTGTTGGAAACATGCTATAGGGAGGGTACAGACTACCACTTCTAGTGCTCGTGTTGGACTTATACAGTTCAAAGTTTTAAATAGAGTCCATCTGTTCAAGTTGAGAATGTCTGTGATGTATCCGAATGTAGAGGACAAGTGTGATAAATGCTATGGCCCTCCCTGTCATCTTGGCCTTATGTTTTTCTTCTGCCCTGAACTCCATGGTTCCATTGCATTGATTGCGATATTTGGGATTCCTGAAGCCTCAGTTCCTTTGAGCTTGATACAAAAGGATATTATTGCTTTCACATCCCTTATAGCAAGATGTTCCCCACTGTTGCATTGGAAGTCTGCTAAATAGCCACCTATGTCCCAGTGGATAAAGGACGTGATGTTTTTTTTTCTGAAACTCGAGAAAATAAGATATACGATGAATGGTTGTATGGACAAGTTTTTTCATAAATAGCATCCCTTTATTGCATACTTTATGGAGTTACAGACACTTCCCACTTAAAAGTTAGTGCCTGTTGTTGAATGTTGTTGAATTTTACAATATCTTTATAACCAACGACAGTTAATGGGTAGCCATGATGAGCTGGAGGGGCGGGTTGTGGGTTTAATTTTGTTTTCCTTTGTACAAAAAGAAAAAAAACCTGTGAATGTTTACTGCTGTTTCTATCTCTGGGAACGGGTGGGGAGGACAGAACAGAAAAAGTGATTTAGAAAGGCTTAGTGGAAATGTTCAACAGAAATGTTTAGCAGAAAGGTGCGGTAGAAATGTTCAACAGAAATGTTCAGCTGAAATGGTCATTAGAAACGTTTAGCAGAAATGTTTAGCAAAAATGTTTAGCAGAAATGCTCAGCAGAAATGGTCTGTAGAAATGTTCATCTGAAGTGTTCAGCAGAAATGTTCAATAAAAATTTAACTTGAAAAAATGGCTTTCTTTGAGCATAAAACCATATATTTTGTCACTCTGTTTAAACAGAGTCTGGCACAACAGAAGAAACCACAACAACAACAACAGAAAAAGAAACAACACCAGAAGAAACAACACCAGGTGGAGTTTTAGTATACAATATTGATGTTATGAAAAGATTAATGACATTCATAATTGACTAAAGATCTTATTTTTCCATTTTTTTAATTCAATATCCATATTAAATCATGTTGTTGTTTTAACTATGTTTAAATAGTGTCTGGCACAACAGAAGAATTAACAACAGAAAAAACAACAGTAGAAACAACACCAGGTCCGTTTTCTTTTTGATAAGATTTTACTTCTTATTAAATATATCCATATGCACATATCCATACTTTTATAAGGATGTTTATATGATTTAAATATATTTTACTTGATACTTATTAATGGCGTCCCTAGTTTGCACTGTACTGCAATATGAGATTATTTATCTCATTATTTTCTTTAAAAAGATACTGAAACCACAAAAACTACACCAAGAAAAGGTATTCTCTCTCTCTCTCTTTGAGATGAGCAATTCAAACAAAAGCAATTGAAATAGTTTCACACAATGAATGCTTCAAGTGGTTTCCCCAAATTCAACTGAAAATGCAACTTATAATCATTTCTTCAGTCTCTAAATTATTCACCCCCTTCATGGCAAGCATCTTTAGTATTTAGTAGAGCTCCTTTTGCTGTTATTATCTGCTGCAAACAAAATGCAGAGCTTCTGGCAGCGTTCCTGAGGAATCTTCTCCCGTTCCTTATGGCCTCCAGTTCAGTAATATTCTTTGGTTTGTGTGCTGCAACCGCCTTCTTCAAAGCCTACTCAACAGCAGCAGAGCATCACCTGACCACCACCATGCTTGACTGTGGACAGAGAGTTCTTTCTTCATTCTTCTTCCTCCATTTATATGATTTTTAGCTGACTTTTCTTGTGCTTTTGGGTCAGTAGTGATGAACGTCTTGGAGTTCTGGAATGGAAACCTTCTGCGTTTAGTACACACTGTGCTCACTGAAACCTCAGTGCCTGTTACACCAGGTCTTGCTGCAGGTCTTTTGCAGTCACTCGAGGGTTTTTCACAACCTTCCTTCTCAGTAATCTGCTTGCAGCCATTGATAGCTTCCTTTTTCTGCACTTTCCATATATTTCATAAATTTTTTGTCCCTAGCCAGTTCAGGTATTTCATGTGTTCCAGCTCAAGCACACCTGGTGCAACTAATGAAGCCCTTGATTAGTTCTATCAGGTGTGCTTGAGACAACACCTGTTTTGCCTTCTGTGCTGTTGTGAGGGATTCTATTCAGGGGGGTGAATAATTTTGAGATTGGAGAAATCTCAATTTGGGGAAACCACTTGAAGCGTACATTGTGTCGAACTATTTCAATTGCTTTTGTTTGATTTGTTCATTACAAACAGCTGGAAGTCTGTATATTTTGACAATAAACCTGATTTGCACTGGAGGTTGAATCATTTTGAATGCAACTGTATATATGTATATACACACATACTGATCAAGCACAACATTAAAACCACAGCCAGGTGAAGTGAATAACATTGATTATCTCATTGCAATGGCACCTGTCATGGGGTGGGATATAAGACAGCAAGTAAATTGTCAGTTCTTAAAGTCGATGTTAACGGTAAATGTGCACTTTTACACTGTGTCTCATTCACCCATTCACACACCAATGGTAGCAGAGCTGCCAAGCAAGGTGCTAGCTTGCCATCGGGAGCAACCTGGGGTTCAGTGTCTTGCCCAAGGACACTTCGGCATGTGAAGTCACCCGGGCCGGGAATCGAACCGCCAACCCTACGATTAGCGGACAACCCACTCTACCACCGGTGCCACAGCCGCCCATTTTCCTTGGAAGCAGGAAAAATTTACTTTGATCTGAGAGACTTTTACTGGGGATAATTTGTGATTGCTAGACGACTGGGTCAGAGCATCTCCAAAATGGCAGGTCTTGTGGGGTGTTCCCGGTATTCACTGATTAATTCCTACCAAAATTGGTCCAAGAAAGGACAATCGGTGAACCCGCGACAGAGTCTTGCCCAAGGCTCAGTGATGTGAGTGCAGAGCGAAACCTAGCCCATCTGGTCCAATCCCACAGAAGAGTTACTGCAGCACAAACTGCTGAAAAAGTTAATGCTGGTTCTGATAGAAAGGAGTCAGAACACAAAGTTCATCACACCTTGCTGTGTATGGAGCTTCATAGCTGCAGAGCAGTCAGAGTGCCCATGCTGACCCCCTGTACACCACCAAAAGCTCCTACAATGGGCACATGAACATCAGAACTGGACCATGGAGCACTGAAAGAGGGTGGTTTGGTCTGATGAATCATGTTTTATTTTAAATTATGTGGAGGCCAGGTGCGTGTGTCACTTTCCTGAGGAAGAGATGGCACCAGGTGCACTATGGGAAGAAGGCGAGCTGGTGGAGAAAGTGTAATGCTCTGGACAATGTTCTGTTGGGAAACCTTGGGTCCTGAACTCATGTAGATGTTACTTTAACACGTACCATCTACCTAAAACATTGCTGCAGACCACATAAACTATATACATACATAAACCTAAATAGTGTCACTAAATACATGCAGGCTTATTATTATGCTAATTTGTGTATTAAAAATCTGTGACATGAGATTATTTTTTCCCCTTTAAACAGAGACAGACAGAACAACAACAACAACAGCAACAACAACAACAGCAACAACAACAACAGCAACAACAACAACAGCAACAACAACAACTACAACAACAACTACAAAGAAAAAAGGTATGAAATTCTAATAAACTAAAACAAAAATGTAATCTAGAAGTAACCATGATATAATAGTAATTTGGTTTCATTCTCTACTTGTCTCTACACCCAGATGAAGACAAAAACAATGAAAAAGGTTTGGTTTTCTATGAGCTTTTTCATCTACTCAGTTATTAAATGTCTTCAAATGTGACAACAAGCATTGGAATGATTTTCACAAATGTACTGCAATGCACAGTTATATTTGAGCCTCTGCATATGTAGAAAAGGCAAAAAGATCATCATCATGTGCATCAGCTGCACCAGATGCAAATTTCAAAATTCAAAGTTGTGAAGATTGATAATAATGTGTTCAAAGTGTTCAATAGATAATAATGAACGTTCCTTATAGCAATAATTGATGAGTGGTACTGCTTATGTTTTAAGTCAGGAAGCCCATTTAAGGTCACTGGACCAACACAATTTCAAAGAGTCAGCATCTTTATTTATTTGTTTGTTTGTTTGTTTGTTTATGTATTTGTTTGTTTGTCTTTATTTCTATATTTACTTTATTTATTTACATATTTCCATCTTTCTGTCTATCTATCTATCTATCTATCTATCTATCTATCTATCTATCTATCCATCTATGTAATGTTTGTCTTTCATTAGATCTTCAACTAAGTCAGGGGACTTTTTCCTTCACTCTACTCATGATCCCCTTTCTATTTATTCTCTTCCTTCTCCCTATTTCCCCCACTGCCTCCCTTGTCTCTGCTTTCTCCTTTGTGTTAATGTTCACCGTTCCTTTCTTTAACCGTACTCCGACCCTCCCCACCTCAACGCTGGCTTTTACATCACCAATCAAACCCACTCCCCTCTTGATTACGTGGTCAATGGAGAGGACAAACCCCAAGACCCAAAAACCAGGTGGAGTTTTAATTATTGTGTAACAACATAATATACCGTAACTGAACTGATTATGCCAAATTTAAAGAAAACTTCAATTATTCCAGTTAGAACATTACTTTACAATGTACTCACATGTGAAATGTATTTTCTAATTAAAGCAGTTTAATAATGATGTATTTTTCCTGCTAATCACTGATAAAGACTGTTTAGACCAGTTAGTCAATTGCCTGTGTATTAATTGTTTATTTAAATGTATTCATGAGGTTATTTTTTTTTATTTTTCACAGAACTGACACAAACTCCACAAACAGAAGCAGGTGTGTCCTTAAAAATGTATTTATTTCAATACAGTTCATAATTAGACTATTAACCTTTTTTCAACAAATTTCAATTTCTTCCTCTTCAAAGATTTAAAAGATTTTCTAATTCTGACAATGAACCAATATTGTTTGTTTTGAAGCATGTGTGTCCTTCAAAAAATCTATTTCAATATAATTCATGAATAAATTAATAATAATTCAACGTTTTTAATTTCACTTTGTTCCTCTTTAAAGACTCATATTTTGTTATTCTGACAATGAACAAATACATTTTTCTTGTTTGTGTTTTGGCATAACAACTAAAGACACCTGGGAAACAACAGCAGGTGGAGTTTAAATGTTGAAGTTGATTTTGACTTCATGATTAATGTTTCATTTTAAATTTTTTAAATGTTTTGGTGTTACTCTTATATGAGATAACTTTTATATTTTTCAGATACTGAACTGACACAAACTCCACAAACAGAAGCAGGTGTGTCCTTACAAAATTCATTTCAACAGAGATAATTAATTAGACTATTAATCATTCAACATCTATTATTTCACCTTGTTCCTCTTTAAAGACTTACATTTTCTAATTCTGACAATGAATCAATAAAATTGTTTGTGTTTCATTTGTTTAAAATGTTTTGGCACAATAACAGAAGAACTGTTTTTTCATCAAACCGCAAAAATGTATAATTCTAGTTGTTGAAATTGTTTAATTACTTTAGATATGTGTTCATAGTCTAAAAAACAAAAATTAAATTTTAAAAACTACAATTTTATTGTAATATGATTAGTGTATTTTTAGATTTCACCCTATCAGAAATCTACCGTTTACGCGTTTGAGATCTCCCTCATGCCTTTCAGCCGGTTTTACCATTCACATCTGGTAACATTTAGTTACTTTTAGTTCTATGTTGCTATGATCTAGAAAGTGTGTGTGGTTTGCTGCAGAGTCAGGTGCCTGGAGAGTCTGAAATGAACACAAACACACTGACAGATATGAGTGTGTTCAAAAGAGACTTCCCGTTTATTCATTCAAAGCAGAAGAATTTATACACATTGTACACATTGATAACAGGACTGCGTGGACGGTTTCTACTGGTCCAAGTGTCAGACAGATTTAGACAAAACACACAGCACGTAGTTATGATACAAAATAAGTCCCATTTCATGTTGACACAGAAGTACATAATAATATAATCAAGGATAGCAGTTGATCAGCTTATTCAAAGAAGTAATTAAATGGTTACATTCATCATATATATATTTGAGAGCAGTTCATAACATAAGAAGGTACATAATATAAAATATAAGATGATAAAAGAGAATTTCCTTTCAATCCTCTCTTTTATTCTAGCGTAGCATAGAATAAACCAAAAGGAAATTCTAAGGGTAACATCACATCACCCTGTCATAGGAAAGTCATGATATGTCTGTGAGACCACATCTGAAACCGCTGAAACCACAGCTTCATGGTTATTAATGTAAATGTCAATCGGGGCCGAATGGGTCACCTCAGGATAAGAACTATTGTTGTTGGAATGGCCAATTGGAGTAGAGCTGAAAAGAGCTGTAGTTACAGAATCTTGAACCGAGGCTATACTACGACGAATACAGGACCAAATACAGGGGCTGAATAAAAAGATAAAGGTGAGAACCACAATAATAGGGAGGGTGGCACATGCGTAAGGGGAAAACCATCCGAATAAGTCCCACCAAAAAGTTATTCGCAATGATAAGGAAAAAGAGCACCCATATACATAAATGTCTTGCTATAATTTTCTCTATCATAAGGGGCTACATGTAATTTATCTGATATCTCACGATAAAAACATACTGTAAATTTATTACCTTTAGGTAAACGAACAGATTGATAAAAAGTTAACAGTATCTGAGGTTGTTTAAAAAACTCTTGAAAAGAGTACAGGGGTCCAGACAATTAGTAGGCCAATTAGTTTTTTTTATGGTCAGCGAGATCATAGGAGAGATCTTTACAATATGGTGTAGCACCTGGTTAATCAACACCTATTAAGGGTTTATTTTTACTGGCGGTGACGTTAAAAGGAGAAATAACATACCGCTGACGCGGATCAATATTGTCATAGCGGTGTCATGTAAGACCGACGGCTACAGAGCACCACAGATGTTATGTTTCTCGCACTGGATAAAAGGTGAAAGGATGGAGGGTGCTATGCAGCATGAAAGCGCAGATAAAACAGGGTGTATTAAGGCGCATTTGCTTCACAGTTAGAACTGAATATTTATAGTAAGCATTTTGATTGAAATATTCTATATGTAAGTCACCAGACACATCAGACTGATTCAGCTGTAAGACTGTCAGAATTTGAAAAATTAACATCAGATTCATCCCAAGAGGATATATTGGGGATATAAATATACAAAGGAAGAAATAAAAACCAAACTCGTGTCAGGGATGGGCGAAAAAAAACCCTGAGGGAAAAAATTCCCATCCTGCCAGCACCAAGTGCTCGACAGCACACCTCTTACACTTTTCTCGTGCCTGATTGCGTTCACACTTCAGCTAATATAGGAAAAACTATATGCATATGTGTAAAGTGTGAGTTGAGTTGGGTCAGCCAGCAGGACAGAACTTCCTTCGTTTTTAGACACGTTCACTGATGCTCAGACCTTGTCAGGGTACAGGTACGTTCTTGACTGGGCACCCTGTCATAGGAGGATAGGTGGAGGAAATATAGAATGGACAGAACTCATTTGTTAACAGCTTTTAACCAACTTGCATGTTTCCATGCCTCCTTCTGAGGTCAGACCACCTGCTCTCCTGGAATAAAAAAGTATGATTTACTGTGGGGGTAAAGGTAATTTTAATTTAGCACATACACAACACGTCAAGCAATTTACATACATAGCCGTCTAGATGAATATCAACACCACCTGTGGACTGAGAAAGGTTTGTAGACATTTTCCAAGCCGTGGGGAAAGGTTCACCGAGTAACTAACACCTAAAAGGGTGAAAAGCCTGTGGTTTTAGATGGGGTCATTCAAATTTCAGTAAGAACGGCATGTTAGGTCAGGCAGTATTCTTTTGCCAAAATCCTGACAATAGTTTTAGCATTTTCCCTCACGCATGGAAACGACATACAATGACCAATAACATTCTATGCGGTCAAAATGTTTAGCATATGGGTTAAAACTGACCTTCAGAGACATTCAAAAGTATCAAAAGGCCTTTGAGTGGCATAGTTTTGTAGTCATATCAAACATCGTGAGAGATATGTCTTTATTTGAGAACGTGAGTCACATATACAAAATTTAGAGGTCATATCAGACAACACTCCTAATAGAGAATGATCGTCGTCTTTGTTTTGACGATCGCAAGAGCTGTTGGTTTAGCACAGGAAGAGATAGATTAGATCTTACATCGAAGGCATAGCACGAGTCTGTAAAAAATAGTGATTCTTTGACCTTCAAATATCGTGCACACATGAGTTTGAACTGAATTAGATGGCAATGATTATTCTTTAGTTACCACGTCTGGTAAACAATTTATTTTAAACAATCATGATTTTCAAGTAAAGGATTGGTGTCAATTTAGCAGACAAATTTAATGGTCAAATTTGTTATAGTACAGAGAATAGTTTCATAACCAATTCTGCACTGAGCCATCATGTGTTGTGTTTCAATATTGGATAATAGCCGTTTCACCTGTGCAACACCAAAGGGTGTCAGAACCAATCACTCTGCATGGATTACAAAAAGAACAGCACTCACAGCCACTGCATGCAGACACACGCAGGTAGTTCAGCATGTTCCTGTGCCCGAACGCCCAGAGTGTTAGTGGGCAGATGGTAAAGTTTCGTGTAGTCTGTAGTTCTTGTTCCCTGCTTGATATATCGCTTTGCTTATTTGTAAGTCGCTTTGGATAAAAGCGTCTGCCAAGTGAATAAATGTAAATGTAAATGTCTGTCAGACCCAGGGCTGGAGAGAGGAACATGAAACAGTTTTTAATGTTTAAATGCAGAAACAGTCTCAGTTGTGAGTGTCACATGAGTATATGTCCTAGAAGTCAACATGGATCAAATGTTCAATGATGGCCCTGAGATGTTTTGTAGTGGGCAGTTGAGAAGTCATGACAACTGCCTCCGGCCATCCGACAGCCTTCTCTGTCCTTTTCATAAGAGAAAACCCAAACATTTGACTTTGTTTTACATAGGTACAATGTTGTACTTGGAACCTTGAATCCTTTGTGAGCTAGATGTTACAGCAGTCTCAAGGTTGCAGTTCAGCAGCAAGCTTCTGACTGGCGTTGTCTGTGACATGGAATCTTGCAAAGTGTCTCAGAGTCTCGTCCCACCACACAAGAAAACACAGGGCCAACTGCCTCTGGCAGGTGTGTCCGGGTCAGCTGGCATCCCCTTTCGTAAATGCAAACAGTGGTTGGACACTGAAACCAAAAGAGCATACTCTACCACGCTAAACCACGCATGGTGTGAAGCTATTAATGTATTAGAAGCAGGAAAAATTCAACATTGAACACAGCTTCCACATGAGGTCTTGTGTAACTCGTCATGTGACATCAGGCTTGGGAACAGGATTTAACAGGTGTGTTATATGATCTGGGATCATACAGGGCTTCATAACACCTTGCTGTAACAGAGAATTAACAATAACATCAATATCAAGGGCTTTCGATTCAGATAAGGGATATTGTTGTTTTACATACAGGATGAGAATGTTTTGACTTAGCTGATTGATAGGACATAGCATGTCCTTGTGGTCTAGAGAGTTAGACAGAGTCTGTAACTTGGATCTGATTCTGAATGAGACATATTCTGACAAATTGAGCTGATTTAGGAGATTTACTGCGTTTCCACAATCAGAAGTTTAGAAATTTAAAGGTTTAGAAATTTAGAGCCCTAGAATGCAAAATTAAAAAGACACTCCAGCATGTTGACAAATTCATGCATGAAAATTTCATGATCCAAACATTATAATAATACTCATATTTATATTCATAACAATCCCTGAATATTATATACAATGGCAATAGTAAGAAAGTCTTTCAAGTTTTTATCTTTGGTTTTAAGTACATCGGATACAAGTGTCAGCTGATAAATTTTATCTTTGGTCAGCCAAAATGTCTATATACCTTAGCAGAAGAACAAAGTGTCACAAATCATAGACTGATGCCATAAAAGTCCTCTCCAGACTGATAAAATCAAGAATTCTGATTGATTTTTAACTTTTAGAGAAGTATGTTTAATTTTTATTTTATTAATGCTCCCTTAAATATTTATATATATTTTGAGTCACCAAAAAAAATCTCTCTCGCGTGCTCTCTCCCTCTCTTGTGCGCGCTGTGTTTAGAATAACGTGAGAAACACGCAGAATTAAAATGAAAAGATTGATTTGGAGCTAGGTTTAAGTTTGATTGACACACTGGTCACAAGAGCTCTGTGGCTCTCTATTGGTTGTGATAATAAGAAGGAGGTGGAGGTGGAAACGTATCTGATTGATGGTTTGATTGGGACCTCGACCTCTCTGCAACAGCGGGAGGTGGGCCATACATCTGAGGATCGGGCTGATATTTACCAGGCTGATGATAATATAGGACAGATTGTGCAGGAAAATACTGCAGGCCACCTCTTACCCTAGAACCATGACCACGGCCACCTTGACCTTACTTTTGCAGCTGATAACAGTCACAAGCCCAATGGCCAGGTTTCTTACAATAATGACATTATGATCCTAAATGATAATCAGGACAGGTCAGTGGGAGATGAGCACTAGAGGACAGTGCACGCGCTGGGTGTGTGGGCGGTTTATCATGAGAAGGTTTTTGCTTTGAAATTGGAGCAGCAGTGGCGCTGGAATTTATGCTTGGAATTTTAGTTCTACTTGGTGGTGCGCAAGGTGTTTTATCATTCACATGGAACATTTTAGGTAATTTATCCTTCAAATTATAATGTTTATTCCATAAGGGGAGTAGGCGAAGCCATCCCATATAACATTTTGACATATATTCATAATCCCGAGATGGATCACCTTCCCCGTCATAAATCATTAGTTTGATCTGATCTAATACACGCAACTCAAAGGAACCATGGAGGTAAATAATTTGAAGCTGCGGCGCGCACGCAACTGACCAGCTGTATAAACAATCCAAATATGGAACCGTATAAAATTCGCCTAACACCGACTCAATCCAATCTCTGGGTGTCATGCCAGGAGACGGAAGAACCATGCTGGATGGAGACCCTCCCATAACCAACTTGGAAAATACCACTTACCACAATAACACAATAATACTTAACACAATCTAAATATAACACTCTTAGGCAAACCACACAGACAGTTTTGAAAGTTAAATTAATTAAAATTTTAATTATTCGACCACTATATAACTATATAAAATACTAGAATATACTAGTACATATTAGGCGGCACCAACGTTACAGAGGATCTAGGCACCAGAGTACAGATTATCAGCCCCCGATAACCACTCCAAAATTTATGGGTACAAAATTACACCGCACCAGGGGAGGAAAAGAAAAACACTCACCTGGTTCGGAGTAATCCCACTTCTGACACCAAACTGTTAGATTTCACCCTATCAGAAATCTACCGTTTATGCCTTTGAGATCTCCCTCATGCTTTTCAGCCTGTTTTACCATTCACATCTGGTAACATTTAGTTACTTTTAGTTAAGTATTGCTATGATCTAGAAAGTGTGTGTGGTTTGCTGCAGAGTCAGGCACCTGGAGAGTCTGAAATGAACACACACACACTGACAGATATGAGCGTGTTCAAAAGAGACTTCTCATTTATTCATTCAAAGCAGAAGAATTTATACACATTGTACACATTGATAACAGCACTGCATGGACGGTTTCTACTGGTCCAAGTGTCAGACTGATTTAGACAAAACACACAGCACTTAGTTATGATACAAAATAAGTCCCATTTCATGTTGACACAGAAGTACATAATAATATCATCAAGGATAGCAGTTGATCAGCTTATTCAAAAAAGTAACTAAATTATTACATTCATCATATATATATTTGAGAGCAGTTCATAACATAAGAAGGTACATAATATAAAATATAAGATGATAAAAGAGAATTTCCTTTCATGTATCATGTCATAAAATATCCTACCTATAAGATTAAGTTGTGGTTTGTCTATTTGCTAGTTTGTGTTACTCTCATTTGAGGTTATTTTTTTATTTTTCACAGATACTGAACTGACACAAACTCCACAAACAGAAGCAGGTGTGTCCTTAAAAAATCTATTTCAATACAGTTCATAAATAATAATTAAACGTTTTTTTATTTTTTTAAAGACTTAAATTTTCTAATTCTGACAATGAACCAATACATTTTTCTTGTTGTGTTTCATTTGTTTAAAATGTTTTGGCACAACAACAAAAGCAACCTGGGAAACAACAGCAGGTGGAGTTTAAATGTTGAAATTGATTTTGACTTCATGATTAATGTTTAATTTTATTTTTTTTTTATGTTTTGGTGTTACTCTTATATGAGATGACTATTTTATTTTTCAGATACTGAACTGACACAAACTCCACAAACAGAAGCAGGTGTGTTTTTACAAATGAATCTATTTCTATTTAATTCATAATTAAACAATCAAATTTTCAACTTTTTAAATTATTCTTTGTTCATCTTCAAAGACTTACATTTTCTTATTCTGACAATGAATGAATATTAAGTTTTCTTTGCTTTAATTTGTTTAAAATGTTTTTGGAACCACAACAAAAGGAACCTGGGAAACAACAGCAGGTGGATTTTTAATGTTGAAATTGATTTGGGTTTTTTCTCAAACAGTTAAAATGTACAATTCTCGTTGTTCAAATTGTTTAATTACATTAGATATGTGTTCAAATTAATTTTAGTTTAATGTACATTTTTTAACAAAAAAAGTGTAATATGATTACAGTATCATGTCATAAAATATGTTACCTATTAGATTAAGTTGTGGTTTGTCTGTTTGCTACTTTACGTGTTACTCTCATATGAGGTTATTTATTTATTGGGTTTTTTTTTAATTCAGATACGGAACCGACACAAACTCCACAAACAGAAGCAGGTGTGTCCTTTCAAATGAATCTATTTCAATATCATTCATAATTAAAATTATCAAATGTTCAACTTTTAAAATTTTTCCTTTGTTCATCTTCAAAGACTTACATTTTCTAATTCTGACAATGAACCAATATTAAGTTTTCTTTTCTTTAAATTGTTTATAATGTTTTTGGAACCACAACAAAAGGAACCTGGGAAACAACAGCAGGTGCAGTTTTAATTTTGAAATTGATTTTGGGTTTTTTCTCAAACAGTTAAAATGTACAATTGTCGTTGTTCAAATTGTTTAATTACATTAGATATGTGTTCAAAGTAATTTTAGTTTAATGTTTATTGTTTATATACATTTTTTATTGTAATGTGATTACAGTATAATGTCTTAAAATGGTACATACTCTCATTTGATGGTTTTTTTTCTCAGATACTGAACTGACACAAACTCCACAAACAGAAGCAGGTGTGTCCTTCAAAAAATCTATTTCAATATAATTCATGAATAAACTATTAATTATTCAACTTTTTTTATTTTGTTTAAAGACTTATATTTTCTAATTCTGACAATGAACCAATACATTTTTCTTTTTATGTTTCATTTGTTTAAAATGTTTTTGGAACCACAACAAAAGGAACCTGGGAAACAACAGCAGGTGGAGTTTTAATGTTGAAATTGATTTTGACTTCATGATTAATGTTTTGGTGTTACTCTTTTATGTGATGACTTTTATCTTTTTCAGATACTGAACTGACACAAACTCCACAAACAGAAGCAGGTGTGTCCTTAAAAATATATTTATTTCAATACAGTTCATAATTAGACTATTAATCATTCAACTTCTATTATTTCACCTTGTTCCACTTAAAGAGGAATCCTAATACAATTGATTTCAATAGAGATCATAATTAGACTATTAATCATTCAACTTTTTTATTTGACTTTGATCCTCTTTAAAGACTTAAATTTTCTCATTCTGACAATGAGCCAATAAAATTGTTTGTGTTTCATTTGTTTAAAATGTTTTGGCACAACAACAGAAGGACTTTGGTTTTTCATCAAACAGCAAAAATGTATAATTCTAGTTGTTAAAATTGTTTAATTACATTAGATATGTGTTCAAAGTCTAAAAAACAAAAATTAAATTTCAAAAACTACAATTTTATTGTAATATGATTAGTGTATCATGTCATAAAATATGCTACCTATTAGATTAAGTTGTGGTTTGTCTATTTGCTAGTTTGTGTTACTCTCATATGAGGTTATTTTTTTATTTTTCAGATACTGAACTGACACAAACTCCACAAACAGAAGCAGGTGTGTTTTTACAAATGAATCTATTTCTATTTAATTCATAATTAAACAATCAAATGTTCAACTTTTTAAATTATTCTTTGTTCATCTTCAAAGACTTACATTTTCTTATTCTGACAATGAATGAATATTAAGTTTTCTTTGCTTTAATTTGTTTAAAATGTTTTTGGATCCACAACAAAAGGAACCTGGGAAACAACAGCAGGTGGAGTTTTAATGTTGAAATTGATTTTGGGGTTTTTTCTCAAACAGTTAAAATGTACAATTCTCGTTGTTCAAATTGTTTAATTACATTAGATATGTGTTCAAAGTAATTTTAGTTTAATGTTTATTGTTTAACAAAAAAAAGTGTAATATGATTACAGTATCACGTCATAAAATATGTTACCTATTAGATTAAGTTGTGGTTTGTCTGTTTGCTACTTTTCGTGTTACTCTCATATGAGATTATTTATTTATTGTTTTTTTGGGGTTTTTTTTATTCAGATACTGAACTGACACAAACTCCACAAACAGAAGCAGGTGTGTCCTTTCAAATGAATCTATTTCAATATCATTTATAATTAAAATTATCAAATGTTCAACTTTTAAATTTTTTCCTTTGTTCCTCTTCAAAGACTTACATTTTCTAATTCTGACAATGAACCAATATTAAGTTTTCTTTTCTTTAATTTGTTTAAAATGTTTTTGGAACCACAACAAAAGGAACCTGGGAAACAACAGCAGGTGGTGTTTAAATGTTGAAATTGATTTTGACTTCATGATTAATGTTTTGGTGTTACTCTTTTATGTGATGACTTTTATCTTTTTCAGATACTGAACTGACACAAACTCCACAAACAGAAGCAGGTGTGTCCTTACAAAATTCATTTCAAAAGAGATCATAATTAGACTATTAATCATTCAACTTTTTTTATTTGACTTTGATCCTCTTTAAAGACTTAAATTTTCTCATTCTGACAATGAGCCAATAAAATTTTTGTGTTTCATTTGTTTAAAATGTTTTGGCACAATAATAGAAGGACTTTGGTTTTTCATCAAACAGCAAAAATGTTTAATTCTAGTTGTTAAAATTGTTTTATTACATTAGATGTGTTCAAAGTCTAAATAACAAAAATTAAATTTTAAAAACTACAATTTTATTGTAATATGATTAGTGTATCATGTCATAAAATATGCTACCTATAAGATTAAGTTGTGGTTTGTCTATTTGCTAGTTTGTGCTACTCTCATATGAGGTTATTTTTTTATTTTTCAGATACTGAACTGACACAAACTCCACAAACAGAAGCAGGTGTGTCCTTACAAAATTCATTTCAGTAGAGATCATAATTAGACTATTAATCATTCAACTTCTATTATTTCACCTTGTTCCACTTAAATCGAATCATAATACAATTGATGTTTAATTCTATTGAATGGTTTTTAAATATTTTGGTGTTACTCTTATATGAGATGACTATTTTATTTTTCAGATACTGAACTGACACAAACTCCACAAACAGAAGCAGGTGTGTTTTTACAAATGAATCTATTTCTATTTAATTCATAATTAAACTATCAAATGTTCAACTTTTTAAATTATTCTTTGTTCATCTTCAAAGACATTTTTTTATTCTGACAATGAATGAATATTGTTTTTTTCTTTTCTTTAATTTGTTTAAAATGTTTTTGGAACCACAACAAAAGGAACCTGGGAAACAACAGCAGGTGGAGTTTTAATGTTGAAATTGATTTGGGTTTTTTTCTCAAACAGTTAAAATGTACAATTCTCGTTGTTCAAATTGTTTAATTACATTAGATATGTGTTCAAAGTAATTTTAGTTTAATGTACATTTTTTAACAAAAAAAGTGTAATATGATTACAGTATCATGTCATAAAATATGTTACCTATTAGATTAAGTTGTGGTTTGTCTGTTTGCTACTTTGCGTGTTACTCTCATATGAGGTTATTTATTTATTGGGTTTTTTTTTAATTCAGATACGGAACCGACACAAACTCCACAAACAGAAGCAGGTGTGTCCTTTCAAATGAATCTATTTCAATATCATTCATAATTAAAATTATCAAATGTTCAACTTTTAAAATTTTTCCTTTGTTCATCTTCAAAGACTTACATTTTCTAATTCTGACAATGAACCAATATTAAGTTTTCTTTTCTTTAAATTGTTTATAATGTTTTTGGAACCACAACAAAAGGAACCTGGGAAACAACAGCAGGTGCAGTTTTAATTTTGAAATTGATTTTGGGTTTTTTCTCAAACAGTTAAAATGTACAATTGTCGTTGTTCAAATTGTTTAATTACATTAGATATGTGTTCAAAGTAATTTTAGTTTAATGTTTATTGTTTATATATTTTTTTATTGTAATGTGATTACAGTATAATGTCTTAAAATGGTACCTACTCTCATTTGATGGTTTTTTTTTCTCATATACTGAACTGACACAAACTCCACAAACAGAAGCAGGTGTGTCCTTCAAAAAATCTATTTCAATATAATTCATGAATAAACTATTAATTATTCAACTTTTTTTATTTTGTTTAAAGACTTATATTTTCTAATTCTGACAATGAACCAATACATTTTTCTTTTTATGTTTCATTTGTTTAAAATGTTTTTGGAACCACAACAAAAGGAACCTGGGAAACAACAGCAGGTGGAGTTTTAATGTTGAAATTGATTTTGACTTCATGATTAATGTTTTGGTGTTACTCTTTTATGTGATGACTTTTATCTTTTTCAGATACTGAACTGACACAAACTCCACAAACAGAAGCAGGTGTGTCCTTACAAAATTCATTTCAATAGAGATCATAATTAGACTATTAATCATTCAACTTTTTTATTTGACTTTGATCCTCTTTAAAGACTTAAATTTTCTCATTCTGACAATGAGCCAATAAAATTGTTTGTGTTTCATTTGTTTAAAATGTTTTGGCACAACAACAGAAGGACTTTGGTTTTTCATCAAACAGCAAAAATGTATAATTCTAGTTGTTAAAATTGTTTAATTACATTAGATATGTGTTCAAAGTCTAAAAAACAAAAACTAAATTTTAAAAACTACAATTTTATTGTAATATGATTAGTGTATCATGTCATAAAATATGCTACCTATTAGATTAAGTTGTGGTTTGTCTATTTGCTAGTTTGTGTTACTCTCATATGAGGTTATTTTTTTATTTTTCAGATACTGAACTGACACAAACTCCACAAACAGAAGCAGGTGTGTTCTTACAAAAATCTATTTCAAGAGAGATCATAATTAGACTATGTCACAATTCCCCCGTACAACAGCACGCGTTGAGCGCTGTTGTGTATGCGCGGACCTCTTCCGGGTTGACGTCAGGTTTTCGTCTCGCCTCGTCAAGGGTCATAGTTCATGGGGTCATGTGTGTTTGGGAATTGTCGGCAGCTGCTAATGGTTGCGGGTTAATGAATGATATGTCTACATATACCGTGAGCCGTGTTTCAATTAAATTTTTTTTATTTGTATAGCGCTTTTTACAATAGTCATTGTCTCAAAGCAGCTTTACAGAAATAAAAAACAGGTATAAACAGTCAGAAACAGATAAAGAGAGACAAACAGGAACAGATGAACAGAGACAAACAGATATAAAACAAATAGAATTTATCCCAACTGAGCAAGCCACTGAGTGGCGACGGTGGCAAGGAAAAACTCCCTAAGATGTTTTTTGAGGAAGAAAGGGGGCGGTTCAATATCTCGATACATATCTCGATGTAGATTGCACGTATGTATTCTGTGTATATCTTGACGCTTAGCGAACTTGTTCCATGTCATGTTTTTGCATTAGCCTTAGCCTTAGCCTTAGCAATAGCCATAGCCATAGTCATAGTAAGCCTAGCTTAGTTTATTGAGAGTGTTTTGTTTCTTGTTTCCGATTTGGTTTTGCGTTCACCTCACTGTAAATAAACATCACCGTTCGTGCTGCATTTGCATCCTGCCTGCTTCCTTTACATCACGGCCCGTGACAGATTGAACCGCCAAACAATGGATGCAACGTTCGAATAGAGAGGACACCGAACCCGGAAATCCATGCCCAGTATCCCCGCCTTGGATTCTATGTGGTTTAAGCAAAAGTTGTATGAAATAATGCCAGATCAGTTTGATGGATTTCACTTGCATCCGGATGATTTTATGGTGGACAGTCAATGGTATTTCTCCTGCCTGTGTGACCCGAAGCCGACCGAGAGCCAATTCATTCGGTTCATGATGTCCCGATTTTTTGGCCCGGCTCGCATGTGGGCGCAACAAATAGCGGCCATGAGACCCTGGATACTTTAGGACAGCAGTCAGTTCTCGGTCTTGTTTCTCAAGGAGTTCGAAGACCCAGGGCAGAACTACGACCTGGATAAAGTGCTGGAAGGTCATGGTAAGCTCCTATTCCATGTGCACTATGAGCAGGTGAGACACAGAGAGTTGATGGACAGGACTGTCACCGCTCAAGTCCCTGCCTCGTCCCTGGTCCATGTCCCTGCCATGCCTCAGGTCCATGCCCCTGCTATGTCTCAAGTCCATGTCCATGCCATGTCTCCAATCCCTGTCCAAGCCCCAAGACACACCCAACGCCTCCAGCCCAAGCCCAAGCCACAGTCACGCCTCCAGCCCAAGCCACAGTCACGCCTCCAGCCCAAGCCCAAGCCACAGTCACGCCTCCAGCCCAAGCCACAGTCACGCCTCCAGCCCAAGCCACAGTCACGCCTCCAGCCCAAGCCACAGTCACGCCTCCAGCCCAAGCCACAGTCACGCCTTCAGTCCAAGTTCACAACGTCCAAGTCCAAGACCAGTCTCAAGTTCACAGTGTTCAAGTCCAGACCCAGTCTCAAGTTCACGATGTGCAAGTTCAGACCCAGTCCCAAATACTCAACGTCCAAGTCCAGACCCAGTCCCAGGTACACGACGAAGAAGTCATGTCACAAGTCTCTGACGTTCCAGCCAAGTCTCAGGGACCAAACATACAAGCCATGTCTTTCGTCCACGCCATGTCTCAAGCTCAACCCATGTCTCAAGCTCAAGCCATGTCTCTCGTCCAAGCCACGTCTCAAGCTCAAGCCATGTCTCTCGTCCAAGCCACGTCTCAAGCTCAAGCCATGTCTCTCGTCCAAGCCATGTCTTTCGTCCAAGTCATGTCCCAGGTCTCAGCAGGCAAAGCACAAGCCATTTTTCGAGTCCTTGACCTCTCGGCCAAGCCGGCTGTTCCGGTAAATTCTGCTCAGCAGCCCTGTTCAGCTGAGGTCGCCGCTCAGCCTCCACGTCCAGCTGAGGATGCCGCTCAGCCTCCACGTCCAGCTGGGGTCGTCGCTCAGCCTCCATGTCCAGCTGGGGTCGTCGCCCAGCTTCCCATCCAGCTGGGGTCGTCGCCCAGCAGTGCTGTCCAGCTGAGGATGTTGTGCCACTCCCAAGCATCGATGACAGCGTCGCTCAGCCTGTCGGCCCGTCTGTAGTCCTTGCTCTGCCTCCCTGTTCCGCTAGGGACATTGCTCTGCTCCCCTGCTCCAGGGACACAGTGCGGTTTCATCCTGGCGCTGCTTGGGACATTCAGCCTGGGGGGCCGGGGCCGCCGATGAAGGGGAGGACTCTTGGTACTCCGGGAGCAGTGCCTTTGGGGGGGTTTTGTCACGATTCCCCTGTACAACAGCGCGCGTTGAGCGCTGTTGCGCATGCGTGGACCTCTTCCGGGTTGACGTCAGGTTTTCATCTCGTCTCGTCAAGGGTCATAGTTCATGGGGTCACGTGTGTTTGGGAATTGCCGGCAGCTGCTAATGGTTGCGAGTTAATGAATGATATGTCTATATATACCGTGAGCCGTGTTTCACACGGTGTGGTTCAATATCTCGATACATATCTCGATAGAGATTGCACGTATGTATTCTGTGTATATCTCGACGCTTAGCGAACTTGTTCTATGTCATGTTTTTGCATTAGCCTTAGCCTTAGCCTTAGCAATAGCCATGGCCATAGCCATAGCCATAGCCATAGTCATAGTTAGCCTAGCTTAGTTTATTGAGAGTGTTTTGTTTCTTGTTTCCGTTTTGGTTTTGCATTCACCTCACTGTAAATAAACATCACCGTTCGTAATGCATTTGCATCCAGCCTGCTTCCTTCACGTCACGGCCCGTGACAGACTATTAATCATTCAACTTTTTTTTATTTCACTTTGTTCCTCTTTAAAGACTTATATTTTGTAATTCTGATAATGAACAAATACATTTTTCTTGTCGTGTTTCATTTGTTTAAAATGTTTTGGCACAACAACAAAGCAACCTGGGAAACAACAGCAGGTGGAGTTTAAATGTTGAAATTGATTTTGACTTCATGATTAATGTTTAATTTTATTTTTTTTTATGTTTTGGTGTTACTCTTATATGAGATGACTATTTTATTTTTCAGATACTGAACTGACACAAACTCCACAAACAGAAGCAGGTGTGTTTTTACAAATGAATCTATTTCTATTTAATTCATAATTAAACAATCAAATGTTCAACTTTTTTAATTATTCTTTGTTCATCTTCAAAGACTTGCATTTTCTAATTCTGACAATGAACCAATATTAAGTTTTCTTTTCTTTAATTTGTTTAAAATGTTTTTGGAACCACAACAAAAGGAACCTGGGAAACAACAGCAGGTGGAGTTTTAATGTTGAAATTGATTTGGGTTTTTTCTCAAACAGTTAAAATGTACAATTCTCGTTGTTCAAATTGTTTAATTACATTAGATATGTGTTCAAATTAAGTTTAGTTTAATGTATATTGTTTATATATTTTTTATTGTAATGTGATTACAGTATAATGTCTTAAAATGGTACCTACTCTCATTTGAGGTTTTTTTTTTTCTCAGATACTGAACTGACACAAACTCCACAAACAGAAGCAGGTGTGTCCTTCAAAAAATCTATTTCAATATAATTCATGAATAAACTATTAATTATTCAACTTTTTTTATTTTGTTTAAAGACTTATATTTTCTAATTCTGACAATGAACCAATACATTTTTCTTTTTATGTTTCATTTGTTTAAAATGTTTTGGAACCACAACAAAAGGAACCTGGGAAACAACAGCAGGTGGAGTTTTAATGTTGAAATTGATTTTGACTTCATGATTAATGTTTTGGTGTTACTCTTTTATGTGATGACTTTTATATTTTTCAGATACTGAACTGACACAAACTCCACAAATAGAAGCAGGTGTGTCCTTAAAAAAATCTATTTCAATATAATTCATGAATAAACTATTAATCATTCAACTTTTTTTATTTGACTTTGTTCCTCTTTAAAGACTTAAATTTTCTCATTCTGACAATGAGCCAATAAAATTGTTTGTGTTTCATTTGTTTAATATGTTTTGGCACAATAATAGAAGGACTTTGTTTTTTCATCAAACAGCAAAAATGTATAATTCTAGTTGTTAAAATTGTTTTATTACATTAGATGTGTTCAAAGTCTAAAAAACAAAAATTAAATTTTAAAAACTACAATTTTATTGTAATATGATTAGTGTATCATGTCATAAAATATGCTACCTATTAGGTTAAGTTGTGGTTTGTCTATTTGCTAGTTTGTGTTACTCTCATATGAGGTTATTTTTTTATTTTTTCAGATACTGAACTGACACAAACTCCACAAACAGAAGCAGGTGTGTTTTTACAAATGAATCTATTTCTATTTAATTCATAATTAAACTATCAAATGTTCAACTTTTTAAATTATTCTTTGTTCATCTTCAAAGACTTACATTTTCTTATTGTGACAATGAATTAATATGTTTTTTTTTCTTTTCTTTAAATTGTTTATAATGTTTTTGGAACCACAACAAAAGGAACCTGGGAAACAACAGCAGGTGGAGTTTTAATGTTGAAATTGATTTGGGTTTTTTCTCAAACAGTTAAAATGTACAATTCTCGTTGTTCAAATTGTTTAATTACATTAGATATGTGTTCAAATTAAGTTTAGTTTAATGTTTATTGTTTATATAATTTTTTATTGTAATGAGATTACAGTATAATGTCTTAAAATGGTACATACTCTCATTTGAGGGTTTTTTTTTCTCAGATACTGAACTGACACAAACTCCACAAACAGAAGCAGGTGTGTCCTTAGAAAATTCATTTCAATAGAGATCATAATTAGACTATTAATCATTTAACTTCTATTATTTCACCTTGTTCCACTTAAATCGAATCATAATACAATTGATGTTTAATTCTATTGATTGGTTTTTAAATATTTTGGTGTTACTCTTATATGAGATGACTTTCATATTTTTCAGATACTGAACTGACACAAACTCCACAAACAGAAGCAGGTGTGTTTTTACAAATGAATCTATTTCTATTTAATTCATAATTAAACTATCAAATGTTCAACTTTTTAAATTATTCTTTGTTCATCTTCAAAGACTTACATTTTCTTTTTGTGACAATGAATGAATATGTTTTTTTTTCTTTTCTTTAAATTGTTTATAATGTTTTTGGAACCACAACAAAAGGAACCTGGGAAACAACAGCAGGTGGAGTTTTAATGTTGAAATTGATTTTGACTTCATGATTAATGTTTAATTTAAAAAAAAAGTTTTTTTAATTTTGGTGTTACTCTTTTATGAGATGACTTTTTTATTTTTCAGATACTGAACTGACACAAACTCCACAAACAGAAGCAGGTGTGTCCTTAAAAATATATTTATTTCAATACAGTTCATAATTAGACTATTAATCATTCAACTTCTATTATTTCACCTTGTTCCACTTAAAGAGGAATCCTAATACAATTGATGTTTAATTCTATTGAATGGTTTGTAAATATTTTGGTGTTACTCTTATATGAGATGACTTTCATATTTTTCAGATACTGAACTGGGAACTTGTTCCATGTCATGTTATTGCCTTAGCCTTAGCCTTAGCAATAGCCATAGCCATAGTCATAGTTAGCCTAGCTTAGTTTATTGAGAGTGTTTTGTTTCTTGTTTCCGTTTTGGTTTTGCATTCACCTCACTGTAAATAAACATCACCGTTCGTACTTCATTTGCATCCTGCCTGCTTCCTTCACGTCACGGCCCGTGACAGATTGAACCGCCAAACAATGGATGCAATGTTCGAATGGAGAGGACGCTGAACCCGGGAATCCATGCCCAGTATCCCGGCCTTGGATTATATGCGGTTTAAGCAAAAGTCGCATGAAATAATGCCAGATCGGTATGATGGATTTCCCGGGCATCCGGATTATTTTGTGGTGGACAGTCAATGGTATTTCTCCAGCCTGTGTGACCCGAAGCCAACCGAGAGCCAGTTCATTCGGTTCATGATGTCCCGATTTTTTGGCCCGGCTCGCATGTGGGCGCAACGAATAGCGGCCATGAGACCCTGGGTACTTTAGGACAGCAGGCAGTTCTCAGTCTTGTTTCTCAAGGAGCTCGAAGACCCAGGGCAGAACTACAACCTGGATAAAGTGCTGGAAGGTCATGGTAAGCTCCTATTCCATGTGTACAATGAGCAGGTGAGACACCGAGAGGAGATAGACAGGACTGTCACCGCTCAAGTCCCTGCCTCGTCCCTGGTCCATGTCCCTGCCATGCCACAGGTCCATGTCCCTGCCACGCCTCAGGTCCATTTCCCTGCCACGCCTCAGGTCCATGTCCCTGCCACGCCTCAGGTCCATGTCCCCACCACACCTGAGGTCCATGTCCCCGCCATGCCTCAGGTCCATGCCCCTGCCATGCCTCAGGTCCATGTCCCTGCCATGTCTCCAATCCCTGTCCAGGTCAACGCCACAGCCAAGCCCCAAGTCACACCCATGCCTCCAGCCCAAGCCCAAGCCACAGTCACGCCTTCAGCCCAAGCTACAGTCACGCCTTCAGTCCAAGTCCACAATGTCCAAGTCCAAGACCAGTCTCAAGTTCACGATGTCCAAGTCCAGACCCAGTACCAACTCCACGACGTCCAAGTCCAGACCCAGTCCCAGGTACACGACGACCAAGTCATGTCACAAGTCTCTGACGTTCCAGCCAAGTCTCAGGGACCGGACATCCAAGCCATGTCTCTCATCCAAGCCATGTCTCAAGCTCAAGCCATGTCTCAAGCTCAAGCCATATCTCTCTCCAAGCCACGTCTCAAGCTCAAGCCATGTCTCTCATCCAAGCCATGTCTCCCGTCCAAGCCATGTCTCAAGCTTAAGCCATGTCTCTCGACCAAGCCATGTCTCTCGTCCAAGCCACGTCTCAAGCTCAAGCCATGTCTCTCATCCAAGCCATGTCTCCCGTCCAAGCCATGTCTCAAGCTCAAGCCATGTCTCAAGCTCAAGCCATGTCTCTTGTCCAAACCATGTCTTTCATCCAAGTCATGTCCCAGATCTCAGCAGGCAAAGCGCAAGTCCTGCCTCGAGCTCCTGACCTCTCGTCCAAGCCGGCTGTTCCGGTAATTCTGCTCAGCAGCCCTGTTCAGCTGAGGACGCTGCTCAGCAGCCCTGTTCACCTGAGGACGCCGCTCAGCCTCCACGTCCAGCTGGGGTCGTCGCTCAGCCTCCACATCCAGCTGGGGTCGTCACCCTGCAGTCCGGTCCAGCTGAGGACATTGCACCACTCCCAAGCATCGATGAGAGCGTCGCTCAGCCTGTCGGCCCGGCTGTGGTCCTTGCTCTGCCTCCCTGTTCCACTAGGGATTTTGCTCTGCTCCCCTGCTCCAGGGACACAGTGTGGTTTCATCCTGGCGCTGCTTGGGACATTCAGCCTGGGGGGCCGGGGCCGCTGATGAAGGGGGAGGACTCTTGGCACTCCTGGAGGAGTGCCTTTGGCGGGGGTTCTGTCACGATTCCCCTGTACAACAGCGCGCGTTGAGCACTGTTTGGGAATTGCTGGCAGCTGCTAATGGTTGCGAGTTAATGAATGATATGTCTATATATACCGTGAGCCGTGTTTCACACGGTGCGGTTCAATATCTTGATACATATCTCAATGTAGATTGCAGGTATGTATTCTGTGTATATCTCGACGCTTTAGCAAACTTGTTCTATGTCATGTTTTTGCCTTAGCCTTAGCCTTAGCAATAGCCATAGCCATAGTCATAGTTAGCCTAGCTTAGTTTATTGAGAGTGTTTTGTTTCTTGTTTCCATTTTGGTTTTGCGTTCACCTCACTGTAAATAAACATCACCGTTCGTACTTCATTTGCATCCTGCCTGCTTCCTTCACGTTACGGCCCGTGACAGATTGAACCGCGAAACAATCGATGCAGCATTCGAATGGAGAGGACGCTGAACCCCGGAATCCATGCCCAGTATCCCTGCCTTGAATTATATGCGGTTTAAGCAAAAGTCGCATGAAATAATGCCAGATCGGTATGATGGATTTCCCGGGCATCCGGATTATTTTGTGGTGGACAGTCAATGGTATTTCTCCAGCCTGTGTGACCCGAAGCCAACCGAGAGCCAGTTCATTCGGTTCATGATGTCCCAATTTTTTGGCCTGGCTCGCATGTGGGCGCAACGAATAGCGGCCATGAGACCCTGGATACTTTAGGACAGCAGGCAGTTCTCGGGCTTGTTTCTCAAGGAGTTCGAAGACCCAGGGCAGAACTATGACCTGGATAAAGTGCTGGAAGGTCATGGTAAGCTCCTATTCCATGTGCACTATGAGCAGGTGAGACACAGAGAGGAGATGGACAGGACTGTCACCGCTCAAGTCCCTGCCTCGTCCCTGGTCCATGTCCCTGCCATGCCCCAGGTCCATGTCCCTGCCACGCCCCAGGTCCATTTCCCCGCAATGCCCCAGGTCCAGGTCCCCGCCATGCCTCAGGTCCATGTCTCTGCCATGTCTCAAGTCCATGTCCCTGCCATGTCTCCAATCCCTGTCCAGGTCACACCCAACGCCTCCAGCCCAAGCCCAAGCCCAAGCCACAGTCACGCCTCCAGCCCAAGCCACAGTCACGCCTCCAGCCCAAGCCACAGTCACGCCTTCAGTCCAAGTTCACAACGTCCAAGTCCAAGACCAGTCTCAAGTTCACAGTGTTCAAGTCCAGACCCAGTCTCAAGTTCACGATGTCCAAGTCCAGACCCAGTCCCAAATACTCAACGTCCAAGTCCAGACCCAGTCCCAGGTACATGATGACCAAGTCATGTCACAAGTCTCTGATGTTCCAGCCAAGTCTCAGGGACTGGACATCCAAGCCATGTCTTTCATCCACGCCATATCTCAAGCTCAATCCATGTCTCAAGCTCAAGCCATGTCTCAAGCTCAAGCCATGTCTCTCGTCCAAGCCACGTCTCAAGCTCAAGCCATGTCTCTCGTCCAAGCCATGTCTCTCGTCCAAACCATGTCTTTCGTCCAAGATTTGTCCCAGGCCTCAGCAGGCAAAGCACAAGCCCTTTTTCAAGTCCTTGACCTCTCGGCCAAGCCGGCTGTTCCGGTAAATTCTGCTCAGCAGCCCTGTTCAGCTGAGGACGCCGCTCAGCAGCCCTGTTCAGCTGAGGTCGCCGCTCAGCCTCCACGTCCAGCTGAGGATGCCGCTTAGCCTCCACGTCCAGCTGGGGTCGTCGCTCAGCCTCCACGTCCAGCTGGGGATGTTGTGCCGCTCCCAAGCGTCGATGAGAGTGTCGCTCAGCCTGTCAGCCCGTCTGTAGTCCTTGCTCTGCCTCCCTGTTCCGCAAGGGACATTGCTCTGCTCCCCTGCTCCAGGGACACAGTGCGGTTTCATCCTGGCGCTGCTTGGGACATTCAGCCTGGGGGGCCGGGGCCGCCGATGAAGGGGGAGGACTCTTGGCACTCCGGGAGCAGTGCCTTTGGGGGGGTTTTGTCACGATTCCCCTGTACAACAGCGCGCGTTGAGCGCTGTCGCGCATGCGTGGACCTCTTCCGGGTTGACGTCAGGTTTTCATCTCGTCTCGTCAAGGGTCATAGTTCATGGGGTCACGTGTGTTTGGGAATTGCCGGCAGCTGCTAATGGTTGCGAGTTAATGAATGATATGTCTATATATACCGTGAGCCGTGTTTCACACGGTGTGGTTCAATATCTCGATACATATCTCGATGGAGATTGCACGTATGTATTCTGTGTATATCTTGACGCTTAGCGAACTTGTTCCATGTCATGTTTTTGCATTAGCCTTAGCCTTAGCCTTAGCAATAGCTATAGCCATAGCCATAGTCATAGTAAGCCTAGCTTAGTTTATTGAGAGTGTTTTGTTTCTTGTTTCCGTTTTGGTTTTGCATTCACCTCACTGTAAATAAACATCACCGTTCGTAATGCATTTGCATCCAGCCTGCTTCCTTCACGTCACGGCCCGTGACAGACTATTAATCATTCAACTTTTTTTGATTTGACTTTGTTCCTCTTTAAAGACTTATATTTTCTAATTCTGACAATAAACAAATACATTTTTCTTGTGTTTCATTTGTTTAATATGTTTTGGCACAATAATAGAAGGACTTTGGTTTTTCATCAAACAGCAAAAATGTATAATTCTAGTTGTTAAAATTGTTTAATTACATTAGATATGTGTTCAAAGTCTAAAAAACAAAAATTAAATTTCAAAAACTACAATTTTATTGTAATATGATTAGTGTATCATGTCATAAAATATGCTACCTATAAGATTAAGTTGTGGTTTGTCTATTTGCTAGTTTGTGTTACTCTCATATGAGGTTATTTTTTTATTTTTCAGATACTGAACTGACACAAACTCCACAAACAGAAGCAGGTGTGTCCTTAAAAAAATCTATTTCAATATAATTCATGAATAAACTATTAATCATTCAACGTTTTTTTTTTATTTCACTTTGTTCCTCTTTAAAGACTTATATTTTGTAATTCTGATAATGAACAAATACATTTTTCTTGTCATGTTTCATTTGTTTAAAATGTTTTGGCACAACAACAAAAGCAACCTGGGAAACAACAGCAGGTGGAGTTTAAATGTTGAAATTGATTTTGACTTCATGATTGATGTTTAATTTTAAATTTTTAAATATTTTGGTGTTACTCTTATATGAGATGACTATTTTATTTTTCAGGTACTGAACTGACACAAACTCCACAAACAGAAGCAGGTGTGTTTTTACAAATGAATCTATTTCTATTTAATTCATAATTAAACAATAAAATGTTCAACTTTTTAAATTATTCTTTGTTCATCTTCAAAGACTTACATTTTCTTATTCTGACAATGAATGAATATTGTTTTTTTCTTTTCTTTAATTTGTTTAAAATGTTTTTGGAACCACAACAAAAGGAACCTGGGAAACAACAGCAGGTGGAGTTTTAATGTTGAAATTGATTTGGGTTTTTTTCTCAAACAGTTAAAATGTACAATTCTCGTTGTTCAAATTGTTTAATTACATTAGATATGTGTTCAAAGTAATTTTAGCTTAATGTATGTTTTTTAACAAAAAAAAGTGTAATATGATTACAGTATCATGTCATAAAATATGTTACCTATTAGATTAAGTTGTGGTTTGTCTGTTTGCTACTTTGCGTGTTACTCTCATATGAGGTTATTTATTTATTGGGTTTTTTTTTTTATTCAGATACGGAACTGACACAAACTCCACAAACAGAAGCAGGTGTGTCCTTTCAAATGAATCTATTTCAATATCATTCATAATTAAAATTATCAAATGTTCAATTTTTTAAATTATTCTTTGTTCATCTTCAAAGACTTACATTTTCTTTTTGTGACAATGAATGAATATGTTTTTTTCTTTTCTTTAAATTGTTTATAATGTTTTTGGAACCACAACAAAAGGAACCTGGGAAACAACAGCAGGTGGAGTTTTAATGTTGAAATTGATTTGGGTTTTTTCTCAAACAGTTAAAATGTACAATTCTCGTTGTTCAAATTGTTTAATTACATTAGATATGTGTTTAAATTAAGTTTAGTTTAATGTATATTGTTTATATATTTTTTATTGTAATGTGATTACAGTATAATGTCTTAAAATGGTACCTACTCTCATTTGAGGTTTTTTTTTTTTCTCAGATACTGAACTAACACAAACTCCACAAACAGAAGCAGGTGTGTCCTTCAAAAAATCTATTTCAATATAATTCATGAATAAACTATTAATTATTCAACTTTTTTTATTTTGTTTAAAGACTTATATTTTCTAATTCTGACAATGAACCAATACATTTTTCTTGTTATGTTTCATTTGTTTAAAATGTTTTGGCACAACAACAAAAGGAACCTGGGAAACAACAGCAGGTGGAGTTTTAATGTTGAAATTGATTTTGACTTCATGATTAATGTTTAATTTAAAAAAATTTTAAATGTTTTGGTGTTACTCTTATTAGATGACTTTTTTATTTTTCAGATACTGAACTGACACAAACTCCACAAACAGAAACAGGTGTGTTTTTACAAAATTCATTTCAATAGAGATCATAATTAGACTATTAATCATTCAACTTCTATTATTTCACCTTGTTCCACTTAAAGAGGAATCCTAATACAATTGATGTTTAATTCTATTGAATGGTTTTTTAATATTTTGGTGTTACTCTTATATGAGATGACTTTCATATTTTTCAGATACTGAACTGACACAAACTCCACAAACAGAAACAGGTGTGTTTTTACAAATGAATCTATTTCTATTTAATTCATAATTAAACTATCAAATGTTCATTTGTTTAAAATGTTTTGGCACAACAACTGAAGGACTTTGGGTTTTCATCAAACAGCAAAAATGTATAATTCTAGTTGTTAAAATTGTTTTATTACATTAGATATGTGTTCAAAGTCTAAACTATTTAAAGAGTAAACTATTAACCATTCACATTTTTTAATTTCACTTTGTTCCTCTTTAAAGAATTACATTTTCTAATTCTGACAATGAACAAATATAATTTTTTCTTCAATTTGTTTTAAAATGTTTTTGGCATTGAATTGTTGAATGTGATTTTGACTTAATGATTAATGATTCATTTCATTGAACGGCTTTTAAAATGTTTTGGTGTTGCTCATATATGCACCGAAGCCCTGAGCAATGTTGTAGACATGCAGCGTATGCCATATCACATTCAACCTATCAAGAAACTTACCCTGAATGACTTTGTAGAAGCATCTGTATCCACGCTCACCCCAAGACAAACAAAGAAGGAAAAGAAACGCCAGCGCAGATCAGCAGGAACAGCAGGGTTGCAGGAATCACAGAAGTCACTGGAAGGCAGGACGAGACAAGAGAAGAATCTACAGCAGTGAAGAGATCCTTGGACTTCACCTGCACAGCAATCGAATGTGGTTCATGAAGAGAGAAACGCTTCAGGAGGGAGCAAATTGGATAACTGATCAAATTAGGAAAGATTGGGTTGAACTATTATTTGGAACAACTTCTTTGTGTAATACTATTGAAAGTAAAATGTTTTTGTTTATGCAAGAGTATGACTGAAAAAGAACGTTTTTGATGACAGTTGGTGTACCCGGATTAGACAGGATATGAAGGGCCTTTTACGCTTTTTTTTGCAAATGTATAACCGTTTAACCAGAAACAATCCCCATTGTGCGTCATATAGCCAAACAGCACAAGAGGATGTGTGAAAGCTTAAGTATTAGAATTAACTCACTTTGTGCATTGTATCAGCACTGAATTATGCTTTGTTTCTTAGGATGTAATAGAAAGTTCTAGCAATGTTCAACATATACCTGTATGTTCTCAACCAAGTTTTGCCGAAACTCTTAGGGGTGAGGGCAAGGACAGCCAAGCTAGGTATTTATATTGTTAAGTGCAAGCAACAAGTAGCTCTAACCCTAACCCTCTAGTTATCGATTAATAGGGAATTGATCTCTGTTTCATTTAGAATATTTTGTTTTACTGTAACAACTTTTATTCTTTAATAAAACGAATCCTCGCGAGAGGAGATTCAAGAAAAGACAAATTGTTTACAGAGTGGTGTAATGGAGTTTTAAAAAGTAGAGAAGGTTTATTATTTTCTTCTTCAAACAACCGACTGAACTACTTACAAGAATCTTTGACCCCACTTTTCAAGACTCCAGAGCCCTAGTGGTGACTATTTACTACCCTCGAATAAGGTAAGAACTTATTCTATTGTTAAGCCATCGCCGGCAGATGGTACTGTGGCATGCCTTCTCTGATGTAAATGAGGTTATAGCCACTTCTGAGGTCCAATTTTGTGAATATCTTAGCTCTCCTTACTTGTTAGAGGGCTCAAGGTGGTGAGGTGGATGGCTGAATCCACAAGGCTACTTGTGCTTGTATCTTTCAGTAATGTAGTCCTCCATAGCTTTTGTTTCTGGGAGGGACAGCGTGTAGGCATGACTCCTAGGGGTGCCGATCCTGCCAGGAGGTCAGTGCAGACTCAGGTGTGATGTCGAGACAGTTTTGACACTTTTATTCAGCTGAAAACATTGGCCAGGCAAAGATCGAACGATTTACCTCTATTTGTACCTCTGGGCTTTCAGTTGACAGGATAGAGACAGCCAGGTTTGGAAACATTGAGGATTCCAGGATGTCAGCTCACCTTCCTTCCCGGAAATTTATGGGTCATGAGTGGTCAGCCAGGGTGATCTTAATATAAAACTCACAGGTATGGTGAGGATACATAAGCAAGAGGTTTAGTACAACTAATTTCCAAAATCCAAAAACTATAAACATAGAACAGTTCTGGGTCACGTACAGAATAAGCTCAGATAACGTAGTTATCTTTAGGATGTAAAGTTCTTGGGGTTTTTACATGCTGCAGGATTGGACATTGATAAGAACCAATGAGGAAGCGATTCACAAAACCGGCCCCGCCCACAGCTGGCGTGTGGCAGCAGTGCATTGGCCGTGTCTGGTTATAACAGATTATATATTTTTCATTGTCAAATATCAATGCTATTTTATTTGTTCATTATTAGGCCTAGACTTGCCATACAAGTCCTTCTGAATGAGCTGTTACTATAGAAATGATTAGAACAAGCGCATGAATTTTACGTATTAATTGTTGATAAAAGTTGGGGGAAAAAAATCTTGATATACACTGTCACAAAAGCAGCTTTACAGAAATCAGAATCACTAATGAACAATCCAGAGGGAACGGTGTTGAGGAAAATTCACGAGACTCAGAAGTGAATTGTTCTTGCTCATAACTAAAAAACTAAACAAAAACAACAAACTACTGCTCATACAACATTCACTACTAGGCTCAAGAGATAAAGGCAATATAGATGGAAAGGGGCGGTAAGCTGAATGATTAGACAGCTGAAAACATTTAGCCTCGCTACACCTACACCTTACACACGAGAAAGTTCAAAAAAGTTTCATAGTGTACCTTTAGGTAGTTATCTCATGATATTTCTATGTAATGATTTGTATTATTGACTGTTATTAACGTCTTAATGATGCAAGATTAAACAAAAATTATACAGTGAGCACAGAGTTGGATTTTTTGGTATTTTTTTAGAAATGCATCATTCGAACAGCTCAGAGTAGAAGCTCTGGGTTGTCATTTAGTAATTATGGTAATTCCCGACACGGTGAACCGGCGCCTTTGACACTGGAGACTCCTTCCATAAATGTAAAATAAACGTCTCCTTCACCACGTGATTTTAGCGGTGATAATCTGACTCATTTTTGTCACGTAATATAAGAAAATGCGTAAGATCAGTGTCGTGTATTTTAGGGAAAACCAGTTTAAAGCATAGGTCGAATATACAGACAGGCAGCACCACAACGAAGATCATATATAATCATAATCAGAACCAGGAAACGCAGGAACACAGACTAGGGAACAGGCTTAGACTTAACGAAGCACACTGCATGATAAGACCAAGAATGAGAAACTTCAATTACACCTCGAATTAAATGAATCAGGACGTATCTGAATCTAGGTGAGAACTGTCAGGATATAAATCAACAGGACAGCGGTGGATACGCAGACACGTGGACAGTTTGTAAAGCAAAACAAACCTGGAGGTGGTTCTGTTTGAGCTGGCAGTGCGCTCGAGACGCTCTGAGAATTACACAACATCGGTCCTTTTAACAGAATACGGTAGTACTAAAGGAACACAGGACCTGGCATTGTGTTTGTCATTTCGTTTTGTTTGTTCAGCTTTTCAGGGGATTCATGGACTGATGAGTCAAATCAAATCCGCGTAACCTGGTACAGCAGAGCAAAGTAAAAAATTTAAAAAAAATTTAAAAACACACACACACACACACATCAGAAGTGTTCACTACATTCAAAATTCAATATTTAATATGTATTTTATCTTTTAATATCTCTTGCTGATGGATTTTTAAAAGTATGTCAGAGTTTATATGTTTATGAGATTCAACATGTGACACTCACTCACACACACACACACACACACACACACACACCCACTAGATTAGTTTAGTTAGGGTCAGTGTCCTAGAGATCAGCATTAGGAAAAAGCGCCGTGTAAACAACAATTCAGCAGATGGTACAAGATGAAGTTTCAAGCAATTTTTTTGATACTTTTTGGCTGCTTCTGTGAATTTTCAGCACGTAAGTCGTTTCTGCGATTCGCAACGCAGTACACTTTAGGCGGTTTGCCTTAATGAGTCATTAAAACAAAACTAGAACCCTAGAATGTGACTTACTATATACGGAAGTCATCTGGGGATGTAATGATATGATAATTCACTAAGACATGTATACATTACGGAATGACATGTAACATGAATGATATGAATTAAATTGTTATTCATTTCTCAAGCCGTGCCTTAAATTAAGTAACATAATACAGTAGAAATGAACAGGTTTCGTCAGTATTACTAAACTGAAGGTCAATTTCATGAAGTAGCACATATTAGTTAGTAGTTTGTTTAAATAAAACTGATGTATCAGTGCTAGAGTTCACGGTAGTTCATGTTCATGTGTTGAATAATATCAGTTTAAAGAACCATAATGTAAAATGCCCCCCTCACGCCCCTCCCCCTTTTTATTTTGTCTAGTACTGCGGTAATAAATGTAGTAAAGTTTATTGATTGTTTGTTTGTTTTTAACAGAAAAAAAAAAATCTTAATCTTTATATTGAATATAAAATACTTAACCACAACAGATGCTAAAATGGACATGTGTGCTTTTTTCATAAAATATTTGTTTTATGTGCTGCCGCAGCCAATCAGATGGCAGCACAGCACCAAGCACTGTATTTACAGATTTAAAAAAATTTCTAGTTCACTCATTAATTTGTTTGCTGTTATAATGTGCTCCAGTCTCTCTTCTGAGAAGAATTTCCACTGGATTTTTGGGCGTGGCTGTGGGGATTTTGGGGGCGTGGTTGTGGGGATTTTGGGCGTGGCTGTGGAGATTTCGGGGTGTGGCTATGGGGATGTTTGGGCGTGGCTGTGGGGATTTGTGTTCATTCAGCTACAAGAGCGTTAGTGAGGTTGAGGTCAGGTGCTGATGTTGATGTAAGGAGACTCCAGTTCCAGTTCATCCCAAAGGTGATGAGTCAGTGGGGTTGAGGTCAGAGATCTGTTCAGGACACTCGAGTTCTTCTACCTTCTTCCAATCTTCACACACACCACGTCTTCACAGAGCTCGCACTTTTTGCGCAAAGGGACGTCGTCATGCTGGAACAAGTTTGCGTCTTTTAGTTCCAGTGAAAGGAAACTGTAACGCTGCTAAGATGTTCTATACGATTGTGTGTTTCTAACATTGTGGCATCAGTTTGGAGAAGAACCGAATAGGCACGTGATGGTCAGGTGTCCACAAACTCTTGGTCATATAGTGCACTTACTCTGAATTATCTCTTACAATATATTGGACGTTCAGATTGGATGTTCAGTACTGACGCCACCACAATGCAAAGTGTAAAAGATTAATGTGGGTTCATTTTGTTGTTGTTTTGGGTTGTTTGTTTGGTTTTTTTTCTGTAATATACAATATTGTTACACGCTGCCGTGTGCAGTATTGTTAACACTGTGATATTTGTTCAGGAGCTCCATGTGGTGGAGATCTGACTCAGCCACAAGGGGAATTTTTCAGTCCTCATTATCCTCACTTGTATCCCAGTAATGCACACTGCACATGGAATCTGACGAGTTTTGATTGGCAGACAATTTCATTAACCTTCACTTTTGTTGAGTAAGACATTACTTTTATTCATTTTGGACTGCTAATAAATTATTCCTGCCTTAATTTAAACCTTGAAAATGCAACTATATATATATATATTTATTTATTTTTTACTGTTTGTATTACGGAGCTAAAACGTTTAGTTTATTTTTACATTTTTTCTTCAGTTTGGAGTCGTGCTGCGATTTTGTACGTGTTTATGATGGTACAACTGATCAAGCTCCACTTCTCGGTCAAGTGCCTGGAAATCAGGGGGAATTCATTTAACTCCAGCAGCAGAAACATGAGGTCGTTTTTCTCCAGTGATTACGGCTGGAGTCAACAAGGTTTTCGGGCAGAATGGGCTTTCATAGGTATGTTTCAGTTAAAAATTATTCTAACTGTATTATTTTTTATTTATTTTTTTGCATGTAGTGTAAACATAATGTATAGATAGATGTCTCAAACAATATGATGCATTCATCCTGAGATGTGACACTGGTTTAGTTCTGGTTAAGTCCTCAGAGATGGCGCTGTGGTGCTTTTCCAGCACTAGTAAATCCTCCACTGCTGGTGGTGCTGAACCCTGACTTTGTAGGCCTGATCCTAAATACTCACCAGTTTTATCATCAGACATTTTATTTGCATCTTCTGGAAATCTTGTAAAGTTGTTTTTACCAGATGATTTGTTAACATTTTTAATAGAGAGCACACAGGGAACACACCTCTTACTCTACGATTTTCCACCCAGACGTCCTGTCATAATCCCAGGCTTTGAGGCCCACAAACAAAAGCTGCTTCACAGATCGTTCCAAAATGCACACGGGTCCAATGTGTACTAGTCGAGAAAGAGACGGGTGAATCTCAGAGCCATTGGAAATGGAACCAAGAATATGGACATGGTACAACAGTTCACTGTGGTGTTTTTCAGGTGGGGCGCCATGTGGTGGAAATCTGAATGAGCCACAAGGGGAATTTTTCAGCCCCAATTTTCCCAATAATTATCCTGATAATGCAAACTGCACATGGAGGCTGCAGAGTTCCAATGGGCAGGTGGTTTCTCTAAGCTTCAAGTCTGTTCAGTAAGAAATTACTTTCCTTCATTTTTTTCACTAGCTGATAAATTACATCTCTCCATATTACATTACATTACATCACCATTATCCAAAGAAACTTACAATTATCTCATTTTTATACAACTTATAAGGGTTGAGGGTTAAGGGCGCTACACAAGGGCTCAACAGTGGCAGCTTGGCAGTACGGGGTTCAAACTCACAACCTGAAGGGCATCGTCTTAACTGCTGAGCTCCCACTTCCCTACATATATACATGTTGTTATCCTAGTGCTAGTTTGAGCTTAGTCACTTTCCTATAGTGCAGGTTGTACTGCATTATTTATCTGTTTCTCTTTAGATTGGAAACGGGCTGGGACTTAGTCCATGTGTACAATGGTCTGAGTGATCAGGATCCAAAGCTGGGTGTTGTGACAGGAAATCAGGGAAATTCATTTACCTCAGCGCGGCAATTACATGACGGTTGTTTTCTGCAGTGATTCATGGTCGAACTGCACAAGGCTTTTCGTGCAGAATGGCATTTCATAAGTATGTTTCAGTTCAATTTATTTAGTAATTTATTTATTTATTTATTTATTGACGTCGTGAGTCGTGTGTGTTTTATGTCTTGTACTAATAAAGTAAATCAGAGCTTTAAATTCAATTACTTGCGATTTAATTTATATTAAAAAGTATTTGATGTTTTTTGTTTTGGTTTAGGGTAATATGACGACCGCTGTTATTAAATTCACTCTATATGTTCAGATCAATTTTACTGTGATGTAAGGTTAACATTCTAAAATATAGTAACGTTCGTCATTAGGGTTAGCATGTTAAAAGGCTGTTTGTATTTAGCCTGTTTTCTATATGTCGAATTTGTCATTTTACTGCCATGTGAAATGAATTTTATTGTTGTCTTTAAAAGATAAGTAACCATTAAAATGTATCATTTTCATGTGTTTAAACAGAGTCCGACACAGCGAGAAAAGGAGCAATAGAAACAACACCAGGTGGAAATTTAGTGTCGATATAGACGACTCTGTTTTCACAAATGTGAAATACGTATAATTCTAGTTGTTGATGTCGTTGAATTAGAATTCGTTTGTTTTAAATGATGTTTAATTAAAGTTTACTGTACAACTTAAATGAAATTGTATTGTAAAAAAAAAAAAAAAAAAGTACTGTCATAAAATATGCTACATGTAATGCTAGTTCATGGTTAGCTTGTTCGCCATGGTGATCGCTTGTAGGTGACCACGGGTTTGTTTTATTATCCTTATTAAACAGAGACTCACCTGACAAAACCTTCACAAACAGAAGCAGGTGAGTTTGACGAATAACAGTGCATCATTAGTGAATATTTCTGTTCTGGGATGACACATTTCCCCCCCCATTTAAATGCAGTTTTACTGTAAAACTCTAAATTTGTCACCTGTTGCTTTAAGATTTTTCTTTGTTGATTTTATTATTCTCTTTGTACAGACAAGCAAACGCTAAAATCTTCCAGCTCCAGTAACTTTAAACCGAAACGACAAGCATCCTTGGAAGCAAACGCCAGGTGGCGGATTTAATGCTGATGCACTAATTAGAATTGTTGACATACATAAATGAGTAAATGACTTTGATTTTTGCTCCTGAATCAAATTTAGTTCAGTTGTTGACATTACTTCAATTTAATTGCACTTTTATTTAATTTACATTAAAGTGTATCTATAGTTTCAGTTCAATTTATTCATTTATTTATTGATTGATTGATTGATTGATTGATTGATTGATGTCGTGAGTCGTGTGTGTTTAATGTCTTGTACTAATAAAGTAAATCAGAGCGAGAGTATCTGCATTGCGGGCTTTACAATCCCGTGATATCCCCATAATATTAAACATGTAAACAGCTATAAGATGAATTTCGTCTAACTGAGCTCAAACTTCAAACAAATTAACTATCGTTCGCTTAGTGTGGTCTATTATGTAATATATAAATAAATATATGATTTCTGGATTCTGATTGGTCAGAAACGCGTGAGATTAAAGTACATAGCCGCCGTACACTGTAGTATAGAGTTGATATGGAACTTGTTTATATCTGATTATAAACATGATTATATCTTCAGGAGAGAATAAAAAGAGAGGCTGGTGAGGAAATAAAAATACTGTTTATAGCTGCATAAAGGATGTGAGAACGGGAACTAACTTGTTCTACAGCATGTGAACGGATTTTAAAAAAAAAAATATCTGATGGGTTGCTTTTTAACAAAGAAAAGTAATAATTATGGACAACTTCTTGTGATATAAGAGAAATAATACACTTTAGGAGCATGCTATTACAGGACGTCCTTTATCACAGCACACCATCATGAGCTATTATCCTATTACAGCTGTATTATGGAAGTAGCTTAAGGCCAAGAGCATGTCATTAATGAAGCATGAAAGCTGTGACATGAATTGAATTCCATTCAACTGACCACCTCTAACCCTGTTTAATCCCTATTTAATGTATGAGTTTGTCCTATGTAATGGTACTGTAATATAAAGGGTTTTGGGTTTATGTTAAAAAAGGGAGGATCAGAAACAAGATAAGGTGGAGTCTATAGAGCTTTACTCAACGGTTTCCAATCATTAGGATAGTTACGGGCTTTATAAAATGCAAACTCTCCTAAGCCATTCCTAGGAGAGAGAGAGATACAAAAAGAAGGAAAATGCATAAAGAGAAAACAAAAAATACGCCCATTATTTATTTGAAAGAACAGACTGATGAGGAAGTAATATTATAAGACCTCATTATAAAGGACAATAACATGGATGGGGCATTGACTAAACCACACAACATCATCTGATCTTCATAGACACAACTGTCGCGGTATCTCCTGCCATTCCCATGCCGTTTGACATCTGTAATAATGTACAGTTAGTTTGTACCAGTTGCAGATAAAGACGTTGAGTATTTCTCTCAGTTTGAAGCTTCAGCTACTTCTCGAAATGGACAAAAGAGGCCCGGGCCTCATAGTATACACTCATCTTTCAGTCAATAACGGAGCTCAGAGTACTATACTGTTAAACCTGCCATTTTTCATGCCTGTGAATTTGTGACAGAGGCCTACTGATTTAGCGTGTAGAAGAAAATGGATAAGCACACACATACTATATCTCAAAAAGTGTGGACATGCTAACATTTGTGCTTGTTGAACACTCCGTCCCAATCCAGATTTAGTCCTGCTTTACTGTTATAATAACCTTCACTGTTCTGGGAGGCTTTCCCTAGGTTTTGGAACATGGCTATGGGAATTGTCCTCTCAGCTATGAAGACAATAGGTTAGAATGAGATGTTCCGCTTGAAGAGGAATGAAGAGTTATGAGACTGTGTGGAGGTTTGTTGAAGGCTGGACCTTTGCAAGTGGGCTAAATATACAACACACTCTTTGGTATATTGGTGATAATACTGTATAGGTGAACTATTTAATACAATGTGAAAATACGTTATTGACACATGAACTGAGAACTGTGATATTTTTCCAGATAGAATTGTGTGTGGTGGATATCTGACTCAATCACAGGGTGAATTTTTCGCCCCAATTATCCCCGTAATTACCCCAATGAGGCCAAGTGCACATGGACGATCCTGAGTCCCTGAGGGCCGATCATTTTGGTTAAACATCATAACGGTCAGGTAACAAATTACTTTTTTATTTTTTCCACTGGACGGTGCACACCAGTCCTTACTCAGAGGCTGGCCTGTTCACTATAATCCTAGCCACATTATAGCATTGTCATAAGCTGAAGCTTTTCATTTGCTTTTGTGCGCCAGATTGGAGTCCAGCTTTGACTATATCTATGTATACGATGGTCCGACTGAGACGTCATACGCCTGGGTGAAGTGACTGGAAATCAGAGAAGTTCATTCAATTCCAGTAGCAGATACATGACCGTTGTTTCTCCAGTGATGATGACGGAAGTGATCAAGGCTTTCGGGCAGAATGGATGTTTATACGTATGTTTCAGTTCAGTTTAATTGTGTGTGTGTGTGTGTGTGTGTGTGTGTGTGTGTGTGTGTGTGTGTGTGTGTGTGTGTGTGTGTTTTGAAGAGTGTAAACCGTTAAGACTATCCAAAATGAAAATGGCATGCTTGCTCAATTTACTACATGTTTAGTTTCTGAGGTGTGTGTGTGTGTGTGTGTGTGTGTGTGTGTGTGTGTGTGTGTGTTAACTTTTAACTCGAAGCTACAGATGTTGATAATATATAATAGAACCTGGATGCAAAACAGTTACTCCAGTATCTCAAACAGATGTATGAAGACTATCTATTACTATCGAACACCTTGTTGAAAAAGGATACAGACATCTTTGATGCTTATTTATAGTTTCTACCCCATTCAAAATCTCTTCCCACACACACACACACACACACAAAATGATGGATAAGATAGAGGTATGTTGATTGTAATAAGTTTGATATGACTTGAGTGTGAGCCTGTACTGCACAAACCTAATCGCGAACACAACACCCTCCCTCTGCAGACTCCACATAAATACCCCCATCTGCCACACACTGTTAGACACCCCTCCCTCCTGGCTGATCAAGAAGAACATCAGATCACTGTACAGCACGGGTGGTCCTCACCTTCCACCACCTGGGAGAGACTGAATCCAGCACTCGCGTATAACCCATCGGTCTGCAGTACCAGATGATGGGAAAAAGTCAGGCGAGTGAAGCAGTGGGTCAACACAAAGAATATTTCATATTTGCAAAGGTCCACTGGCATGGCTCTGACTCTAGAACAAATCCGTTGTACCTTTTTTAGTGAGATGAGGGCTGAAGAGGTCAGAATAGTTCGGTGATAACCACTCCACCATTCCTATTCTCCATTAGGACTGAGCATACCACCCGACTGTATGCTATGGCTCTATCTAATCTACACTCAATCTGATCTACATCAGGGGAAAAGACATCTTCCAAACATAAACACAGTGTCTAGGGAAAGCTTTGCATGTTTAATGCCTAAAAGCGACCGCAGAGGCAGCGTGAACGTGTCGCGTTCGTATTGTTCATATTAGTGACATATTTGAAGTGATGCAAGATGGGAAATTTACTTGCGATTTAATTTATATAAAAGTATTTGATGTGTTTGTTTTTGGTTTAGGGTAATATGATGACCGCTGTTATTAAATTCACTCTATATGTTCAGATCAATTTTACTGTGATGTAGGGTTAACATTCTAAAAATATAGTAACGTTTCGTCATGGGGTTAGCATGTTAAAGGCTAGTTTGTATTTAAGGCCTGTTTTCTATATGTCGAATTTGTCATTTTACGCTATGTGAAATGAATTTTTTATTGTCTTTAAAAGATAAGTAACCATTAAAATGTATCATTTTCATGTGTTTAAACAGAGTCCGACACAGCGAGAAAAGGAGCAATAGAAACAACAACAAGGTGGAAATTTAGTGTCGATATAGAGCGACTCTGTTTTACAAATATGAAATCATTATAATTCTAGTTGTTGATGTCGTTGAATTAGAATTCGTTTGTTTTTAAATGATGTTTAATTAAAGTTTACTGTGCAACTTAAAATAGAAATTGTAATTGTAAAAAAAAAAAAAAAGTACTGTCATAAAATATGCTACATGTAATGCTAGTTCATGGTTAGCTTGTTACGCCATGGTGATACGCTTAGCAAGGTGACCAGAGGTTTGTTTATTATCCTTATTAAACAGAGACTCACCTGACAAAACCTTCACAAACAGAAGCAGGTGAGTTCGGAGAATAACAGTGCATCATTAGTGAATATTTCTGCTCTGGGATGACACATTTTCCCCATTTAAATGCAGTTTTACTGTAAAACTCTAAATTTGTCACCTGTTGCTTTAAGTTTTTTCTTCGTAGATTTTATTATTCTCTTTGTACAGCAGCAAGCATACGCTAAAATCTTCAGCTCCGTATTCTTAAGACTTTTAAACTACGAAGCATCCTTGGAAGCAACGCCAGGTGACGATTTAATGCTGATGCACTAATTAGAATTGTTGACATACATAAATGAGTAAATGACTTTGAGTTTTGCTCCTGGAATCAAATTTAGTTCAGTTGTTGACATTACTTCAATTTAATTGCACTTTTTATTTGATTTACATTGTATGTGTATCTATTGTTTCAGTTCAGGGTTTAGTGTAATTTCACTACTGTACATCTTACCTATGAGGAGATGTAAAGAAAAATATACTTTCATTTTGACTGTAATGTGATTTAAGCGTTTAGTATTATAAAATAAAGATAAGATAAAGAGTGAGATAATATTTATGTAATCCCCAGATGGAGAAATTAGAGAAATTAGGTGTGTTACCCGTAATGCTAGTCCTGGGGTTAGCTATGTTTTAAGGCTAGATTTGTGTGTTACTGTCATATATTTATTTATTTATTTGTTTCTTTCTTTTTTCTTTACGTTTTTTTGTTTTATTTTTAAACAGCAGCGAACCAGTATTACCTCCCCAAACTTCACCAGGTGTGTTTTGCATATAACAACACATAATTCCCAATCTTAGCAACTGAGAACTGATTCTCCGTGAAGGTTTCTGTTGTTGGGTTTATGGGGAGTGTCACGGATGTAGCTGGATTGGAAAATGTTCCAATCAACAGTGGTTCTTTTACTCAGTATTAGCTTAGTCCATCCCTGGGTTCAAATAGGTTTGATGCAGACAGTATGTATGGTTGTTGTGCAGAGTCAAGTGGACTGTGTTGGCCGGTTGAACATTGCCATCAGTACATCTCATGTACATAGACTGGCTGGGACACAGTTGGAGTGACCTGCTCTGCCGGTGACAGTTCCTGCAAAGCTTCCAATCAACAACCACGACATTATCTTCACCGTCCTCTCAACAGCTGTTGACACCTGGAGGAAGGTAAGGCTATGCTTCACAAGAACAACATTAAAAGAGTTGATTTTGACCTGTAGAACATCCTTGGGCTGCTCCTATTTGAGGTTGCCACAACCACATATTTCCGACAAGTTTTTACACGGAAGCCCTTCCTGATCAACCCCTTCACATTTTTCCGGGTTTTGGATAGTTCCAGTGGGGTTGGTTCCATGACGGGGAATAAAACCACGGGCCACGGTGGGGAGAGTGCCGCATACTATCACTAGTCCACCAGAGAACCACTGTTCCTATGTAATATTAAACATAAATATCCTTTTATACACACCTATACACAAATTCACAGGCTTCTCCACCCCTTTGTCCCTTAAAACAACTGGCGTTAAACTGATCATCGTTTGCACCGACAATCACAAAGGGCCATATCCAGGGTTGAGTTATGTATGCATAGTGAGGTTGATATCAAAATTGCTCACATTGCTACTAATACCTCATGACGATATACTACAAAACATGGCGAGCTAAACTGTAGTTGTGCAGAGTCTCAGTTACCATGACAGTTCTGACCTTGGACTGAAGCATCTTTTTCTTACTCGTTCGTTCGGTTCCACCGTCTGTTAGTTTGATGCAATCCCAAGATCACACTGAAACTCTCCCAACTTCTCAGCAGCATGTAGGGACAACATGTTCCAGGGTGAGTTCTAGTAAGATGGGTCCTGTCAACCACGACACCAAAGATACCAGATCTTATGTGTGACTCAAAACTCACAGCGTGACTCAGAGTCCGAATTAAGTCAGTCATCGACACGAATCAAGCGTAACCAATGTCACATATAAGCCCACGCTTCTGCAGACATCAACATAATAGTAATACCAACATATACTCTTTCCAAGCTGCGAAGTAAGATCTGAATGCTACAGCGGAAGGAACAAATCTGCTGACCATCACAAGTTCTTTTGTTTAATATTTGTATACTTTCTATCACCAGTTAGCTATAATAGGTGCAGTGTTGTGATACAACACTCTGTTTAAATTCTGTTTACTGCTTCCTCCACCAGATCCACAAGGATACATTATTTACACCAATTACACAGTAAAGCCAAGTATTGTGGTAGGTGCAATCAGAACTCACTTCCTGATTGGAGGTGAGCTGCGTGTTCGGCACAAGCGCTATTGTTGAGAGCGTTCTCATGAAACAAGGAAGGTAGAAAAGGGCTTACCATCAGCCCGAAAGAGGACGGTTTAACCCCACACCATGGCGTCTTTTACAACTCCAGCAGCTTCTCCAACCCCATCACTGAATTCCCCTACCTAGTCAACTTCAGTCAAAGAACTGTTCGTGCAGGTGCAGCTGAGTAAAAGCGGTCCAACCTCCCCCTATTCATACGACTCCTGCCTGGCCTCGCCAAACCAGAACTTCACCTGAGACCCATGACCTCACTGCATAGCAAAAATTAACCACGCGGTGCATCGCTCTCACTTACACACACGGTACATCATCCTCCTCCAAACCTGTATAAAAATAGTATTGTGATGATGGTGGAATTTATATTAACAGAAGTTTAGACACCTAAGGACACATTTTTTGGGGTGTAAAGTGGGCAATTATTTTCTAAATACAAATTTACAATTTACCTATAACATACAGTAAGTAGTAGACTAATTGATTAGCAGGAGCAGTTTACGCACCACAACATCAAATGTAATTATTAATGAACAGAAATATGGCGTGTTGTTGCTTTACGAAGAAAGAGAAAGTCAGTCATTTTCCTCTATTCTTATTTCTTGCCTACACACATGCCTATGCAACATGACGTGGTGTGTAAGCTGGATTTGGATGGTTGCTTGTATTACCGTCTCAGAAATCAACATTACCCTCCATGATTCAATACCAAGGGTAAATAGTGAGAGTGAGAATAATGACAAGGGGCCTTTCGTCCACACGCGAATAACTAAATTCAGTCTCAAATGCATACTTGCGCAGTGCTTTCTAGACAATTATGGAGTGCGAACACTAACCAGTTTTCCTTTTACAATTACTGTTTTAACCTATAATTAATGAGTTTTTAACCCTACACGGTGTCTGTATTGCACACAAGTCTTCTGAATTTTCAGTACCTAGTTTTGAGTGTATGTACAGTCTAATTTCGGTTTAGGCTGGGTGCGGCGACAGTCACACAGCAGAACGTTTAAAGAGGAGAGCTTGTGATTGTCAAAAGGCGCAAGCATTTAGAGTTGTACAGGAAACCTGATGATGGACAGTGATGTTTCGGCTCGGCGTTCCAGTGTTAGTGGATATTTGCTTTAATCTAGGTGTGGGGGGGGGTGTTTCCACACGGAGTCTACATTGATTATTGGCAAACGCTGTATAGGTCTTTAACTGTTCTGCATTTTGACTTGAACCAGATCTTCGCGTTGCTCGATGCTTAGTATCGCCAGGCTTCTAGACATTTTCCCCATTTAATTTGACTAAGGGTGTTACCGATCTTACCTGCATTAGAAAGGGCGAGGGTAGAGTGCAGGTTTTCATTCACGGCCACAGCGAAGCCACACCAGGGTATCTTGAAAGCCAAGATCACCTGATTCAACAGGTGGAATCCAAGGTGTGAGCTCTGATTACGGCTGGAATGAAAACCTGCACCACCAGCCCTTTCGGGGATAAGATCGGACACGCCCTATGATTTAAGACTATAGATACTATAAGCCAATTATTTATCACTTTACTTATTTTGCTAAATTCTGTTCTTGTTCTTGTTTAAAGGTGTCCAAGAGTAAACAGACTTCCATCTACCACGAGAGAATTGACACATGCGCTCAGTTCCGGTTCCTCACTGCTCCTATGTTCCTCCGCACTACACCAAAGCGCTATCTTCCTCCATCAAAATGTGGCGACGTGATCTGTAGCTACTTTGATAGGCTACAACTACCATGAGATGTCACCGAGGATGCCTTCAGCGCAAAACGGAAGCCTGAGCTCCACCACCATATACTGAGGGATTGTGACACTTGGGACGATCCTCCTGAAGGTCAGAGGTTAACTTTGATTCCTGATTTTAAGGGGGCCCTTTCTATTATTTTTACGCATCACCTATTTTAACCTTATGCATTTGTGCTAAGCTCCATATCATTATTTAGCGGGCATTTGGTGCAATATTTCTTATAAAAAGAAAATAATAATAATAGCTAATTCTGTTTTAAGAGGCATCATTTCTAGGCAATGGTCTGCTTCCAAAGACAAGTGTTTTTCTACAGATTTCTTTTATACAAGGATTTACAGTGGGAGAGGTTTATATGTTTCTATATTATGAGTGGGATTTTCAGGGGCTGTTGGGTTGCTATATAATATAAACCATGATGGAGACGTTATACCATTGTTGTGAAATGAAACAAAGTACATGAGAAAAAGGCTCAGTCATGCTGTTCAGTAAAATAATCATACGCACTGGTAGGTTTGGTATTGAGACTGGGAGACTCCTCTCCCTATAAAAGTTAGCAAACATACTTTGCTGTTTGAGCAAACGTTACTGCATAGGAACAGGCATTCACGGCATTAATATACCTTGGCCACTAATGTTTTCACACGACACTTACGGTGACCAGAAACACTGCTCATGACGTCTATTCAAACTTCAGACCAATCACAAAACAGTACTCTAACAGCGCTGTGGTGTAAAAACTAGATCATTTTATTTGATATATTGCAAAGACCAAAGGAGGCCGAGCTAAGAATGAGAGGTGAACTCACACCGACCCCAATCCGTTACGATCCATTAAATCCATCAACATTTTGCTACTGGGATAATTTAGAACGATTCAAAGCATTCCATAAGACGAAGCGGCAAATTTGGGCAGTGTCGGTGTAGTGTGTTTGTAGGTTAGGGGAGAAATCAGTATTATATTTTGAGGTCACAGCTAACTTACACAAAGGCTCACGGGGAACCATTTAAAATTTATTAACATTTTACACCAATTTCACCCAGAAGAGCACGTTTTCGGCCATCCCTTGTTCAGATTAGAGGTTTCCATATAGAGAATAGGATAGAGTGGGGTATATTATTTGAAACCACATGTTCAACCCCACAATTAGCTTTTATTTACATGTACCACGAGAAGAAAGGAGAGAGGAGAGGAGCATTGGCGGGGACTGTATTATTGGCGTGTTAGCGTGAACAGCTAATTTGTTACCATGGCTGGTAGACTTTTTATCTTGTTTCTCATGATGTATTTCACACTTTTTTCCAATTGCATTGTTTCAATCACCCTATACTGATCACTCACATGGCGTGGCCTATATTTACGCATAAGTTTGCTGCAGGGTTTCCTAGATAGGTGCCAAGACGAAAGATGCTGCGCAAGCTAGTAATAGAAACGTGCCTAACACCACTCACCGGACCAGTATTAGGTTGTTGTACAAGGTGTCTGTGCCACGAATCATTGTACTGCCTATATAGTTTAAGGGCATTCCGATCATTTGCCCGCCCATCAAACAGCTTGGCTACCACCTCCTACGCCGCTGCATACTTTTAGCTACTGACCAGGCAGTGGAATAAGTCCAGACACACAGAAAGCTAAACAGCAGTGGAGTGGATCTTGAAATATTCGTGTGGTGTTTTTAGCGATTCTGAGGCCCGGCTAGCCGGTTGGTGCAGTTCTTCCTTAATTCCAGGAAGAATAAAGAAGTTCCCGAGGGACACTGTTATTGCTAGCAAAGGTTATGATTGGCTATCTTAATGGTAGTAAGTGATGTGGTCAGGTTGCACTGTTAACTCTGGGTGGAAGTAAAAGCTTGTGGTTTGAGTCGGCATTTGCTGACTCTATATCCTGGCTTCCGGTTATTAACCCAGCATCTCGAAGGGCTTAGTTTCTGAGGCTAGCGATACAGACTGAAGATTAAAAAAATGCACATCTGACTTGCACTGTATTTGCCTTAGTTCCACATGGAAAAGTGAGCCAAGGAGGGAGGTTGATTTCTATGGCAACCATCAATACATAGGTTTGCATACAGTTGTGATACAAACTGGGTACACCACCGGGTCATTGTAGCCAAAACCATAACACTCAAAGTGTTTATATTACATTTACGCTACTTATCCAAGAGGACTAAACTGATGGGGGAGTGGACAAGGGCGCATTAGAAACCAAACTGGATTTCAGCTTGCACGCAATTTGATTCTTCTCTTGGATGGAGGCGATGAGCCGTGATGAAAGTTTAAATGCGAACCACCAGGACAGAATGATATAAGTGGTGAGTGCCTCCAAAGTATGCTGTTTTGTTAAAAAAATTATATAATAATTAATAATAATATTAATAAATATAATAATAATAGTAATAACACCTATTAATTGTTACGTAACCTCTAGGGTTTTAAGACTTATATAACTTCCTCAAATCTACAAGAATCCACAGCAGGAAGGCACACCTCCACTAAAAAAAACCGTATAAAATCAAAGGGTTTATGGAAACAATTTCATACATCATACACCTAAATCTATACATAGGACAAGCATAGAAGCTAAGGTTAAACCCCTACAAAAACAGACTATGCAAATATAAAATCATTCATTTAAGTATACATTCAGTGTCCCTTTCAAGATGTGTGAGTTGATCGGCCAAGACATGTTTGATAACAAATCTGCATCAGGATAATGGTAGCTAACAAGCTGACATGGTCCACTAACTGCAATAAGATTAATAACTAACTTTCTTTGGGGTACTTGCTATCAAGAAGCGTTGTTCCTGGGTCATCAGGACCTGATACAGTTTGTAGCCCAGATGGGTGTGGAGGATGATGGGGATCTACATTGCTCTACAGACCCACTGCAAGGACTATGTTCTGTGATTTCTGCCTCTCCGACTGGGGAACAAATTGATGCCCCTACAGGGGACATGGATCATAAGGCTATCTGACCAACTGGCCAGGCGTTTGGGGAAGCACCAGAACTATGTGTGTAAAGGTGGAGGCAAGGCAGGACAGGCAATCATCCAGCTTCCAGAACAACACCATTTTGTACCTGCAGAAGATCTCTGATGGATCCTCCACTTAGTAGAGCGAATCCCAATGGAGACAAGTCAGGGGTGCAGGGAACAGGAGGGCTTAGTGGAGATCTTGTGGTGCAGGGAAAAACAGGACAAAGGAAAGGGTAGTGTGTGGATTGTAGGCTTTTGTAAATATCTTGTACTGACTGACCTTCTACAGTTACAGATGAGAAAAGAACTACATGCCTTAATGAGCCACTATTATGGCGGCTGGGGCTCAGGTGGTAGAACAGGTTGGTACACTAATCACAGGGTTGGCGGTTAGATTCCTGGCCCACATGCCAATATGTCCTTGGCGAGGCAGCTGAAGTTCGCCCGATGGCAGTGTGCCGCAGCTGGTGTGTGGAAATGAGAAACAAGCGTAAAAAGTGCTTTGTAAGAGCCACTAAAGGTTAAAAGGTGCTATATAGTGCGTATTTTATAATAAGCGTTAACGTTTAGTGTGTCGTATTCTCTGATTTCACCTCCTGCCTCTCCAACTGGGGAACAAATGTGATGCCTACAGAATCTTGTGGTGCAAACCATACAGACCACGCATTTTTTGAGGACAACAGAATTGTGGCGGTTGTTAGCAGCAATTTACAGAAAGGTTGGTGGAGAGTCTTGTGGTGCAGGAAAAAGCACCTGCAGCTCATCAACAGCAAGATAAAGAAGGACGATTCGTGGATTTTGGCATGTTAAGAAGAGCTTGTCTAGGAGTCCTCTACTGCCTTCAACACCATTCTGCCTCTCAGACTGGAGGTACAAACTTGCTGTCCTACAGTCTCCAGGATTGTAAACAATCAGACCAACAGGGCGCATTTTGTGAGGCACAAAGTGAATGTCAGAGGCAGTGCTGAGCAACACTGGGGTTCCTCCAGTGATGGAGACAAGTCAGGATTACTTGCAGTACTCTTGTGGTGTAAGGAGAAAAGCACCTCCAGCTCACCAAATACAAGACAAAATAACTTTGGTTGTAGGCTTTTTTGTGGTGTATTAAGAGTATCTGTCAGGATCATGCTCTTTGGTTTCTCCATTACCTTCAACAATATCCTGCTTTTTTGACAGGGGAGATGAATTACGCGAACCATCTAGGCAGCAGCCATTTGTGAGACACCAGAAGTGGTAGCGTCGTCCAGAAGTGCTGGCAAACCACGATGGGAACCATTGTCATCTCCTTCTCCAGCCTTCAGAGCACCACCAGTCTGCAGAATTCTCTGGTGCCTACTCCAACACAGGGTACACCCACCCAGTGGAGGCCACGCAGAAATACAAGAGTACCGGAGGCTGGTGGAGGACTTTCAGAAAAATCCTTCAAGCTGGTGGAAGAAACCACCTCAGCAATCAGCAGGAAGAAGATTAAGGTAACGCCATGGTTTGATAATTCAGATACCGCACTTTTAGCACGGTGATAAACTTTGGAGGTTTATAAAGGTTCTGTTATATGTTGGCCTAGCTGGAGCGAGTGCAAAAGAAGCGACTTTAAACTTCAGACATCAAGGTGCTGATATATTTGAGAAGGGATGCAACTGGGCAGCTGAGAGTGAGAGCGGTCATGTTAGGGGCAACAATGGAAAGCGTGAGTGGTGCTGGGGAACAGATCTCCCAACATTCTGTCCCAGACAACCGAGTGCGTAACCACTGAGCCACCACTTCCCGCAAATGATGGGCTACATCTTTGGTAAAAGCAAGACACCATGGACATTTTGCGGACATTTTGTTGAACCCGTTGCTTTAAAAATAAAAACATTTGGTTTTTACAGCTGAACACACAACTTCATTAGTCCGTTCAATACTAGCGTGTGCCGATTTAACTTTCATACCAAGATAAATACCTCAACTTTCAATCCACGACATGCGATGTCATCACCATACCGTCCTTCACTACCATCATCTGCAACCCTCAGAAGCTCCGTATCAATATGCATGACCCTGTATGACATGATAACTGATTATCAACCACGTGCCTTATTCCAATACTTATAATCATAGTTCACTTAGAGCCGGAGCTAGATCAGGGAAGCGTAGGTGTTCAGTATTAGCTCCTCGGATTTAAAAAATCACAAAAATCTAACAAAGTACATAAAGGGTTACATCTTTAACTTCTTACAAACAGGATAAAATAGGAGAAAAAAAAACAAGATATAAATTACTTAGCATATGTTTTTTCTATTCTGATCTCAGCTCCTTCTTGGTAATTCAAAATACTAGCATAAATTGAGTGGATGAGAAAGCAGGAGAGTGGTGCCCCAGCCGGTCCCATCCTGATCCTCCATAACGTGTCCTGCCCACTCTAAGTGAAGTGTTTAGGGTTTTTTTTACAAAACACATTCCCTACATACTTTGTGACTACGGTTCAAACGGAACATGGATTTTAGAAGTGAAATCCGTTGGTGTTGGGTACATCAGTGCCGAGGCGTTCTGCAGTAACATACACATACGATCCGCGGGGCCCGGTTTCAGTCAATACATGCGAAGTCCGCGGTCGAAAAGGCCGACGGCCGCCCACTCCACACTGGTTCCGTGAAAACATTCTCAGGCACACACTTCCTGTTTCCTGTCGTCTGATTGGACCGTGCTGCTTCACGGAAGTGGAGCGACCAGCTGCCTGCATGTTTTGTTTTGTTGTTATTTTTTAGCATTAATGGAATCAGAGTCATGGAGTACGTCTTCACGAATGTGTCTCATTTCCCATATCTGTACATGACTATGAAATCCTACAGTATGCTGAGCGGAAAAATGCCGGACTGCGTTAGAGTTCCGAGATTACTGTTTGCTGTGCTGACCGGCGTGACGAAGGCGGTGCCTGTTCCTGCACCTGTGGCCGCAAATGTTACACTGGAAAGGGGTTTAACGTAGCCATGTGGCAACCCTGCATGTGAATGGTGCAGAGGGGCGTTATCGGGGAAGTGAGTGGCAGTGGGGACAGTGCTGGAGCAGCTGTGGCCGTGGACCGGGTTGAGGGGCGTTCCGGCTAGACTGTTAGTTTACGCTGTTACTTGGCGTGCTACAGCACGGTGCGCTGCACTGCCCCCGTGGAGCGCATTCGAATGTCGGCGTTGGCGTGGCGTCCACGATGGGACAGGAGACATTGCTGGAAATGGCCGGCTGAAAGGTTGTGCGCGCTAGCATGAGGAAAGAAGGTTTTTCTTCGCCGGGTGGTAAGGAGTCAGCGCCCGGGGGAAGCGGCGTCTCTGAAGGAGGCTGGAAGAAGAGTTGCCCGGCCAAAGCGGAGAAGCTGATTGGCGGGTTGTGTTCCAAATCGTTCCCGTTTTCTCGGCGTCTTTCGTAGCCAAGCTGGCAGTAAAGGGACAATGTAGGATTGCGGCTCTGGAATCATTAATTACCACGCACGCTGTCATCTCGTCGTTTTTCCTGTACAGGCCTAGATTAGAGAAGGATCACGGCGACCACTCTCGCAAGCCCCGCCCGTTTGGGGAACGCCGCCAGGTTATGCCTGGCCGGTGGGAAGGAGGCTGGGCCGGTGCCCATGATGGGCAGGATTTTGTAAGCGGCGGCTGTGGTCGCGAGATTACTCTGCGGTGCTGCTGGCGGAAACAGCGCACAGCTCACATTGCTCACGGTTTTCTCACCAGTGTGAGGCGCATGTGGGCCTCCAGGTGGCTCATAGGCGAGGCAAAGGACAAAAGATGACAACGGTGGGGCTTTTCACCTGAGAGAGAGAGAGGAGAAAGAGTAAACTTAAAAAACTAAATAACAATATCTCTTCAAGTCCTCTTTTTACAATGGTAGGGGCTATGTATGCTCACTTGTTGGGATATCGGAGGGCTGGGCGGATCTCCATATTCACGTTTATCCCACTGGCGTTACCGTGTGGATGCGGATGTGCTCTATGAGCCGGCACCGTTCCTCTGGTGGGCGTAGTTACAGTAACGACACACTTCCAGCTTCCTTATTAAAGTCCTCTACGAAACCATCCACCAGCATGTTGGACCCGTCTCCAGAAATGTCCACTAGGTGGATGGTCCGAACCATTATGTCCCAGATCTAGCAGAATGAGGACACAAACACAAATTGCAGTTAATAAGACAAAAACAAAAAGCTGAAGCATAAGCCGTTTGCTATAGTAACGATGATGTCTTAGACGCGAGAGCATTAATATAAACCTGTGCTGTTCTTTGCGCTTACTGTCAGAAGCTGACTGCTACAAAATTAATCAACGCAACCTTCTGTGTGAACTCCGTTGTTTGGTGTGTTTAGTGCGTTAAGTGTGTGGAAGAGAAGAAAGAGAGAGAGAGAGAGAGAGAAGAGGCCTGTGGGGCGTCCTCAGTGTCTTTCACACTGGCAGGAGCCTGAGATCATGTGCACATGTTGGGTTTTGTTGGCTCAGATACTCCTAGAAAGTCCTTCCACGAAATCACAGGAGTCACCGGCTTCTCCTTCTCCGCCCATTGGGAAGATCAGGGACCGGCTACTGTGCACACACACACACACACACACACACACACACATCACTGAAGCTATAAATAACTTTTTTTGTTTTACATAAAACTTGTCACAGTGCTTACTGTTTACACTAATTAAAACCCAAAAACAAATTCATCCCTACTGAAATAAGAGGTAAATTACTGTCCAAGTATCAAATTAGACAAGAAAAGAAAAGAGAAAGAAGAAACAGACAGGGCCAAAAGGAAAAATGTGAGAAAGGCTGAAGAAAAGGGAAGAAGAGCGATAGAAAACACATCGGTGTGTGCGACAGTTTTACGACAGTTTTACGACAGTAACCAATGTCAACACATCATTACTGAAAAGGTCATTAAATGATGCTTTGATTACAATTCTTCGATAATTAAATGATTTACACATACACACACTGTTATTACTAGCTCAGATCCGCAAGCCTTGGATATAAGTAAGGCATCAGCTGGGTGTTGCTATATGATGCAGAAAATCAGTTTATTCAGCTACCGTATTTTCCCTACTACACATTCCAACACAAACACCGCCCCTTAAAGCTAGGATTGAACTGTATTGTGTTCCGTCTACTGCCCTTTAAGTTGGCTGACCAGATACGTCCAAGCTATCAACCAGAGCAGGAGGTGGGCAGTGACTGTCGGATTGTGGATGGGAGGAAAGAAAAAAAAACCTAAGACGTTAGATAGCATCTACAGCTAGTCAGTTAAATTATCCTGTGGTGTGTGGGTTAATTTCGTTTTACTTACCCGTTCAGACAGCCGAGTCTCAGTGAACAAGGCAGCAAACACACAACTCAATCCACGAGGATTATTTCAATCAGTACGAGTAAGCACCTAAATATCGCCCCTCTCTGCGCTGATTGCATAATCCTAGCAAGCTAATAAAACGTTCTGTTCTTGACACTCTACACGGCTCTGTAAATCCCGCCCCTGGTGTTCGTTCGAGAAACAGCACACGTCCCGTTTAGGTTGACTGAGAAATCACACAGCCCACTGCTAGCTAAAGCTAAAACACATATGAACCCGAAGCTGACCCAAAACAAAAGCGGACTGTTCCCAGGAAGTGCTGAAGGCGAGGTATACGCTAAATGTCTTCCAGCTATTCTGCTCCTTCTAACATTTGGTTCCTATGTTACGTTAACACAGTGGTGCTTGTCTTCAGTCATGCAGGCTTTCATTCCAACGCCCTTAAATTCCACTAGTTTAACCCAATCTCTACAGACAGCCGTAGATGAGACGTTTTGCCCTTGCTGCTTACACTATGTGGTCAAAAGTATGTGCACCCCTGACCATCACACCCACAGGTGTTTCTTCCACAGACTGTTTACCACAAAGTTAGGAACTCTGTAGAGACGTCACTCATCACGCTGTAGCGATCACAGTTTCCTTCACTGGAACTCACGACGCAGAGCACTGTTCAGCATCACACAAAAGTGCACAAAGCGAGCTCCATGAAGGCGTGGGTGTGTGAAGGTTGGAAGGAGGTAAAGGAAGAGTGTCCTGCACAGAGACCTGACCACCGACCCCACTGACTCATCACCTTTGGGATGAACTGGAACTGGAGTCTCCTTACATCAGCATCAGCACCTGACCTCAACCTCACCCAGCAGCTCTTGTAGCTGAATGAACTACGAAATCCCACCACCACAACGCTCCCCAAACTGCGAGCTTCCAAAACAGTCCCACGGACTTCCACTGAAGAATGGGATTTCATACATACGCATAATCAGCCATAATGTTAAAACCACCTGCACATAATATTGTGTAGGTCCTTGTACAGCCGCAAACGACACGCTCAGACCGTCAAGGCATGGACTCCACAAGACCAGTAGTACCGATAAGGCTAAGTGAATGAATATTAGCTTGTAATAATAATAACTCTTAATTCTAGGACAACTGAGGGTAATATGGTGATATAAAATAAACTTGACTTCATTATTTGGTTATTAAATATGAACTTCGTGACCGTAAGGCTAGTGTAAACAGTCGGTCAGAGTGCCAGGGAGCAGTTTGATGAGCACTTGAAGCGAATGCGCGCATGACACGAACTAGCGGATTGGCTTCGTGCATGTTTGATGGTGGTGGTAGATATTTCAGCAGTGGGGGAAGTGAGCTGGCGGTGCGCTTGCCCATTTCTGTCAGAGTTTAGCAAGAGCATTGAGGGGAAAGGTGTGACAACCGGCGATTGCCGGCTGAGAGCTCTGGATCTCCTGCAGTGTAACGAGAGTCTCCACGGTGTAAACTCACATACGCCACGCTCAAGTAACTGTACTGCTGTACACAGTATACCTATATCTCCAGCTGCATCTGTCAGCGATGTACCATCAGAGTACATCTCCAACCTGCATCTGTCGCGTGTACCATCAGGTACATCTCCAACCTGCATCTGTCAGCATGTACCATCAGAGTATCTCCAACCTGCCTCTGTCAGCGTGTGGCCCT